>CM062815.1:872022589-873229665 GCA_031772625.1 Pinus tabuliformis
ATCAGAAACAAACTTTCGTCCACGATTGACTCTTCTGATGTTTCATCGTTGGACAACGATGGGAGATCGCACAATAATTCTGCGAAAACTAGAGCTTTCTTTGACTTGGATTTTACAAATTCCAGATCAAACTCTTAAAGGATTGCTATCCATTTTGAATATTTGCCCCCCAGCAATTGTCGCGACAGTATATAAGTCATGGGGTTGCAATCTGACAAGATGGTAGTTTTCCGAAAGAGGACATAATGTCGAAACCTTTGAATCGCTTGAACAGCTGCAAGCGCTAGTTTTTCCACATAAGAATATTTACTTTCTGTATCATTTAAGTTTTTACTTAAATAATATATAGGATGTTCAATTCCATCGACTTCTTGAACTAAAACCATCGCAATGGTCGTATCCGCTGCAGCCAGATACAGGTTAAAATCTCTTTGATAGTCTGGGGCGTACATTAATGATGCTTTTAATAGACAATCTTTCAGAGCATCAAAGGAAGCTTGCGCCACCTGGTCCCAGACGAAAGGTACATCCTTTTTCAAAAGACGAGTATAACCTTTAGCAAGTTCTGCGTAATTTGGAATGAACCTCCTCAGAAAGTTCGCTTTCCCTTGGAGTTTCTGAATCTGAAGAAAATTTGAAGGTGGAGGCAAATTAATTATTGCCTGAACCTTGCAGGGGTCGAGACGAATCCCATCCTTAGAGACTACAAAGCCAAGTAAACGACTAGAACCGACGCAAAACACACATTTGTGTGGATTGAGTCTTATCTTGTAGTGTCGGCAACGTAGAATATCGCTCTTAAATGATGTGGATGATCAGTCCGCTTTCGCGAATGAGCCGGAAGGTCGTCGAGATAAGGTTGAACAATGTTCTTGATGTCATGGAAGGCATAATTCATTGCCCTCTGAAACGTCGCCCCTGCGTTCTTTAAACCAAAGGGTAATTTTCGATAAGCGAATGTGCCCCACGAACAAATAAATGCAGTCTTTGACTGGTCCTGCGGGCGGATATTTATTTGATTATACCCGGAAAATCCATCCATAAATGAAAAGATTTCACATCCGGCGCATTCATCAATTATCTGGTCGATGAAGGGTGTAGGGTAGTTGTCCTTCGGACAAGCTTGGTTTACATCCCTATAATCAACACACACTCTAATCATCCCTTGTTTTTTCAGAACAGGGACAATATTCGATACCCAATCGGTTAGAGGAACCGGGTAGATGAATCCAGCATGGAGAAGTTTTTCAACTTCTGCTTTAATGGCAGAGGCTTTCTTGGGGTGCACCTGTCGAAGTCGTTGTCTTACTGGTTTGACATCAGGATACATTTTAATTTCATGCTCAACGATACTCGAGTCAATGCCTGGCATTTCATCATATGACCAAGCAAAGACATCTCTGAATTCGCGAAAAAGAGCGTTATATATTTCCAGTTCTGAAGGGGAACAACCTTTGCCGACATAAATATTCTCTACAACATCTATTTTAGTCGAGATATTGATGGCTATAGTTTCTTCAATATTGGATAGGTTTCGCTCGGAATCCACCGTGTTTACAGTATTTGTTAGGAATTCAAAAACTGAAGGGTGATAAAGGTCACTTTGAGTATCTTCTTCATATTCCAGAAGAAGGGAATGATGGTGGTGATCATTCCATGGTGCCCCCTCAATCAACATTGATTGTAAGATTCCTTCGTCAGTCCCATGTACTTTTGACCAAGGATCTAATGGGGTTCCATATTCTCTAGAGCTATCTACCCAAACGCTTGACGAGCGTTGATTTGGGTTCGCCTCCCATGCTTGAAACATTGATTGGTACAATATTTTTAAAGGGCTTGGGGGCAAAACAATTGCATGATCCATGTCGACCTTGTCTTTTGTGACCTTCGTGGAAGATATCATATTGCAGGTTGCTACAAACGGTATATTTCCTATGTGAATAGGAGGTGGTAGCGTGAAAGTTCCCATCAATGTGGGGTCTTTCAATAATCCTACTCCGATATCTTGAAGCGAATGGTTGCTCTCATGGATCATGGGAATGCTTCCTGTAACTTGTGAACCATTAGGGAGAAAGTTCTGTTGGTCGACGACTGTAATCCCTCCTTCAAACGGGAATGCGATCTTCCTAAAATAAGTCGACACAACAGCTGCCATGGCATAAATCCATGGTCTACCCAGTAGGATGTTATAGTCAAGATTTCCATCAATGACCTCAACATCAATTTCTACTGTTTTTCCTCCTAGTTCAACTTTCAAGTTATTAAGGATACCGTATGGGGTATAAGTCCTTCCGTCGAAAGCTTTTAATGTCGTCGAAGATCGCGACAAGGTTGGAGATCCTAAAGTTTTCCAGCAACTCATCGACATAATACATGTTGATGCCCCCTCATCAATTATGGTTCTGTGAACAGTTTTGTTGAGGGCTTTCACTTGAATAAGGAAAGCTAGTTGAGCTGGTAACTGAGGATCGTATCCCTTGTGATCAAAGGATACAAGATTGGAATCCTTAGGATCAACCCCACCAATTGCTGATAACAACGCCTGCCTTTGGGTTGGACAATTTTGTAGTACTTCAAGAGTCGACATAGCGGATGGCGATTGTGCCAAATCTTCCACTATGTTATAATGCTGCGCCGCTCTGGCGCGAGGATTAAATGTCGACTTGTGTACTACACCCTTTGGCGGTTTTATTGTTAATTCAGGAATGATGGGCGGTACAACTTCTGTCGAAGTTGTTGTCGAACTACTTGGTTTATATTTACCTTTTTCGTTCGACAGTTGAGGATTCCCGTAATCTTTGTTCCTTGTCGAAATCAAAGCATCATTCTGTTGTTTTGAAACCGACAACATAAGTACTTGCGACGGGGAAGCATTTCCACTATCAACCAGATTTTGACCTGGGTTGGGAAATGGATCAGTTAACACAGCTGAGGTTTGGGAACTTTTAAAGAACCTCTTTAACTCAGCTTTGAATGGGCAATTCCTTCTGTAATGATCCTCATCATCACATATTTGACATGGATAATTTTGTTTCCCTTTCCGAGGAGGGTTTGAAGAATTTTTTCCAGGAGATGACTCACCCTGTTTCTTCTTCTTCCCTTTGTTTTGCTTCTTCTTGCTTCTTGGTTGATTGGTTTCCTTGCCCTTATCTGCTGATATGGCATTTACTTCCGAAGCAAGAATTTCTTCTTTTGCATTTTGATCCGAATTCTTACGGGCTTTCTTTGATGAAGCCTTTATCGATTTCGCATTTTCTGTGCCAATCACGCCATCACCGACATGAGAGTCACTATTTGATTTAGGAGGAGGAGGAATTGAAAATTCCGGTCTAGGAGCGTCAGGTATTTTGTCGTAGAGCATGCCGGACTGAGTATAAACTAAGTCCAAATACTGTGCACGAGCGATAACTTGCTCCTCTGTTACGACTCCCCCCTTTGCCACATCTTCCGTTATAGCAGGAAGTAATGACTTTATAAACCACTCAGCTAACAGCTGATCAGGAACGTATGTTTTCACCATCCTACGACGACGACGCCACTCATGTATATGATCAGATATATGGGTGGCAGTTGTTTGTTTGAAGTTGGTTAATATTTCTGTTCCTGTTTCATACCTTATCGGTAATTGAAAATGGGTTAAGAAAGTCGTGGCTAGGGAACTAAAATTGTCGAACAAGGCTCTAGGTAATTCAATATACCATTTAGCCGCTGGACCTGTCAATGTCCTCTGAAAAAGGCGAAGCCTTATCGAATCGTCGTTTAGGGTGTTCGACGAACACCACAGATGAAAAGTCATCACGTGATTCGATGGGTCTTCACCTGGATTTCCATTGAATTTAGGAATGTCAGATGGAAGTTTATGAGGAATCGTTGGCCACCAAGGGGCATAAGAAATCGGATCGTTAGTTAACCGGTGTAAATCGGGTAACTCTAAAGTCGCCACGAATGGTAACTGTTGATTCAGGTTAGGCGAAGCATAACCAGGGTACAACGGAATTGCTTGAGCAGTGGGTCTTTGCATACCAGCATAATGTAATTGATGTTGGTATGAATGATACGGTTGGTGGACTTGACCACTGTAAAGTGGTTGGTTTTGACCATTTTGGATATACGGTTGTCCACTGTTCGCAAAGATCTACTGCTCAGAACCTTGATATACCTGCTGGAATTGTGGTTGTTGGTATTGCACAAGCCATGGTTGTGAAGCCATGTTCTGTTGTGCTATGCTAACCGTTGGACCAAGGTGTGGGGTAATTGTACCCGTTTGGACCTATGTCGCCCCACCAGTTAGTGATTGTGGTTGTGACCCATGTTCAAGGGGCTGTTGCATTACAGCTTGAGAAATCTGAGGTTGACATGCCACAGGCATCGCTTGAACTTGTGACACTGTTACAATAGCCGGTGTGGTTGGGATGTTCGTCATAGGTACACACTGTTGCATAGAATATACAATCCTTGGTTGTTGAGGTAGCATAGGTACCCAACTACTTGATGCAATTTCAGAATAACCTGAATACTGTTGTGAACTCACGTATGGGTACCCTCCCGGAGGGGGTAATGAAAGGGCATATTGCCCCCCATACGGTAGCAATCCGGAACTCAAGGGGATTGATTGTCCCTGGGGACTGGATTGCCCAAATTGACCTCCAAATGGATCAATTCGGCGAGTCTCAACATAAGAGTTGCCGGGTATTACTCCGGATGAACAAACTGGAACAGACCATACTGTCGAAATAGTCCCTTGGTGGACTCCTTCTAGCTGTTGTGAGCTTGTCGGGAGAGCTGGTATGCCGGCAAACATTGTCGGAGTGACGGCAAGGGCTTCTGCTGTCGCTGTGTCATTTGACACAGTCCTAGATGATGACGGTTGTTCAGACATTTTAAGTCTATCCAATAGATTGCCTAGCGATTCTACAGGAACTTCCACTTGTGGTGGATTAACCTCCGATGAAGGAAATAGAGTGACCCCGACTCCAAAATGAGTTGGAGTACTTGCTTGCGGATCCTCTGCAATTTCCTCTATCGCAATCAAACCCGGTGGAAGAGGAAGACCGTCAGGTCCGTAAAATATTTCTGGTTCCGAAGAAGTGGTTGTTTCGACAACGACAGTTGTTTGAGGAACAAAACTCTCTGGACCGGTTACTGATGGAACTGGTTCAGTTATACAAGTATTTACCCCCAGACTAGGATCAGTATTACTGTCCTTCTGTGGCTGTTGAACTTCCTCTATAGAGGTAGGGTTTCCAGAAATGTTTGGAGTAACCGGAACCTCAGATGTAGTTGGAACACTTGTTCTAACTTTTATGGGAGATTTTGAACCGGTTAAACGAGTCCGCTTTGTCCGTACTGTTTTCGATTCCGGAGACAAAGACGGTTGACTCGTAAGCCTCCGCGAACGACGGGGTTTCAATTGAATTTCTTCCACGATTGCGGATTACTCGATCAACCAAAATATTAAAAGGGGAAATTTGTGTTTCCGAAATGAATGAATTTTATTAGATGCTTTTAGACACAACTTGCTTTTTCACTTTTTAAGAGTCGAGAAAAAGCTAAAGATGACTCTAGTCTCCTTCGTTGTTTTAACGAGCCCGAAGTGACAAATGCTCGGGTGGACTTTTTCAGTTATAGAGTTTGAAAAAGGCCAAAAGAAACTGCTCTGGAGATCTAGGCAGAGGGTGTGCCAAACTTTTCGCAAAACCATAGAATACGTTTTATGGTACGGGTGGTGGATCTTCGTGAATGCTGTGTTCACTGCATTGCAATTAGTAGGGCGGCCGACACGGCTTCCTAAGGATAAAAGATATATGCCTATAGGGGTCTCCTAATATATACGCGACGGTACGTGGGAGCACAAGTCCGTATTAGTGCCACCGACTCTCAGGAGGAATCACCCACCTTCTTCGAGACCGACAGTCACTACATTTAACGATGCCGGAACACATCTCTAGCTTAGACCTCTATGTGTTTGTGTTATGTTTTAAAGCGTTGTTAGGTTCATTCAATATATTTTAAGTTGATATTTTTAAAGTTTGCCTTTCAAGGTTCACCACGAGATGTATGATACAAATTCCTAAATGCAGTCTAAGATGAGAAGCAAGCTTTTCAAATCTTTTAACTTTGAAAATCCTAACTACTGAGGGAAAAGAAAGACATCATCTTTTCACACAGATCATAGAGCACACACTAATGCACTTTCCCTAAATCAACATACAAGCTGTCAAAATGCACATGCACAATGCAGGTATTTCTTTTCTCTTTCTTAATGTTGATGTACTACAAAAAGAAAGTTGTTGTATAATTTTGAATTCAATTTCAAGTGAAAGCAAACAAGCTTTGTCCAAAATCAAAAGACACCTTAATATTTACTTGTTTCAACACTAGAAATATATAAATTCAAACCATATGACGAAAGAAAAATCTCAATCAGCTATGAACAACAAACAAACTAACTCTTAAGATCAAAACGACACTTATCACAGGTCTAGATCTAAGAGGCCACAACAAGACTAGTTGACTTTTCGTTATGGGAAACTGCAAATGATATAAGAAATACACAAAGAACAAATACAGTCTCTTTATACAACCGAGGCAGAATAGTGGCAAAGAAAGGTGGTTTTAGATAGGTATATTGACTGATAACAGGCTGCAAAAACAAGGATGAAAACAGGGCAATTAGAAGCAGAGAACCCCAGTTGCACAAGGAAAAACTGGTTCAGCGCAGGTAATACACTGTCAGTTTGACATTCAGCGCAGGTAGCCCCTTTGGGACCTACGATGAAATGCAGACTGCCTTCACAGTGCCTGCAATGAACAGAGAAACTCTCGTTTCTCTTGGTTTCTGGGTTACAGATTGCTAAAAAATTCACAGTTTTTGGCCAAATCAAAGCTATCAATCAAGTACACACTAAAGGGTAATTAGGAGGATGAAAATATATCACTAAGAGCTGTTCAGAGTCCTTGTGGATCAGCTCTTCAAATCATAAACATGCCCAGAAACTGAGCTAGAGTAGCTGCCCTCTACTTTGCATTTGAAAGATCCAAATGCAGTTCGATTCGGTACTCCCTGTGTTTAGGAAATGAATAGCAAAAACAAAAACAACCAACAAGATACGATCCCCAGCGGAGTCGCCAATTTGTTGTTGGGAAAAGTATCCAATACAGAATGACCCTATCCCACTCTAAGGGTGATAGTACCTCAGCAACAATCGAAGCAAAGCTATCTAAGATTTCTTCTTTATGAAAGTAAAATAGGGGAGAAAGAGATCCACTAACCGATGTCTTTCGCTAATGGTTGATCCAATGTTCTCTCCTTGCTGCTTGCTCCCAGCTCCTTGCTCTTTCACTGGCCCAGCTACACCAAGATCCTGCAAAATGGCAAGAGAGGGAAACTACAAGAAGCATACATTCATAATTGATTCAAGGATTAGAATAAATCAAATACACAAGTATAACAATACATCATTGAGATACATGCATATAGAAGAACCTCAAATGCTTTATTAATGGAAGAAGTAAAGTTCAGGAAGTGATACAACCATAAGAGGCCCAATCCAGCATCACCTTCCCAGCAGAAAGAAATCTCCTCTTCACCTCCTTCAAAGCAAATCACCCAATAGTTCTAAACTCAAACCAACAACACTTCCTTACATTCACAAGATTCCAGCCTCCCTAGACCTCATGAGAGAGATCTATATATAGGAGTTTTGGAGAAAGGATGAGTCAGCTTGAGAGCTGACTAGTGTCCTCTCCCACTTCAGTTATTCTTCAGTTCTTGAGTCCACTTGGAGGTTCTTGCTTCCACTTGGAGATCTAGACCCTCTTACTCATCACCAATCGAATTCCTTGATCCAAGTGTCATTTTGGAAGCTTCCTGGGCATTGATACCTTGAGGAATGACTGTGCCACATGTCCCAACTCGCTCAGCACAGGTAGCCTTCTTTGCAGTTGACATTCAGCGCAGGTAGACAGTGGAGCAGTTGACATGATCCAGAATTGCCTTGTTTTGAGTGTTTTCAGGTGGAGAACTTTTATTCAGTGCTGTGGTTTGCTGACCTTGTTCCTCTAGGGGTAGGAACAACATGTTTAGGGACTGTGGATCCCTTAGATTATGGACATTTCATGCTTCATGCTGTAAGGCACAAAAATGTCTATAACACTCCTGTACTTGCTTCTTTATCTCTGCATTTTCTAAAACTGACAACCTGTACATTCCAATGTTAGGTAATGGAGTATCTTGCTGCAAACAAACATAATGTACTATTTCTTGCTTGGGTGGCAGACCTTTTGGTTCTTGAAATAGAACATCGTAGTTTGAATCAACTTTAACTAAATCATATTTTTTATTATAATAACAACCTTCAAATGAAATGGATTTTTTAGGATCGTTTTCCTTTACAACCATAAGTAAAAACTTCTTACTTGAATTCACAATTATTTTCATCTGTCCTAAATTTATGAGAGAATAGCTAGTTTTCAGTTTATGAGCTCTTACAATATATTCTATTCCATATTTAGGGAGTTGATACTTATTTTCAACTCTATAGAAAATAGCTTTCCTATCGTATAAGTATGGACTTCCCAAAACAATACCACATATATCCAATGGAACTATATCTAACTCAACCTCATCTACAAATGTTGACCCAATATCAAACCTAAGTTTACATTGTCTTTTTACTTGTAGCTTTGTTTTATCACACACCCAACCTAATGGATGTGGCTTCTCATGAGGTTTTGTTTGTAATCCCAACTTCTTTACAATTGTTTCAGAAATCAAGTTTACTTGTGATAAACTATCAGATAAAGTATCAATCTTATTATGCTTGGAAATTACTCTAATACGAAAAAGCTCATTTCTTTCTCTTTCATTACTTTCATTATTAACAGATTGTGTAGAATTACTTGTGGATGCTTCAGAGTCTTTATCTCTAATACTTGTGGTTGTAACTGTTGTTTCATCGCCTGAATCGGATCCCAAGTCCTGCTGAATGGCTACAACATTCTTTCTCTCCTTACCACCAAACTTATTGGGTTTCAGTTTTGGATGCAAATACTAGCAGTGTGCCTCATCGTGTCCTTCTTTCTTGTAATGAGTGCATGAAGGTTTATCCTTCTTTACAGTGTTTGCTTTCCTCTCCTTCCATTTCAGTTTCTTATTTTCCTTGTTCTTTCTTATAGAATATTTATATGTTCCCCCAACCTCTAGGTTTACATTCTTACCTCTAGCTTCTAGATGTGTTGCTTGAACTGATACATCGTCTAGGCTAGTGGGATTAAACATGAGTATAGTATGCTTTAAATAACCATGCAGACCACCTATATACTTCAATAAAGTCTCAGGTGAGTCTAATGATATTCCTAGAGTTAAAGCTATTTTCCCGAATTCCTGAGTATAACTTTGTACACTCTGACCCTTCAATTGGCGAAGAGTTTGCCAACTCATCATTTCCTGCTGCATGTAAGCTAGAGGATAGAATTGATTTTTGATAGCAAAAACAATGTCTTTCCTAGTAGAAAGGATTTTACCATGTTTTTGCAGATCATCTTGTTTCTTGCCTTCCCACCATACTAGTGAAATTCCTCCAAGTCGAAGGCTAGCCAGCTGAATCTTTCTCCTTTCTAAATCAACGTTCTGCACCCTGCAATATACATCAATCTGTCTTATCCAATTATCTAGCTTCTCTGCATTTAGTTCTCCATCATAAATTGGCAAATCAAACTTCACATCTAATTTAATTAAAGAAGTTTTCTTCTTTTTCTTTTCAGGGATAGTTTTATGTGAAGAAGATGATGGGGATGATGAAGGTGATGATGGAGGAGTTGGTGGAGGAGGCATTTCTGCTTTTCCTTTGCCTTCTGGAGAGGCAACTAGAAAATGTTTCCCTACTTCTTTGTATGGTTTAGGTGTTGAGGGGATTTCACCTAGACCCTTCTTAAATTGCAGATACATCTCTTCCACCATGGCTTGGAGTGTCTTAAAACCTTCCATAAATTGAGATTCTGATCCCAATGGAATTTCTTCTGCCATTCTCCTCTGAGAATAAAATCTTCCAATCTCTGGATTGACCTCAACAAGTTCTCCTTCTCCTAATCTAAGCTTTAATCTAGTTAGCATTCAAAACCCAGCACAAGCTTGTATAACCTTAACAAAACCAAATGCTATGATACCATTTGATCTGAAAATGAGATCTTAAATCAATATTAAGGTATTACAGACTCATGTGGAGGAATGCCTATATTACTTAGTGCAACGGATCAAAAATATTTCAAATAATATAGACAATGAGCAGTTATAAAACATAATAAGCACACACATCAACACAAAAAATAATCAAGGATTTCACCAGACTTCTTGGCTACGTCTCCTGGTCCAGCTCTCAGTGTTGACCTCTATATTCTATCTTCAAGAGTAAATTATTACAAGTGTGAGCCCAAATCGAGTCTCAACACAACAGTGACAAAACAACATGGATTTACTTGAAATCCTCAAGTCTACAAGAGTACACAGACTCTCCCTCTTGCTCTCTGTCTTCCGCTTTCTCTCCGTCTCAGCAATTGCCTCCTCTGTCTCTACCATTGAATGGATTTTAAGCCTATCGACACTTTTCTGTTTGTTTCCCCTTTCGGGCTCTCTGGCTTCTAGCCGCTGCCCCTTCCTCTCCTTCTGGAGTGTTTAACAATCATTGCTAAATTCCCTAAGGTACGGTGGCCACTTTTTCGTAACGGAAAGGACCATTGGCACGGGTGAAATACCAAAAAGTAATTTCTCTATTTACATATAGAAATACATAGAAAACATAGAAAAATCCAACAAAATGCTTTCTATTAGACTTCAAATAATATTAAATCTGCCCTATAATCCTATCGGGTTCACCTTTGGTCGCTATCACAAGCCCACCATTGATCTGTGTGATCTCCGATCCAACAGCTGATGTCCATTTCGGGTGGCTTATGTGCACGGAAATTACCTGCCTGAAAAGGTGGTTTTCTCTCTCCGGCACCAAGCTACGTTTTGGCTAGTTTATGGGATCGGGTAGAGCCCATCCAATACCACTTACTACCAGAGGCCCACCCGAAATCCCACTTACCACGGAACTCAAATAATATAAAGTCACGTCTTTAAAGATTTTGGGTCCAGATTCATCGCTTTGGGTCATTTCCTTTGTATTTTGGTTTTATAACAGAAATGCACTAATATGCATAAAAGCCTGACAAACTCTTTTATATCGGAACTCAAAACTTATAGAGCCACGTTTATAAAACCCGTCAGGTCCAGCTATCACAAGTCGCATATTGTATCGGCCTTGCTCCTTTGTATCCCTATGATGTGATATATCACAACCGCATATCACATGGTCTTCAGGCCTCTGGTAAGTCTTCCCTTTGTGTTATAATGATGTGATATTGCAATTTGATCTGGGCTATTGATCGTTCTGGTCCGACAACTCCTGTGCAGCGTTACTTCCACCTTCGCTTAGCTCTGTTTTCTGCCATTCTTCACTGTTTTCCCTTTTGATAGTGTTTCTGATAGTTAATATATATGAAGACTTAGAGGTTTTAGGATCCATTTTGGATCACTGACATAACTTTTCAATGCTCACTAACAATTAATGAAACCAAATAATGCAGAACTAACAAACTAAGAAGAAAACAATAAAAAATTTTGATTTTTTCTTTTATGAAAATAAAAACTTTAAGAAGGAAAGCTATTTTATTAAAAAAAATTGTTCAGGACACAAATCAATCAAACAAAACACAGCTACAGATCCCTTATCAGTCCGGAAGCAAGTTTCCCAACCCTTTCAGGTCACAGACACTGTTGTTTATGAAAAAATGGGTGACTAATGCTCTATGCTAGAGGCCATAGAGAGTTACTGGTGGCACTAACGCTCTGTTTGTGAAGCTACAATTCTTTATAGCTATGTTTACACTGGTAACCTACGTTACTGAGGGAAAACACTTCAAAAAGGGGCTATGGGGATCAAATCCAGGGATAAGCAATGAAAGAAGAGTGTTGCAAGGTCCTGAGTAGTCAGAAAAGGAATGAAGAAGTACATGAAGGCCTGGAAGAAGGAGATATCTAGGAACTTTATGGGAAAATCAGGAACTAAAGTGTAGTCCCCAATGGAGTCACCAATTCTGCTATAGGGATTAATGCACGATGTATGGAGAATGAAGGAACCCTCAAGGTTCTTCCCGGGACCCTTGGCAGACTGTAAGACTATCTGTAGCTGTCACAAAGATACATGTATGTCCATATTCAATAACTAACTATCAAAGCGAGATGTATTCATTACCTCGAGCCTTTGTGTAGAGTTGCTAGAGAGTGCAATGCAGTTAGGCAGAAGTCCCCTAAGCCGGCTCCAGATCAAGTCTTGCACACAGAAAAGGCAAGTGTAATCATAACATAAAACCTTGAGAATCAATGCCTGAATATACAAAAGACATTTAGTTGCACATAACTAAGCTACTCATGCTAAAAGACATTGAATAAACATATAAATGAATTTTAGTACCAATATAACGAAGTGGACAGTACAACTGCAGTTCGATATTGATGTCGAAAGAGTGATTACAACCATCGGTTGCATCAGCCTTCCCTTACCCCTCCAGCTCCTCTCTCTCTCTCCCTTATTACCAACTTCTTATGCTTAAGCCCTAGACTCTGCTCGACAATAATGTAAGCTATCCTTTCAAATTATCTGACCTCTTTCATAATAGCCCTAGCTCTGCTTATGTAGCATGTGAGGTTAGGGTTGCCAAGTTTCTCCATGAGTTTCTTTAGGTAAAAGCAATGATGTTTCCATTCTTTTGAGCTCTTTTCCATTTAAATACTCCATTAGGATTATTAATCCGCCAAATAGGTCAAACTTGGATGTTTCCTTGCTTTTATGAGTTGATTTAGGAAAGAATATAGGGATATTTCTTAGTCAGTCCTCCCCTTTGACCCTTAGATCTTCATTAGGGTTCACTAACGTTGTTCCCAAGGTAACAAGTAGAGTTAATTAGGTCACTAACGCACCCTTAGGCTTGATGAGAAGCTTTATAAAGCAGGTTTCCAGTGTATATACAACATTAGCTTGGAAACAAGGCTTGTGAACTTTGTCATTGCTTCAGTGATCATGTCTTTGCTCTTTGAACTAATGAGGAGGTCATTTTCCTGTATAACACCCATACTGATTTGGGTGAGACTTCAGTCTGCACACCGCAGATTGATGCCAAAAGGACCAATAGTGTAGGGATTTGTTTGGTGCAACTAACTATGAACCTAGGTCAGGAACCCCTAAGCCAACAATAAGGATGGTTGAACAATTATCCTTTCTTTTTAGATATAAAGTGAATTCATCAAGAAAAATTTTCTACCTTAATACTTCATATGAAAATAGTAAAGGTGTCACATACTTAGGGAGATGAGTCGGCTGATTATCAAACACATATAACCATATTACAATATACTTAGGAAACAAAAACCAGCTACCAATACTTTCTTTCTCAGTCAACCTTAGTACTTTGACTTCCTATTCCGAGATTCGATTCACTCTAGCTTTAGTTATTTTGGCTTTTAAAGGATAGGGGAAGCAATCAATATAATGTGAGTAAGAAAATGGAATACACTGAGGATATATTACATCAGACCAATGAAATACATCTTTTTCTTTTCTTTCAGTATCTATAGTTCTTAGGAAGATCCTAAAAGCAAGAAAGTATGAAGGATAATTTTACAAAACCAAGTGAACAAGTTAAGAACAATGCCGGTAGGAGCGGAAATGAAGGGTGATAGACAAATCCACAGTGAGGACCAGAGCTAAGTACTTGGGAAGGTTAATAGTCTTTTGGTATGGCTTAACAGTAACAAGACGAATTGTTAAAAACAACGATTCATATACCTTAAAGTCATTAGTGAGACTGAAAAGAACCAACAAAAGAGATGCCAAGGTTTGGTAGAAGGGCTTTAGCAAAGTAGTTGGAATAGGAAAAACTATATTTAGCTCAGGGTCAGGATTTTCAAAAAGGGTTCGAAGGAATTCAATCTTATTTTCTTTGGCCCATATAATCAATTCATTTTCTAACCTTCTGTCTGTAATGTCTATTCCTTGGGCTGGGATGCCAAAAATTTTCACCATTATTCCCTCATTAATATTTAAAAATAAAGTGCGGTTATTCCTAAAGTATATTTCTTGTTGCTTTGGTTAAAATCTTTTAGCTAGCAACAGGATGGAATCAGGGTCAAAATGGACTGGCAAAAGAACTACATGCAGGATTCCAGTCTTAAGCAGGCAATGGTCATTAGCTGACATAGCAGCTGATGAGGGGAGAGTCCTATTTAGGGCAAGGATATCAGTGAGGCACACCTCGGTGTCCTGCACTCCCGCTATCTCGTTCATGAGGGCTTCTTCTCTTGCTGGGTTGTCCATAATGACTCGAAAGGGTAGGATTACAACTGGAATTGAAAGGCGGAAAGAAATAATGACTTATAGGTGAATATTCTTGACTTCGTAATGCACATGGTAGTCTTGTAACCTCGACGGTTTCATGGTTGATCTTGAGTGGATAACATGGAGAGAATGAAAATAACGATAATAATGGGAAAATGATGGTAGCACTTACGCTTAATGGCATTTTAGGATGCTCATTAATGTAGTAGACAAGTATGAGAATATCATAATATGGGAAACCAACCTGTTGTAGCAGCTACAACCATCCTCCAAAATTTTGCCTTGGCTTCATTTTGGAGGCTCCCTACAAACCATCTTTAGCAGCATGTCTTTCATTGCCCTGGTACTTACACTTTCGGTTGAGTTTCTTTATCTTATCAACTTGTATTCGTTAACTTGTTTGTTTGTCACCCGCAAGTTGAACTCCCATGACTTGGTCTTCAACTAGTTTTTGTGTTGACTTGAAGAATTGCACATAACTAGAGGGAAACTAGACTTACTCTTCAGAATTGTGTAGTGCCTCTTGAGAGTCAACACTACTCTCCAAAATTGCTTAAAGAAGGTAGGTTTTCTTCCCCAAGGAAATTTTATAAAGTAGCCCATCATCGGGCTTCATCTCATAATTTGTGCAGTTTTGGCTGGCATCCTTGTCTTCAATCCAAAAATTGCGTAGAAATTGAGGCGTAGTCAGAGCCAATCAACTTAGAAACTAAAAAAAAGTCATCTCAAGGCTTGTTGGCCGTTGCATGTGCTCATAGGTTGATCAGTTCCCTCTAGGAATTTGCAATCTTGCCTTACATGTATGGGAAGATGTTTCCAAAAAAATAAAAAAGCAAAAATAAAAAAAACATCACTAGATTTTAGGGATCTGTTGGCTTGATGGGGCCTGACGCAAGTCTAGCTTTATGTACACCAACCAACAAAACCCTAACTTTTGGCCCTTTTGGCAACATCATGCGTAGCACAGGTTGTAGTCTCACCCGAAGCAGTATTGGGGGATGTTAGAACCATGTTTCTACATCCAAAGGCATGTGTGATGTGTTCCTGCAGTCCTTATGGATTAGTTCTTCCTTCTCACACCTCTAATCCTTCCAAACAGACAACTATTGTAATTATATCTAAATGACTTCCATATCTTCATGAAGGTTCCTAATTATACTTGTCATGCATAAAGATTATAGATCTACCACTTTCGCGCAGTAAACAAGCACTAATTAACATAAATCATAACACAGAGAGAAGATACATAAACTTTGAAAAAGTAAATAATAAGTCATAGATGCATCCAAATTGGCTTAAAACAGTCTTTATTAAGTATAATCGCTTAATTATAGACTTCTTTTCCCTACGCATTCAACTGTAGGGGCCCGCGCACTCAACCTACGGACTTACCAAGGTCTCCACACACTTAGCTACAGGAGGCTTCTGCTTTCGCCTAAGTATAGGAAACAAACCTTTCCTACCTTAGCACCTTTCCCTTATAATGATTTTTCAATATTAGGTAATTTTTAAGACTCGCTATGACTCATCTATATATAGAATTTGCTTTACAATACATGGTCCATGGGCGGGTCTCAAAACCACTCTATCACTTACCCACCTAAGGGACTAAAGTCCCTTTGACTCATACTAGCTTCGCACTCCACTTCCACATTTCGCGGAGACTTTAAATTTGTTACAAAAACATATTACAAAATTGACCCAAAATTTGACCAAAATGACCCTAGGGACCCTATCCCAACAAAATCTATTTTTAGTAGCTGGGGGTTACATGCAAAATCCGTTTTAGAAACCTCCTACCAAGTGTCTCCTTTTCCTATAATTGTGGCATGCACGTCATAAACCTCAATCTTGTCAAAATTATTTATTTGACGCTTCAAATCTCATTCTTCACTTATTGTAGCTTTTTTCGGGTAAGTCTGCTTTTCATTTCTTTTGTTGCTTTTTGTCACATTTTATATTTTGTTTTATCCGAGTGTTGATTTCTTGGTTTCATTGAACACTTGCTATCATTTTAATTCATGTTAGCTTGTATAAGCATCATTTCGAGTTCTTCATTGCATTTCCTTGCTATCGCATGCATGACATTGTTTCTATACTAACGATCATGGTTGCAGCGACTCTCTTGACACACTTCATTTTTTTCCATTTTTCTAAATCCTACACTGAATGTAATCACATGTATGTTCATTCACTCATGTTTGCACCCAACTTTTCACATGCTTTTAGTCCTTACTGTTTTTAGTCACCCATTGGGGAGTCTGAGCTACTTTGGCCCAAACCTTACCTTTCCCAGCTTGCACTACACATTTATAGGATGGAAGGCCCTGCCTTGCTCACAAAAAGTGTGTAGAGACTACCTCACACTGGCCTCCCAGGATGTGCTCTTCACAATTTTGAGGGACAGTCCCTCAGTTGACCCCTCAGATTGTGCAGTGCAATTTACGAGGTAGTAGTCAAGCTGATTAAACTGCACATTGTGCAGTTCCAATCCTCAATAGACCAATATGGACTATGCACTACGAAATTTTAGTAGTCAATCAACTCACTGGAAGTTTTGAATGTACTCTGCGTAGTTCTATTTGTCAATCGTTTAACC
The DNA here is from genome assembly GCA_031772625.1 of Pinus tabuliformis. NCBI lineage: Eukaryota > Viridiplantae > Streptophyta > Pinopsida > Pinales > Pinaceae > Pinus > Pinus tabuliformis. Next base: position 872,039,624 of record CM062815.1, read on the forward strand.
TCTCTCAGAGAAAATTTCTCAAATTTCCTAGTCAGTCACCCAGGTGTGTTGCATGTAAGTCCTCAAGTTTCTTTTGGTTTTCAATTGATAGTTTTCTTTCCATGAGTGTTTCTCTATCTCCAGGTATCACAGGTGTTCATCAATCTCTTAGAAGTATAGGTACAATGGCTTCCAAGAGAACGGGGTCAAAATACACCATTAAGAGCGCAACAGGAGATGTAGTCGAGAAAGTGTCTATGAACTTGCTTATCTATGAAGATACTAAGATATTCATAGACAAGGAGATCAAGATTACATGGCAGGACATCAATGACATATTTTCAGGCACGTTTGAAGATAATTTGGAGGAACATAGAGTCTATGTCAACATAGACAAGTTTGGATTGTACCAAGTTTCATGCAGGTATCCCACGTTTCCATGTGCAAACATGATCAACTGGATTGTCTCCATACTAATCTAGAGACAATGGTACTGAGAAGTGTCATTGGAATAGAGCTTTCTACCTTCAAGGTAGAGAAATTTCAGGAGATGTATCATTTCCATGATCGATGAACAAAAGGGATGCACTCTTCACCCATCCCAACAACAACACAAACTCGAGAGACATATTGAAGAGCTGGGTGAGAGAGTTTTCTAAGTTTAGAATGACACCCAACCAATTATACAAGACAAAGAAAATGTGGAAGGCTTATCAGTTCTCAGTCATCTTTGCATGCGACGTGTATGGCTAGGAGAGTACATAAACCTTCCCACAGAGTTGGGTTATTGTGTTGGAATAACTGGTGAATGAAGGAAGACATTTCAATTGGTCTGACATGTTGGGTCTCCAGCTGAAGGGGAAAGTAACAGATGCCTGACATCTACCCAATGGTCATCAAGCAAAGCTATTCATGTCCTCTTACATGCTTGATGCAATCTATGTCTGTCAATAGTTCCCTAGCTTGGGTTGGGCATGGACACATTCAGAAACCTCTGTGCACATCTATTATAGGTTGTTCTCCGAGTGAAGCTTTCATGGAGTTATACTACAACTATGAAACCACTTTTTCACCCCGATGTACATGATGATGTTTGAGCAGGATCTTCCTTGCATGTCACAGGAAACGATGGAGGCATTGGTTAACATAGTAGATTGGTATGCCTCGCCCCTTAGCACCTTCATTTGGATGTACAACATGAAGAAGGATCTGCATGTGTTATCGAAGTTTACCATGGATAAGCTTGTCATGCAAGAGGTTGCATGCCACATAACGATAGGGTTGTCAATGAGACTACACAGGAAGAAGAAGGAACCTTGGCCCGCTCTTCCTTTGCAGATCGAGTTGTATGAGATCCAGAGTCTCAAGCATGTTGAGGCTAAGATGGAGGAATTTAAGAGATTCACCTTTGGCACCTGAAGTTTCAATCCATATGACCTGAATCACTTAGTGGAGGACCACTGTGTGAGACTGTATCATCCTTGGATCGACGGGGTGTGTCATTGGCCTGAGGAACACCCATGGAGATACTGTTACAACTCCTCAAGGCTCAATGAACTAGTCAGAGTGGTTGTAGAATTGTTAGCAGTGCACAAGGAAACAACATCTCAGAGAACAACAACATCAGTAGCCAATGAGGGTAGCAGACCTGTGCATGACAAAGGCAAGAGAAGGGTTTCTAATAGTGCAGAGGAAGAGAAAAACTACAAGGTCAAGGAAGATCCACTCATATTGAGAGAAGCTTTTGACATTGAAGCAAAAGAGTGATATAACAATAGAAGGATTGCTTAAAGCTAGAGGGAGAAGTAGAAGTTGGAGGAGGCAGAGAAGAATCTGCAGGAGATGAAGTAACAAGTAAGGGAAGAACAAGAGTTGTGCAGAAGGGAGAAGGAAGTGCAACAGGAACATGAGCAATAGGAAGCACAATGTGCATGCATTGATGAAACTACATAGATACATGTTATTGACTCATCAAAATAGTTGGTAGATAAAAAATAGGGTGAGAAGTCGCAGGAGTAGGACTTTTCTCACGAGATTCAATAGATATTGGAGCAGATGAACACGAATGTGCTTTAGCTAGAGCAGGATTAGGATACTGACCTCATGCCCAAGGACCAAAAGGTCACTCCACCGGCTTCACCAGATCTGGGAGTAGAGAAAATCCCAAGTGATCAAAGAGACACTGAAATCCTTGAGGACAATATGGAAGTAGATGTAAATAACATATCCTTTGACAAGCCACAACACAAGGTTTTGTAGTCACGCAGAGTGCCCACTCCAGATGTCCATGCATCTTTTGTGTATTTTCAAGAACGAGTGATCATGTCCGATGTGCGCAGAGATCTAGGTGCATTAGCCAATGCTACAAAGTCATATGTCAAAGCCACCAGCTCAAGTGTGATATTCTTGATAGCTAAGAATGAGCGCATGGCTAAGAATTTTCAAGCGAACAAGCAAGGAGAAGAGAAAGCTACAACATCCGCTAGAGTAGAGTTGGAGAAATCAATACTTGATAAAGTATCGTCTCTCGAGACAATCATGCGGAAGTTGTACTTCAGGTTCATCACTGTGCATAAGTAAGTTGTCCATCTTAATGGTTGGCAACAGTGTTGTGCTAGGAGAGCATGCATCTTGACAGACATACACACCATTGTCGATCACATGAAGATATGGGCAATGAGGTACAAGGGAGCCTTGTTATACTTTCCAAAAATGATGAAGCCAAAGGTAGTGGAATTGAAGGCACATGTCTGGAGTTAGATCCAGAAATATGTGGAACTCCCACAACTCATCATCAACTTATAGGATTCACATGCATTAGTTTTCAGGAGCATGGATGTCATTGTGCACATGCATGCGATCCCATCCATTGGCACACTCTGTACAATTTTCTCTACAAATCAGCTAGCTCATTGATATCATGTAGAAATTTCACCTGCAGATCAAACTTATATATGTAATGTACTAAAGCATAATACTAGATCTACATCTACCATAAACTTTGTGGAAGCTTAATTGAACATGAGCAACATCAAGCATGAAAAAATATAACTGAGAATGAGAATTAATCAAACATAACACAGAATATATAACATGGGGAAAGCACCAGTCTAAAACCCCATCTCTGTATTATCAATCAAGTGGAAATCCTCAACAACATACAAAAAGAATCATCTCAAAAGCTATCCTCCTCTCTCTGTACTCTGATGATGTAGCTCATGGACTATCTAGGCCTGTATATATAGACTCCACAAGTCCTCCAAGCCCCTATTTCCTTGCGCAATTTTGATTGGGGTCCAATTACATAACATGTGTGAATTGGCCCCAGTCATACCTGTGGTCAACCTCAGGTCCAACTACGCAATTCTTGAGGACAAAGATTCCTCCTGCATGCAAGGAATATTCGCAAGGAATATCCTAGCATCTGATAGTACACTATCCCTCATCTGATCTCAACTAGATCTCTGTCTGAACTACCATGCATTAGTTATCCATGAGAGAATATTCAGTTATTTGAAAAAGCAGTGGTCGCATGCATGCAAACATTAACTAACTGTATCTCATTAATTTAACAACTTGTTAAATTAATCTAACTAAACTTGACTAAGTTAAACTAAGTCAACTGATCCTCTCAATATAGAACTCATCCTTAATTCCTCAATCAGTGGAGCAAATCAAGGACATATTCCCCAATCAGTGGAGAAATTATTGCATGTTCTCCCAAAGACTTCAAGTCTAATTTTACATAACTAATTAACTCATGGAGAATTAATTAAATAATATTTAAACTACTGGTAAGACCAAATTCGAATTTACTTCCTATAGTTAGACTAGGGACTGCTAAAAATAGGAATCCACACTGCATTGCTAAAAATAGAAATTCTATTTTTAGCAGTTCCATTTTTCATTCCCTGTTGCCTAATCTAGCACTAATGCCCAAACTGCTATCTTTAGCACTTCTATATTTAGCAATTTCTTGTTGCCAATTTTCAACACACTCACCGAGGCGAAATCAAAGAATCAAGTCCAACTAGAGTTGGACATGTACTTTGAGCAGTTGATGTGCATAGCCACCAATGCAGATTTGCAGATGATCATAGACACATGAAAATACTTTGGGGAAAGCCTTAGCTAAAATCCCCACACTATTGTATTATTATACATGGTGGAAATACATAGGAATTATACAAAGCCTTAGCTCTCACAGCTAGCCAGCTCTCAGTACAATCCTCATAGATGCTCACAGGAAATCTTGGCTTCTCTCCAACCTTCCTCTCTGCCCTCCAAGCTCCTATTTCCTTATACTATTCCTTGTGGATGATTAGCCTATTACCAAGTGGAAAACCAATCCTTCAAAACAGTGCAATCCTCAAGGATGAATCCTTGAGTTTTCTCCATGAGAAAATACATGCAACTGATAGTACACTATCCTTGAACATTAATCTCAACTGGGTCTTTCTTAGAATAGACATGCATGAGTTTCCGATGAGGGAATCTTCAGTTAGCTGGAGTAGCACTAGTTGAGTGCATTAATGCATCAACTGGCGATTAACTCACTATTAGTTCCTCAAATAGTTTTGAACTAATTTAACTGGACTTAACTCAGTAAATTGAGTTAACTAATTACAACTCAAATATAACTCAATCTTATCTCCTTAATTTAAGGGATAACTCTTGCATGATTTCAGAAAGACTTCTAACTTGAATTTCTCCAACTAATTAATTTAAAATAAATTAATTAATTATTTCCAAGTAGCTGTTAAGACTTGTTAGGATATCCCAACACATAGGAAATAGTTAAGTATAACCTGGTCTAGTGTAGAGTTAGGTAAAGTGTGTTTCTTTACTATGTACATTTGTAACTTACAATCCGAGGGTCACGATATGTAGTGATCCGATGGTTCATTCTCTCCTCGGTATTACCAACACTTGATCAATGGCTTAACACCTGATTGGTCCATGATCTCTATTTAAAGAGCATGGAGGGTCATTTGTATGGTAACCATTCATGAGAGAAGCTTATGTAAATTTTCATTCTTTTATTAATAAATTGCCTGAAGTGGTCGCGTTGGCTCAGGCTGTGGACTGTTTCCCTCTTTCAGGGTTTTAACCATGTCAAGAATACTGGTGTATTGATCTGTGATATGTTTGTGAGTGGTGTCCTTTGGTGTTATGTCTAAGGAACTTACCCTGTAAATTCCTACATGGTATCAGAGCCAAGTTGAGGGCCTCATTTGTTGGTGATCCAAATCTGAAGCCGATAGAACTGCATCTGACTATTGTTTCCTAGATCTATTGTTTCTAACTACTCTTAGTCTGAGAGGACTACTCTATTGTGTTAGGAGCATGTTCCAGTGACGAACCCCTTTCGTTTCACATGAAAAGATTTCCGGTAGCCCTAGCTATGTCATTTTTAAGATCTGGAGGTATAGAGTGTTTATTTATAGTCTCTAGTTATTTTCTCTCTATTTATTTTAGTTTATTTATCTCTTTTTTTATTATAGGATCTACACCTTTCATTTTTGCGTATGCTCTTTGCCTCACGACTCTGTGTGATCTGGGAAAATCAGAAACAAAAAGGAAGCTTTTTTTCTCATGCATATGCTCTTTTTCATCACGCCTTAGTGTGATCTCAGAAAATCAAAAAAATTGAGGAAAATTGTTGGTTTCTGGGTAAAGCTAACTTCAAACCATAAGGTTTGTTTTTTTTTTATTCGTATGTTTGTTTTGGGTTTTTTGGTTTTTCTTTTGTAGGAAAAAAAGAGCTTTCTCAAGTAAGCACGCACCCCAAAGCTTTGGTGACTAAAAAAAAACCCTTCCTCTTTTCCAAAAATTACTAATCTTTTAAACTAGCTCACTTGGTCCAAAGTTACTTTATGAGAATAGAGGTCTTGAGTTCAAGTCTCTCTTTTTGTTGAGTTACTTTTTCAAAAAGTACATGTAACTTATGTTTTAAAGTTACTTTATGTAAAAGTGTTCTCATCCATTATAAAACGTGAGTCACTTATAATTCTAAAGTCTCTTTATCTTTTATTTCAGTTACAATTTAGTGGGTAGCTCATAAAGTACCATTGTAAAAGTGACTTTCACTTATTTATAAAAGTGAGTCATATAATTTTTTCTTTTAAAAGTGAGATGATTAGATTAAGTTTAGAAAGGGAGTGATTTTTTATTTTAAATATAACATTATCATTCATTTCCACACATTCCCGCACTTCGTTGGCATCTTCAACAACTTTTCTTCAAAAAACCATAACTGCTTCATCCATAAGCCGTTTTCAGAGCCGTTTTTATTAATCAACCTAATTTTTCGAGATCTTTCCATTAGAAAAATTAATTTTAGCATCTATAGCTTCATTTTATGTTAAAATGGAAATTCCATGCCAAGTTATTCTTGACAGCACCAACTACTTCCAATGGTAGTCCTACATTATGGATTTACTTAGAAGTAAAAGTCTTTACAGAATAGCCTCAGGCCAAGAAGCCAAACTGAAAAATGAAGATAAGGCAACCAGGGAAAATTTTAAGAACCCCCCTAAATTTATAAATATAATAAATGGGCGAATCTCCATGGTATATAGGAAAAATGGAAGGCGATTTTATCAATAATATAATATGTATATATAATTTTTTGGCGAATCTCTCACCAGGCATGGCGAATATTTTACTCAATTATAAAATCTTGTAAGATCTTGGCGAGTCTTTCACTAAATAATAAAACTTTGTAAATTCCTAGTGAATCTTAGCATAGGCTACATGTTGGTTTAATTCCCCCATTTAAATAGGCTACATTCCAGGTGAATACCATGGGTCAATACCATGTGCCATTTTGGTGAGTACCATGGGTCAATACCATGTGCCATTTTTGTTTTTATTAATTCTAATATTAGGGTTAATAATGGTTTTTTGCATGGTATTAATAACAATCTAGTCCATGGTATTTGTCCCATAGTATTTTGGCCATAGGTTTCACCTAAATATAACCCATTTTTTGAGTGTTCATAAATATAAGGTGACTTATGGAGTAAATATAAAAAAATGTTTTATTTGTTTACCATACCTCTCGTTTATTTATATTTTTATTAATTTACCATACCTTTTTTACAGATATGGTATTTGGCCCATAGGATTCACTTAAATAAAACCTCTTTCTTGAGCCTTCATAATAGAACGAGGGTTATGGACTAAATATAAAAAGAGGTTTTATTTATTTACGATATGTCTAGTTTATTTATATTTTTATTTATTTACCATACCTTTTGAGTAAGTATAAAAAGACGTTTTATTTATTTACCATACCTCCACTTTACTTATATTTTTATTTGTTTACACCCTTACATGTATATAAGGTGACTTATGGAGTAAATATAAAAAACGTTTTATTTATTTACCATACATCCACTTTACTTATATTTTTATTTGTTTACACCCTTACATGTATATAAGGTGACTTATGGAGTAAATATAAAAAATGTTTTATTTATTTACCATACCTCTCATTTATTTATATTTTTATTAATTTACCATACCTCTTTTATAAATATGGTATTTGGCCCATAGGATTCACTTAAATAAAACCTATTCTTGAAAATGGGCGAATGGATTCACTTAAATAAAACCTATTCTTGAAAATGGGCGAAAGGTTGTAAGTCCTAATTTCAAGGGCTAAATTTACCTTTTTACCCTCTCCCTTAAAATAAGGTGGCCTATTTGAGGTGATTTGTAAAAATGTACTATGATTCAAAATATTCGCCCAACCAAATGGGAAAATAGGCAAGATCAAGCATGTGGGTTGATACGGATGTCTATTTTTCTAGACCTTAGATTCCATATCGTAGAACTTGATACTCCTAATGAAGCAATGAAATATATCACTAAAGTTTTTGGAATTAAAAATTAACTTAGAGCCCATCAACTCGATAATGAGTTGCTTACATTGGACCCCAATCATTTTTCTTCCATTGAATATTTTTTGTCCAAGTTCAAGACCCTTATAATTCTCTTGGAAGGTGTTAAGGTTAAGAAAGAATATGGTAACCTTATCTATTCCATTCTTACTAAGTTGGAACTAGTCTACTCTGTGTTTGTTTCTACCTTTCATTCTACAAGAGAAGCTTTCATTTCTCAAGGACAAGACCACAAGTCCCCTTCCTTTGATGCCTTTTGTGATTCTTTAATAAGAGAACAAGAAAAACCCTTACACCTTGGTCTTCTTAATCTTGGAAACTCTTCTAAGAAAGCCTTAGCCACCCAGCAGTAACCAAATTCAAAGAATCTTAAGAAGCTGTATCCTAAAAAGAATGGTCCTAAACCAAACAAGGGTCCTAAGCAATTTCAGTCTCAAAATAAAAAATCATTTCAACAAAATTATAAGGAAAATAAAAACAAAGGGAAGAATACTGATAGACATTGCCACTTTTGTAATCGAGATGGCCACTTAGAATCCAAATGCTTTAAGAAGAAGGAATCATTGGAAGTAGCAATGAAGAAGCATAACATCCATTTGGAGAACTCTTCAACTTCAACTTCATCTTCAAGAATAGAACTTTCTCAGTGTGGTTGTCAAACATCTCAGTCTGGATACGCACTAAATGTATCTTCTTCTTCTAATTCTCATGAGTGGTTCATTTATTATGGAGCTTCTTATCATATGGCCAAAATCAAAGCCATGTTTTCTTCTTTAAATAATTGTAACACCAAAATATATATGTTGGTGATGATAGATCTCTTAGTGTTGTAGGAACTCGAATTGTTCATATAGACAATGGTCAATTTAATGATGTATTATGTGTTCCAACCTTATCCTACAACCTTCTATCTATATATCAGATAACTCATTCAGGTGAAGGTAAAATCGTTGAATCCTCACCTCACGATGTTGTAATTAAGGACCTAAGAGATCCTAGATAGATTTTAGCTACTGGGATTGTTGATGATTCTACAAGGTTGTATAAGTTTAACAACTTTGGGTCATCAAATCTTCCCTCGGTATTTGTTGCTCATAATGATGAAATTGGCATGAGCGATTTGGTCACTTAAACTATCACCCTATTCAGAACCTATGCAAAGAAAATATGGTGACAGGTCTTCCAATGGTATCTTGCAGAGATGGTGTTTGTTTCAGATGTGTACTCGAAAAACATCATCAAGATATTTTTGAAAAACGTGCTTCTTGGCATGCCTCATCCCCTTTACAGCTTGTGCATAGTGATTTATGTGGTTCACTTCTAGTTGTTTCATTCTCTGGCTACAAGTATTTCTTATCTTTCATTTATTATTTCTCTAGACGCACTTGGGTATACTTCTTAAAACTCAAGAGTGAAGTATTTATCATGTTCTTGGCCTTTAAGGCCTTTGTTGAAAAATAATTTGGACATCAAATTATTAAGCTAAGATTTGATAATGGCAGAGAATATGTTAACAAAAAATTCATCAACTTTTGCACTGAGAATGGAATTCAAATGCAACATACTATTCCATATACTCCACAACAAAATGGTGTAGCTGAAAGGAAGAATCACACCTTAAAGGAAATGGCTAATTGTATGCCTCAATCTAAAGGACTTAGTCTTAATTTTTGGGTAGAAGAAATTAACTGTGCAAATTACATAATAAATCGCACTCCTACTAAGGTTTTAAAGAATATCACTCCAGAAGAAGCATGGAGCTCAATTAAACCATATGTAAGTCACTTTCATGTTTTTGGAAGCGAAGCATGGGCCCATATTCCAGTTGAGAAACATAAAGCTTTAGAACCTAAGATTGAAGAATGTAATTTTGTTCGATATTATGAAGATGTCAAAGGATATAGAATTATTCCACTTAAGTCCAAAAATGTTATCATTAGAAGAGATGTAAAGTTTGCTGAAAATATATTAGCCTACGAGCCTAGTTCAGCAGATGTGCCACCTCTCTCTATCCCTTCTACTTCTGAAATTATTTCTTCTTCAGATGATTGTGAGGATGACAATCCTCCCCCACCTTCTCAGGATCCTCCTTCAGCTCCTCATCTTCCAAAATGGGTCCGTGCTACTTGGGATACATCACGTGCTCTTGTTGGTGATCCTATAGATTAGCGACGTACACGTTCTCAATTCGATAGAGCCTCTTCTTTACTGGCTCAAGCTTAAGCTAATTATGATCCTAACACCTTTGCAGAAGCTTCAGTCCATCCAGATTGGGACACAGCTATGAATGAAGAATATCTTTCATTATTGGCAAATGATATATGGGATCTTGTTCCCCTTCCAAAGGGACGAAAACTTGTTAGATACAAATGGGTTTACAAAACCAAGTATGGATCAGATTGAAAAGTTGATAAACATAAAGTTCGTCTTGTTGCTAAGGGTTTTTCACAAGTTGAATGCATTGACTATACTAAAACCTTCTCCCCTGTTGCCAAAATGAACTCTATCCGCCTTTTTCTTTCCCTTGCTACCTCTTTCAAATGGGAAGTCCATCAGATGGATGTTAAATCTGCCTTCTTGCATGGGGACTTGCATGAAGAAATCTATATGGAACAACCTACTGGATTATTACAAATAGACTCTAGCCTTGTTTGTCATCTTAAGAAATCTATTTATGGTCTAAAGCAAGCCCCTTGGGCTTGGTATGCCAAAATGTATAGCTTTCTTTTAGAAACTAGATTTTCTAGGTGTCATTTTGACAATATTATATACACCAAGAGAGTGGGAAAATCTCTTATCAATCTTGTTCTTTATGTTGATGATCTTATCCTTGCTGGTGGTGATCCCAACCTTATAAACCATGTGAAGTCCAGCCTTAAAAATAACTTTGAAATGACAAATTAGGACACTAGCATGATTTTCTTGGTCTTCAAGCCTTGCAATACAAGGAAGGTATTTCCATTTCCCAGTCTAAATATGCATGTGATCTTCTACGCCATTTTCACATGGAAGATTATAAGCCAACTCCTTCTCCCTTTCAGTCTAGAGCCAAACTTTTAGTCACTTGTACTTCCCCTAAAGTTGATGCTACCTTATACTGTCAACCTGTAGGAAAAATTTTGTATCTGACCCATACTCGTCCTGACCTTTCCTTTGTTGTTGGCCTTATTGCTCGGTTTATGCAAAGCCCACATGAAAGTCATTGGAAAGTAGCTAAAAGAATACTTCATTATGTTCAAGGTACAATTCATTTTGGGATTCATTATAGTGCAGAAGCATCTCCTCTATTGGTTGGTTTCACTAACTCTGACTGCGTTGGTGCCCCTGATGATCGGAAGTATACTACAGGTTATGTGTTCACTCTTGTTTCAGGACCTATTACACGGGCTTGCAAGAAACATAGTGCCATTTCTCTTTCTTCAGCAGAAGTAGAATATCGTGGTGTCGTAGAAACTAGTAAGGAAGCCTTGTGGCTTCGCTAGATCATGTCAAAGTTTGGCTTTTAGCAACAACATTCGACTACACTTTGGTGTGATAATCAAAGTGCCATTCAACTATGCAAAGATCCAGTCCAACATCAGTGCAGCAAACACATTGAACTGCACATGCACTTCATTAGAAAGCTCATTCACGACCATGTTCTTGAAGTGCAATATTGTTCAATAGATGATCAAGTTGCAGACATCTTTACAAAGGCTCTCACAGAGGCGAAGTTTACTAAACTTCGATTTATGGTTGGAGTTTAGGAAGTTATCACTAAGGGGGGATAGGCTATAATGCTTCCTTCCTTCTCCTATTGTGTCATATTTGTACATCCTTCAATCCTATCCCAAGTTGTTCTTAAGGGGAGATGTTAGGATATCCCAACACATAGGAAATAGTTAAGTATAACTTTGTCTAGTGTAGAGTTAGGTAAAGTGTGTTTCTTTATTATGTACTTTTGTAACTTACAATCCGACGGTCACGATATGTAGTGATCTAATAGTTGATTCTCTCCTCGGTATTATTGACACTTGATCCATGGCTTAACACCTGACTGGTCCATGATCTCTATTTAAAGAGCATGGAGGGTCATTTGTAGGGTAACTGTTCATGAGAGAAGCTTACGTAAATTTTCATTCTTTTATTAATAAATTGCTTGAAGTGGCCGCGTTGGCTCAGGCCGTGGATTGTTTTCCTCTTTGAGGGTTTTAACCATGTCAAGAATACTAGTGTATTGATCTGTGATCTATTTATGAGTGGTGTCCTTTAGTGTTCTATCTAAGGAACTTACCCTGTAAATTCCTACAAGACTAAATTTGATTTTAATTCAGAATTTAATTCACGGACAAATTAATTTGGAATATTCTTATTGCCATATTTCAACACTCCCTCTCAACAAGAAAGGGATTATCTGCCAGCCCAATCCTGTCTCTATGGAACTCGAATTTACACTTTGACAATGCCTTTGTCAAAATGTCAGCATCTTGATCCTCTGTCGAAATATACTACATCAACATGATCCTCTCAACTTGTGAAAATCCACAGGCAACAAATATTTCCTTATGCTTCTCCAAACCACCATCGATAGCTTGGTTTACCTTGTAAAGCCAACGGGAACTCACAACTAGCTTGTTCTCGGGTCTGAGAACCACGTCCCAGACACTGTTACGAACTATGGAGTCATACTCCTCCACCATAGCATCAACCCAAATTGGTAGCTTCACTGCTTCCTCAAAGGAAGATGGCTCGGTCTCAACACATTCCCCAGCAAGGGTCATGTATCTAGTGTACCTCTCAGGTGACCTCCTCTGTCTGCACTGAGAATATGGTTCTCCCACATTCTCTCTCGCATCCTCCAACAATCTGTCAGCTTCTCTTGTGCGCTTCCATCCATCTCTAGAAGACTCTGATTGAGTGGATGTCTCCACTCATGGAACCTCTACATGTGGCCACTCTGCATCAGTCTGAGGCTCCTCCTCCTTAGGAACCAACAGTTCCTCAACAGCCTGTAGTTGGAGCTCCCTCTCAAGGGAAACTCACATGGCCTTCTGCTCATCAAACTTGAGATCTCTGCGAACCACTATCCTCTAACTGGTAGGCAAGTACACCCAATAGTTGTGAGGTGTATCAGTGTACCCCACAAATATCCACAACTCTGTTTTCAGCTCAAGCTTCTTCCATGCATCCTTTGTCACATGGAAATATACCAATGAGCCAAAGATCCTGAAGTGATCCAAATCTGTTCTCTTACCAGAGAAAGCTTCCTCTAGTGTCTTCATCCCAAGTATGTAATGCGGGCTTCTATTTTGAAAATAGATCACTGTGTTGCATGCCTCAACCCACAAGTGAAGTGGTAGGCCTTAGTCATGTAGAATTTCCCATGCTGCCCCTACAATATTTCTGTTCTTCCTCTCGACCACCCCATTCAGTTGTGGGTTATGAGGTGCTGTCAACTCTCGTTCAATTCCTTCCATTGCAAAGAAGTCCTTAAACTCATGAGAGACATATTCTCCACTATTTTCGCTTCTCAAGGCCTTGATCTTCTTCCCCGGCTCTTTCTCAACCAAAGCTTTAAACTCACAAAATTTTGTGAAATTTTGGTCCTTCGTCTACATGAAATAAATCCAACATTTATGAGAATAGTCATCAATGAAAATCACATAATACCTTTCCTTCTCTATGGATGTCGTTTAGAATGGTCAACACAAATTACTATGAACTCACTCTAAGATGGCCTCTACTCGACTATCTTGATCATGAAAGGAAGACTTGGTGTACTTTCCCAAGGTACAACCTTTGCATGTGTCAACTTGCTCAAGTTTACCTTTGGGAAGTCCTGTAGATATCTCTTGCATTATCTTCAAAGCCCCATGATTCAAATGACCCAACCGCGTGTGCCACAACTCGCTAATGTCTTGGTTTTGCACCAATTCTTCTTTCGTACTCAATGTTTCACAATCATCTACCTCTAGTTTATAGAGATTCTTCACCCGAATCCCTATCCTCTTGATCTAACCTGTGTCTATGTGTCTTAGGAATGTCTTTCCTTTAATGAAGACAACATTGTAGCCTTTGTCCTCCAAGATCGTGACCGATACCAAGTTCTTCTTCATTCCAGGCACATACATCACATCTATCAAGGTGAGAGGAGCTCCATGCTCCCTCTGAAAAGAAACTGTGCCCACTCATGAAACACTATACCTTCTGTCGTCACCCATCTCTATTCACACCTTGAGGTCTTTCTCCTCCAAGGCACTGAATAAATTTTTATCATCGGTCATGTGGAATGAGATTCCACTGTCAAGATACTAGACACAACCCATCATCGATGACACCATTCATGCGATGAGGGTAAAGTCCATTTACAACTGAGAGGATAATGCCTCACCTTCTGATCTTTCTGAGGATCCCTTCTTGGACTTCTTCGATGGGCAATTAGTCACATAATGTCCCATCTTGTGAAAATTAAAGCATCTTACTTTAGACATGTCACCCTTCTTCCCTCCATGAGAAGAATTCGATTTGAAATGGGAAGCCTTACCCTTCCCTTTCCTTGCCTTACTTGCTTAGGCCAAATTTTCTTCATCATCATTCTTGGATGAAGAACCATCTCATGTTCTCCTCTTGATCTCCTCCTACATAAGATCCAACCATAGTCATTCCCAATCTGGTAGTTTCTCCCTTCCATTCATAGACTCCTGGTAGCTATTCCAATTCTTTGGAAGGCCAAGGAGAGCGAGGCTCACCATATCATTATGGGCAGTAGTTATTCCCACATTGCAAAGCTCATCTCTGCAGGCGGTGATCTTGTTCAGATATGTGGAAATGGTATCGCCCTTCTCCATCTTGATTCTTCGAAGCTTATCCTTAAGCACCAATTTCCTCGGGTCACTACTGTTCTGGTAGAGGTCCTTCAATGTCTTCCACATTGAAACTAGAGTATCCTTCCCATGGAGACCCAAGACAATATGGTCTCGAACTCCCTCAAGGCCGATCCGTCTCACCTATTGTTATAGACATTTTTGTTCCTTGCGGCCTCGAGCATGAAATGTCCATAATTTAAGGGATCCAAAGTCCCCAAACATGTTGTTCCTACCCCTAGAGGAACAAGGCAAACCAACCACAACAATTCACAGAAGTTCTCCACCTGAAAACACTCAAAAACAAGCCAATTCTGGATCATGTCAACTGCTCCACTGAGCATCTGCACTGAATGTCAACTGCTCCACTGTCTACCTGCGTTGAATGTCAACTCCAACAAAGGCTACCTGCGCTGAGCGTAATTGGACAAGTGGCAGGTTCATTCCTCAATGTGTCAATGCCCAGGAAGCTTCCAAAATGACACTTGCATCAAGGAATTCGACTGGTGATGAGTAAGAGGTTCCAAATCTCCAAGTGGAAGCAAGAACCTCCAAGTGGACTCAAGAACTGAGAGAGGGAGAGGACACTAGTCAGATATCAAGCTGACTCATCCTCTCTCCAAAATAACTATATATATATCTCTCCTCCATGGGATCTAAGGGCTGGAATTTTTTTATTGCAAAGAATTGTTGTTGGTTTGAGACTGGAGACATTGGGTGCTTAATGCTTTGAAGGGAGCTAAAGAAGGAATTCCATTCTGCTGGGAAGGAGATGCTGGATTGGAGCCCTATGGGTTGTATCTCTTCCTGAACCCTGTTACTTATCAATAAAGCTATATTGGTTTGCTCCTATATGCTGGTGTATTTGTATGATTGCATTAGTGTATTTGATTTACTTCTAATCGTAAATCATTTATGAATATGTATATTTGCCTTTGTGTTGTGTTCTTCTCTTGTCGCAAGTAGCTGTTTCTTGTCACAGGTAGTTGTTCTCTTGTGATCTCGTGGGAATCAAGTAGCTGTTCTCTTGAGCAAGCGAGGAGGCAAGTAGCTGTGAACACCCAAAGAGAAGAGGATCTAGATCGAGGGACAAACGGAAGGCAATGGTAAGTCTATCGATCTCTCCTCTTTCATATTTCATAAAGGAAGAAACTAGTGTAGCTGTATTCGTTTGTTGCTAAGGCACTGTCACACCTTAGGTGGATAGGATCGTCCTGCATAGGCATTTTTCCCCACAACAAATTGGCGACTCCGCTGGGGACATTTGTTTTATTCATTTCATTTGTGTTTCTGTCATTTGTTTACTTCATAGACTTGACAACAACAATCGAACTGCATCTTTCCCGGATGCAAAGTAGAAAGTTGTTGCTTTGATCCAGTTGCTGGACTTGTCTATGATCTAAACAACGGATCCACAAATGATTTGATGATCCTTGTGATAGTCTTTAATACCCTCTCAAAGCATCCCTCTGTTTACCTCGCTTGTGTTTCTGATTTGGCATGAAACAATTGATTTTTGAGCATTTTGTGACCCAGAACCCAGGGGAAACGAGAGTTTCTCCTTCATCGCAGACACTGTGAAGGCAATTTGCATTTCAACGCAGGTCCCGTGAAGGCTACCTGCGCTGAATGTCAAACCCACAGTGTTGGACATGCGCTGAACCAGTTTAGCCTTGTGCAGCTAGGGTTCTCTGCTGTCTGTTGCCCTGTTTTGATCTCTGTTTTTTGCAGCCTTTAACCAGCATAGGTACCAGTCTGATAACTTCTTTTCTTTGCTTAGATTCCGCCTCCTTTTGTACAAAAAGACTATCAATTTTTTTATGTGTTTGTGGCGTCATTTACAGTTTTCCTTTGCATGAGTAAAGTAGTCATCCTGTAGCCTTTGATTCAGATCTGATTGATTGTGATCTTAGAAGAGAGTTCATTGGCTGTTTGCAGATTGATTATAGATTTACTTTTGCTTATTGGTTTGAATTTGTCTCTTTTGAAGTGTCAAAACAAGTCTTTATTTCGAAAATCGTTAAGTAGTGTAATCTCTTCTACCTTCTCTGATTTCGAAAAAGTGAACTTGTTTGTATTGATCTTTAAAAGAAAATTCAAAGTTGTGCAAAAAGCTTTCTTTGTAGGCATTAATACTAAGAAAGCGAAAAACAAACACCTGCATTGTGCATTTTGCATTTGATAAGTTTGCATGATTGATTTAGGAAAGAGTGCATTAGAGTGTGTTGATTGCTCTTTGAGAAAAGATAGTGTCTTTCTTTTCCCTTAGTAGCTAGGATTTTCAAAGTTGAAAAGATAATAAAGCTTGCTTATCATCTTTAGACTGCATTTAGGAATTTGTATCATACATCTCGTGGTGAACCTTGAAAGGCAAACTTTAAAAAGATCAACCTAAAATAAACTGAATGAACCTAACAATGCTTTGTAACATAACGCACAACATAGAGGTCTAGGCTAGAGACGTGTTCCGGCGTCGTTAAGCCTAGTGACTGTCGATCTCGTGGAAGGTGGGTGATTCCTCCTGAGGGACGATAGCGCTAGTATGGATTGTGCTCCCACGTAACGTCGCGTATATATTGGGAGACCCCTATAGGCATATATATTTTATCCTTAGGAAGCCGTGTCGGCCGCCCTACTGATCGCAATGAAGTGAACACAGCATTCACGAAGATCGACCGCCCGTACCCTAAAAAGTATTCTGCAGTTTTGTGAAAAGTTTGGCACACCCTCTGCCTAGAGCTCCAAAGCAGTTTCTTTTGGCCTTTTTCAGACTCTATAACAGAAAAAGTCCATCCGAGCATTTGTCACTTCGGGCTCGTTAAAACATCGAAGGAGAATAGAGTCATCTTTAGCTTTTTCTCGACTCTTTAAAATTGAAAAAGAAAGTTGTGTCCAAGTGTCGTTAAAATTTATTTTAAATGGAATAATCATCACCATTCCCTCGTTGATCTTCGAAGTTAGTCTCTTTTCATCGTAAGTTCTTGTAGAATCGCTAGAAAATCTTTTGGATAGACTAAATATGTCTGAACAACCATCGACATCCAGGACTGTGTCATCCGACGCAGCAGCGGCAGAGCCTCCTGCTGCTACTCCAACGATGTTTGCTGGTATACCATCTGTCCCAGCAAATTGTCAACAACAAGCTGGAGTCCAACCAGAGACTGTTTCGACGACATGGTTAGTTCCTATTTCTTCATCCGGATTATCATCTGGTATTTCTTATGTTGAAACTCAACAAATTGATCCAATGTGTCTTCAAAGGCCAATCTACCCTTTAAGTACTGGATTGCCACCATATGGAGGGCAGTATGCCTTTTCATTGTTCCCCCCCGGAGAACAACCATATGGGAGTTTACAACAAAGTTCAGGTCAAACTGGGATTACATCCAGCGGATGGGTACCGATACTGCCTCAGCAACCAAGGGTTGCATATTCAATGGAACCAGTCCACCCTGCGTCGAACGTTGCCACTATAACTGGTATGGTGATTGCGTCGCAAATACAAGCGCTACCTGTTGTATGTCAACCCCAAGTTTCTCAGGTTGCCATACAACAACCTCTTGTCTCGAAAACTCAATCACAACCTCCGGTTAGTGCCTCCTTATCTGGAGCGACTCAGGCTCAAACAAGTACTATGACTCCTCATCTTGGTCAATCATCCAGTATTGGACAACAGCAACTGGTCCAACAACCAACGTTGGTTCAAACTCATCAACCCCCATTCCAGCAATCATATCAAGGACCTGAGCAAAAAGTCTTTGTAAGTAATGGGCAACCATATTATAGTGGTTATGCCCATCAACCTTGTCAAAGTTGCTAGCATTATGATGGTATGCAAAGACCCACTGCTCAGGCGATTCCATCTTATCCTGGGTATGCTTCGCCCAACCTGAATCAACAGTTGCCCTTTGTAGCAAATCTAGAATTACCAGATCTAAACCGGCTGACGAATGATCCAATTGCTTATACCCCTTGGTGGCCAGCGATTCCGCATAAACTTCCGTCAGATATTCCTAAATTTAATGGAAATCCGGGTGAAGATCCGTCGAATCATGTGATGACATTTCATCTGTGGTGTTCATCAAACACCCTGAATGATGATTCGATAAGGCTTCGCCTTTTTCAGAGGATGTTAACGGGTCCAGCGGTAAAATGGTATATTGAATTGCCTAGAGCTTCGTTCGACAACTTCATTACCTTAGCCACGACTTTCTTAACCCATTTTCAATTACCGATAAGGTATGAAACGGGAACGGAACTCCTAACCAAATTCAAACAGACAACCGCCACTCACATATCTGATCATATACATGAGTGGCGACGTCGTCGTAGGATGGTAAAAACGTACGTTCCCGATCAGCTATTAGATGAATGGTTTATCAAATCCTTACTTCCTACAATCACAGAAGATGTGGCAAAGGGGGGAGTCGTAACGGAAGAGCAAGTCATCGCTCGTGCGCAATATCTGGACTTGGTTTACACTCAGTCCGGCACGCTCTACGACAAAATACCTGATGCCCCTAGACCGGAATTCTCAATTCCTCCTCCTCCTAAATCAAACAATGACTCTCATGCCGGCGATGGCGTGATTGGCGCAATAGACATGAAATCGACAAAGGCTATATCTAAAAAGGCCCGTAAGATTTCCGGTCAAAATACAAATGAGGAACTTCTTGCCTCGGAAGTAAGTGCCGCATCAGACGACAAGGGCAAACAACTGAAGCAACCAGGGGGCAAGAAGAAAAAGAAAGGGAGAAAAAGGAAACCCCCTACGGGGTGTCATATATGTGATGAGGATCATTGGACAACAGATTGTCCATACAAAGCTGAGCTTAAAAGATTCTTTAAGAGTTCGAAAACCTCAGCTGTGTTGACTGATCCGTTTCCAAGCCCAGGAACCGAACTGGTTGCTAATCAAAATGCTTCCCGATCCCAAGTGCTTATGTTGTCTGTATCAAAGCAGCAAAATGATGCTTTGACGAGGAATAAAGATTACAGGAATCCAAAGCTGTCAAACAACAAGGCTAATGAACAACCTAGTAGTTCGACAACAACTTTGACCAAAGTTGTGCCACCCATCGTTCCTGAGCCAAAGATAAAGTCGCAAAAGGGAGCGGTACACAAATCGACATTTAATCCTTGTGTGAAAATAGCACAGATAGAGGACCTGGCCCAATCGCCGTCCGCTATGTCGACACTTGAGGTACCACAAAATTGCTTCTCCCAAGAGAAAGCTTTATTATCAGCAATAGGTGGGATTGACCCAATGGATTCCAATCTTGTGGCCTTTGATCATAAAGGATATGACCCTCAGTTACCAGCTCAACTAGCTTTCCTTATTCAAGTGAAAGCCCTCAACAAAACTGTTCATCGAACAATTATTGATGAGGGGGCATCTACATGCATTATGTCAATGAGTTGCTGGAAAACTTTAGGATCTCCAACCTTGTCGCGATCTTCGACGACATTAAAAGCATTCGACGGAAGGACATATACCCCATATGGTATCCTAAGTAACTTGAAAATCGAACTAGGAGGGAAAACAGTAGAAATAGATGTTGAAGTCATCGATGGGAATCTTGATTACAACATCCTACTAGGAAGACCGTGGATCTATGCCATGGCCACAATTGTGTCGACCTACTTCAGGAAGATTTCATTTCACTTCCAAGGAGGAATTACAATTGCCGACCAACAAACTTTTCTCCCCAACAGTTCACAAGTTATAGGAAGCATTCCAATGATCCATGGAAGCAATCATTCGCTCCAAAATATCGGAGTAGGTCTCCTAAAAGACCCTACCTTAATGGGTACTTTTGCCCTACTGCCTCCGAGTAATCTGGCGGAAGTGGCCACAGTGGAATATGAAACCTTCTATATCTAATGGATCTGGACTCCGAGGACAGTTCTTATCTCGTGTCAACCTCGTTAAAAAATGAAACAAGGAGTCATGAGGATAGTTCTTTTACTGTGTCAACCTCATTAAAAAATGAAACAATCCCCTTTCCAAATCTCAAAGGTAAACCTTTATTCCAACCACCGAGTTGAATGCAATGAAGCTTGGGGGGCATGCACCTCGATTTGCGTTGTTATGCTGGGGGCATGCAAACTTATCGAGCAGTTTTAGCACAAAGTTCATGCTCGTTAAAAAATAAATGCAAGATTCAAGCAGTTTTAGCATAAAGTTCATGCTCGTTAACGCAAGATCCAAGCAGTTTTAACGCGGTCTTCATGCTCATTAAAAAATAAATATAAGCAGTGAGCAATGTTTCCTCCAGTGTTTAAGCTCATTTTTAACTAAAAAATGAACCTATACCGGTAAATAACCACTGTGATCGTAAATTTATTAGCCATAAAAGCCTTGGTCGTGTTTGCACCTGCCACCTCCACTGTTCATTTGGCCGATCGTTCACCTCCATATGATTGTTTACCCATTTTGAGGAACAGCTGCGAAGAGTGATTTCACCTAGCCTTCCTTGTGACACTGCCGTGATTGGAAAATTCCAACTTGTACCTGGAATCTGCTGCTATCCCTGTTCATCACTCGTTCCTCAAAAGACGAGTCTTCTTTAAGCTCTTTTCAACTGACTCGTAAAATATGAAAAGATTGCCGAGTTTTGGCCTTCCAGCTCGTTAAAGGACAGGAAGAGCTATCCCTTGTCTAGATTTTAATCTTTTTGGACCTGAGGGATTATTGCACAAAAAGGTCGAGCGCTTGTTTTATTCGGCTCGTTAAAGTTATCGAAAACTCATCCCTTCTGTATGGTTTTATGCTTTTTCGGACTTAAGGGATTAGATGACGAAAAAGGAATTTTGGAGTTAACTTTATATATCTTTTCAGACTCTCTAAAAATGAAAAGAACCGAGTTATCCTTGTCGTTAGACTCGTTAAAATTATTAAATAGTGACAAACTTGTCTTTAGACGAGAACGAGTTTCACTATCGCTAGGCTCGTTAAAACATAGCGATGGGCTTGCCCGAAGGGCAGGTTATAGAGCAAGCATATGTTATCCTCCTCAAGCTTGACAAAAATAAAGAGGTACTGGTCAGCAATGACTGGGGAAAAATTGGGAGAAAACTAAAGAAAACTTTGATGGTAGCAGGTCGCTCTTGAACATGACACTTTTCCTTCGTACCACAATCGGGTTGGGTTGTTTCATTCACCGATCACATCACCATGGTCTCGCCATACCATCCATATTTGGGGTAATTCTACTGATCCATTGCATCAGTGTCGCCATATGTTCAAGAGAAGTCGTTCAGAAAGAGTCAACTGGGTCCCATCCACTGCCATACATTATCCTTCATCCATTCATGACCGCCACCCTGAATCATATGTCACAGATTGTTTTCACCTCCATTAAAATCATTAGCTCCGTTCCGTGTCACTGATGTGGGATTCATCAAGGCCCTCCTTTGACGGATCGCTTCTTGTCGACATCAGCTCATTATCCAAGAAGTTGATCTAGGAACAACCCCTTCAGTACTTTGAAGCTTGCATGCCTCAATGGCAAGTTTCTCACTTCTGGCGACAGGTATACATCAATGACCTTCGACCAGAAGATTTTGCGTGGTGTTTGACGCCAAGTCCTTTATTCACACCACATGAATTGTACTGCAGTACCTTGAGGGTCATTATCATTATCAGTGATTCCTTTCGCGCTTGTTAACGGTTTACATCATTGGCCGGTAATCAAGCGATGTCTTTCCATGTTCGACTTCAGCGCAATTATCACACGGATCGACTTGTACATAGAGTGAAGATTGAATGAGTTTGAAGACCCCGGATCTAGTTTCATCCATCCGGGCTGCGATATATATTCAAGAAAGATAAAGACATTTGACATGTACATCATTGCAGCAGATGATCATCCTACTCAAAGGATGATAATTCAGCCAAAATTATCAGTCTACCATCAGACGATCGTCTTTTCTATGTACAAAAATGAATTTATAAAGCTGAGCATGGGAATGCCTGCCTCAGCTAGATCATGAAAGTAGTATGAATCATAATGTATTGTATTGTATCTTATTACAGGTCTCCTCCCAGCAGATGGATGAACTTCGGACCCTCCTGGATAAAGCATTTCACCTGATAAACAGCCTCATACTTTAGGGGGCAACTGTTATAGACATTTTTGTGCCTTGCGGCCTCGAGCATGAAATGTCCATAATCTAAGGGATCCAAAGTCCCTAAACATGTTGTTCCTACCCCTAGAGGAACAAGGCAAACCAACCACAACAATTCACAGAAGTTCTCCACCTGAAAACACTCAAAAACAAGCCAATTCTGGATCATGTCAACTGCTCCACTGAGCATCTGCGCTGAATGTCAACTACTCCACTGTCTACCTGCGTTGAATGTCAACTCCAACATAGGCTACCTACGCTGAGCGTAATTGGACAAGTGGCAGGCTCATTCCTCAATGTGTCAATGCCCAGGAAGCTTCCAAAATGACACTTGCATCAAGGAATTCGACTGGTGATGAGTAAGAGGTTCCAAATCTCCAAGTGGAAGCAAGAACCTCCAAGTGGACTCAAGAACTGAGAGAGGGAGAGGACACTAGTCAGATCTCAAGCTGACTCATCCTCTCTCCAAAATAACTATATATAGATCTCTCCTCCATGGGATCTAAGGGCTGGAATTTTGTTATTGCAAAGAATTGATGTTGGTTTGAGACTGGAGACATTGGGTGCTTAATTCTTTGAAGGGAGCTAAAGAAGGAATTCCATTCTGCTGGGAAGGAGATGCTGGATTGGAGCCCTATGGGTTGTATCTCTTCCTGAACCCTGTTACTTATCAATAAAGCTATCTTGGTTTGCTCCTATATGCTGGTGTATTTGTATGATTACATTAGTGTATTTGATTTACTTCTAATCCTAAATCATTTATGAATATGTATATTTGCTTTTGTGTTGTGTTCTTCTCTTGTCGCAAGTAGTTGTTCTCTTGTCACAGGTAGCTGTTCTCTTGTGATCTCGTGGGAATCAAGTAGCTGTTCTCTTGAGCAAGCGAGGAGGCAAGTAGCTGTGAACACCCAAAGAGAAGAGGATCTAGATCGAGGGACAAACGGAAGACAACGGTAAGTCTATCGATCTCTCCTCTTTCATATTTCATAAAGGAAGAAACCAGTGTAGCTGTATTCGTTTGTTGCTAAGGCCCTGTCACACCTTAGGTGGATAGGATCGTCCTGCATAGGCATTTTTCCCCACAACACCTATTATGTTCCTATACCAATAGGTGTCATAATTTTTGAATGGCTGAGATCAAAACTATAATATGTACATACCTTTTCTTTATGCAAATGTTTTCCATATTCAAAAAATCAAAAAATTAAAAAATGTAAAGAGGGTATGTCCTAAAAGAAAAATCAAAGGACAAAAAGAATAAAGAAAAATGTCAAAAAAGATGAGAATGAAGCCTAAGAAAAAACAAAATGACCATGAAAGTGTGCAAGCCCAAATGCCACTACTATTTACTTTTTAGCATAATAATGATTATGTGCAACTTGTTATTCATGCCACAATCCATGGTAATAAAATAGTTTAATCTTGGTTATTCCTTGTTTTGAATTTCATGCTTAAAGATAGAGAATAAAATCTGACCAAACTGTTTAATCTTGGCAGATAAGTAGATAGGTAGAGTAAGTAAAAGGAGCTCAATAGTTTAATCTGAGCCCCTGGATGTAATAAGGATAGACTTAGATAGATTTTTATTGTAAAAGAAAAGAAAAATGTTTTCATAAGGGTTTTCTAGCTTAAGTGCACCCTAATAAAGAGTAGAAAAAATGGTAGGATGAGTAGATGGGTAAGTAGTTGCATGGTTACAGAATTATGATGATTGATTAGATAAAATCATAGCATGTACCTTCATCATCAAGTTGCTAATGTATGTATGATAATTGAGCATTTATACAAAGTCAAATGATTAATTTCCCCATTAATTTTACCTTTAATTTTACTGATTTCCCATAAGCAAAGTCAAAAGTACCTAAAACTTGAAGTTAAAGGGGCTTAGAGCATTTCTTTGACTTCTGGAGGGACCAGACCCTCGACCCAATAACTTATAGGGTCTAAGTACTAAAAGCCCCTTCACAAACATTCACTCCCTTCAATTCATTCATTTTCCCCAAAAAAATCCTTTTTCCTAAGGTAAAAGCACCACTTGAATAGGGAAAGTAATCACCCCCAAGCAAACCCCTTTTCAACAAAACCCCACAAATGCGAATTTAGCCTAAGTTATAATGTTTTATGTGAAAATTAAATAAAACTCAACACACATTATACTTAGTGTACTTCATTTTTCCACGTTCATTTCATATTAACCTTTAGCTTCATTTATTAAATCCCAAAAAATATCCTTTTCCCATATATTTATTAAAAACCCATATGTTAATATCCCGCCCCGAAGGTTTGAAACATAAACTCTATTAGAGAATAATTAAGGGATTAATTAAGTCAATTAGCGACTAATTAATAACCATGAACCACCGCCAAATGAAAGAAATTAATTAATCAATCAGTGGTTAATTAATAATCAACCCCGCCAATGAAATTGCTCTTGATGTCATTAAACCTCCATAATCCTTCATTAATCAATCCCTCTGCGCATTAAAAACCCTGTTGGGCCCCTCCATTAAACCTCATATCAAATCATCACCCTGACCACCGTGTGATCCAACCCCTTTTGAACCAATGGTCGACACTCATATCGGGCAGCCTTCAAAGGCCGACCTTTACCTACCAGATATGGGTGGTTTCACTATTCACCCCGCTACTACGTGGTGCCTAATGAATGGCATCGGGCAACCTCCCCCCAAAAGCAGTGCGATACAATCTCGCTTACCACCTCCTGCTAAACGAAAAAATGTCACATCCACCGCTTAACGCCAAGTGTCCTTTTCCTAGTGTACCCGCCAAAATCATTGACTTTACGAATAAAACTAAAGACTCATTGTTTTGTGTTTTATCGTGAAAAAACCCACTCAGACCTCCACGCAAGCACCAGAGTATGTGCAACTGTCAACCTACATCCAACTGCCAACTTATTGAAGCTGCTGAAACTCCAGACCACCTTTCAACCACGAGCGCTTCCTGCAAACAGTTCACAATCGCCATTACTCCGTTCAAAGCTGAGAACCAGGTATTTACCCAAATTCGCTGACCTATTTTATTCCAAAACCTAGACTAAATTGCTTCCAATTACTAAGTAATTTAGTAAGGCAAGGTGCCTGGTGACTCCCAAATACCTTGAGTTAGACCAGTTTTTCCCAATTTCACTGAAAACCCTTCACCCCCGTCCTTGAATCCACATGAACCGAGGATGGAAGCCCCAATTTCATTGAATGTCATGCCCATTTCTACTCCTCATAGGGATTTAGACCATCTTCCACTAGCAGATAAAGATTTTTAGATTAAAGATACCTCTGTCCAAGATTCCCCATTGAAACTATACTGTAGGTACAGAGACCAATACCTAAACCATGCAGACTACATAGGGCTTTGGGAATCAGGT
Organism: Pinus tabuliformis; assembly: GCA_031772625.1. NCBI lineage: Eukaryota > Viridiplantae > Streptophyta > Pinopsida > Pinales > Pinaceae > Pinus > Pinus tabuliformis. The sequence continues at coordinate 872,065,867 of CM062815.1, forward strand.
TTACCCAAGTACCAATTCCCCAGAGTTCATATCTTCCCAGAGATTATCCATTACTGCCATATGAACTATAATCCCAGTCAAAGGGTAGTGATGACCCCTGATCATTCTGTATTATTTACCATCATTGTTGAGTCCATAAAAAAAATGCTACAGTTACAACCAAGCCAAGGCCTGACTCCTATTTCTGTTGGAGATTTGCTTAATAGATACCCTACACTCACCTCAATCAAACTTGCTAGGTTATACCAGACCTTCATTAGGGAAGAAAAATACATTCCAAAGGACTCTCCCCCTTACATGTGGACTATATTCTCTGATCTTGGTCGAAACATCATAGAAATGATATCCAGTGTGTTAGGCCAAACTACAAGTGAATTTGTTGATGGAATTATCATAGCCTTTATGTCCATCTACTCTCTTGGGCAACCCCCAGCCATCATGTTTGACTATGCTAAGTTCATTGCTGACAAAATGCATGATCAATCCATGAGGTTGGATAATGAAAGAGTGTTCAAATATTCTTCAGTTTTATATCATATTTTCTTGTATTATCAATCTAACAATTTCCCAATCACTCTCCAAAAGCTTGATACCAGGGGCAACCCTAGATCAGTGGTCTTTTGGAATTCATTATTCCACTTAAATGACTCTCAATATTATTATATTGATTTCGTAGATCTCTTTGTACACCCAGTGGCAACTATGCTATTAGGAAGCCCTCCCCCCAGAATCTGTGCAGATATCAGGAGTGTCCTATAGTTTTCCAAACAATATAGAGTGGGGGATTGGTACTTTTACCAAAACCATACTGAAATTAGAATATATGGATGTGAGTTGGCTCCCTACAAACTACCCAGATACCTCCCTGTGAGATTGTTTACTCTGGAGTACTACAGGAAAATGATCAATTTAGATGAGGTGCACTTTGTGAAGGCTAAGAAAAAAGCTCAACTTAGGATAAAAGATTAGCTTGGCCTCTTCATATGTAACAGTAGGGAAGCAGAGGAAATCCTCCAAAGACTGAGACTGGAACAAAGTTTTATCTGGAATTATGAACTTGTAGAGTTCATCTGCAATAGGAGACAAAAGATCACATTATCTCCTCACATCCACCGCAGGATTCCTGAAATTGAACAGTATGCTAATCAACTTGAATGGGTGGAAATCAATTTGGTAGACTGAGATAGCGCAGAAGTTTTTGTCAATAATTTATTGATTGATTTAGAAAGAATACTTGATGAAGATTCATTTGTATAGGTGCTAGGGGAGTCTTAGTCTCAAAGAGAATCATAGGGACACAGTGGGAAAACAACAGAAGAAGGACCTCAAGAGCAGCAACCATTAGAGCATCTAGAGGCATCAGAGTAGCCAGAGGCATTAGAGCAGCCAGAGGAATTATAACAACCACAAATTTCAAAATAACTTGCTCAAATAGAACATATCATGAGCAATCCTCCTATTTTACAAACTCCTCCAAATGAGGCAAGGAATCCTAAAAGAGATAGAGAGGAGGCCACTCCTTCCAGCAGACTTGGTGTCCAAACTTATGTTAAGAGGCAAAGTTTGAATCCATTTTCAGAACATGAGTTTACTAAAGAAACAACAGGAACTATAGGTGCAGAAAGAAGGCATACCATTCCTTCAGGAGGTACACAAGAACCTTCCACATCACACGCTCAAATTCTAGAAAGGCAATAGAGCGTGGAAGTATCCTCCTTTATGGATCTATTGTGTTGTAAAACAACTCCCCATTTCAAAAATTTTATCAAAAAACTTTAAATAGAAATGGGTCCCTTTTTAAGACTTAGTTAAATTCAATGATTCAATAATAATCACATGCCTGAATTTAATCATAAGACACATGGAAATCCTTCTCAAAAGGTTTGATCCAATAGAACTAATATCTGAAACCTTTTGTTAAAATGTAATTTAATATGATATATCCTTTTTGAGAAAACCTTATAAGAAAATCTCCAATGCGATAATGCGATCGGAGATCACATATCGCGAAGTTAAACAAGGATACATCCCAAAAGGTCTATACTAAACCTCTGATTTGATAACATAATTGTAATCGGCGATCGCACATATCATGTGACACATAGCAAAAGCTCTTTCAAATTCCCTGATGCAATATCTTAAAGAGAGGTGCGCTTTTGAAGAAAAGACTGTCAAAAGGTATTATTAGTAGGCGTAAACCTTAAATGCAATAATAAACGAAAAGGCAATAAATCAATCAGTTCATTGATTATCCCTCCACCTTATTATATTCCTTACCTTAATCGCGATATGTGATTTATCGCTGATAGGGAAAATCAAAAGATATGTTTTAAAGGACCATCACGCATATGTGTTATGCAACGTATAATTATTAAATTTATTTATCACGATTGGCGATTATGAAGGTCATTAATTTAGTAGTTAAGGTTGAGTTCTTCAATGATTTCGCCTGTGGTAATACTTAAATACATTTCATTTATCACATGTAAATTACCATAACTCTTTTTCATTTCATATTGGCTTTCAGCAGGTGTATTTCTCTGTTACATTTTTCATTGTTTGTGCAGAGCAACTCTGAGTTGACGAATTTGGAGAAAATGACGAAGAAGGTGAAGAAATCCAAGCCCCCTGTCATAGCCAAATAAGAACCAAATAAGAAAGGGTAGATATCTAATACTACCTGACTCGGTTTAGGTATAGAATCCTGGGAGAGTATCTACAATGTGCTAGAAGCAGAAAAGCCTGAAGAAGTCGAAGAACAAGCAACAACAGATTCCAAAAGCAAATCAGAGAATACTCTTAAGGAATTGGCCTGGTCATATCTTCATAGAATTGCAGCTCGCGCCAAGGTTTTACCCTATAATGATGTGGTCAGGTGGATTGTTGAGAGCATCACGAACATTGACAGGACATTCTCTATAGCTGATGGAAATGTGTTTGGGTCATTTAGGGCAAAGGATCTTAGACAAATGTACCATTTACCTCAACTAGAGCAGTGGTATAACAAATCATTTTTGGAGGCTTTCACCAGGGAGAAGGACATTGAATCTGACCCTATCAGACAATGGAGGCATTTTCCGACTAAGAACAAGCATGAAACATCGGGTATGTACTTGATGAGCCCCAAAAATGGATAATTATATGGGCTCATTCAACCTCCTAATTTGACTTAATCCACCATTCTCATTAGTTTATTGCATGTTTTTGATTATATTTATGCTAATAGAGTGAATTGGGTTAGTCATTATGCCAACAAGTCTAATGGGTGCTTTGTGCATATTTTTAGTCAATTTTGAGACAAAATCAAAGGTTTTAATGAGCACTTGGCAGCCAAATTCGTGGAAGAACAAGGGAGAGGATTTGTAGGAAGGTGTCCCCTTCATTTATGGGCCCTTACCTCAAATTCTCCACCATCAGCTCAGAGTTCAAGGGCTACCAAATCAATTATCACAAGGGCAGCCGAGCAAGTGCTAGTAAAAGTGTTGTTAACTACAAGTTTTGGCAGCCGAGTTCCTAAAGTTTAGGAGGGATGTTGGGGTCCTCAATTTGTATAAATAAGAGGGCTTAGTTAGTCACTTTGTAGGCAGAAGTTAGCTAGTTTGTAGTTAGATTTTAGTCATTTCTTAGGCAGTAGGTTAGCTTTGCATTTCAGCACATTTTCAAGTTTTCCTTGTGGACATTTTTTGGAATGTAACTATTCTTTTGATCAATAAAGATGAATCCAGCTTTGCACCAGCTCTAAATCTCTCTTAGGAGGCTATAGCTCTTACGGTTGGGCCCATCTCAAGTGCCCAGTAACTCCTTTGTTTACTTTTATGTGTTTTTGTTGCATTCTTAGAATAAAATCTACTATTTAGATTTAAATCTTGTTTTGTTATTTAGGTTTATTTTGATGATTAAAAAGGATTCTTATGTTCAGATTGAGTTGATAGGTTATTAACAGGGAAAATATTCAGAAAAAGGCCATTAAGGACCTTTGATCTCACCTCTCCCTCAGTGGGATCATGAGCTGGGACAAAGGTGACCTTGCTGCCAACAAAAACACTATCATTGCCTCACCATGCAATCATTAGTGTTAGATTCTCATTTGCAGAAGTTGATACCAGTTGTGGTTAAGCGTTCAGATTCATGATTTCTCAGTTTGCATAACTATTTCACATGATTCCATTGCAAATAAACTTCTGTTCATTTCCTTTGCTGTTACTTAGGCCAGATTAGAATAAAGTAGCTAGGTCATCGATTTTTTAAGTCATTGTTTGTTCAGTTTGAGAAGTAACTTGCAGAGCACCTGTAACACCTCTCCATCTACCCGTACTCCATCAATCCCATCTGCTCCATCCCCTAACTCTGATTCTTGCGTCACATTTGCTACACCTTGACCTAATTTCCATATTTTTGTGCAATATTGCTCCACTCCTCCTTGAACAAATCCAGTGATCCTCATCTCTCCTCAACTCCATCCACCAAGTCCTAGACCTCCTCACACCGTTATCCTACCTCCATACTCACTCCTTCACCCTTCTCTCTCCATTCACCCTCTAAAAACCTCTTTTCGGAACATCCTGTAGAAATTACAGAACATCCTGTAGAACCCCTGCAGACTTCCTGTAGAAGCTCACGAGAGCAGTTTCTTGATAGCCAAACTTTGTGAAACTCTCTGGAAGGGTGCTAGGGACCCCTTAGGCCCTCTATGAACCTTCCCAACCTTCTGCGAGCATTTCCTCTCACCAATCGACCTCTGCACAGTCAAAAGCCAGTTAAAAGCACATGCATGATAATTCTGACAACTTATTCAAAAATACAAAAAGATGCTTTTTTCAGATGTTACTGTAGAAGTAGCTTAGACACATGCATCTTAGCTTCCTAGAAGTCAATGGCATCTCTTTCAGTAGCTTGCATCCTCCTTCTCGCATCAGTAGGGCTAGCTGGTAAAATTAGGGTTTGCTAGGGTTTACGGTTCCTTTCAGCTTTCCAGTTTCTTTCTGCAAGTAGATTAGCCTTCTTTGAGTTAGCTTTCATCCATCAGTTAAAAATCTTCTTCTCAGAGCTCATAGAAGTTGGCTTAAGCTCCTAGTCGACTTGTGCGAGCTGACCAAGTGACAGCTGGGGCAAGAGCCAGTACTTGTGCATACAGCACCGTCGCTTCCAAGTTTGTTACGAATTACCAGGTTGATAAAATTAAAGAAGGGAGCCTCAAGAGTTGTAACCTTATTGCTGCAATACTGGGGCCCACCATTCTTTTTGGTGCCGTTGCCGGGGAACCGTCAAAGTATTGGTGATTGTTGTTTTTCTTCTATTTTCTACTACAACCTTCTGCTAAGTAGTTTATTTCATTTCCATTCTGCAATTTCATTTCCGCAAAAGTAGAATGGACATTTCCTGCTTTCATTTCATTTCTGCAAGTGTATATTAGCATTTCAATTCCGCAATTTCAATTCTGCAAGCGGAGATTAGCATTTCATTCGTGCAATTTCATTTGAACAAAATAGATTAGTCCTTTCCTGCTTTCATTTCAATTCCGCATTTTCATTTCAGCAAGATAGTTAGTTGCAGTTCAATCTATTTTAGTTTTTGCAGGTACAAGCAGAAAAAAAAAAAAAAAAAAAAAAAAAAAAAAATCAACCAAAAAGATTTCATTTCATCCCTGGTAGGAGTAGAGATAAGTCAGAAAAATGTTTGCACAACACCCCCCACTGCTTCACACAGCCAACCTTCTCTCTTCTTCGATGGCTGTGATTAAGAAGAACCCCTAGGTGGAAAACAAGACATATTTAAAGAACCTTTAGGGGAGAAGAAGAAGAAAACATTCCTCTGGAGAAAATGGCTGCAAACAAAAATGTTGGGAGCAGTACCTTATCCAAAAACGAATTTGCAAATCAGATGGAAGATTTCAAGAGCGATATGAGGCAGTTTCTTGCCATGCAATTGGATACCTTGCATATCCAAAGGAGGCAAGAGGAAGCCAAGAGGGCTTTGGCCATCTTTTGTCCCAGGTGCACTAGAAAGCATCCTAGGGACGAATGTCCAATGCACTCCCTAGAAGTGTGTTTCGTCTGTGATGAATACCATCCTACGAATCAGTGCCCTTCCTTGCCTGGACTTAAAGCTACATATCAGAAAGCCAAAGGAGCCACTGAATCACTCTATTATATGAACCAAAGGAGGCCACATGGACCCATACCCTACCAGTAGGGAATGCAAGGGACATCCCAGACCTATTACGACCCCTATCAAGCCACTTCCATGCCTTCTTGGGGCCCCCTTGCTCATCCTTCCTGGTCCACACCCCCTCCTTGGTCATATCCTCCTCAATACCATGCTTCTCCAGTTGCTCATTTGTTTCACTCTTATGCTCAGCCACAGCCTCAGTGGAATGCACCTCATCAGGGGTGGAGGCCCCAGTACAACTCTCATCCCGCTCATTTGCCTCCACCACCTGCCCAACTTGTTAGCTACCTATACCAATAGGTTTCATATTTCATGATTGGCTATGAAAGGTCTAAATATGCTCTGCTTTGATGATTCAAAGATCACATATCTCCAAGAGAATCCAATCTGTTCTTATAGCTTGGTATGGGCTTAAATTTTGAATGGATGTTCCAACAGTCTAATCTGGATCATTCCATGATTTAAATTTGTAGTTGTAGATTAGAGAAGGAAGTCTGTCCAAACTGTTTAATCTTGGCAGACAAGTAGCTCAGGTAGAGAAGAAAAGGCTCCCAACAGCTTAATCTGGGACCTTGGAAGAAATAAGGGTAGAAGTAGATAGAAAAACAAAGAAAAGCCAAAGAAAAGAAAAGGCAAGTAAGGGTCTGCAAGTCCAAGTGCACCCTCCAAGAAGAAATAAAAAATGCTAGGCAAGTAGCTGGGTAAGTAGTTGGGGTTGCAGAAAGGTTATCTTTACCATTGCAGGTGTGTTAACTTTGTTTACCAAAGCAAAGTCAATCAATTGAGAAGGTGTTCTTCTTCATCAAGTTGCAGCAGGAAGCATGTCTAACCTCCCTCTTTCCCTTGTTCATTTCATTACTAACACTCCATCATCAGTCAAGATTCATGGAAGAAGACTATGGTTTCATGGTGGTTCTTGTTCCTTCAAAAGCCACATTTCTTGTGTAAAAATATTTTCATTTTGATCTACTCTTTAAGCTAAGTGTTTCACAAATAAACTTAGTGTTTTCTCCCTTCATTCACCCCCCTCATCCATATTAACTCTAACTTTACTATATAAATCCCCTATATCACCTTTGCCCTACTAATATTAACACCATGGTGTATAAACCCCAAATTTTGTATAAATATCCCTCCCCTTGGCATTATAGCCATATGTTCTCTAAAAAAGGAATCAAAATAACATCTGGTCATTTTGATGAACCTATACCTCATCTCTCCCCCTTGCTTCAGGTCATTCCACTCATTAAACCATCATTTGCAAAGAAAAACCCTATACAAACCCCTTTCTACCCATAACCCCTTTGAAATCATGAAAAAATCCAAAAAACCCACTTCTGCCGCTTAACCAAAGTTTCGGCGCATATATTTGTTTTTTCGAAATACATTGAAAAACCTTACGAAACCCCATATCCTAAGGTTTTTCCGCCCAGCACAGATCCCGAAATGAATATTAAAATAACCCCACCCCTTCCGTATCGGCCGATCATTTCACTGATCCGACAGCCGTCCGATGGAGAGCCTCCAATCCAACGGCTCTCATCCATGTCGGAGCGGCTCCGACGTCCGCCAATTACCCGTACTGGTTGAGCACCTTCCCCCCCCTGTCAACCGTCGGATCGGGCCCATGAGATCCGACGGTCCTCGTTGATATCGGAGCGGCTTTGATGGCGGACAGATACCTTCCGATATCTGTCAGAAGGGATACGTCATGCGCCCGCCACGCGCCTTCCCCACAATGCGTCGAAGGTACGCCTGACAAATACCTCGTCCGTATCGTAAGTGGTGCGATATAAAACCGCTAACCGCTTCCGGTTTCGGTCATCCCACTGGTCCAACGTCACTCCCACGTCATCCCACGTCACCGCCACCTTGCCATCGCGTCAACCGCTGCGCCCGACCTTCTGCCAATGTGTCTTGCCACTTCATCATCCCCGTGGACCACTCAGAGCCTGCCACCTCACCTGATGACGTCATGCTGACGTCACCCGGCCCTGACCCCACCGATGACGTCATGCTGACGTCACCAGAAAAGCGCGCCAAAAGTCCGAAAAATCAATATTATAGCCAAAATTCGCGTTTTTTGGTTCTTTTTCTGCAAATACGTTTGTTGCTCCTGCATGTTTTTTCCACGTCCAACAGTGTACCAACCTGCAGAACGTGACCAGGAGACCGTCGCGCACCATTTTCACCTGCATTCCTCTCCATTGCTCTCTGAAAGCCAGGTATTTATCATTGAAAATCCTTCCTTCACCTGGTTTGGTCTGTAAGTTGCCATGGACAATTAAAATTGTGAAAAAACATATAATTGACCGGCAGAAATATTTGTGCCCCGCCCCATTTACAGTTGTGAACTCGAAAAACACTAGCTGAGCCTTGTTTACCCGCATTTGCACCAAAAACCATTCTCTGTTCGTGCATTCGCGAAAGACTCACTTAAACTGAATTTACCTGCTGAGAAAGATAGAGTGAGGCCAAGCATTGGTCTTATTTAAACCTCAAACAGTATTTCAATTGCTGTTTATTAGAACCACTCTCTGTTCCTCATAAATTCACCTCCCTAGCAAAGAAACACTCCTCTATACTGCCCTGCTCAATTGAAATCACTTTACACTTAATTCAGAATCCTCCTTTGTAATGGAGACACCTGTAGTACTAAATGTTCAGCCTCTGAATGCCCCTCAAAGGGAATTGGAATGGCAACCCTTGGCAGATATGGATTATCAGATTTTAGAAGAGATGTTGATGAGAACCAAGTTCCATATCCACCTGCTCAATGAACTTAAGGCCAAACATGAAACTGGAGCAGATGTGTTGGGTATATGGGGTTCTCTTCTTCCTATTTTTAAGTTGCCTCAAGTCAAGCAATTCCCTGATTTAATCCATCTTTGTGCTCAATGTTATGACCCTACTCAGAGGGCTGTGTTAGATCCTTCTGGTTCTGCTCTCTTTTACATCACTCCTGAAGCCATTAGGAACATGCTCTGCTTCAAAACTCAGAGAAAATTGGTTCCCTTGTCACTAGTAGACTTGATAAAACAAGGGGCTAGATTGACAGATGCCCAAATCACTAAGCTAAATCAGTTATACATTGAGTCTGATTCTGTGCAATATCCTCCTCTGAATCAAGTATACCTTAACCAGTTGGGCAGGGACTTGGTAGATATGATTAGTCCGATTTTGGGCTATAGCTCAATAGAATTGGTAGACCAAACTGTACTGGTAATGATGCTGATGTTCGCTCCGGGCAGACCTCCAGTTTGCTATGATTATGCCACCTACATCTCCGACAAAATGCATGAGCAGCTAATGAACTTATCCAGAGAAAAGATGTTCAGATACACCTCCTACATTTACCATTTGATCTTGTACCATCAACATGAGAAATTTCATTTTTCAATCAAAAGAGTGGATGCCCAAGGCAATCCCAGATCAGTGGTCTATTGGTCCTTTGTCTTCCACACTGCATCTCATTCTCCATACACTTACTGTGAATTCATAGATCTGTTCATCCATCCAGCTATGGCAATGCTGATGAGCTCACCTCCTCCGAGACTCACTGATGACATGCAGAGAATTCTTCAGCTATCCAAATCTTACAGCATTGGGGATTGGTACTTCTACCAAAACCACACCGTCATCAGGATATATGGGTGTGATTTGCCTCCATTCAGATTACCTAAGTATGTGCTTATGAGGCTAATTGCCCTAGAGTACTTTAGGCAATTTGGCCGGGTTGATGTGCTTCACTTTTCAGGAAAAGGCAAAAAAGCACAGTTGAAGGTAAAAAACCAACTTGGCCATTTGATCTATAACCAGAGGGAGGAAGGATGGAAGGAAGCAGATAGAATGCTTGAGTCCCTTGGCCTTCAAACTAGTTTCCTATGGAAACCCTATGACCCTAATCATTTTATAACTATGAGGAGGCTCAAATATAATTTGGCTGCCTATGATCATTATAGTATCTCTCACATTGAAAAATATGCAAACCAAGAAAAATGGAGGAGAGGGACCTTAGAAGAGCCCATATCACAAGAAGAGCTAAATCAGAGGGCAATATGGAATCTAAGGAAGATGGCTGACCTTGAACTTTGTCCACAGGTATTCACACTTCCAAGCACACAAGTGGGAGCAGCTGCATCCTCCTCAACTGCCAAACAGCAAACTACCAAGGCCACTGAAAATATATCTAGCAAAGGCAAAGAAAAGGAAATGGAGATAGAACAATCACTCCATGGCAAGGAGCAGCCACCTCCAGTGACTCAAGAGCAGGCAGATAAAGAAATGCAGCAGCACGCAGAGCAACAACAACAAATACAGGAACTGCATCAAGAAGAAGGGCCACATGAGGGACAGCAGCCCTTACAGCAAGAAAGAGTAGTTGATACTCCGACTTCCACTGAGCAACAGGCTCAAAACATAGTGCCTCCTAGGCCAGAAACTACCTTTGATGCCTCGGTCCTCCAAACTCCACAGAAAGAGGACATAAACAGAAAAAGGGATATAGAAACTCCCCTGACATCATCTATAAATCAGGGTGAGAAAAGGCAAAGGTTGAATGACTTTTCTGAGGACGACATAGCAATAAGGCAAGCAATGGGCATGGGCCCACCCAGCAGAGAAGCTTCAGCCAGTTCCTTCCAGCAGGAATAGGACAGAACTATGGGAGGAGAGGTCAGCTCCTCCAACCAGCAAAGAGAAGGAGAAAGGAGCATCAAGCAGCAGTTTATAGACATCAAAAGGAGGAGTGACCCCATCAAGATACAGCTGTACAACCATTTATTGAAGATGGCTCCCTCCAATCAACAAAGACTGATGTCTGCATTTGATCTACAGGAAGGCAAAATGATCATGAGTCATTTTATGCCAACAGCACTGCAGCCCCAATCTACCTCAGATTACCTCAAAACCAATCTGGAGGTCCTGGCCAAGGACATACACCCAATGGATAAGATTGAACTGCACAAACAGACTGGTGAAATGGTGTATGCCGCCTTGGCAGACAAAACATTAGAAAATTACAAGCTAGAAAGCAGCCTCAATAATACAGCCTGTCAACTGGAGTTGGAGAGGGCATCATCCCAGGCAAAGGACAACAGAATAAAGTCCTTGGAAGACATAATCATTGAGATTGGGCATGATCCCAAAGACATCAAAGGAATACAAGAGATATTGAAGTTGAGGGATGCTGACATGGCTGCCTTAAGGAAAAAGATCAAACTCCCAGCTACTATTCACCCTCAAATAGATGAAGTAGCTTAGCAAAGACATGAGGAGGATGCCACAGCCCTGATGATTTCCCTTTATAAGCAGCTGATTCAAGCACAAGAAAAGTTGGGAGAATCAGAGGCTGCACAAGCAGCATTGCAAACAGCACTGAAACAAATAGAAGAGGGTCAGACCTCTCAGCCCCCTCTGGTCATCAATCTTGAGGAAACTGCTCCTATCACTGCTCCTCCTCCTCAACAGACTGAGCAGACAACAACATCTACGTCAGCAGCACCAACAACCACAGAGCAGGCCCAAAGCCTGGATATGCAAAAGCTGAAGAATGAAATTCAAAACCTGGAAGCTCAAATGTCTGAGTTAAATGAGACCAGGGATAAACTGGCCAAGGTGAATGACAGGTATGACAAATCCAAGAAAGCAGTGGCAGAGAAGGACAGGGAGGTGAAAGTCCTCAAAAACAGAATAAAAGAGCTAGAAAATGAGCTCAAATTAGACAAAGTCATAGCTGGGCTTAAGGCAATGCTATGGGCCAACATTGGCCAGTCTATTACTGACCAATGGCAGTATATAGAGACAATCCATGAGCAGGTAGAGCTCATCCCAAAAGCACAAGCTGAAATTCACAAGTCAAGGGCTGCTCTAGGCAACATGCCCGAAATTGCCACCAGAATGATCAATGTGCTAAATAATAGAACAAGTACTCAGCTGGCAAACATGGGAATTCCCAATAGGACTAAGGCCATTCAATTGATCAAAAGGGTTCTCACATTAAGAAATTTGGTGCAGACACTGGAGAGAAGAACCCAAGACATGCAGACCGAGGTGAAAAGATTCATGGATAAATTCCTGGTGCTGCAAAACAGAGGACTCCCTAGCTTACTGAACAGCGCAGGGAGACTGCTCATTCATGAGCAGTATCCCAAAAGAGTGAATGCATTTGCCACAAATGAAATCAATGAGAAGCCCAGCAGCTCAGAAGAAACAGGGCCAGCTACAGGACAGACTATCTACAACAAGGTAGAAAATCTGTTTTTTATAATGAATGAGATCAATCACTTGTTTGATGTGGCACCCAATTTTTACAAGTATACAGAGGCAGAGGAGAATATGGATGCAATTCTCAGGCATCAACTCCCTACACAGGACTGGTGGACAAATACAATAGAGAAAATTTTGTAAACAATGGGCCATTCACCAAATTTTGTTCTTAAAAATATGAATTGTTATGCAAAGCACAGTTAACAAAATCAGCATGCATTATGGATTAAAGCTGAGCCAACTCAGCAGATATATCGGCCAACAAAGCAAAAATAGAAAACCACAGGTGGCAGGGCCGAGAATACACAGCACAGCAAAAAGTAAAGACGCATTTTCCAGCATCAAAGAAAAGCGGTTCAACCGACTCAATGACCTCCAAAGGTCAAATTATCCTCTGACAGACTTAAAGAGCATTTATGCTGCATTCAAAATTGTAATAACTTCTTTTCTACTTTCTGTACGAATTTATGAAGATATTTTCTCTCTCAGATGACTCAATGCCTGAGATATTTTGTATAAGCATTCCTATAAAGTCCCCTTCGCATGAGCTTGCAAGGGTTGTTGTTGATTTCTCCTGAAGAAGTTCTTATGCTGTAATCCTTTCATAATTTAATAAAGAAAGTGATGGAATTTCTCGGATTTCTGAAGTGTTGAATGCGTTTTGGTGTCTGTTGAAAAAACTGCTGGATTCCTGTGTATTTCACCATACAATAAGTCTTTGTAACTCTCTCTGTTATGTATTTTGATTTGTTAAAATCCACATATGTTATCTAACTCCGCATATTTAGCAACTAGGAAAAAGAATAACTTTCAGGATTTATTCAATGAATACCTTGAGTTTAATCTGTGTTGTTAATGAATGTTTTCTTCAGATGCAATCTTGATAAGTGTAATTCTTAATTGCTGCACTTTCAGAATACATCTTTCACAGTGACCTTTGTCACAGGAATTCAAGTTTTGCTCCTGTGCAGCGTGTTACACTTCCACCTCACCAGCTTAATAGAAAATTCTTAATTTCTTTCTGTTGGTTGACATACATCATCATTCAAGCTAAATTTGTTTGTCTAAGATACACAATAGTCCCTGCTGTTTGAACAACACCAATCCTGCATTTCAAAGCATTTCACAACTCCAGACTCCATTGCCCAATGATATTTTACTCTCTAAACACTACATATTAAGACCTGAAAGAAATCCTTCAACCAAAACATAAACCAAAAGCTGAGCATAATAGCTAGCCTAAAACACCATCATAACAGAGACAAATCCTAAAGAGAGAGCCCTCTCTGATTACAGTTTGGCTAGAAACTGTGATCCAAAGATTGGTTAGTGGTTACCCCGGCCGTATTCCCTTGGGAGTCATAGGGAACAACCTGGGTGTTAACATAATTGGCGACTCCGCTGGGGAATGCTTTAGTTTTTTCAAGTACTATATATTTTCCATAGCTACTATCAAGCCTGAAATCAGTCAAGAGACCTTTAATCTGTTTCTGTATCACATTAACAGCTTTAGGGAGGAGCTTGTTTTGGGAATCTTCACCTTAGCTCTAAGAATATATAGCCATTCCAAAATCTTCATCCAGTCCTTTCAGATATAAAATTTCCTACAAAACCCTAAAAAACAGTTAGAAACTGGCTCCTAAGAAAAATCCACTGCATACTAGGGAAAATCCTGACCCTAATCCACCCATTATTGTTGATAATCCAAATACCATCCCAAGAAACATTAGGAGGCAGCAAAAGCAGGAGCACCCTACTGATTTAACCTCAGATTTAGATCACCCTAACCTTATCTCCACCCCATGCAAGGTCCTTTTCCGGTCTACCCCTAGTTTCCCTAGTTCATCGTCCACATCTCAAAGTCCTCCTCTCACATCTTCATCCACAGCACATATCCCCTTGACCAACATTATAGGTTCACCCCTACTTGTTACCCCTGTGATACCCACTGTTCCTATTATCCCAGCTGCCCCTGTTAATCCTCTAAATCCTGTAAATATGGCTAACAGATATGCACCATTGCAGATACCAGCTAATGCTGCAGCTCTACCCCAAGATTACCAAACCAAAATTTCATATTTTGACTCCAATGGCCCTCTGACAGCTGCCCAGCATGCCAAGAGGATGCAAGACCATTTTGAGACTTATGAAATAGATGATGACAGTGTTAGAATGAGGATGTTTGTTCAAAGCCTAACTAGGGATGTTAGAACTTGGTTTAGATCCCTGAATGCAAACTCCATTACAACCCCTGCTGAACTGTACCAAGCCTTTACTAGTAGATGGGAGAAGAAGAAAGATCCTCTGCACATACTTGGGGAATATGACACTATTAAAAGAGGTCCCCAGGAGACTGTTTTGGAGTATTGTGCAAGATTTAACAATGTATATAACTCAATTCCACAAAATTTAAGGCCTCCTCCTGATTTAGCCTTGTACAAATTCCCTGATGGTTTTGACCCAGACATGGCCTATCAGTTGAAGGAAAGAGACTGTCAATCCCTTGAAGAGGCCCAAAGGGTTGCTGTCACAGTAGAAGCCAACCTAATTGCCAAAAGAAACAGGGCAAGGTTGGAAAAGAGGACTGTTTTCAAAGAGGAACCCTCTGCCTTTGATCAAAAGCTTGATGCCATACTAAATGGAATGAAAAGATTAGGTGATAGAGTGGAATCGGTTGAAAGAAAATCATCATGGGAAGCACCACAAAATAACCCTCCTAGGAATCCAAATTTTAGGAGAACTCAAAACCCAAATGTGGGCAAGACCAGTGCTGACCAAGACATAAGACCCCCTTTCCAAGAAAACTATGCAGAAACTTCTACATCAATAGAGCCCAATGAAGATCCTGAGATTAACTTGATGGGTCTAGATGGTGAAAGTCAAGTTTTCTTAACACAAGAAGATCATGAGGAAGATGAAATCAAACTATTCCAAACTAAATCAGGTGAATCCTTTGACTTTAAACAAGGCTATGACACTGCTGTTTATGAAGTCCATAAACAATACAAGCTGAGGAGCAGAACTGTGAATGTTAACCAGCCTGAAAAGATAAAGGAAAATCAGCAGCCTGAGAGGGTCATAGTCACAGAGCCTAATGACAAAACAAATTCACATGTAGAAGAAGTGATTGTTGAGGAGATCACTGAACCACTGTCCTCAAAACAGCAGCCTGTGGCTACTCAACCTTCTCAACCCAATTCAACTACTACTCCTCAAGAGATGAGTAAAAGAAACAAGTCCCAAAGTCAAGATAAAAATCAAGAAGAAGACTTAATGAACAAGGAAAGGACTGTCACCTATAACCCCAAGACCCAATCTGGAAAACCTTTTGATCTAGAAACAAAAATTGGCAAAATAAAAATAGCTATTCCTCTCCTGGAACTAGCCAAGCATGACATCTATAAACTACAGATAAAAAAGTCCCTTCAACTCACTAGCAACAAAGATGATGTCAATGTGCTGGATGACACCCCAGAACTCCTGTTTGGCCCAGAAGTGGATGGAAAAACAGTAGTCATAGGGGTATTGCCTTTCTATGTCAGTTTACATATTCATGATAAAATATTACATAATGCAATGTTTGACTCAGGTGCCTCTCACAATCTCATGCCAAAAGCAGTCATGGAAAGATTGAACCTAGACATAACAAGACCATACAAGGACCTGTTTTCCTTTGACTCCAGCCAAGTCAAGTGTCTAGGTCTCATAAAAGATTTATGTGTGTCTTTAGTTCAATACCCAAACAAGACAATCCTAATGGATGTGGTAGTTGCTGATATCCCACCTAAGTATGGGATGTTGTTATCAAGATCATGGGGATCTAAACTCCAAGGTTCCCTGCAATTAGACATGTCATATGCCACCATCTCTGTTTTTGGGCAACCAAAAAGACTGTACAGAGAAACACTAATGAAATACATGGTCAGCAGTGAAGAAAAGCCTCAAAACTTTCCTATATATGCTGTCCATTCAGACATAGACTCATACATTCTCTTCAATGACACCACAACTCCCCCAAAGGGTAAGGAGGACTCCAAGACACTCATACAAGAGGAAGACTCAAATGAGAGAATTATCACCTATGAGACAACAGTCAATCAAACACTAGATGTTGCTGCTGCCCTGGTTGTCAAGAACATCCAATCAAACGATGAGACTGCCCTAGAAGACAAGCTAGAGAAAAAACCACAACTGCTGCTCACATGGCTAGCCCATGAACAGATCATCAAATCTCCTTCCCAACAGGATATTCTATGGTTCCTTGAATTTGATGGCTCAGTCAACAAATTAGGGGCAGGAGCTGGAGTTTGGGTACACAATAAAGAAAATAGTCATGCAGAAGGCAGAGCCTATAGATTGAATTTCAGATGTACTAATAACATGGCAGAATATGAAGCTCTTTTACTAGGACTCAAGTTGGTAAGGTTCTTGCAAGCCGCCAGGGTTTCAATCATGGGTGATTCAGATTTAGTTATCCAACAAGTGAAAGGAAACTTTGTCACCAATGACAAAAGACTAAGGACTTATAGGTCTGCTGTTGCTGAGGTACTAAACTTTTTCTCTGAATTCCAAATTACTAAAATTCCCAGAACCCACAATCTACATGCTCATAGTTTAGCCACCTTTGCAAGTACCTGCAAGTTGCCCTTTGAGCCCCATCATTGTTTTACAGCTGAGGTAAAACACAGACCCTCCATTCCAAACAATGTTAATGATTGGCAAGTATTTGAGGATGACAAGCAAATAAACCATTTTTTAACTCTGCAGCAAGAATTTGCAGGACTAAATATTGACAATGAGACAGCAAGTCAATCACAAATACTTGAGACAACAAGTCAATCACAAATACTTGAGACAACAAGTCAATCACAAATACTTGAGACAGCAAGTCAATCACAAATACTTGATGGAGCATGTCCATCACAAATACAGTTTCAACAGATTACTCACCCAATATCACCTAGAACTGCAAAACAAATGCTGAATCCAACTATTTTCAATATAGAAAACATCCAGCAAATTCAACAAATTAACTGTGAAGAGGAAGTTTCCAATGCAGAAACTGAAATCATTGAGCTGAAAGACAATTTTCTGCCAACAGGCCTAACCCCACTAGAAGGCATCTTTGACTCAAATGATATTCCCAGAAAACCAAAAATGCAGCCCTTAAATGCAGCCATTGAAGAATGTAACATAGGTACAATTGACAAACCCAAGATAATTAAATTATCTGCTTCCTTACCTCCTGACCAAAAGCCAAAATACATTGACCTCTTTAAAGAGTTCCGGGATGTTTTTGCATGGAGCTATGAGGACCTAAAGTCCTATGACACCTCTGTAATCCAGCACACTATCCCTCTCAAACCTGATCAAAAGCCCTTTAAACAAAAACTGAGGAGAATCAATCCTATGCTTCTCCTAGCAATGGAACAAGAGGTACAAAAAATGTTCAAGGCAGGCATCATAGTACCAATCAGATTCTCTGAATGGATCTCCAACCTAGTCCCTACTAGAAAGAAGACTGGTGAAATTAGGCTGTGTGTGGACTTAAGGAATCTAAACCAAGTATCCCTAAAAGACAACTACCCCTTACCCAAGATGGATCACATTCTTCAAAGGGTGGTAGGGGCCTCAAGGATCTCATTACTGGATGGATTTTCAGGCTTCAATCAAATCCTGGTACACCCTGATGATCAAGACAAAACGGCATTCACTACCCCATGGTGAACTTTCAAATATGTAAAGATGCCCTTTGGACTGAAAAACGCAGGGGCAAATTTTCAAAGAGCCATGGATATTGCCTTTGCTAAGGAGATTCATGACTTTTTAGTCATTTACCTAGATGACCTTACACCTTTCTCAAAATCAGACCAGGAACATATAAAACATTTGAGACAGACCTTCCTAAAATGCAGAAAATATGGAATCTCCCTAAATCCCAAGAAATCCCTGTTTGGCTTAGAGGAAGGTAATTTGTTGGGTCACATCATTTCTAAAGATGGCATTAGAATTGACCCAGATAGGATACAGGCTATCCTACAAATGCCTCACCCAAGAAATGTCAAAGAGTTGCAAGGATTCTTGGGAAAAATCAATTTCTTGAGAAGGTTTATCCCAAACTTAGCAGAACTAATCAGATTATTAAATAACATGCTAAAGAAAGATTCAAAAGTAAAATGGACTGTTGAAGCCAATCAAGCATTTGAAAGTATAAAATTGGCCCTTACCCAAACCCCAGTGTTGACCAACCCTCAGTTTGACAGAGAATTTATCATTTTCTCTTTTGCCTCCCAACATACTATAGCTGTTGTTTTATTGCAAAAAGATGACCAAGGAAATGAGAAGCCAATTGCTTTCTTTAGCAAAGCTCTCAGAGATGCACCTTTAAAATATCAAATCATGGAAAAGCAAGCTTATGCTTTAGTCAAAGCCATTAAAGACTTTAGGATTTATATCCTTTATTCCCATGTTATAGCATATGTGCCAAGTCCTATTGTCAAAGACATTCTCACCCAAGAAAATTTAGAGGGCAGAAGAGGAAAATGGATTGCCAACATCTTGGAATTTGACATTGAGATAAAACCTACAAAACTAATAAAAGGCCAAGGCTTGGCTAAATTAATGACAGAAACTAATTTTCAAGCCTTAGACATTAACTAGCTGGACAGTGAACCGGAGCTGGCGACTCCAAAGATCAATGTAGCCTTTGAACAATCCCCCTGGTATTCAGATATCTGTTATGTGTTACAAAACCTGTGTGCTCCCCTAGGACTATCCAGAACTAAGTGTAGATTCTTAAAAATGAAAACCTCAAGATTTTGTGTGATGGATGGCAATCTGCTTTGGAAAAACCATGAAGGTATATTGTTGCACTGTTTAATTGAAAATGAAACTGACAATATCATAAAAGGATTTCATGCAGGTGACTGTGGTGGACACTTGTACTGGAAGTCCACTGTGGACAAGATACTAAGGGCTGGATATTACTGGCCCACCATGTTCTCTGATGTCAATAAATTCACCACCTCATGTCATAAATGTCAAGTGTTTGAGGGAAAGAGACATTTGCTGCCACTTCCATTGAGGCCTATTGCAACAGAGAGACCTTTTCAACAATGGGGATTGGACTTCATTGGGGAAATTCACCCCTCATCTTCAGGCTAACACAGATCGATCTTAACAGCCACAGACTACTTCACTAAGTGGATTGAAGCTGCCCCATGCAGACAAGCAAATGACTCAATAATTATTCAGTTCTTGGAGAACAACATATTGGCTAGATTTGGCTGCCCTGACAAAATAATAAAAGACAATGCTGCTGCTTTCAGATCCAAGAAAATGGTGAACTTCTGCCATAAATTTCACATCACTTTGGGCCATTCCACTGCATACTATCCTCAAGGAAATGGCCTTGCTGAGTCATCAAATAAAAGTCTGGTAAATATCATAAAGAAAGTACTTGAAGAGAACAAAAAGAATTGGCATAAGAAGCTTGTGAATGCCTTATGGGCAGATAGACTAACAACCAAAAGATCAATTGGGACCAGCCCATATGAGTTGGTTTATGGACTAGAAGCCAAGTTCCCCTCATCATTAGGAGTGCCTGTTATGAAGCTTCTTCAAGAAAGCCAAGCTGAACCAAATGATATGCAAAGAAGAATCAATCAAATCATATGTCTGCAGCAAACTAGAGATCAAGTTTTCAGCAGAGTTCAAGTTCTACAAGAAAAACTAAAGAAGGCCTTTGATAGAAGAACTAAGGCAGAAGATTTTAACATTGGTGACAAAGTCCTCAAGTGGGATGCAAGAAGAGAAGACAAAGGAAAACATGGAAAGTTTGATTCCCTTTGGAGAGGACCATTTGCTGTCCAAGCAGTGCAAGGAAACAATACTTATTTCCTTAAAAGTCTAACTGAAACTGACTTGGATGAAGGTCCTGTGAATGGCAGGATGCTGAAGCACTATTTTGAATACCACCCATAAGTACAGCATGAGCTTCCATTGTACATACCCAAATGTATATATTACTTTCTGTTAAATTGTAAAATGCAGTTTCTCAAGTGTTATTAATTATCAGCAAAAGGTGAAAAAAATCAGAGGTCTACCAAGAAGAAAAGCACACAATTTTGGCATTTCAAAGCAACAAACTTCAAGTTCATAAAAACAGTCAAGGGCTAAGGCATTCTGACCTGTTGTTCTTGGTCTTTCAAATGAAACACCATCCCCATGTGGAGCCACTGTTAGCTACCTATACCAATAGGTTTCATATTTCATGATTGGCTATGAAAGGTCTAAATATGCTCTGCTTTGATGATTCAAAGATCACATATCTCCAAGAGAATCCAATCTGTGCTTATAGCTTGGTATGGGCTTAAATTTTGAATGGATGTTCCAACAGTCTAATCTGGATCATTCCATGATTTAAATTTGCAGTTGGAGATTAAAGAAGGAAGTCTGTCCAAACTGTTTAATCTTGGCAGACAAGTAGCTCAGGTAGAGAAGAAAAGGCTCCCAACAGCTTAATCTGGGACCTTGGAAGAAATAAGGGTAGAAGTAGATAGAAAAACAAAGAAAAGCCAAAGAAAAGAAAAGGCAAGTAAGGGTCTGCAAGTCCAAGTGCACCCTCCAAGAAGAAATAAAAAATGCTAGGCAAGTAGCTGGGTAAGTAGTTGGGGTTGCAGAAAGGTTATCTTTACCATTGCAGGTGTGTTAACTTTGTTTACCAAAGCAAAGTCAATCAATTGAGAAGGTGTTCTTCTTCATCAAGTTGCAGCAGGAAGCATGTCTAACCTCCCTCTTCCCCTTGTTCATTTCATTACTAACACTCCCTCATCAGTCAAGATTCATGGAAGAAGACTATGGTTTCATGGTGGTTCTTGTTCCTTCAAAAGCCACATTTCTTGTGTAAAAATCTTTTCATTTTGATCTACTCTTTAAGCTAAGTGTTTCACAAATAAACTTGGTGTTTTCTCCCTTCATTCACCCCCTCATCCATATTAACTCTAACTTTACTATATAAATCCCCTATATCACCTTTCCCCTACTAATATTAACACCATGGTGTATAAACCCCAAATTTTGTATAAATATCCCTCCCCTTGGCATTATAGCCATATGTTCTCTAAAAAGGGAATCAAAATAACATCTGGTCATTTTGATGAACCTATACCTCATCTCTCCCCCTTACTTCAGGTCATTCCACTCATTAAACCATCATTTGCAAAGAAAAACCCTATACAAACCCCTTTCTACCCATAACCCCTTTGAAATCATGAAAAAATCCAAAAAACCCACTTCTGCCGCTTAACCAAAGTTTCGGCGCGTATATTTGTTTTTTCGAAATACATTGAAAAACCTTACGAAAACCCATATCCTAAGGTTTTTCCGCCCAGCACAGATCCCGAAATGAATATTAAAATAACCCCGCCCCTTCCGTATCGGCCGATCATTTCACTGATCCGACAGCCGTCCGATGGAGAGCCTCCAATCCAACGGCTCTCATCCATGTCGGAGCGGCTCCGACGTCCGCCAATTACCCGTACCGGTCGAGCACCTTCCCCCCCCCGTCAACCGTCGGATCGGGCCCACGAGATCCGACGGTCCTCGTTGATATCGGAGCGGCTTTGATGGCGGACAGATACCTTCCGATATCTGTCAGAAGGGATACGTCATGCGCCCGCCACGCGTCTTCCCCACAATGCATCGGAGGTACGCCTGACAAATACCTCGTTCGTATCGTAAGCGGTGCGATATAAAACCGCTAACCGCTTCCGGTTTCGGTCATCCCACTGATCCAACATCACTCCCACGTCATCCCACGTCACCGCCACCTTGCCATCGCGTCAACCGTTGCGCCCGACCTTCTTCCAATGTGCCTTGCCACTTCATCATCCCCGTGGACTCCTCGGAGCCTGCCACCTCACCTGATGACGTCATGCTGACGTCACCCGGCCCTGACCCCACCGATGACATCATGCTGACGTCACCAGAAAAGCGCGCCAAAAGTCCGAAAAATCAATATTATAGCCAAAATTCGCGTTTTTTGGTTCTTTTTCTGCAAATACGTTTGTTGCTCCTGCATGTTTTTTCCAAGTCCAACAGTGTACCAACCTGCAGAACGTGACCAGGAGACCGTCGCGCACCATTTTCACCTGCATTCCTCTCCATTGCTCTCTGAAAGCCAGGTATTTATCATTGAAAATCCTTCCTTCACCTGGTTTGGTCTGTAAGTTGCCATGGACAATTAAAATTGTGAAAAAACATATAATTGACCGGCAGAAATATTTGTGCCCCGCCCCATTTACAGTTGTGAACTCGAAAAACACTAGCTGAGCCTTGTTTGCCCGCATTTGCACCAAAAACCATTCTCTGTTCGCGCATTCGCGAAAGACTCACTTAAACTGAATTTACCTGCTGAGAAAGACAGAGTGAGGCCAGGCATTGGTCTTATTTAAACCTCAAACAGTATTTCAATTGTTGTTTATCAGAACCACTCTCTGTTCCTCATAAATTCACCTCCCTGGCAAAGAAACACTCCTCTATACTGCCCTGCTCAATTGAAATCACTTTACACTTAATTCAGAATCCTCCTTTGCAATGGAGACACCTGTAGTACTAAATGTTCAGCCTCTGAATGCCCCTCAAAGGGAATTGGAATGGCAACCCTTGGCAGATATGGATTATCAGATTTCAGAAGAGATGTTGATGAGAACCAAGTTCCATATCCACCTGCTCAATGAACTTAAGGCCAAACATGAAACTGGAGCAGATGTGTTGGGTATATGGGATTCTCTTCTTCCTATTTTTAAGTTGCCTCAAGTCAAACAATTCCCTGATTTGATCCATCTTTGTGCTCAATGTTATGACCCTACTCAGAGGGCTGTGTTAGATCCTTCTGGTTCTGCTCTCTTTTACATCACTCCTGAAGCCATCAGGAACATGCTCTGCTTCAAAACTCAGAGAAAATTGGTTCCCTTGTCACTAGTAGACTTGATAAAACAAGGGGCTAGATTGACAGATGCCCAAATCACTAAGCTAAATCAGTTATACATTGAGTCTGATTCTGTGCAATATCCTCCTCTGAATCAAGTATACCTTAACCAGTTGGGCAGGGACTTGGTAGATATGATTAGTCCGATTTTGGGCTATAGCTCAATAGAATTGGTAGACCAAACTGTACTGGTAATGATGCTGATGTTCGCTCCGGGCAGACCTCTAGTTTGCTATGATTATGCCACCTAAATCTCCAACAAAATGCATGAGCAGCTAATGAACTTATCCAGAGAAAAGATGTTCAGATACACCTCCTACATTTACCATTTGATCTTGTACCATCAACATGAGAAATTTCATTTTTCAATCAAAAGAGTGGATGCCCAAGGCAATCCCAGATCAGTGGTCTATTGGTCCTCTGTCTTCCACACTGCATCTCATTCTCCATACACTTACTGTGAATTCATAGATCTGTTCATCCATCCAGCTATGGCAATGCTGATGAGCTCACCTCCTCCGAGACTCACTGATGACATGCAGAGAATTCTTCAGCTATCCAAATCTTACAGCATTGGGGATTGGTACTTCTACCAAAACCACACCGTCATCAGGATATATGGGTGTGATTTGCCTCCATTCAGATTACCTAGGTATGTACCTATGAGGCTATTTGACCTAGAGTACTTTAGGCAATTTGGCCGGGTTGATGTGCTTCACTTTTCAGGAAAAGGAAAAAAAGAACAGTTGAAGGTAAAAAACCAACTTGGCCATTTGATCTATAACCAGAGGGAGGAAGGATGGAAGGAAGCAGATAGAATGCTTGAGTCCCTTGGCCTTCAAACTAGTTTCCTATGGAAACCCTATGACCCTAATCATTTTATAACTATGAGGAGGCTCAAATATAAGTTGGCTGCCTATGATCATTATAGTATCCCTCACATTGAAAAATATGCAAACCAAGACAAATGGAGGAGAGGGACCTTAGAAGAGCCCATATCACAAGAAGAGCTAAATCAGAGGGCAATAAGGAATCTAAGGAAGATGGCTGACCTTGAACTTTGTCCACAGGTATTCACACTTCCAAGCACACAAGTGGGAGCAGCTGCATCCTCCTCAACTACCAAACAGCAAACTACCAAGGCCACTGAAAATATATCTAGCAAAGGCAAAGAAAAGGAAATGGAGATAGAACAATCACTCCATGGCAAGGAGCAGCCACCTCCAGTGACTCAAGAGCAGGCAGATAAAGAAATGCAGCAGCAGGCAGAGCAACAACAACAACAACAGGAACTGCATCAAGAAGAAGGGCCACATGAGGGACAACAGCCCTTACAGCAAGAAAGAGTAGTTGATACTCTGACTTCCACTGAGCAACAGGCTCAAAACATAGTGCCTCCTAGGCCAGAAACTACCTTTGATGCCTCGGTCCTCCAAACTCCACAGAAAGAGGACATAAACAGAAAAAGGGATAGAGAAACTCCCCTGACATCATCTATAAATCAGGGTGAGAAAAGGCAAAGGTTGAATGACTTTTCTGAGGACGACATAGCAATAAGGCAAGCAATGGGCATGGGCCCACCCAGCAGAGAAGCTTCAGCTAGTTCCTTCCAGCAGGAACAGGACAAAACTATGGGAGGAGAGGTCAGCTCCTCCAGCCAGCAAAGAGAAGGAGAAAGGAGCATCAAGCAGCAGTTTATAGACATCAAAAGGAGGAGTGACCCCATCAAGATACAGCTGTACAACCATTTATTGAAGATGTCTCCCTCCAATCAAAAAAGACTGATGTCTGCATTTGATCTACAGGAAGGAAAAATGATCATGAGTCATTTTATGCCAACAGCACTGCAGCCCCAATCTACCTCAGATTACCTCAAAACCAATCTGGAGGTCCTGGCCAAGGACATACACCCAATGGATAAGATTGAACTGCACAAACAGACTGGTGAAATGGTGTATGCCGCCTTGGCAGACAAAACATTAGAAAATTACAAGCTAGAAAGCAGCCTCAATAATACAGCCTCTCAACTGGAGTTGGAGAGGGCATCATCCCAGGCAAAGGACAACAGAATAAAGTCCTTGGAAGACATAATCATTGAGATTGGGCATGATCCCAAAGACATCAAAGGAATACAAGAGATATTGAAGTTGAGGGATGCTGACATGGCTGCCTTAAGGAAAAAGATCAAACTCCCAGCTACTATTCACCCTCAAACAGATGAAGTAGCTCAGCAAAGACATGAGGAGGATGCCATAGCCCTGATGATTTCCCTTTATAAGCAGCTGATTCAAGCACAAGAAAAGTTGGGAGAATCAGAGGCCGCACAAGCAGCATTGCAAACAGCATTGAAACAAAGAGAAGAGGGTCAGACCTCTCAGCCCCCTCTGGTCATCAATCTTGAGGAAACTGCTCCTATCACTGCTCCTCCTCCTCAACAGACTGAGCAGACAGCAACATCTACGTCAACAGCACCAACAACCACAGAGCAGGCCCAAAGCCTGGGTATGCAAAAGCTGAAGAATGAAATTCAAAACCTGGAAGCTCAAATGTCTGAGTTAAATGAGACCAGGGATAAACTGGCCAAGGTGAATGACAAGTATGACAAATCCAAGCAAGCAGTGGCAGAGAAGGACAGGGAGGTGAAAGCCCTCAAAAACAGAATAAAAGAGCTAGAAAATGAGCTCAAATTAGACAAAGTCATAGCTGGGCTTAAGGCAATTCTATGGGCCAACATTGGCCAGTCTATTACTGACCAATGGCAGTATATAGAGACAATCCATGAGCAGGTAGAGCTCATCCCAAAAGCACAAGCTGAAATTCACAAGTCAGGGGCTGCTCTAGGCAACATACCTGAAATTGCCACCAGAATTATCAATGTGCTAAATAATAGAACAAGTACTCAGCTGGCAAACATGGGATTTCCCAATAGGACTGAGGCCATTCAGTTGATAAAAAGGGTTCTCACATTAAGAAATTTGGTGCAGACACTGGAGAGAAGAACCCAAGACATGCAGACCGAGGTGAAAATATTCATGGATAAATTCCTGGTGCTGCAAAACAGAGGACTCCCTAGCTTACTGAACAGCGCAGGGAGACTGCTCATTCATGAGCAGTATGCCAAAAGAGTGAATGCATTTGCCACAAATGAAATCAATGAGAAGCCCAGTAGCTCAGAAGAAACAGGGCCAGCTACAGGACAGACTATCTACAACAAGGTAGAAAATCTGTTTTTTATAATGAATGAGATCAATCACCTGTTTGATGTGGCACCCAATTTTTACAAGTATACAGAGGCAGAGGAGACTATGGATGCAATTCTCAGGCATCAACTCCCTACACAGGACTGGTGGACAAATACAATACAGAAAATTTTGTAAACAATGGGCCATTCACCAAATTTTGTTCTTAAAAATATGAATTGTTATGCAAAGCACAGTTTAACAAAATCAACATGCATTATGGATTAAAGCTGAGCCAACTCAGCAGATGTATCGGCCAACAAAGCAAAAATAGAAAACCACAGGTGGCAGGGCCGAGAATACACAGCACAGCAAAAAGTAAAGACGCATTTTCCAGCATCAAAGCAAAGCGGTTCAACCGACTCAATGACCTCCAAAGGTCAAATTATCCTCTGACAGACTTAAAGAGCATTTATGCTGCATTCAAAGTTGTAATAACTTCTTTTCTACTTTCTGTACGAATTTATGAAGATATTTTCTCTCTCAGATGACTCAATGCCTGAGATATTTTGTATAAGCATTCCTATAAAGTCCCCTTCGCATGAGCTTGCAAGGGTTGTTGTTGATTTCTCCTGAAGAAGTTCTTATGCTGTAATCCTTTCAGAAGTTAATAAAGAAAGTGATGGAATTTCTCGGATTTCTGAAGTGTTGAATGCGTTCTGGTGTCTGTTGAAAAAACTGCTGGATTCCTGTGTATTTCACCATACAATAAGTCTCTGTAACTCTCTCTGTTATGTATTTTGATTTGTTAAAATCCACATATGTTATCTAACTCTGCATATTTAGCAACTAGGAAAAAGAATAACTTTCAGGATTTATTCAATGAATACCCTGAGTTTAATCTGTGTTGTTAATGAATGTTTTCTTCAGATGCAATCTTGATAAGTGTAATTCTTAATTGCTGCACTTTCAGAATACATCTTTCACAGTGACCTTTGTCACAGGAATTCAAGTTTTGCTCCTGTGCAGCGTGTTACAATTCCACCTCACCAGCTTAATAGAAAATTCTTAATTGCTTTCTGTTGATTGACATACATCATCATTCAAGCTAAATTTGTTTGTCTAAGATACTCAATAGGCCCTGCTGTTTGAACACCACAAATCCTGCATTTCAAAGCATTTCACAACTCCAGACTCCATTGCCCAATGATATTTTACTCTCTAAACACTACATATTAAGACCTGAAAGAAATCCTTCAACCAAAACATAAACCAAAACCTGAGCATAATAGCTAGCCTAAAAAACCATCATAACAGAGACAAATCCTAAAGAGAGAGCCCTCTCTGATTACAGTTTGGCTAGAAACTGTGATCCAAAGATTGGTTAGTGGTTACCCCGGTCGTATTCCCTTGGGAGTCATAGGGAACAACCTGGGTGTTAACACAACCACAACCCCATCCACATCCATCTCAAATATACACCCCCACTCACCTACCCATACCACCATTTCCAAACCCGCACATTGGAATAGCTCAACCCAATTGCAAATCTGAGGCACAACATGTTCAAATGAATCCTCTTAAGCTCGATGATCTTCACCATAGCTCAAGAAGAGTATTGAAAAATAGAGATTATATTGACAACATTGAAGGACCAACGACAAAAGAAGATTCAAAAGAAAAGATCAAAGAACCATGGGTTGCACTTGATGAAGAGAAGGCATCAAAATCAGAGATCGAGAGAGTTCCCTCATGGTTACCATCAAATCTTCCATGTATTCAAGAGAAAGATCAGCAAAAAGAGGAAGAAGAGAAATTCATGGTAGAAGGTGACATGAAACATGATCCAGATCAGCAAAAGGACCAAGGATATCAGAGCTACATTGAGATATGGTTTCAGACGGTCGCTAAGTTGCAGTGGTACTCTCTTCCTCAGCTATGTTTGATCCCTTCAAAGTCAGATCATTTGGTCTCTGAAATCCGGATAGCTGTCAAAGAAGCATTTCAAGCCTCCACATCATTTTGTCTCTAATCTTGATGCGCACATGGCTCCATTGGAAGTATTCTTACACTTGAAAATGATTTTGTTTTCAAGTAGGGTAAGGTAGAAAAAAAAAAGAGAGAAAAAAGAGAAAAAATGAAAATAAGAAGAAAATAAAAATGTAAGGTAAAAACCTCCTCGGAGGCGCCTTAGATTGGCTCATTGATTGAAAACCTCCATGAGGCGGTCAATGGGTTGGAAAGAAGATAAAATAAAAAGGGAATAAGATCCCTGGGTGAAAACCTCCCTTGGAGGCGCCCAGGGCAGGCAATTAGGGTGAAAACCTCCATGAGGCACAGTAGTTGTTTTTCAAAAAAAAAAAGAGAAAAAGAAAAAGAAAAATAAAACTAATTTCCATTGAATAATTTCAGGTTGCATCAAGGACATTGCAGGTCAAGAGGATCGCTCAAAACAAAGATAGAGGAAGTTCTATGCCTTCTACAGGAAGTTCTGTGTTTTCTACAGGAAGTTCTGTGTCCTCTACAGGAAGCCTACAAACAAGCCAGAATCGATCTCCAAAGAGGACCAGAAGGCTAGGAATATGTCCATGAGGCCTACAAGCATTCATGTTTCCATCCCTCACCCTTCTCCATCATTTTTTCCATCTCATTGTGCTTCTTTCCTCAAAACTGCGTGTTCTACAGGAAGTTCCTGTAGAAATTATAGGATTTCTACAGGAAGCTAGAAATGGATTTCCAAAAGGTAGTTTGGCGAACATGATAGCTTCCTCAAGGGTTCAGAAGTCCTCCTGCAATCTTAAAACTCCTCCTCCATCATCTCCATGCCTGCATCACAACCCAAGCTCATTTTTTTAACCATGCAAAAACTTGTAGAATGCTTTGAAGAAAAAAACATAGAACATAATCTGTTTTTTCCCTAGCTTGAAAACTGTGCATCCATTTGCAAAATTGTTACAGGGGGAGTTGTATAGGGACGATGGAAACATGCCTAAGCAATTTCAGCTAATTTTGGTGCATGGTTTCCAAGAAATCAGCCTCCATCACCTTCAGCAATTTTTGCATTTTCTCCATATCCGCGCATCCGTTTCAAAACTTGTTTCATGAGGAGATGCATATGGGTGATAGTCACCCACCCAAGCAGTTTCAGCCGATTCTGATGCACGGTTTCCGAGAAATTGACCTCTGTAATCTTCAGCCATTTTCCGTTTTTCTCAAAATCTATGCATCCATTGATCACAATTTTGCTATGGGAGGTGCATAATGATGATAGGAACATGCTCAGAAAGTTTCAGCTCGATCCGATCTATCGTTCAGGAGCAATGGAGAAAAGAAGTCATCGCCTTGTAAAAATTCAACACTAGCAGCTTGAGGGTGCAAGTCTGAACATGGAAACAAATGTCTGCAGCTTAGATCCGGCCAGAGGATGCTTGCACAAGGAAAACAGCCATGAATCAGCAACCAAGCCATCATGCAACCACAGAAACCAATGCATGCAGAAAATGAAAGGCCATAGCACCTCACGACAACCACATTCGACTTCTAGGTATGTGCCTAAAACTCATTCCTCTATTGCATGAATCTAATTTAAGAACTGCATGAACAAATGAAATGGTGGGATTCAACCAGAAAGCTAGCCCGTTCGGTTGCACTCATACAGGGATCACCAGCGCACGTGTGTAGACATTCACGGGAAAAAAAAAACAGACAGTGGTGACCGTTTAAACCTCAGTGCAATTGATGGCAGCGATTACAGGTAGAAAACATACAGTTCATAAACAACACTTTTATCTGCATGTGGCCACGTACACCCGGCCACTTCACTCCCTCACCACAAATCACGCCGCAATTAAAAATGCTCGGCTGAAACACCACTTGTTGTTCATTGCCACTTGCAACATCCTCAACTGAAGTATGCATCCTCCGTTTCCTCAAAGTGATTAACCTATCGTCCTCCACTGAGCTTTTCAGCCTGGTCCAAAATTCTCCAGCGTATCGGGCCCACTCAGAGGCACAAGGGCGTTCTACAGGAAACGGGGGGGGGGGGGGGGGGGGGGGGGGGGGTGTCTTCTACAGGAAGTACGACACAACCTTCTGGAACAGAGAAACCTGAGCTTTCCTTCGTCAAATTTGGAGTTCCGAGAAAGGTAGGCTCGAAAACACTCTTCCATGCATGATATATTTTGAAAGGTGGTGAATTGAACTGTCCAGAGTAGGAGAATTAGAGACAAGTCTGCCTGTAAGTCAAAAATAGCAGTGTGATTGTGTGTCGTACAGAATTTCTCAGTTTTTCTACATCAAAATTCCTCTCCACGTTTCCGGTCTAAAATTCTCTTATAAGGAAGGCATATGCAGCTGTGAGAACCAGCCTGTGGATGAAAATTTTAAAATTTGCATAGATGAATGTGTCCTGAGAAGAAAACTTGGTCTTTGCCCTTTGGCTGTAGAAGAAAAACTATTCCTCTCATAACCAGATAGCTGAAGAACTTTTAATGTCCTTGAGATCTCTTTCTACCAAAAAAGAAAAGAACAAAAGAACAAACTTGGACATGGACGTTTGTAGGTATTAAGGAGGTTTTCTGGAAAAGAGAACCGAATAACAAACTTGGTCAGGTTCTTTTGCAGGCATGAACATAATTGTTAAAACAGAGTAAGGTGTCATATCAGAATTTGATGCAGGTGATCCAGGATTGTAAAGGGATGGGAATCTTAAAGTTGGTGGGGGACTTGGAGGATGGAATTAGAGTCTCACATCAAAGGAGAGACATGAAGATTCTATCACAGATCCAAGCTAGTTTGGAACTGTCTAAATCGAGAACAGGGGAACATTACTTTGAGAGTGCTTCTAAACGCGATCAGGTTGGGAATGAAAAATTTGTTTACTGTGACGGATCAGGCTTGGCAGTTGACAACCGACTACAGCTAGAAGGATTAATTGAAGGTGCCCAAATTTGTACAAATGAAGGTTTAGCAAACATTGGTGCGACTTAAAATTGACCATAAGACTAATGAGATGATTTAAGTGTAAGGTGGAAATCAGTCATAGGATTGGACCATTCAAGGCATGTAATTAACCGACTAGGAATAGTAAGTTTGTGTCTTGTCAATAGTACAGTCATACAATGAACAGGTGGCTACAGGAAGCCAGAAAGAAGTTTCTACAGGAAGACAGAAAACAGTCGACACAGGACTTTCTACAGGAAGTATGGAAACAGAGGAACAAAAAGGAGAAATCGCCTGAGATTTTAGCCAGGGAGGCAGCAGCTGTGCTGGCTACCCTTAGCACATCTCCAAAGCAAAAAGGGCAGCGAAAGAGGGAGCCTTCCATGTATTTTAAGGCAAGAAGGAGCATGCGGATAAAAACTGGCAGACCCCAACCATAGTCAAAAGAGCCAATTACAATTGTAGACACCCCAGCTACACAAAAGGAAAAGTCTCCCTCAAAGGCATCCATCACCTATGAACGGGGAAGCCCGAAGACATCCACCTGGAGAGAAAGAATGAAAATGTTGGACACAACAGCCTCTCTACAGGATGCTGAGATTGTTCTACAGGAAACACTGGCTAGGCTAAAAGAGACTGAGAAATTGGAGGAAAATGTGGCCAAACAATCACAGGAAGAAGGAAAAACAAGGAAACATCTGATGAACAACAAGGAGAGGACAAGCTGCCAGTTGAGGTTGAAGCTTTAACAAAACTGCTACAGGAAAAGGAGCACAGGAAATGGGAAGAAGCAGAGAGAAACGCATGGTTTCATGACTAAGAAGAGGATATCACTTCAGAAGCTTGGCATGATAGGGAGGCCACCAGGGCCATCAAAGATGAGGAGATAGATTAGTTGCTCAGAGGATGAGAAACACTTTCAGTAGGGGGGTGATGATGAGCTCCAAAAATGGATAATTATATGGGCTCATCCAACCTCCTAATTCGAATTAATCCACCATTCTCATTATTTTATTGCATGTTTTTTATTATATTTACGCTAATAGAGTGAATTGGGTTAGTCATTATGCCAACAAGTCTAATGGGTGCTTTGTGCACATTTTTAGTCAATTTTGAGACAAAATCAAAGGTTTTAAAGAGCACTTGGTAGCCAAATTCGTGGAAGAACAAGGGATAGGACTTGTGGAAGGCGTCCCCTTCATTTATGGGCCCTTACCTCCAATTCTCCACCATCGGCTCGAAGTTCAAGGGCCACCAAATCAATTATCACAAGGGCAGTTGAGCAAGCGCTAGTAAAAGTGTTGTTAACTACAAGTTTTGGCAGGCGAGTTCCTAAAGTTTAGGAGGGTTGTTGGGGTCCTCAATTTGTATAAATAAGAGGGCTTAGGTCCTCATTCCAGTTAGTCACTTTGTAGGTAGAAGTTAGCTAGTTTGTAGTTCGATTTTAGTCATTTCTTAGGCAGTAGGTTAGCTTTGCATTTCAGCACATTTTCAAGTTTTCCTTGTGGACAGTTTTTGGAATGTAACTATTCTTTTGATCAATAAAGATGAATCCAACTTTTCACCAGCTCTAAATATCTCTTAGGAGGCTATAGCTCTTGGTTTTGGGCCCATCTCAAGTGCCCAGTACCTCCTTTGTTTACTTTTATGTGTTTTTGCTGCATTCTTAGAATGAAATCTGCTATTGAGATTTAAATCTTGTTTTGTTATTTAGGTTGTTTTTGATGATTAAAAAGGATTTTTATGTTCAGATTGAGTTGATAGGTTGTTAACAGGGAAAATCTTCAGAAAAAGGCCATCAAGGACCTCTGATCTCACCTCTCCCTCAGCAAGATCATGAGCTGGGACAAAGGTGACCTTGTTGCCAACAAAATCACTCTCATTGCCTCACCATGCTATCATTAGTGTTAGATTCTCATTTGCAGAAGTTGATACCAGTTGTGGTTAAGCGTTTAGATTCATGATTGCTCAGTTTTCATAACTATTTCACGTGATTCCATTGTAAATAAACTTATGTTCATTTCCTTTGTTGTTACTTAGGCCAGATTAGAATAAAGTAGCTAGGTCATCGGTTTTTCAAGTCATTGTTTGTTCAGTTTGAGAAGTAACTTGCAGAGCACCTGTAACACCTCTCCATCTACCTGTACTCCATCAATCCCATCTGCTCCATCCCCTAACTCTGATTCTTGCCTCACATTTGCTACACCTTGACCTAGTTTCCATATTTTTGTGCAACATTGCTCCACTCCTCCTTGAACAAATCCAACCATCCTCATCTCTCCTCAGCTCCATCCACCAAGTCCTGGACCTCCTCACACCATTATCCTACCTCCATACTCACTCCTTCACCCTTCTCTCTCCATCCACCCTCCAAAAACCTCTTTTCGGAACATCCTGTAGAAATTACAGAACATCCTGTAGAACCCTTGCAGACTTCCTGTAGAAGCTCACGAGAGCGGTTTCTTGATAGACAAACTTTGTGAAAATCTCTGGAAGGTTGATAAGGACCCTTTAGGACCTCTTTGAACCTTTCCAACCTTCTGCAAGAATTTACTGTCACCAATCCACCTCTGCACAGTCAAAAGCCAGTTAAAAGCACATGCATGATAATTCTGACAACTTATTCAAAAATAAAAAAGATGTTTTTTTCAAATGTTACTTAGAAGTAGCTTAGACACATGCATATTATCTTCCTAGAAGTCAATGGCATCTCTTTCAGTAGCTTGCATCCTCCTTCTTGCATCAGTAGGGCTAGCTGGTAAAATTAGGGTTTGCTAGGGTTTACGTTTCCTTTCAGCTTTCTAGTTTCTTTCTGCAAGTAGATTAGCCTTCTTTGAGTTAGCTTTCATCCATAAGTTAAAAAGCTTCTTCCCTAGCTCCTAGAAGTTGGCTTAAGCTCCTAGCAGACTTGTGCTAGCTGACCAAGTGACAGCTGTGGCAAGAGCCAGTACTTGTGCATACAACACCGTCGCTTCCAAGTTTGTTACGAACTACTAGGTTGATAAAATTAAAGAAGGGAGTCTCAGGAGTTGTAGCATTATTGCTGCAATACTGGGGCCCACCAATACTCTGTAGATTCATTAGCCTCTCATTATTGCTATGCTGGTGCAATGATGTGCAGACTCTTCAGAGTCCATGATTCTGCTAAATTCTCTATAGATATGGTCCCATTAATGGAGGCTGAAATTAATGGCTATATCATGGATTGGGCAAACTTTTTGTCTAATAAAATGGTCACCGAGATACTTGAATATAGAAAAAATAGGTTTGTGTCTACCCGGGTGATACCTCCCTTTTACATGAGTGCCTATATTATGGACATTATCTGTTTTAATTCCAAATATCCCATTCTCAGATGGAAATGGATTCTTGAAGATCCCAACCTGATTGACATCTATCATATGGAGTTATGGAAAGCCCATTATAAAAATCACTTGTATACAATTTTTCATGGTTTTATCCTTCCCGTGTATTATGCCATATTCAATAAACCTACTCCTGGGTTATCTGAGGAAGCATCAGTCGACCTAACTTCAATTAGTAGTTGGTTTGGAGAAGAAAGATTCTCTTACATAAGACTTTTTAGCAGCCTTGCCAACCCACATGTTCTTCCCCTGTATATCCCTGATAAACTACTAGCCAAAGAATTAGCACATCAGATAATAGTTGAAGGGATGTCAAGGACTCTTAGGGATTCCAAGAAGCACATGTGGCCGACATTTCCTCTTCGATGTGGTGCTTTTACTCTGCATGATTTAAAACATGCAGAGAAGAAAGCTGAGAAAATAAAGCTATTAAAGCTTGCAACTATCCCAAAAAGGCAGTATGATCCTAGATTGGTTGCCTACAATGTTACTGCTCAGGCCAAAATTGCCAGATTTGATCATGAGGAGGATAGCTACGATGACTTGTTTGTTTCAGCAGAAATATTTTCTCGGGTCAAACATATGGCCAAGATCAAATTGGGAGCAGAAGGACTAGAGGAATTCTATAAGCTCAGGGCATAGAGATTAGAAACACTCCCTCTAGACTTATTAAATACAACCTCTATGGTATTACCACAAGGTCACAGTGAAAAGGAAATTACTGAACAAACTCCCGAAATTGAAAAGATTCCTGAGAAAGAGAAGACACCAGAAAGGGAGCAGAAACATGTAAGTAAACCCCTTGACATGGACATTAACATTGATCCCAAGTTAATCAAGGAGTGGGAACAGTTTGATTCAATTATCAGTAATCTTGATAAATCCCAAGGTTTTACTACACCAGAAGTGGCTACAATGCAAAAATCAGAAGTCAATACAGTTCCAATTGTAGGAAGAAGTGTCCCATCCAATTTTCAGATTGATATAGAGATTATCCCTAAAAATCCCACTATTGAGATTGGGTTGCAAATTGAATAAATAATACCACTTGATGTTTTCTACAGTTTAAAGCATAGGGCTATAGTTAAAAGACAGAGGAAGAAGACAAAAATTGATCAAAGTCCTCTTTTGACTCCCCAGGTAGAGATGATGAACGTGGTATGGAAAGTAGAGGTTGATCCCTCAGAAGATTTAACAAAACTGTCTCAGTATGCTGGAGCTTATACAAAAACGACAATGGATAAGGCTTCAGAGGTTAGCCATCCATTGAAGGAAAAATACCAGACAATCATTTAGCTAGAGGCACAATCGGCAGAATAACAACAAAAAATAGAGCAACTTGAATAATAATTGATAGAACAGAGGCAGCTTAACGAACAATTAAATGAGTAGTGAAAACATGAAAAGTATAGGATTGATGAACAGGCCATCCATAAACAACAAGTGTCGTCTCAAGCATTGAGAAAACTACAGCTATTGAGTGAGCGGGAGAAGAAATAGAAAGAAGAGAAAATCGCGCAAATGAAAGACCAGATAGAACGATTCAAAGGATATCCCCAGGTAAATGAATTAAAAAATGAAGCCCTGGAAATAACCAAGGCGTTGTCCCAAAAATTGGATATTCTATGTCATAATATATCATTGGTTGTCCCCTTATGTGATATCTCTGCATCTATGATTGAAAAATTAGTAGATGCAAGGATTGAATTAGTTAAGGTAGATGAAAGATTAACTAATTTTCTATCATGGCAAGATTCAAAAGAGGGGAAAGTTGCCAAGGATACAAGAGTCACATAAGGAAATCCTATTTTCTGAATGGGAGTTTCAATTAATGAAAGATGAGAGAGCTACATCTAGATGTAGAGCCGCAACAAATAATCTGATTGAATTAATCAACAACAGTCTGCAATTATCTAATCTAATTATAGACTTCTCTCCAGGAAAACTCCCAAAAGTAAAATTGTTAGAACAAAAGTCGAAACAAGAGCTGACGCAAAGGGAAAAATTGATCGAAGGCATTCAAAGCCTAACATGGGAAACATTCTAGTTTTTCCTTGTTAAACCACATAGTCAGCAAATGGCAATGAAGTGTCTCATGGATGCGATCAACTGCATGCTCCCCGAACTTACCGATGCCACCTATACATCTCAACTACACTCCCATATGAGTCAGCCATTGGAAATCTAGCCAATGCTTGCCATTTGTCAACTGCAATCATAAGAAGATAAGCCGATACAATGAATCCATTTGACCACTGCAGCACTGCTACTTTTACGATAAATCCCAGATTTATGTGTTTTTAGTTATGCCAGCGCATAACGACTTTCCTTCATAGTTTGTTGTTATTTGTAGTATTTAAATACCCTTTCATGTTCTTAGAAAGGGTCCGCAATTTTGTACAAAGACTTAAATTGGAGGTTGCACTACTATACTTCTTATATGTATATATTTTTATAAAATACTAGACCAGAATTCTAAATTTTGACAAAGAAGGCTTTTATGAGATTTACACTTTTGCGTCCTGTGAAAGTATTCCCAAATTAGAAGGTAGAATTTGAATGTGATTTACATAAGAGGAGATCCAAATGCATACTGTACTATTATCTATGTTTTCTCTTTATTTCTCTATGTGAATTAGCATTTATCAACTTTGCTATTATTGATATGTATATGTTTCTAAAACAATTCTTTAACTTGTCACTTTTGAATGTTTCAGAATTGTCATCTTTTGAATATATATATGTTAGTAATATATTATGATCAATGTGATAGTGTTTTAATTATAACTTTGTTTAATTAATTAAACAAAGTAATCATCATATGAATGCATATTTCTATTTATCAATAAGTCATATTTATGTTCATTTGTTAATAGACACAATCAAGAATCACATTGTTAGAAGAATATCCAGGATATATTAGTTATCTTTGTATATTTTTGCACTTTAGAATAGAGCACTTATTACTCTCATTATACATTACAAACCAATCACCCATAAACTCATATATCACTGGGAAACTGGTCCCATTACATCCATTTGGAGCCACCACACCAAATGGAAAAGGAGCTTCTTTAAGGTCCAGACCGGGTGGTTTTCCCCGATGTTGATGCAACGATTTTGGAGGCATCAACACTTTTGGCACTAGAAGGAGGGCCTAAACTATGAATGGTGAGTGAATTCAAATCCATAGCCCATACTGAGAGTAAAACTCCCTCAACATCTTCCCCGACTTCTCCCTCACATTCTAAATCTCTAACTTTTAAGCAAGAAGTTGAGAAAGTAACAACCACAGCTGAAAACCTGAACATATCAGATAAATCCACTCTTGAGCCCCCTGAAGTTCTGTCTCTGATTCATAAAATTCAAGGCTTTTCAATATCTCAAGAGAACTCCGATTTATCTCAAGGTAGTTTGACTTCACAATACATTCCTTCCCATCCTCTTACCAGATTACAGAGTGAAAAGCTTGGTATTGAACCAACAGAATTCCCTCTACCTAAAAGAAAAAGAGCAAGGAAGACACCTGAAGAGTCTAGTACTGAGACTCTTTCATCATCATCATCCATTTCATCTAATCCATTTCAAAGTCAACCATCCACTCTCCAACTCCATATTGTTGTTTAACAGGGTACTAGAACTTCAACATCGTCTTCCCAACCACTTGTAACATCATCTTCACTTTCCTCTGTTAGTAGCTCAACAATGGCATAGAGACCATGGAAAAATCTAGGGGCAGTCATAATGCATGCACCCTTGAGTCAATTGTCGGCTCATCTCGAAAAATGGTTGCCAAAGTTTAACCCAGAAATAGGCATACTAGCAGAAGAACACATAAACAACTTTATGTTGTCAATAAACTTAAATGGAGTTACTGAAGAAGACGTTGTTGTTAGGCGTTTCCCATATACCTTACAAGGAGCACTTGGATCCTAGTTTTTCATTACCAGCAGGATCCATTACTAGTTGGAATACTTTCCAAGAGCAGTTCTTGACTAAATTTGGTGATGATAGCTCTACAGTGACATGGATCAATGATCTCTCAAATCTTAAAACTGAATCAAGAGAACCTATAAAATATTTCAACTTGCAATTTAATAAACTTCTAAATAATATTCCTAGCACATCTAAACCTAGTGAAGAAGTTCGAAGTGAATGGTACATATCTGCCTTACCTTCGAATATAGCAATATTCGTAGATAGAGCTGCAAAGCCCACTTTAGCAGAGAATATGAAAGACGCGATCACTGAGGAAAAACGTATCATTTCCTTAGAAAAGAAAATCGCCCTTGAAGAGTGAAAGTCTAAAAACGTTAATTTTAAGGATGATTCAAAGAAGAAAGTGGCTAAATATCCATATGATATGGAAGGTCTGCAAAAGGTTTTATAAACTATGTTAAACAAAATGGTATAAATTAAGAAACAAGTAGCTGAGACCTCCACTAAAAAGCCATTTAGAAACTTCAAAAGCGCTGAATCAAAACCGCCTAATGCTATATCTAATGCAGAATCAGATCCAGACAATGATGAAGATGAAGATACAATATTATCATCAGAGGAAACTGAGGAAGAAGAGGTTATTGAATGTCATGGTATGTGGGACTTCATTTTGCCTAATTTAGATACCGAAAGTGAACATGAAGCTTTCCCAGTAAGTACCAGGAGTAAAGGAGCCGCATAACCTGTTCAACCAATTCAAAAGAATAAAAATATAAGTCCTACTTCCAAAGATAAGTCTCCCATAAAGAAGTCTACAACAGTGCCTACTCAAAACTAGCCATCATCTTCCAATCCTCCCTCACCATCCAAGACATTAGTAGTCTCTAACTCTATGGATTATAATATTATAGAAGACATGAATAATACTAAGGAAAACATATCTTTATTTGAGCTTAGCAAGCTCAAACATTAATAGAAATTGCTACTTAAAGAATTAAATGCAGTTCCTTCTTCTCCTCTTCCAAGTGCTGTATTGTCCAAGGCAACCCAAGGAACTGGTAAGCCACCATCCGATACAGTAGAAGCTACTGATGCTGTGTCAATCGGAGACAGATCTAATTGTCATACCCTTCCTTTTCTCTTGACCTATGAAATTTACAATAGAAACTTGCATAATTTCTTAATAGATTCAGGGGCTTCATCGAATATAATGCCAGCTTCGGTTTGATCAAAATTGAACATTGAGCCCGAAAATTCTGCAGTGCATATCATTCGGTTAGATCAAACTAAGGTTCAAGTATTAGTAGAAATCAATTCAGTTACCATTAGGTTATTAGCTGATCCAAGAGTAGTTCAAAGAATTGATATATTGATTGCTGACATTCTTGAGTTTTATGGCTTAATTCTATGTAGGGACTGGTCTGAGAATCTACATGATTACATTTCTACCAATTGGTCCCATATGTGGCTTCCCTATAAAGGGAAGCCAAATCAAATTAATATTGATCGGGAGAAGTATATGACTCATACTGTAACAAAATTTGTGCAAGAAAACCAGCCCATAGCATTCAATAATAACATTCTTGGCAACTATTCATCTGAATCTTTCTTTGGTAATTTTAATTCTCAATCTTCACCTTTCTCAGTTAATAGTTTCAAATAGAAAATTTTTCTCATACAGATACATCAAGGTGTGTTAATATTGTTGAAGAAATTGTAAATAAAACTGTGGATAAGCCTATATTTTGGTCCTTATATTTTAATGGGTCAAAACCAAATGATGGTGCAGGAGCAGGGTGTATTTTAGTTACTCATGAGGGAGAAAAAACTATGTTATCTTGTAGACTAGAATTTGAGTGTACTAATAATACTGCTGAATATCAGGCATTAATTCAAGGATTATACAAGGTAATAGACCTGAAAGTGCAATATCTGAAAGTATTTGGTGATTCAGAAATTGTTATCAAACAGGTAAGAAATACTATTTATTGCCTTTCCAGACATCTCAAGCATTATCAGTCCTTGGTTCAAGACCTTATATCTCATTTTCTAGAATTTAATATCTCTCCCATTCCTAGATCTTAGAATGCAATAACTGATTTATTAGCCAATGTTGCTTCTAATCTCCTTCCATCCGAGGATTATAGCCCTGATAGGTTTTCAGTTGAATTGATTTTTAGACCATCGGTTCCAGACAATGTCACTAATTGGCAGGTATTTAATCATGGCAATGACATTTTGAATTTCTTAACTTCTGAGAAATCCTATGATGATCAGATTATTGATGAGAGTGATCATGATCTTCAAATAAAGCAAAGACTTGAGGAGAATTCCATACGTAAATCAGTATTCAAGCTTGAGGATCTTTATGACATCAAGGATAGGTTTAAACAAGTTACTAATTCCAAACTCCAAAGTTCAACTTTGAGGTTTGAATTAATAAATCTTGCAGTGAGGCCAAACCTCAAAATATTAATCTGGGATTAGGACTTACTTCAGAAGAAAGATTTGCCTTTATGAGACTATTAAATAGATATAAACATGTTTTCGCTTGGAATTATGATGACTTAAAAACATATGATACTTCTATCATACAAAATACAATTCCAATGATGTCTGAGGAGAAACCAGTGTAGCAAAAATTGAGGAAAATTCATCCGAACCTAGAAAGTTAGATTAAAGTAGAGTTAAACAAACTCTTGGAAGCCAAGATAATTTTCCCTGTTAGACACTCAAAATGGGTTTCTAACTTAGTGCCTATTAGAAAGAAGAATGGTGACATTAGAATTTGTATTGATTTCAGAAATATTAATAAGGCCAACCAAAAGGATAGCTTTCCACTACCAACAATGGAGCAAACTCTTCATTCAGTAGCTGGTTCTGAATTAATGTCTTTCTTGGATGGTTTTTCTGGATATAACCAAATATTGGTGCATCCAAATGATAGACTGAAGACTACTTTCAAAACTAAGCGGGGAACATATGCCTACCAAAGAATGCCTTTCGGTTTGATTAATGCTAGAGATACCTTCCAGAGAACAATGGATATAGCATTCAAGGGTTTCATTGATAAGTCAGTTGTTGTCTATTTGGATGACATTACTGTCTTCTCCAAGAAAAGAGAAAATCATTTACATGATTTGAAGCAAATCTTTGAACGTTGTAAAAGGTATGGAATTTCATTAAATCCCAAGAAATCATTTTTTGCTCTTGATCAAGGTAAGCTCTTGGGGTTTATTGTTTCAAAAGATGGTATTTATATCGATCCAGAAAGGATCAAGGAGATTTCTGATATTCCACTTCCACACAATAAAAAATCAATGCAATCATTCTTAGGTCAAATAAATTTTGTAAAAATATTTGTTCCAGATTTTACACAGATTGTTTTACCATTACAGACCATGATTAAGAAAAATGCAGTGTTTAAGTGGGGGCATAAAGAAAAGGAAGCTTTTGATTCAATCAAACAGGAAATCATTAGTGCTCCTGCATTAAACACTCCAAATTTTTCCAATCACTTTGTTTTATATACTTTAGCATCCGAGACTTTATGCAACTGTGTTGACACAAATCAAAAGATCAAAACATGGAAGCACCCATATCGTTTTTCAGTTCAAATCTTGAAAGTGCTGAGCTTAATTATTTTGAAGTAGGCAAATAAGCCTTCACTATGTTTAAATCTATTAAACACTTTAGGCCTTTCCTCTTAAAAACTCATACAAAAGTAATAGTCCCATTTTCAGCAGTGAGACAATTACTAGTCCAGAGGGAATTAGGAGAGAAGAGAGCCAACTAGGTTACAACATTACAAGAATATGATTCGGACATTAAACCAGTGACAATTGTCAAAGGTCAAGGTTTTTTCAGTTTGTTAGTAGGAGCTTCTAACATCTAGGAACATGAATATTCGAACAATATTCAGGAAACCAATGAGATAAGTACCATCAACCTTGAATCTCAATATGCGCATTTATTATTTTATTTAAAAAATAGATATGCTCCTTCTAATCTCTCATACAAAAATAAACGTGCCTTGAGGCTGAAAGATTTTTTTTTGAGATTTTTGATGATGTGTTATTTAGAAGGAATTGTGATTTGATTTTATTAAGATACCTTGAGAAAAATGAAGCACAAAAGGTCTTGCAGGAATTACATGATGGTCCAGTAGGTGGACATTTTGGAGGTGATACAATAGCTCACAAAATTATACATGCTAGTTATTATTGGCCCACTTTATTCAAAGATGCCCATGAATATGTAAGGAAATGTAGAACATGTCAAACTACCAGTGGAAGACGAAAAAAGCTAGATTTTCCTTCACAACCTGTCAACATCGAACAACCCTTTGAACAATGGGGACTGGATATCATTGGAGAGATTATTCCACATTCTTCCAAGCAGCAAAAATATATCCTTACAGCCACGGATTACTTTACAAAGTGGGTAGAAGCAATTCCTTTGAAGGTAGCAAACTCTAAGGTAATTATGGAATTCATAGATCAATACATGATTACCAGGTTTGGCGTACCAAATGCTCTCATTTTTTATAATGCATCTTATTTTTTTGGAAATACCATACTTGAATTTGCTATTAAAAGAGGATTTAAATTGAAATATTCTACAAACTACTACCCTCAGGGTAATGGTTTAGCAGAATCAACCAATAAAAATCTTATCAAAATCATTAAGAGAACTGTTGATCAGAATCAAAAGAGTTGGCACAAGTCCTTAGTATTTGCATTATGGGCAAACCATATAACACAGAAGGCCTCAATAGGCACTTCTCCATTCAATTTAGTGTGTGGGAAGGAGGCTGTCATACCAACAAAATTAGCACTCCCATCTCTAGCCTTAGTGCAGTTTATTGAGGAAAATCCCTCATCTTCTATTCAATTGAGATATAATCAAATCCTTAAATTAGAAGAAGAAATGGAAAAAGCCAGAATTACACATGCAAAGCATCAATAGGTTATTAAGTCTTCTTTTGATACAATTTCTACTGGCCCAATATTTTTACAAATTGGTGATCTTGTTTTGAAATGGGACAAAGCACATGAGGAGAAAGGTAAACACACTAAATTTCAGAAGATGTGGCTAGGACCATTTCAAATCATCGAAAAAATAGGCCCATCAGCATTTATATTGCAAGATCTATCAGGAAAGAGAGATTCTCTTCCTGTCAATGGGCTTATCTTGAAAAAATTCTTTACTTAAGAAGGTAACCCCTTCTTACTTGTAAATATTCAATTTGCAGTTTTGTTTGTTTGAATTTCTATATTTACGAAATAAGGTTGTAAATAGCCTTCTACTAGCCTTCATTGTTTTGAAAGTTGCCTAAAGAAAATAGTGTAAATACTTACTTTTGACAGATGGAAGCCTTTAAGGAAAAGAATAAAGTTCTAGAGAGCTAGATAAAAATAAAACCCTGAAAACCTCTT
Source organism: Pinus tabuliformis (assembly GCA_031772625.1). Lineage (NCBI taxonomy): Eukaryota > Viridiplantae > Streptophyta > Pinopsida > Pinales > Pinaceae > Pinus > Pinus tabuliformis. The sequence goes on from CM062815.1 coordinate 872,110,154, forward strand.
TTATTTTTGTAAAATCTTTTATTAGCCTTGAAAATACTGTAAATCATTCCAAGTATTTAAAGCCCAAATGGAGTTATCTGTAAAAACAAAGATTTATCCAAACATAGCATCTACAACTCTTAAATTGTCATCCATATTCTCTTAAGGAGTAAATCATTTACCCCATCCACAAAGTTTATGATTTTTCAAAGTGTGATTCTAAAATATGTTGGATATAAAAGATAAGAAGTCTCATTACGAGCCTGCTTACCATGATCATAGGGAATTAATTAAACTGACATTACCAACACTGCATATCAAAACAGGGTAATGGCTTATAATTATAAGACAAGGGGTCTCATCACGAGCTAGCTTGTTCAGTTCAATTACAACCAGTGAATGGCATTGTCAATAGCTGGCCACCAAACCAAGACAATGGCTTTTTATCTTTTAAAAAGTAATAAAGAAAATGAAAAATACAAAAAATAAAAAATATGTGGAAACATATCTCTTTGGATTAACTCTTAGAAATTATACTCTGAGATGGATGGGACAATGAATGATTACATGGTTAAAAGGTAACCCTGTCGAGACTATAAATGTTTGCTGGCAGTAGAGACACTACCTATGACAACAGACTCATTATATAAGCTAAGTTGGAGAAGTCTCCTTGTTTTATCTTTGTCAACCAGTCAAGGCTTAAATAAACTTAGAATGTTTTTATTTTTAAGATAAGAAAGAAATTGCAGAATTTTGTTTTTATTATATTCAGAGTTAATGATTATCTAATTATTCTTAGATTATGTTCTTTATACTCAAAGGTTCCCAAGTCAAGAAAGTTAAAATATTGCATTACTTTCTCAGAGATAACTGTTTCTTCCAGTGAATCGCCAATTGTTGTGTTGTACAACAACCCCCCATTTCAAATTTTTTATCAAAAAACTTTAAATAGAAATGGGTCCCTTTTTAAGACTTAGTTAAATTCAATGATTCAATAATAATCGCATGCCTGAATTTAATCATAAGACACATGGAAATCCTTATCAAAAGGTCTGATCCAATAGAATTAATATCTGAAACCTTTTGTTAAAATGTAATTTAATATGATATATCCTTTTTGAGAAACCCTTATAAGCAAATCTTCGATGTGATAATGTGATCGGAGATCACATATCACAAAGTTAAACAAGGATACATCCCAAAAGGTCTATACTAAACCTCCGATCTGATAACATAATCACAATCGGAGATCGCACATATCATGTGACACATAGCGAAAGCTCTTTCAAATTCCCTGATGCGATATCATAAAGAAAGGTGCGCTTTTCAAGAAAAGACCATCAAAAGGTATTATTAGTGGGCGTAAACCTTAAAAGCAATAATAAACGAAAAGGCAATAAATCAAATGGTTCCTTGATTATCCCTCCACCTTATTATATTCCTTACCTTTATCGCAATTGGGGCTATCAGTCCAAAATGTTAAGCCTGACCAATGAACCTCCCGATTGTGATATGCGATTTATCATTGATCGCTGATCGGGAAAATCAAAAGATACATTTTAAAGGACCATCATGCATATGTGCGATGCAACGTATAATTATTACATTTATTTATCATGATTGGTGGTTATGAAGGTCATTAATTTAGCAGTTAAGGTTGAGTTCTTCAAGGATTTCACCCATGGTAATACTTAATTACATTTCGTTTATCATGTGTAAATTACCATAACTCTTTTTCATTTCATATTGGATTTGAGCGGGTGTATTTCTTTGTTACGTTTTTCATTGTTTGTGCAAAACAACTCTGAGTTGATGAATCCGGAGAAAATGATGAAGAAGGTGAAGAAACCCAAGCCCCCTCTCATAGCCAAAGAAGAACCAAATAAGAAAGGGTTGATATCTGATACTACCTGCCTCAATTTAGGTAGAGCATCTTGGGAGAGTATCTACAATTTACTGGAAGCAAAAGAGCGTAAAGAACTTGAAGAGCAGGCAACAACAGATTCCACGAGCAAATCAAAGAATACTCTTAAAGGATTGGCTAGCTCATATCTTCATAGAATTGCAGCTCGCGCCAAGGTTTTACCCTATAATGATGTGGTCAGGTGGATTGTTGAGAGCATCGCGACCACAAATTGAACATTTTCTACAGCTGATGGAAAGGTGTTCGGGTCATTTAGGGTAGAGGATCTTAGACAAATGTACCATTTACCTCAACTGGAGAAGCGATATAACAAAGCATTTTTGGAGGTTTTCGCCAGGGAGAACGACATTAAATCTGACCCTATCAGACAATGGAGGCATTTTCTGACTAAGAACAAGCATGAAAGATCAGGTATGTGCTCTGTAGATTCATTGGCCTCTCCTTATTGTTATGCTAGTGCAATGATGTGCAGACTCTTCGGAGTCCATGATTCTGCTAAATTCTCTATAGATATGGTCCCATTAATGGAGGCTGCAATTAGTGGCTATATCATGGATTGGGCAAACATTCTGTCTAATAAAATTTCCACCGAGATACTTGAATATAGAAAAAATAGGTTTGTGTATACCCAGGTGATACCTCCCTTTTACATGAGTGCCTATATTATGGACACTAACTGTTTTAATTCTGAATACCCCATTCTCGGATGGAAATGGACTCCCCAAGATCCCAACCCCATTCACATCTATCATAACGAGTTATGGAAAGCCCATTATAAAAATCACTTGTATAGAATTTGTCATGGTTTTATCCTTCCCGTGTATTATGCCATATTCAATAAGCCTACTCCTAGGTTATCCGAGGAAGCATCAGTCGACCTAACTGCAATTGGTAGTTGGTTTGGAGAAGAAAGATTCACTTACATAATAATTTTCGGCAGCCTTGCCAACCCACATGTTCTTCCCCTGTATATCCCTGATAAACTACTAGCCAGAGAATTAGCACATCAGGTAACAGTTGAAGGGATGTCAAGGACTCTTAGGGATTCCAAGAAGCACATGTGGCCAACATTTCCTCTTCGACGCGGTGCTTTTACTCTGCATGATTTCAAACATGCAGAGAAGGAGGCTGAGAAAGTAAAGCTATTAAAGCTTGCAACTATCCCAAAAAGGCAGTATGATCCTAGATCGATTGCCTATAATGTTACTACTCAAGCCAAAATCACTAGATTTGATCATGAGGAGGATAGCTACGATGACTTGTTTGTTTCAACAAAAATATTTTCTCGGGTCAAACATATGGCCAAGATCAAATTGGGAGTAGAAGGACTAGAGGAATTATCTAAGCTCAGGGCACAGATATTGGAAACACTCCCTCTAGACTTATTAAATACAACCTCTATGGTATTACCACAAAGCCACAGTGAAAAGGAAATTACTGAACAAACTCCCGAAATTGAAAACATTCCATAGAAAGAGAAGACACCAGAAAGGGAGCAGAAACAGGTAAGTAAACCCCTTGATATGGACATTAACACTGATCCCAATTTAATCAAGGAGTGGGAACAGTTTGATTCAATTATCAATAATCCTGATAAAACCCAAGGTTTTACTACACCAGAAGTGGCTACAATGCAAAAATTAGAAGTCAATACAGTTCTGATTGTAGGAACAAGTGGCCCATCCAAGTTTCAGCATGATATAGAGATTATCCATGAAAATCCCACTGATTAGTTTGTACTGTAAATTGAAGAATTACCACCACTTGATGTCTTCTACAGTCAAAAGCATAGGGTTGTAGTTAAAAGACAGAGGAAGAAGAGGAAAATTGATCAAAGTCCTCTTTTGACTCCCTAGGCAGAGATGATGAACATGGTATGGAAAGTAGAGGTTGATCCCTAAGAGGATTTAACAAAACTGTCTCAGTATGCTAGAGCTTATACAACAACGGCAATGGATAAGGCTTCAGAGGTTAGCCATATGTTGAAGGAAAAAGGCCAGACAATCATTCAGCTAGAGGCACAATCTGCAGAATGATGACAAAAAATAGAGAAGCTTGAACAACAGTTGATAGAATAGAGGCAACTTAATGAAAAATTAAATGAGCAGTTAAAACATGAAAAGCAGAGGATTGATGAACATGCCATCCATAAACAGAAAGAGTTGCCTCAAGCATTAAGGAAACTACAGCTATTGAGTGAGCAAGAGAAGAAATCAAAATAAAAGCAAATCGCACAAATGAAAGACTAGATAGAACGATTCAAAAGATATCCCTAGGTAAATGAATTCAAAACTGAAGCCCTGGAAATAACCAAGGCTTTGTCCCGACAATTGGATATTCTGTGTCATAATATATCATTAGCCATCCCCTTATGTGATATCTCTGCATCTATGAATGAAAAATCAGTAGATGCAAGGCTTGAATTAGATAAGGTAGAGGAAAGATTAACTAATTTTCTGTCATGGAAAGATTCAGAAGAGGGAAACGCTGCCAATCTGCCAAGGATATAGGAGTCACATAAGGAAATCTTGTTTTATGAATGGGAGTCTCAATTAATGAAAGCTAAAAGAGCTACATCCAGATGCAGAGCTGCAATGAATAATCTGATTGAATTAACCAACAACAGTATGAATTTATCTAATCTGATTACGGACTGCTCTCCAAGCAAACTCCAAAAGTAAAATTGTTAGAACAAAAGTGGAAACAAGAGCTGACGCAAAGGGAAAAATTGATCGAAGGCATTCAAAGCCTAACATGGGAAAGGTTCTGGTTTTTCCTTGTTAAGCCACACAGTCAACAAATGACGATGAAGTGTCTCACGGATGCGATCAATTGCATTGTACCCGAACTTGTTGATGCCACCTATGCAACTAAAATACATTCCCGGATGAGTCATCCACCCGAAATAAAGCCAATGCTTACCATTTGTCAACTGCAATCACAAGAAGATAAGCCGATATAGTAAATCCATTCGACCGCCACAACACTACTATTTTCACGATAAATCCTAGATTTATGTGTTTTTAGTTATACCAGTGCATATCGACTTTCTTTCATAGTTTGTTGTTATTTGTAGTATTTAAATACCCTTTCATGTTTTTAGAAAGGGTCTGCAATTTTGTACCAAGACTTAAATCGGAGGTTGCACTACTGTACTTCCGATATATATTTTTTTTATAAAAGACTAGACCAGAATTCTGAATTTTGACAAAGAAGGCTTTTAAATGTGATAATTTTTTAATTATTAATTTGTTTAATTAATTAAACAAATTAATCATCATATGAATGCATATTTCTATTTATCAATAAGTCATATTTATGTTTATTTGTTAATAGAAACAATCAAGAATCACATTGTTAGAAGAATACCCAGGATAGATTAGTTATCTTTGTATATTTTTCACTTTAGAATAGAACACTTATCACTCTCGTTATACATTACAAACCAATCACCCATCAACTCATATATCACTGGGAAAATAGTCCCATTACATCCATTCAGAGCCACTACAACAAACGGAAAATGAGCTGCTTTAAGGTCCGGACCAGGTGGTTTTCCCCAATGTTGTTGTAGCGATTTTAGAGGCAGCAACAGGATCCTACTGGCCAGAGCCAAGACATCAGAGAGAAATATAAAGAAATACAAGCCAGGAATGAAAGATTGATAGCCCAAAGCTATGCACACTACCTAAAGATGGCTCCTACTAATCAGACAAGGCTAATGTCAGCCTTTGATGTGAAAGAGGGAAAAATACAGATGAATTTTATGAAGCCCACTACACAACAGCCTAAATTAATTGCAAATTATTTGAAAACATACTTTGAAGTCTTGGCAAAGGATATCCATCCTATTGAATAAATAGAATTACATAAGAAGACTGGAGAAATGGTTTACTCCACCTTAACTAGTGAGGCAATTGCAACTCAACAACTCCAAAATTCGCAGAATAATATATCAGCGCAATTCCAGTTAGAGAAGGCCTCTTCACAGGCCAAAGATACCAGAATAAAGTCCCTAGAGGACTTACTCATAGAACTGGGTCATGATCCCAAAGACGTGAAAGCTACACAAAAGCTTATTAAGAAGAAAAATGATGACATAGCTACACCGAAAAAAAAGCTCAAGATTCCTCCCCTGCATCATCCTCAGACAGCTAAAGTATTGGAAACTCAGAAGGAGAGAGAGCTTATGGACTTAGTCCTAAAGCTGAATGAATAATTGAAAGAAATAGAAAAAGAGCTTGATAACTTGATACCATCTAAACAGAGTGAGTTGTCCACCACTCCTCAGACTGTAATTCCTATTGTCTCTATAGTAGTACCCTCCACATTGGCTGCTTTTTTAGCACCAACAGTTCCACCAATTACTGCTCTACCAGTTACAGGTACATCAGCAGGCACAGGGGCATCTACAAGCGTAGGTACTTCCACAGAAAAACAACTGAATTGGTAAAAGCCATGGAGGAAATGAGCATCCAGGCTACTGAGCTTAAGAAACTTAGAGAAAAAGTGTCAAGTTTGGAAACTGATTGTAAACTTGCACAGATACAATAGAAGGAAGAAGTTCAGAAGAATCAAAGAATGGGAGAAAGAATAAAAGTCCTTGAAAAGGACTTGACATTACAAGAGCCACTGGGAGACATGAAGGAAATTATTTGGGCCAACATCATTGATTCCATCAATGATGTTTGGCCTTCTATTCAGGTTATTTTTTAACAGACTGAACTAGTAAAAGTGGCTACAGAAGCAGTCCACAAGACAAGGGAAGAATTGGGAGATAAGCCTGAAGAGGCCAACCAATTGATAAAATTTTTGAACAACAGAAACAGGTGCCATCTTGATGAAATCGAAATAAATGATAGAACAACAACCATCATAGAAATAAAGAAGGTTCTCACGAAAAGGAATTTGATGCTCAATCTAGAGAAAAGGTGCCAAAGCATCCAAGCAGATATTGACAGTTTTATGACAAAGATGGTATTTTAAGAGAAAAAGGACTTCCCAGTCCTATGGTAATAAATGACAGGCTAATGACTCAAGACGATTATATTGAAAGACTAAACAAGCTGGCCAAAAGCCAAGATAGTACTTCAAGGGTAAAATCTTTGCCCACTGGAAAGGTATTATATGATAGTCTTGAAAATGTATTTTTCATAGAGCATGAGGTAAAGCACTTGTTTACCAGCAGGCCAAATTTTTCTAAGTATACGGAAGTTGACGAGAAAAATGATAAGGATGAAATTACCTATAAGTGAATGGTTGACAAAACTATCAGATTTACTATAAAGTTACAATAGTAAATCTACATGGTAAATCATGGTTGCCAGGTAAAATAGGTAAGACACAGTCAAAGCATAACAGGTAAAGAGTATCAGTAGGTAGAAGATAGAAAGTGATTCCAGCACACAACTATAAAGCAACTGAAAGAGCCAAATCCGAATCACAACAGCTAGCACAGTCACAGTAAAAGGGATAGCAAGAAGACAATTCTCCTTTTGTCTCCATCTTCGTGCTGAAAATATTTTTGGTTTCCTAGAATAATTCTCATATTTTTATGAGATATTTTGTAACATTTTTTGTATAAATACTTCACAAAATGAAGTGATTAGGGTGGATTAAAATACATTTATGTAGACATTTTATATTGAGCTAAGGAGCTATTGTATTCAAGAATGGACTGGTTTTGTTGGATTATGAAATAAAGCTAAGGACATTTCATTGGATTCTTGTGCACAGTTGGAACAAATAATTATTATCTCTTCATGTTATAAATATTCATATGTGTCTCTTACGAAATTTGAAAAGTAAATAAGGAATAACATCTCAGAACTAGCTTAAATGCTCTCTATTTTAACCGTTTACTTTTTATATGTTTTCTACTAAACTATCTTGGTCTAGGAATTCTTAATTGCTCCCTTACTTCTGTAGTTTACCCCTCCTTTGATCCATAGTAAAGGAATCTTCATTTCCCTTTGCTACTAATCATCCTTCCTTCCTTCACCTTAATCTTGGTTAAGGATTATTCATTGCCCTTTGCCCTGGTTAGGACTACCTCATCCATTTGAACTTGCAGATTTGTTTTTTGCTATGTTAGCCTGCCCTGTGAACTCTTACCTTAGTGATTGATCAGATCCAACTAAATCACTCTTGATTGACTCCATAGCCCAATGGTCTGAATACTTTCTCTGCCCATCTGTTTTCTTAATCCCACCACCCAATCAAAACAAAACATTCATGAGCACTAATAACTAGCTTGAAATATACCCAAAACAAAGTTAAATTATAAAGAGAGAGACCTCTCTGGACTTAGGTTGGCTAGAACCTGAGTCTAAAAGATTAGGTTTGTGGTTACCTCAAACTATTCCTTCTTTGATAATTTCTAGGGAAAATATCTGAGTGATAACATCGACTTCGCCACACACTTCTTCCATTCAGCCAACTCTTGTGCATTAGTTGAAGCTGGCTTTGGGATTTATTGATCAATGAATTCCTTCAAGCCATTATTGTTGGGAGAATATAGGGTGTCTTTTAGAAGTCCTAAATGGCTCACATTAATTATCGACCTGGGTAAGTATTTTTGTTTCAAGAGTGTACACAATATGTGCAAGTGATGAAAATCGTTATATCTACAGAGAGTAATGCTTTAAGATATCTTATTGATTTCAATACGAGAGTAAACAAATCAAACCATAACCATCAAACTTGTAACTCCAAGGAAATTAACATATTCAAGCACCAAAACTCAATCTTAATCAAAAAGTTCTAATTGCAATTACATCAACCTAGTGCACCGTAGTGATAATAGAGTTCTTTCAGCTAAATCTAAACTTATGCATAAAAGTAATACACCTGATCTAACCAATAACACTCTGGATTTCAATTAAAAATAAATGATTCTTACCTAATAATTAAATCAATCTACGACATAAATAAATGAAGCCAATCAATAGAAATAAGAATTAATGCAACAAATACACAAACTCAACACTAGTGAAAGTAAATCAATCCTAAATCTATAAAAAAAAGTAATTAAACTTGCAGTAAAAGAAAGGTAAAACTATAAAATAGGGAATAGCAGTGAAATCCACCAGTGACCAGGCCCAAGCTGCCAATGATTACTGCTTAATTACTTTAGAATATTTCGAATAAAAAACAACATGAATTATATATTATTCATCAAATCCAAATGTCATTACAACACGATGTATCCTTCAGAATAATGCTCTGTATATTAAAATTACAATTGAAGTAAAAAGGTGAAAAAGTTGTTCTACTCTATATGTTTTTCCCCTCTTATAGTCAAAGAGGAAAAGAGATAAATGTGATTCCTCAGGATCAGGAGATTCTGAGGAATTCGCAACTAAATACTATTATCAGACAATCTTCCATCTTGCGCTGATCCTCCTGTTTCTCTTCTCAACTTGACTACACAAGACACGCTATTTTCTCCTTGTTTATCCTTTGTTGTTCAATATATTGAACAACATTTGTCCCATTCGCTAATCTTAGCATAAAAAGCAACAAAAGTTAGTTTTGATAGCCAATTCATATCAAAAGTGATTTCATTCACTTTCTATCAAAATCTTATTACATCATGGCACAAATGCATAAAAATGAGGAAAAAGATAGTGTAATCAAGAGTAATTGTATACCTGTTTCACAACCCAACATGCTCCCCTTCTTACCTTGTTTCATGTCCTCATGAAAATAAGTAGTTATTATGTAACACAGTTAAAGAGTAAGCGGGAAAGAATTTTTCTTTATACAACCTAAAACTGTGCTTTTGTATTAAATTTGCAAAGGCTATCCCTTCATGACCTTCAAGAAACTCGTAATAAAAATGGTATCCTTCAGGAGGGTACCAAATAATATGGCTCCTAAATCCACATCCTACCCAATATGGTCCTTCCCTCAAGATAATATTATTGTATGTGACAAAACGGCCTGCGACAACTTTAAAATTCCTGTAACCAAAGAGTTCTCTGTTCCTGAAACTGTTGGTAGAGACCATCCATCTCTGTTTGGATGCAAGTAAGAACCTTTCCAGTATGGATAAGAAATATGTCCTTCCTGCTTGCATGATTTCTTTATGTATAGGTCCCAGAGTCTTAATTACTCCCTCATGTTTCATGAGCTTCTTGTGTCTATCAAAAAGATGCAAGGGTTGAGTAGGCTCACCCCTTACCAACAAATCTAGTCCATGTTCTTTCCTTTGAAAGGTGTTATAAGCCCTGGACCACTTGACTTGGTTCGCTACGAAGGAAATGGAGGCCTGAAATTGAATGTCCCCCACAAAAGGGCTAGGATATTTATCCACCTCCTCTTCTAATAATAATTTTTTCAAATAAAGTTCATAGAGAAGACGTTGGAATTTTATCCCATGCTCCTTACAGTATTTTATGAATTCTTTAGTTGTCTTCAATTCAGCTGACTTGTCAGCTTTAACATCTTTAATTTTCAACAGCAAATACCTTTCCAATAAAAATAGAGCATAGTTTGTAGCAGGAGGCTTGCAAGACAAGACATCAAAATATAAAGAGAAAATAACATCAATCTGACCGATGACCTTATCTAGCTTGGCTTTTACTTTCCTCAACATTTCTTCCTCCTGCCTTGACTTATCAAAAGTTTCACTATCAATTATGGTCAAGTCATTGAATTGCTTCTACAGCTCCTAATACTTTTGTAGAGGAACCATCTCCTTCTTATATTGCGCTAAAGCAAGTTGGGACTGTACCAACTCCTCTTGTAACTCTAGAAGAATAGGATCACTGCTTGATGGAGCATCATTACCTATCTCTTCTGTCTGGGTGCCTTTATTGTGAGAGGATAAACCCTTCATCTGAATAGCCATATCTATTAAATCTACATGAGAGGTCATTTGTGTGGTAACCATCTAAGTAGAAATAGATTCAGTCTAGGTTCCTATAGCCTTACCTTCACACACTTCTATCTGTACGGCCACAGTGACTAATTCAGGAATAATGCTTAGAGCTTCCCCTTTTCCAGCTTCTTTTAATTTCTAATGCACCTGCTTAACCGACTTCTGAAGCTTTCAATATTCCTTCCTCAACTTTCTTAGCTTTATTTCAGCCACTGGCTTCTTCTGAGAAGCATCCTCTGTAGGAACATGTTTATCAATAGGCTTTGTATCTGAGGGATCTTGGTGCTCGTCTTGGCTATGTTCCACTATAATCGTGTCACCTGACTGGTTATCAGATTCATGAATTATTTCTGCGTCCACTTCCTGGGCCCGGTCTGCAGCTTCTGTGGAAGGCAAAATTTCCGTTTGACCAGAATCTCTTGAGGATTGAACTTTGTTCAGGTTCTGGTCAAGTGATCCTCCAGGTTGCATATATGCATTCAAATTTGCAAGAACCTGGTCCATCCCTTCCTCAAAGTCCTGCAAGAAATCATCTAAGGGTCTCATGGGTGGTGTTTGAGAAGGCCCTGCTTCATTTTCTGGTTCACCATCATTTTGAAAAAAATATTCTGCTTTCCTTTGTTCTGGGTCAGAATCATGTTCTTCCCCCTGTTCTAGTTCAGAATTGCATTCTTCCTCCAGTTCGGATTCAAAATTACATTCTTCCTCCAGTTTTGGTTGAGAGTCTTGTACAGTAATTGGACTAGATGGCTATGTTGGGCATTCAGCACTACCTTGAGGATCTACAAAAGTCCTCTAAACTGGGTTTAGCCTCATAGAACGCTTGCACTTATGATGTCCTATTATTGTATGAGAAGTTCTTTTCCTCTTTGAACAGGGTTCTGCTGTCGAATTTCCAAGGTTGCAGAATTTTGGACTACAGGGTCTGGTCTAATCTTTAGTGGTGCTATAAAATTATCCCAAGTCAAATTTTGTTGAGAAAGACTGTGACTAAAAATCAGTCTAATCAAACCATGATGACTGACTACAGTATCAGGATGTTTAGCCCATCTTACTCTATCACCTGCATCATGCAATAATGAATTTAAGAAAAATGGCAAATTGATAGTAAGCTTTTTCTTTAAAACAGATAAGAGTTTAAGTTGCCATGGTTTTACCACATCCCATTGACCATCACAGATAATGTACTTTTGGAAGACACTTTCCAATTCGCACCATGGTTCTCCCAGAGACGACGGTTGAATGCCCTTTCCCTTTCGGGTTAGTTCTTCACCTTTGTCTTTGAAAATCTCCATTGTGTCATGCAACATTACATGCTTTTTAGGCCATACTTCTCCTTCTACTAATAGCCTAGAAACTTCAGCTATCACAACTTCTAATACTATTATTCTTACACCTTTTACTGTGGATTTCCCATTTTGTAAGTGTTGTAAAAATTCAAGAGCGATTTCCCTGCTAGGGACCTGAAGCCTGGTGAAATATGAAATCCATCCCACGCGCACCAGAATTTCCCTGGCTCTGTCAGAAATTTCCAACACCAAGGGCTCTCGGCGAACCGATTTTCCACCCATAATGCTCGAATCTTCTGATATTCACCCTACAATTTTCAAAGATTAACATAGCAAGAAAAATACAGCAGAGAACAACAATTGCTTTGGTAAAATGGAACAACAAGTAGACATAACAACTAAATTCCATAATTTCAAGTGGAATTTCCATGATAATTAATAATATTAATTCTCAGTCTATCATACTACCACATGTCATTTGATCATGGCATATCATAGCAACATATCAAGTCCAATAAGCGGAATAAATATAGCGCATGCAAAGGTGTAATGGGAATCCCACCCCTCCTTAAAAAGAGAGGTTGCCTATGACTGAGTAGACAGGGAAAGTGTTTTTCTGACAGCAAGGCAAGGGAAAGAACAATACGACATTGAATGAAACAGAGTACAAATATAAATGATAGGACGACAAGAGGTATGGTTATAATGATAGTGGAGTGTGTAAATATAGTTATGAATAAGAGATAAGATGCTTGGATTCATGATAAATTATGCGAGAAATAAAACGAAAACAATATGCCAAAAATATGCTCTGTTGACGGTATTCTAGTCGAGAACGATACAATTGATTGAAAAACAATGTCTCATGTGTAAGGGTTCAAAACGAGGAAAAATTAAGGAAATAACTTCTCCGATAAAAAAGAAAGAATAAGAAGAGGGTATTATAGTAATAATTGACGATAAGATTTAACTTCAATACCATAAGCAGAGCCTCTGCTCCCAGCAAGCATCCATAGCCTCAACAGGGTTTCTTTTTAACCCATATGAGCCAGGATCCTCAATTTATAAATGGAGAGTTCCAGTGTTTTTCTACAGAAGAGATCAGTGTGCTGGTGTGGTAACCAGATGACCACACTGCCATTCACTGGGATATAGCAAAAGTGATCAGGCCGGCTCGTGATGAGACCTCCTATTCCAAGGATATTCTAGCTATCTAATGGATCATAACCTTGGTATGGTGGCCATAGTGGGAATGCCATTTTTCTATAGCCTTATGAACATGGTAGGTTGGTTCGTAATGAGACCCCCTATCCTCCATCTGAAAACAAAATTTCATTGTTATTACAAATTTTTATGATAAATAGAGGGAAGCTCAATACTCCTTAAGAGCAGGGATGGTGGAAGAAGTTGAACATGTTAATAGAAAAAGTATACCCATAACCTTATTTATTATAGACAGAGAAGATTATAACCAGGAAGGGTAGAACCAACATGGTATTAAGATGATCAATCAGTATCATGTACAACAGAAAACGATGTAGTAAAGTAGTATATAAATAACTGTGTCCCTTTTCTTGAAGAGAATATATCATCAAGAAGTTGTCCTATTGAAGGTCATAACGTTAATGGTATTAACTCTCTTCAATAGCATCCATAAATTCTTGTCCTCGTAAAAGTAGTGTACTTCATGCCATGAAAATAAAACAAAATGAAAAACAAAAGAAAAATGGGGCTGAGATAAGTGAAGAGAAATCACACAAAAGAAAAATGTTGCTGTTCAATTGGGTCGAACAGTGGCTATTCAAAAGATTGAATAGTAGTTGTTCAATTAACTTAACAAAAAAATGAAAAAAAGAAAGAAAGTGTTGTTCAATAGATTGAATAGTAGCTGTTCAATAGATTGAACAACATCTGTTCAATTAAATGAACATCAAAACAACGAAAAGAAAGAAAGTGTTGTTCAATTGGATTGAATAGTAGCTGTTCAATTGGATTGAACAAAAACTGTTCATAGATTGAACAGTAGCTGTTCAATTGGATTGAACAAAAACTGTTCATAGATTGAACAGTAGTTGTTCAATTAACTGAACAACAAAACGACAAAAGGAAATAAAGTTTTGTTCAATTAACTGAATATAAAAACAACGAAAAGAAAGAAAGTGTTGCTCAATTTGATTGAACAATGGCTATTCAATAGATTGAACAATAGTTGTTTAATTAACTGAACAAAAAAACGACGAAAAGAAAGAAATTGTTGTTCAATTCACTGAACAACAAAACAACAAAAAGAAAGAAAGCGTTGTTCAATTCGATTGAACAATGACTATTCAATAGATTGAACAACAGTTGTTCAATAAATTGAATAGCAGATGTTCAATTAACTGAACAACAAAACAAGCAGAGAAAAAGAAAAAAGAAAATCAAATCAAATCAGCAATCATATTTACATATGTTACAGAGAAGAAATAAAATTTATAAAGATGAAGCTACTGAAGGATTTCCTTCTGCAGCTAAAACTTGCACGATGGGGTCCTCATGTATCTGTTGATAGAAAGATTCTCTGGTAATTGGTTTTTGGTAGAGGCACACCTGATGCCCATTCGCTTTAAAAGAAGAACCAGACCCATCAATGGTGGCTAGCGTAAGAGTGCCATTGTCGTTTACTTGCTTTATTTCATAGCGGCCTAACCATCTAGTCTACATTTTCTAAGGAAGTATTGAAACATGGAATCATAAAGAAGTGCCCAGTCACCCTCATAAAATGTATTTTTCTTAATCAGGGCATCATGCCATTTGGCTCTTTGTTGTTGAATAAGTGTCGTATTCTGTAGAGCAAGTAGCCAGATTTAATCTAATTCATTCATCTCCTATAAATTGTTAACCTAGGCTTCAGTTAAATCCAGTCCCACTTCCTGGGTTGTCCTTAGTGTTTGTATTTCAAATCTATGGGAAAAGTGGGTTCCTTACCAAATACAAGTTGATACGAAGAGTATCCAGTAGTGTTTCTCCAAGTTGTGTGATATGCCCACAAGGCATCTGGCAATCGAGCAGTCCAGTCTCGTCGATGTGATGAGACTGTCTTTGTTAGAATAGCTTCAATAACTTTGTTGGTGATCTACACCTGCCCGTTTGCTTGTGGGTGATACAGAGAAGTAATTATGTGTGTGATGTGATGATATTTCAGTGTAGCAACAATCTTGTGACCCCCCGACAGTAATTACTTCTCTGGGTAAGCCATACAACACAAAAATTTCGAAAATAAAATTAATAACAGTTTCCTTTGTTTCTCTTGGTAATGCTACTACTTCCACCCACTTAGTTACGTAATCTATTGCAACCAATATATACAATTTTTTGTTGGATGGTGGTTTGAACGGCCCAATGAAATCTAATGCCCAACGCTCAAAGGGTTCTATCACTAGCTATGGATGTAGGGACATTTCATCAGATTGGCCAGGGCAGCCCATCCTTTGGCAACTATCACATGCTTGGACAAATTTCTTAGCATCTTTAAAATTAGTGGGCTAGTAGTAGCCCATCTGTAAAATTTTATGTCCAATTTTGGGATCTGCAAAGTGTCCACTGCAAAGTCCATCATGGAAAGCTTTTAAGATATCATAAATTTCGTCCTCCTTGATGCACCTACTGATGTGCATATTAGATTCTGTGTGGAAAAGGTATCCTCCAATCTAGGAGAAATGAGTGCTATCTGCACAATCAATTTCCTTTCTCTGGGTGTCAGATGTTTGGGCAATTTTCCCACTACTAAGTAATTCGCTACATCTGCATACCATGGTGTTTTTACAGCCACAGCAAACAAATGTTCATCCAGGAACCGATCCTCTACGACCATTGTATCGTCTGTTCTTGGCACTCGGGAGAGGAAGTCTGCCACGAGGTTCTCCTTCCTTGGTCGATTCCTTATAGTTATGTCAAATTCCCGCAAAAGTAGTAACCAACGAGTCATTCTTCCATTTGTAATTGGTTTATTGACTAAATTTTTAATGGCAGAGTGATAAGTATACAAAAATATAGGGTATCCAGTTATATAGTGTCTAAATTTTTTGATACCATAAATAACAGCTAGAAACTCCTTTTCTGTTACTGTGTAATTCAACTCACCAGGAGTTAGGTTTTTTGCTAATGTAATATATAGCATAGGGTTTCTTGTCTTCTACTTGGCCAATAACAGCTCCAATAGCTATATCTGATGCGTCTGATGAAATCTGGAAAGGTATATCCTAACTTGGGCCTCATAATACTGGTGTTGTTGATACTAACTATTTCAGATCTGTAAAGGCAGCGTCACATTTATCAGTCCATATAAAATCAACATTTCCTATCAAGGCATATAAAGGTGCAACAATTTGCGAAAATTTCTTTATAAATCTACGATAATATCCAACAAATCCCAAAAAACTACGTACCTCTGTTTGAGTACAGGGAGTAGCTAATAAGAGGATTACCTATATCTTTGCTAGATCTACCTGAATTCTAGTTGCTAAAAAGTAATGACCCAGGATCAGGCCCTCTGTTATCATCATATGACACTTCTCATGACTTAAGCATAAGCTAGTAGCAATACACCATTCTAGGACTTTCTCTAATGTTTGTAATGCCTAATCAAAGTCATCTCCATAGGGTGTGAAGTCGTCCATGTACACGTCCAACCCTTCATTTATCAAGTCTACAAAAATACCGAGTATGGCTCTTTGGAATGTAGCAGGTGCATTGAAAAATCTGAAAGGTAGTACCCTATAAGCAAATGTTCCCTAGGGGTAGGTGAAAGTAGTTTTATCCTAGTCTTCAGGGGAAATCTGAATTTGGTTGTAGCCACTGAAGCCATCCAGGAAAGAGAAGAATTTCTTTCCTACTAGAGTATCTAGGACCTGGTCGATAAATGGAAGGGGAAAATGGTCTTTTTTCATTGCTTTGTTGAGTTCTCTATAGTCAATGCATATCTGCCATTTTCCATTCTTTTTGGGATATAGGATAAATAAAATTCACATCTAACAATTTTTGAAGCTCTTCTTTCACAATATCCTTTAGATGATAATTTAATCTATGTTGTGGCTGTCGAATGGGTCTTGCATCTTTTTTAGTGTAGATGTGGTGGATGCATAACTGAGGGTTAATCCCTTTCATGTTTGGGTAGTCCCATGCAAAGACCCCTTTATATTTCCTAAGGACTTCGATAAGTTTCTATTGCTGGTCATTACTCTGATTACTATTAATGTTCATGATTTTCCCTTGCTCAATTTGAATAGGCTTGCTATTATAAACAGTGGTTGCTGGTATCATTTGGTCATTAATATCTCTCAAGGAATCTTCTTTAATCTCATTGTCAAGGACTACTTCAATCATGTGACATCTCAAATTAGACATTGCAGTAGGGTGATTGATAAAGGTGTTAATGACATCATCTTCTGTTTGATTTTTGAATTCAAGCGCATCTGCCACAGTCAATGGTGAACAAATATTTTCTTTTAAATATGTTTTTGGTTGTTTCCTAGTTTTTACAATGGTTAGGCTTGGCTGTGCAGGAGGGTATAAAGCTAGATCCTTAACATCATTCCATCTCGTTATGGTCATACTGCCTATTTAGCAGCCTATACAAGCATTGACTGTTGCTAGCTAAGGCCTTCCCAGTATTAAGGGATGTCCATCTAGCCAATTTTTGGGGTTAATAATCAAAAATTATGTCGGATATTCCCAAGAGTCCACAAAAACCATCACATCTTGTAATGTTCCTTCTAGCCTAATGACTGAACGGTCAACTAGGTCCAGCAAAGTAGTGGTTGGTTCTAAGGTTATGATGCTAAGAACTTCAAAAGTTTCTGTTGTAAGAATGTTAATGGCTGCCCCTAAGTCAACTAAAGCGTTGGGAAAACATCAACCATTTATTTGTACTATGACAATGGGATTTTCTAGGTCTTCATATTTTACAAGTTTCTCTTTTCCTAGTAATAAATCAAGCAAATTTCCGACGACATGGACAATTGGTGTTATTTTTGTTTTCCTTGCAGACTTCTTTGCACACAATTCTGTCATGATTTTATCATATATCGGAATATCTTGAATGGACTGGAGGGGTATTTTTATATAGATATTTTTTAGTTCACCTAGAAGATCAAAGTCAGGATATTTAATTGGTCGAGGTATTATCAATCTTTCTAGGAATGGGAGAGAAGTAATTATAATTTGCTCAAGATCTTTCTTCCTGATTGTATCTTCTCACTATTTTATTTGCTGGTCATCTACAGTCGAAGGCTTATTCGGATGTGTTTATTTAACTTTAGGTTGCAGATTTTTGTCCAGATCTGGAGCAATTATGTGTCCAGATCTTAACTTAAGTTCATTACATTCTCTCAAATCAACTTCAGGGTCTAGACTCTCAATAATTTGTATTCACTGGATCAGTCTGTTGTGAGGATTTGGGTTGGCTTGAGCTGGGAGTTGCGGTTATATATTAGGTTGAGGATTTTCCTGCAATGTGTAAGGTGCTAGTAAAGTTGGTTGAGGCAGAGGAACTGTCCCCATAGGCTGGTTTGCAGATCTTTGCCAATTTGGTTGTTAGTTCTGATTTTGTGAGGTAGAAGGAGACCATTGAGAGGAATAGGGGGTGTTCTTCCAGAATGGTGGAGGGTAAGAGGAATTTGGCCAATTATTATTTGGATTTGATTGGCTGGGCCATGATGGCATAGAAAATGCTTGAGGTGGCCAAGTAGAGAAAGGTGGCTGGTTCTGCCATGCTGCCCCTGGATACTGCTGAGAATTAAATTGCGACGAAGGAAAGAATGAAGAAGGTTATGTGCTTGCCATTGATGACGCTAGTTCAGAAGATATATTGGTTCCACTTCCTCTTCTACTTCCTTGAAAATTTCTTTTAATCCAGGAAGCGGTGGAAAACTTTCCATAGCATGATCCTTAGTGCAAAAGGTGCATGTTTGTATCATATCTAGCAGACATTCTCTATGATTGTGTTTCTTTCTGTAACATGGACTAAAAATAGCAAGGTTCTATTCTGCTTCGGCCTGTTTTTGTTTGGCTTGCATGATATCTAATTGTGTCATCAAGGTCCACAAGATATCAGTCTTGAAATCTTTTAATAGATTTCTGATTTCCACTCGTGTAATGCTTCCCCCTGAGGCTTTGCTATCTCTGGTGATCGCATCACGTTTGGTTGGTTTCAGCCTTGTACTGCCTCTAGAACACCTGATGCACAATTGTATAATATTTTCATAATCTTCTTGATAAATATCACCCTTCCCCATTAAATTTAGTGTTTCTACCCATTGGTCTTTCATACCTTTGATCATCGTAGTTTTAAGAACTTCAGGAGGAAAATTTGTGTAAGGAGATATTTGTAGATTATATTGAAAATATTCTACATATTCTTCAAGAGTCTCATTAGTCTTAGCTACCATTTGAAATATTGCATCCTTCAGTTCTCTAGTTCGGCAATAATCTTGGTATATTTTTAGAAAGGATGTTTTCATTTTGTCCCAGACAGTAATGGTACCTCCACCAAGCCCCATAAACCAACGCAGAGCTGCTCCCTTCAAAGTAGAGGGGAATGACTTCAGCTTATGGGGGTCGGTAGTGTAATCATACCCCCTACATAAAACATCGAATTCGAAAAGGAATGCATCAGGATCCTCTGAAGTTAGCCCATGAAATGTATGAATATTTTGTAATGGAATAACTCTCATGGGAGCATTGATAGTTGTATCAACAATAGGGTATTGTAATGTAGAGTTTTGAGGCTGTTGTTGATTATTAGCCATTTGATAAAAAATATGTCAATATTCTTTAGGGATTTCTAGAGCTGGAGATTTGTTCCTGGGGGATTCAGAAGAGACTTTTAGAATGGTTTTAACATAACTACCTTGGTCTGGAATACTGGGTGTCCTCTGTTCAACTACTACTTCAGGAGATTTGGGTTCTAATGATTTAATATTTTCAGCACTACCTGTTTCTCCTTCTCCTTGACGGAGGTTGCAAGAATTCCATTTTTGTAAAGGGTTAGGCTGTAAGTTTTCAGTGTTCTGAAAACTCTGTTCAAACCCTCCAGTCTTGTTGTGAATCTCAGCATCAACTACTGATGGTCATCCTATGGCCTGAAGGGTTACAATAGGATTTCTTGTAGAAACGGTTTGGGGTCCTACTGATGACTGAGACTCAGCTTTCCTGATGATTTCATCAATGAAGGTTGATTTTACAAGGGGCACCGATCCCTTAGATTTTTCAGATCCGGGCAAGGGAATTATATCTTTTTCTACTCTTTTCTTCTTAATCATTCATACGGAAATACAAACATTTATTTCTATTTCAATTCCTACGAAATTTTGTTGAAAAGCGGGCAAAGAGGCAAGCACTTTACTTGCTTGTACGTAGGTTCTTACCTTTCATTTTTAATACCCAATTATTTCACAACAAACGAACATCAAACATCTATTTCTATTTCAATTCCTATGCAATTGTGCTGAAGAGCAGGCAAGGGAGCAAGCACTTGACTTGCTCGTACGCAGGTTCTTACCTTCTGTTTTTAATACCCAATTCTTTCACAGCAAAGAATTATCAAACATACATCACCTTCTTTGAAATGGAAACACTCTCCTCGGCAATGGCACCAAAATGTTGGGCGCATATAAGGTGTCTTTTAGAACTCCTAAATGCCTCACATTAATTATCGACCTGGGTAGTATTTTTGTTTCAAGAGTGTACAAAATATGTGCAAGTGATGAAAATCGTTATATCTATAGAGAGTAATGCTTTAAGATATCTTATTGATTTCAATATAAGAGTAAATGGATCGAACCATAACTATCAAACTTGTAACTTCAAGGAAATTAACCTATTCAAGCACCAAAACTCAATCTTAATCAAAAAGTTCTAATTGCAATTACATTAACTGAGTGCATCGTAGTGATAACAGAGCTCTTTTAGCTGAATCAGAACTTCTGCATAAAAGTAATACACCTGATCTAACCAATAAAACTTTGGATTTCAATTAACAAGAAATTATTCTTACCTAATAATTAAATCAATCTACGACATAAATAAATGAAGCCAATCAACATAAATAAGAATTAATGCAATGAATACACAAAATCAACACTAGTGAAAGTAAATCAATTGTAAAGCTATAAAACAGAGTAATTAAACTTGCATTAAAAGAAAGGTAAAACTATAAAACAGGGAACAATAGTGAAATCCACCAGTGACTGGGCCCAAGCCAGCAATGATTACTCCTTAATTATTTCAGAATATTGTGAATAAACAACAACACAAACTATATATTATTCATCAAATCCAAATGTCATTACGACACGATGTATCCTTCAGAATAACACTCTGTATATTAAAACTACAATTGAAGTAAAAAGGCAAAAAAGTTGTTCTACTCTATACATTTTTCCCCTCTTATAGTCAAAGAGGGAAAGAGATAAATGTGATTCCTAGGGATGAGGAGATCCTAAGGAATTCACAACTAAATTCTATTATCAAACAATCTTCCATCTTGCACTGATCCTCCTGATTCTCTTGTGAACTTGACCACACAATACGCGCTCTTTTCTCCTTGTTTATCCTTTGGTATTCAATAGATTGAACAACAGTTGTCCCATTCACTAATCTATGAATAAAAAGAAACGAAAGTTAGCTTTGACAGCCAATTCATATCAAAAGTGATTTCGTTCGCTTTCTATCAAAATTCTATCAAAATCTTATTACATCATGGCACACATGCATAAAAAGGAGGAAAAAGATAGTGTAATCAAGAGTAAATTTATACATGTTGCATTGCCCAAGAATTATCTTCTAATACGACCTCCATTCTATCTTTCAATGCTATGTAATTCGAGCTACTTTGAAGGCATACTTGAGTCTCAAGCCATAGAACGCCATTGGCCAACCTTGAAGTATGATATGAATTTGATTTGCACCTGCAACCCCGAACTTCAAACTTCGAATTCTCTTCTGAATATAGTGTTCACAGCTCCGATACCATGTAGAAAACCTGTTAAGGTTAACTCGATAATGCAATATAAATCAAAGCAAAATACTATAACCTACTTCTACTATCAATTTGTGGAAGCTTAAAGATCGAGATGAGCAATATAACCAGAAGAAGAAGAATCAATGACACAATACACATGAAAATACTTTGGGGAAAGCCTTAGCTAAAAAACCTACACTATTATATTATCATACATGGTGGAAATACATAGAAATTATACAAAACCTTAGCTCTCACAGCTAGCCAGCTCTTAGTACAATCCTCACATATGCTCACAGGAAATCTTGGCTTCTCTCCAGCCTTCCTCTCTGCCATCCAAGCTCCTATTTCCTTGCACTATTCCTTGTGGATGATTAGCTTATTACCAAGTGGAAAATCAGTCCTTCAAAACTACACAATCCTCAAGGATGAATCCTTGAATACATGCATGAGTTTTCTCCATGAGAAAACACATGCAACTGATAGTACATTGTCCTTCAACATTAATGTCAACTGGGTCTTTCTTAGAATAGACATGCATGAGTTTTTGATGAGGGAATCTTCAGTTAACTGGAGTAGCACTAGTTGAGTACTTTAATGCATCAACTGACTGTTAACTCACTATTAGTTCCTCAAATAGTTTGGAACTAATTTAACTGGACTTAACTTAGTAAACTGAGTTAACTAATTACAACTCAAATATAACTCAGTCTTATCTCCTTAATTTAAGGGATAAATCTTGCATGACTTCAGAAAGACTTCTAACTTGAATTTCTCCAACTAATTAATTTAAAATAAATTAATTAATTACTTCCAAGTAGCTGTTAAGACTAAATTCGATTTTAATTCACAATTTAATTCAAGGACAAATTAAATTGGAATATTATTGTTGCCATATTTCAACACATGGCACTTTGAAAATTTTCTCCAAAATTCATCTGGCCGAAAGGCATTTTCTAGTACATAAATGTACCCCATGGAGTAGTGAAAGCGGTTTTGTACATATCATCTTTATGAACTGGTATCTAATTGTAACTAGAAAACCCATCCATCATGGAGATATGAGC
Source organism: Pinus tabuliformis (assembly GCA_031772625.1). Taxonomy (NCBI): domain Eukaryota; kingdom Viridiplantae; phylum Streptophyta; class Pinopsida; order Pinales; family Pinaceae; genus Pinus; species Pinus tabuliformis. The sequence goes on from CM062815.1 coordinate 872,133,297, forward strand.
TTATTCAAATACTCATTATAGATTGGTATCCATTTTAGGAAGGGGGTAATTTTCCTTTAAGGATGTCATATTGAGATTTCTAAATTCCACACATAGCCACATCTCTCTGCTTTTCTTTCTGATAGGAACCAAATTAGCCACCCAGGTACAGTAATGTAAGGGCACAATTATTTTTGCATCTAAGAGTTTTTTAATCTCTTTCTCAATGGAGGGAATCAAGAGGGGATTAATTTGTCTTAGCTTTTTCTTAAAGGCCTTGACTCCCTCCTTTAAAGGGATGCGATGATCTATGATACTCTAGTCATAATCTTTGAGGTCATTATACGACCAAGAAAAGACATCGGAATACCTTGAGAGGAGTTGGACATATTGATACTTTGTATGTTATGAAAGAGACCTGGACACATTAACTAGCTTCTATTCAGATGTAGTGGAGATGTCAACAACCTCCACCTCAACATTAGGAGGTTTAAGAGCTGGCATGCCCACAATGTCATTATGATCAAAAATCTTTTTGAGGGGAATCAACCCTATAGGAATATGATTACTTTTTTGTTGAATGACACCATGTTCACCAATTTTTTTATTAAATGGATGGATGCTAGTTTGCACCAAGTTGAAATCTTCGTCTTCGTCAATAAAATAGTCTGATTATTCTCCAATTAACTAGATGAACCTCTTAATCTCTTTCTCATATTCAAATACCTGCCATTGCCTAATTTTGTCAGGTATTGAAGGTCTATAGAGAACCTCTATTGTGAACTTAACTTTGAGTCCAGGGGGAGGGGAAAAGTGTTGGGTGTGGAGCCTGATTATCTTCTATATTCAAAGGTATCGCCACATAGGACCCCATTTCGAAATGGGGGCGGCAACGCCGCTCGTAAAATATTCACTGCAGGGGGGGTCCGGGGGGGGCGGCTGCGACCTTTGGGAGCCCCCCCCCTAGCGGGGGGTTTCGGGGGCAGCACCCCTGAAGATAAAAACAGCTGTAAAATTGCCTTGTAAAAGTATAGTAATTTCTAGTCAATTGGGGCCGTTAATTAGGCGGATGATCTGACGGTAGAACTTATGTTTAGTTTAGGGTTTTTTTCCCTAGAAGGCAACCCCTCTCTTTGTATGAGGGTATTGTATTTGAGGCTGTGTGATAGATGTGTATTTTGTTAGCGAGAAACAGAGAGGTGAGACTATGAGAGAAAACAGAGGATATTACAGCGGATTTGCTGTAGGTTGTGTCTCTTCATTTTGCTAGATAATAGAAAGGAAGGACTAGCTGTTAGGGGTGGACGAAGCCCAAACGGGTGAACCACGTATATCTGTGTCTCTCTTGTTTTGTGCATTTTCTGTGTTTATATTTCTGCAATATTTTATGTGTTCCATTGCTCCGTAATATATAATTTTCTAACAACCGGTATCAGAGCCGAAGGTCTTTTTGGCTGATAAACTCGCAGGAAAGAAGGGTTCCTAGTTCGAGTGGGAGCAATGGCGAAAGATGATAAGTTTAGGGTCGAGAAATTTAACGAACAAAACTTCTCGCTATGGAAGATGCAGATGGAAGATTATCTGTATCAGAGAGATCTATACCTACCATTGGGCGGAAAAACAAAGATGCCAACGGGTATGAAAGACGAAGAATGGAACCTTCTCGATAGAAAGGCACTCGGAACAATACGGTTGTGCCTTGCTGCATCAGTCGCCTTCAACATTTCGAAGGAAACCACGACAGAGGGTTTGATGCAGACGTTGTCGAAACTATATGAAAAACCCTCGGCCTCAAACAAGGTACTTCTTATGAAATGGTGTTAATGATTTTGGTTATCGCTTATATGATTATGAAAATCACAAAATCATTATGAGCAAAGATGTAATATTCAATGAAAAGGTCTTGTATAAGAATCAGTTGCAGGAAAAGAAACAGGAAAAGGAAAACAAGGAATACGCAGTTCTTGATGAAATCACTGAAAAAGTAAAGGTGCCTGAAAATAATAATAATCAACAACCACAGCAACAACAACCACCACAACAACAACAGGCACCCCAAACACCTGAAAGTGGTGTTAAAAGATCTACCAGGATAAGTAGACCCCCTGAACGATACTCTCCTTCATTATATTATTTATTGTTGACTGATTCCGGTGAACCCGAATGTTATGAAGAAGCAATGTAGGTTGAAAGCAGGAAGAAGTGGGAGGTAGCCATGGAAGAAGAGATGGACTCCTTAATGCATAATGAAACTTGCGATTTAGTCAGGTTTCCTGTAGGAAAAACTACGTTGAAGAATAAATGGGTTTACAGGCTGAAGGAAGAAGATGGAGGAAAACAGAGGTATAAAGCTAGACTTGTGGTGAAGGGGTTTGCATAGAAGAAAGGTATTGATTTTGATGAAATATTTTCTCCTGTTGTTAAAATGACTTCAATCAGAACTATTTTAAGTCTTGTAGCAGCTGAAGATTTGCATCTTGAGCATTTAGATGTAAAGACACCCTTTCTCCATGGGGATTTGGAGGAAGAGATATATATGCAGCAGCCAGAAGGATATGAGGTGAAATGGAAGGACAAACTAGTGTGCAGGTTGAAGAAGAGCTTGTATGGCTTAAGACAGGCTCCAAGGTAGTGGTACCTAAAATTTGACAAGTTTATTTCTGAACAAGGTTATACTAGATGTCACTCTGATCACTGTGTTTATTTGAAAAAGCAAAATGATGGCAGCTATATTATATTGTTATTGTATGTAGATGACATGCTTGTTGCAGGATCTAACATGCAGGAAATAAATGTGCTCAAAAGAAAATTGGCAAATTCATTTGCAATGAAGGATTTGGGAGCTGCAAAACAAATCCTTGGTATGAGAATAATTATAGGCAGGAAAAATCGTAAATTAACATTGCCTCAGAATGAGTACATACAAAAGGTGTTGAAAAGATTTAACATGCACAATGCAAAACCAGTTAGTACACCTTTTGCTAGCCATTTCAAACTTAGCAAGGAAATGTGCCCAAAGACCCAAGAAGACATGGATTATATGTCTAAAGTTCCATATGCATCAGCAGTTGGAAGCTTAATGTATGCAATGGTCTGCACAAGGCCTGATATTGCACATGCAGTGGGAGTTGTAAGCAGGTACATGAACAATCCAGGAAAGGAACATTGGATGGCAGTGAAATGGATTCTCAGATATTTGAAAGGTACCAAAAATCAAGCATTATGCTTTGGTGGTTCAAACATCTCCCTACAAGGATATGTTGATGCAGATATGGCAGGTGACGAGATAACAGGAGGAGCACTACAAGATATGTATTTACTGTTGGAGGAACAACTGTCAGTTGGGTTTCAAAAATCCAAAGTGTTGTTGCACTTTCAACAACAGAAGCAGAGTATGTTGCTGCTACAGAGGCTAGTAAAGAAATGATTTGGTTACAAAGGTTTATGGGTCAATTGGGTAAGGAGCATGATATGGGCATGTTATACAGTGATATCCAAAGTGTCATTCATCTTGCAAAGAACTCAGCATTTCATTCCATAACTAAACACATACAACTCAAGTACCATTTCATACGATCAGTGTTGGAAGATGGAGAGTTGAAGCTGAAAAAGATACACACTAGCCAGAATCCTGCAGATATGCTAACAAAAGTTGTAACCAGGGAGAAACTAAGAATATGCTTAGTTTCAGTTGGTCTTCAAGGATGACGATGAAGATGAGAAACAGCCAGGTCCAAAGAGGAGTCATTGTCCAGAAAATGGAGCAGCGGTGGAGTTGCTACAATCAGTCTCCAAGTGGGAGATTGTTGGGTGTGGAGCCTGATTATCTTCTATATTCAAAGGTATCATCACATAGGACCCCAGTTCAAAAAGGGGGCGGCAATGCCGCCCGTAAAATATTCACTGCAGGGGGGGTCCAGGGGGGGGGTGGTTGCGACCTTTGGGAGCCCCCCCGTGGAGAGCGGTTTTGGGGCAGCACCTCCGAAGCTAAAAACAGCTGTAAAATTGCCTTGTAAAAGTATAGTAATTTCTAGTCAATCTGGGCCGTTCATTAGGCGGATGATCTGATGGTAGAACTTATGTTTAGTTTAGGGTTTTCTGCCCTAGAAGGCAACCCCTCTCTTTGTATGAGGGTATTGTATTTGAGGCTGTGTGATAGATGTGTATTTTGTTAGCGAGAAACAGAGAGGTGAGACTGTGAGAGAAAACAGAGGATATTACAGTGGATTTGCTGTAGGTTGTGTCTCTTCATTTTGCTAGATAATAGAAAGGAAGGACTGGCTGTTAGGGGTGGACGTAGCCCAAACTGGGTGAACCACGTATATCTGTGTCTCTCTTGTTTTGTGCGTTTTTTGTGTTTATATTTCTGCAATATTTTATGTGTTCCATTGCTCCGTAATATATAATTTTCTAACAAAAAGGTGGCTGTTGTAACATCCAAAGAATCAACTAACTGATATTGTTCATGAGGTACAATCATGAAGTTAATGGTTGAGAAACAATTATCAACCAAGTCCCAAAATTGGTTTCTATAAGCATGCAAACGGGGATGTTTAGCCTGACACTTGTTTGTTACTTTTCTAATCACCAGCTCGGAGTCGCCATATACTGATAAATTGTTTATGTTTAGTTTGCATGAAGTTTCTAACCTGAGGAGTGATTCATACTCGACAATATTATTTGTTGTTTCAAAGTTTAGTTTAAAGGAAAATGAAGAGCCTTTCTAAGAAGGAAAGATTAAAACAATGCGAGCTCCAAATCCAGCTTTGGAGGAACTACCATCAAAGTACATTTTCCATACAACATTAGTATCTAAAGGGAAATTAAGGAGACTATCTCTTTCATTAAGAGAACTATTTTCCTTATTCAAAATGGAAAATATGAAATTTCACATATTTTCCTCTATACTATAAACAAGAGAATTTTCAGAGTTCTATTGTGAGCTAATCTTGTAAGTTATTCTGGGTTCTCTATAAAGGCAATGAGTACCTCCCCCAAACATGAGGATAGTAGTGTATGAAATGTATAATGGGATTAATTCGCCAAGCTTGGCACCCTAGCCCCTTGAGAGAAGAATCTTGTAGTTAGTAGGAATGTCAACCACAACTATATCCATAACAAGACTTTTAACGGGAACCTGTGCCAGAATAGCTACTAAGTATTTAATAACCCATAAAAATTTGACTCTACAAGAATCAAAAGAGTACATATCATGGTATTCCTAGGTTATACTCAATCCAATCTTGTCCATGATCTCTTTAGGCATGATATTATGCGATTCTCCAGAGTCGAGCATACAATAACAGAGATTCCAATCATGAATCTTCAAGATAATATAGAAGGGAGGAACAATATTGCCACTTTTGGGCTAAACATATCCTAAGGAGATCTTAGGAGCACCATCATGTACGTTTATAACATCTATGACTCTTATTTCTAGAGGATACTTTTGAGACCCTTTTAGAAAGGAATCAATCTCTTTCTTATACTTGAGGAGTTTCACAACTTTTGTTTATTCAACTCTTTTTGCAAGCTAAAACTTTTTGGTGGGGGAGATTCCAATTCAACATGATTAGGATGGAGTGGTGCAGGTTATTCAATGAGTTGTTGATATTTAATGGGGGATTATTGGGGGGGCTCTCGGTTCTTTGTAGGACCTAAATTATACTTTTGTTGAAACTAGGCCTCTAGCTACTCTACGAATCTTTGCAGCTGGGTGTCCCAGAACTACTACTCCAAATATTCAAGGGAATTAGGAGAAGGCATATCGAAAGAATTTACAGAGTTGACATTTGGATAATTTCCTTCATCGGGATTTCTAAGCTGACTAGCAGCATAATCATCATATTCATCTATTAGGTTGGCATTATTTCTCAAAGGACATTGAAGGGGTGGTTCATCGACTTTTTTCCCTCGTTGCAACATTTTCTACTGCTGAGGATTATTAAAAGAGGGAGGATTCCTAAGAGCAAAATTCAAGGTATGATTCTAAGGCTTAGGGGGATGAGGGGGAGCTGGTCTATTTCTAAGATCTAAACACTATGTTTTATTCATTAAGGACTTGATAAGTTTATACATTTCCTCAATATTCTGCTCCTATGAAGAAGAGGAAGTAGGAAGCATATGAGAAGCATAAAAAAAGTTTTCCTTCCCATCGGACTTAATGTCATGTGGAACCCTCTTTCCCGTAGAAATGAGGTTTCCCTCGTAGGAAGAAACCTTGGTTTTGTTATCAGCTAATGTTGTAGACTCTCTTTCTTGTATGGCAAAGGAAAGGTCATCATCAAGGGAGGAAGTGTACGCCACGATAGCTACTATGTCCGAAGGCCAAACCATGGGAGGTAAATTATTATAGCATTTGGTAAACCTTTCATTAAAGTCAGTAACAGATTCATCTGGCTTTAGCTTGAGAGTAGAGAATTTGGTAAGCTAGAGGTGATTTCATTTATTCATAGCATTTTTTTGAGTAAACAACTCAATAATTCTTTCCACTGTATTGATGTTGTTGGGGGCCAAAGATCTAAACCACTTGTGAGGTTCTCCTTCAAGGCTATATACAAACAATCTTGTACAGATATCATTGTATTCGACTCCTAAATTTTAACAATAATCTTGAAAATTAATTACATGCTCCTCGACAGTTTGATCTCCTTCATTATCGAATCAAGGAAGGTTTTTATTGTATTGAGGAAAATCATGTAAGTTCCCATGCATATTAAGATGGTGGTATTAGGCATTCACCCAGACATTCATGGGTGAAGGGGTCATAGATAAAGGTGGTGAGGGAGGAGAGGAAGGTGACGAAGAGGAAGATTGATAGAGAGATGTGGATGGATTATTTTGGGGAGTAGGGGGATAAAGGAAGGCTAAGCCCTCAGGGAGAGAGGAGGATGATGATATCTATGCCTAAGACATGACTACGCGAGGGGTAGGCAATAAAGGGTGGTTTTTCTGAAGTTGTCAAGCCACCTTCTCCTATTTTCTATAGTTACAAACACTTCTAGGTCTTCTGAAGGAGAAGAACTAATCTCTGAGGTGGATCTGGTTAGCCTTTAATGAGTATCTAATTTTTAAGGGGTGGCTACGTGAAATAACAAAAAAAGAAATAATTTCTACAAATACAAAACAGTTACAAGTAGATGGTGATTAAATTGATATAAAGAGAATAGTACAACATGAACTTACGAAGTACTTTAGTAGCAATGAACTTGCAATTCCATAGAAAACTTCAGGCTTTGAGAGGTTGTTGTCATTCTATATTTTTTAGGTTGAGGGAGTAAACACATAGGACAACATCAAAATAACTTTGGAAGCTGGGTCCTAGCCCTGCCAACTTTAGAGATGGATCTCTCTATTTAATTTAGCTTTGTTTTAGAGTATAAGTTTTAGGCTAGTCATGATTGTACTTGTTTTATTTGATTGGTTTGGTTGATTTGAGTGTTATAGTTCCATTGGTCTATGGAGTCTACAAGCTAAACTAGAGATTTCTCATTAATTTTTAAAGGAGTTCTCACAGGGCAAGCTAGGTTGTAGTAAATGGATCTTTTTCAGAATTTAAACGGATGGTGGAATAATAGAAGTGTAAGGTTCAGTAGAGACCAAAGAGAAATTAAGAATTCTTTGACCTATATTCAATGGAAAACATTAAAATTAAAAATAGCCAAAATAGGGTGCTTTAGATAACGAATCATATTGATCACAATTTCTATTGATTAATTCAGATATTTAGAAAAATAGAGAAAAAAATAACAGCATTTAACTAGATAGACAAAAGAAACACATCACCATTTAACACACCACATGAATCCTATGAAAGTGTTAGTAAATTATATATTACAGAGAAATGAAACAAATAAAATATTGCAGAAATACAAATAAAGAAAACAAATAAAATAAGAGAGACACAGATATATGTGGTTTACACAGTTTGGGCTACATCCACAGAGAAACAACCAGTCCTTCCTTTTATATTATCCAACAAACTAAAGAGATACAACCTACAACAGATCTGTTGTAATTCCCTCTTCACTCTCAATCTTCCTAACTAAGAATACAGATCTATGTAGATGCAATACAATTCCCTCATATATAGCGAGGGATTGCCTTCTAGGGAAAAAAACCCTAAATTAAACATAACTTCTACCATCAAATCTCCACCTAATGAACGACCTAGATTGACTACAAAATTACAACATTTTACAAGGCAATTTTACATCTATTTTTAGCTTTGGGGTTGCTGCCCCCGATCCCCCCGCTAGGGGGGGCTCCCGAAGGTCACAACCGCCCCCCCTGGACCCTCCTGTAGCGAATATGTTACAGGCAGCCTTGCCACCCCATTACGAACGGGGGTCCAATGCAGTGACACCTTTGAATACAGAAGATAATCAGGCTCCACACCCAATAATCTCCCACTTGGAGACTGATTATGGAAACTCCATGATCTGAATTGGATCCATGAACATTATCAAAGTGCTATTACTATATTCAAACAAGACAAAATTTGAACTTATGAACACAGAGCGATCAACAAGACCTCTGGATAGTGGCAGATTGCAGCCAGCAAGGAACAACGAGGACCTTAGTCAAAGCGTGCTGACCGAGGCCCATGGAGTCTGCGCAGGAGGAAAAGCTAGCACTTGGGAAGCCTGGATCGTGAAATGAAGGCCATTTCTGATGGGAAAACCCCCTCTAGAAGGAAAGGCCCCGAGCGCTCAGTTGCATGGGATGCTGGGAAACTGTGGGGAAAGCGCTAAGGTGAAAGGCGGGTCTCACACTCCAAAACTAGCGGTATATCGGGGGCACCCTTGGGCGGTAAGCAGATTTGGTTGAAACTGAGTGATTCCATTCATCGCACGATGCATGTTTGGTGGATGAGAGAGAAAATAACCTCTCATTGTGCCCTAACAGTTGAGAAAGTCAGCCGCGAAAAATGAGCAAATATCGTAGGATCTGGGGGCTCCAGATCTGACAGCAAAGATTGCGCTCGATGGAGAAACCAGATTTGACAGGGAAATTAAGCTGCGGCATGTAAAATTCTAAATTCTGATTTGACTGCTAAGTTGGCAGATGAGTCATTCCACAGTGTAACTGAATTACCGAACCATCGAGGAAGAGCTAACGCAATTCGTGAGAGGAAAAGTGGCCACTTCCCTATGGACAATGGTGATGGCGATGACATAGAGGCAGGGAACTCCAAGCGAACAGTAGTAGGCGATTCGAAGGGGAAAAAGAGGAATTGAACAGTCTTGAGATAGATCATCTTTAAGCCATGAATAAACAGAGAACAAAACAGAAGAGAGAAGAAGAGAATGAAGATAGAGAGAGCAAGAACAAAGAAGAGATAGTGAAGCAAAAAGAAGAAAACAGAGAGCTGAGTTGACCTAAGGTAGCATCGAGCGAACAGAAAGCTTGAGAGGCTCAAGCAATCCCTGAGAGGATCTGTCGAGAATTGAGCACCACATTAGGCTTCTCCCATTAAAGACCAGAGAGGTCAAGATTTGGTAGGGAAAAGAGTTTGTGTACTCTAGTGGCTTAGGGCATCCAAGAACCACCCTACCAAACATTATATGTTTCAAGAGACTCAAATTGATCTCCTCATTGTAAATATCTGTGTTAAAGACACAACAAAAGAAGGCCACCAATGAAAGCTGGACCGGAGACGTAGCCCTAGAGGATAGGGTGAACTCCTTATTAATTTGTTGTGTTCTTGTATTGGTTACTGTGTTTCTCCTACTGTTTTCCATTCTTCCAGTGTCTGTGTATTTTTCATTCTGATCAATCCGTTGCCTAAGATAACATAGATACACACCAACACATGAGTTTGTAATACCTTCATTTATTAATTAATTAACTGAGGACACTCACAAGTGATTTTCAGGTCAATTGGTATTAGAGCTTTAGGCTATTAAGGTTAGACAAGCTTGTGTTGGTTTAGCTATTGAATGCTAACTAGATCAAAGCTCAAATTAGGAGAAGGAGAGATGGTCGAAACTAATCCTGAAATTGGGAGAGTCTATCCTCAGAAGACAATGTCAGAGGAAGGTTCTATGGGGCTAGACCCTCAATTCATAGATAGATTCCTAGCCATAAAGTCCATGGTAGAAGAAATGTATAGGGAATTTAGAAAACATAAGGATGAAGATTCATCAGGCTCTAAGCAAGACAAAGGAGAAGATGAGTCACATTCCCATGACCACTCAAAAGGCAAAGGGAAAGAGGAAAGATTTCTCACACCTCCTAATAACCCTAAAAAGAAAGCATCTTTGATCAAACTAGATGTTAAATTTGATTTACCTATATATGATGGAGAGTTGAATGTAGAAAAGATGGATAATTGGATTAGGCAAATTGATGTTAATTGCAGAGTGTAGAATATCGACTCAGACAAGAGAAAGATTTAGCTAGCAAGCCTATGCCTTGGAGGCACTGCCTTGGTTTGGTGGGAAGGCATAACCCAAGCTGACGTGAAAAGACATGGTAAGACCATCTTTGTCTGGAGTGAATTTGTTTCTACAATCAAAAAGTAGTTCTATCCATTGGCCTACATGCAGCAAGCCATGATGAGTTGGCAAACTCTTCAACAGTTGAAAGGGAAAAGTGTGCAAGGTTACACTCAAGAATTTAGAAAGAGAGCATTGATTCTAGGAATCTCATTAGACTCACCTAAGACTATGTTGAAGTACATTGGTGGTCTACACAACTACATGAGGCATAATATCCTCATGTTTAATCCCACTAGTATAGATGAGGTATCTATACAAGCTACTCATCTAGAAGTTAGAGGAAAGAATGGAAGTCCAGAAGTTTGGGGATCATCCCAACCCAATGCAAGCAAGAATAATGAGAAAAGAAAGTAGAAGTGGAAAGCAAGGAAGGCTAACACTACACAGAAAAGCAAGGCTTCACGCACTCACTGTAAAAAGGATGGGCATGATGATGAGCATTGTTGGATTCTGCATCCAAAGCTGAGACCTAAGAAGTTCGAGGGCAAGAAGAAGAAGACTTTTTCAGATATTCAGAAAGATTTGGGGTCAGACTTCGGAGATGAAACAACCATTGCAGCCACAGGTATAAGAGGTTTTCCGCTTTAGAGCATGCTAAAATCAAGAAGTAGGTGTAGGAGTTTCTCGAGAAAGGGTTCATCAGACCTATCACATCACCATGTGGGCCACCAATCATTTTGGTGAGAAAGAAAGATGGCTCATGGAGAATGTGAATTGATTACCGAGCACTGAATAAGATCACAATAAAAAATAGTTATCCACTTCCTCGCATAGATGATCTTTTAGATCAATTGAATGAAGTTGTTTATTTGTCCAAGCTAGACTTGCACAGTGGATAACATCAGGTCAAAGTTGTAGAACAAGATGCATGGAATACTTCTTTCAAAACAAAGCAGGGATTGTATGAGTGGATGGTTATGCCTTTTGGCTTAACTAATGCTCCTGCTACTTTCATGAGATTAATGAATGATGTACTTAGAACTTTTCTTGATGATTTTGTTATTGTGTATCTGGATGACATTCTGATTTTTAGCAAAACGTGGGAAGAACACTTAAATCATGTTAAGTAGACACTAGATGTTTTGAAAAGAGAAAAACTTCATGTTAAACTCTCAAAATGTGAATTTGGAAAAAAATCTCTGAATTATTTGGGTCATATAGTAGGGGGTGGTGAATTGAAGATAGTCCCTCTAAGGTGGCAGTCATTTTAAACTGGCCTAAACCCAAATCTGCTACAGAAGTTAGAAGCTTATTAGGAGCAACACAATATGGAGGAATTTCATTTCTAACTTTTCCTTAATTGCAGCTCCCTTACATGCTTTAACAAGATTGAACAAGGTGTTTCAGTGGGGAGGCATGTAGAAAAACACCTTCTACACCTTGAAAGAAAAGATTAGTAGAACACCTGTACTAGCACTGCCTGATCTTCAAAAACCATTTGAGATCCAAATAGATGCCAATGACTATGCCATGGGAGCAGTGTTGAAATCGCACGGTAAACCCATATGTTATCATTCTGAGACTTTTAATCCCACAGTAGTTAACTATCCTACATATGATAAAGAATTGTATGCATTAGTTTAGAGTGTGAAAAAATGGAAACATATAAAGGACTGACTCGTATACCATTGTGGGAAGTTATGCAATCCACAAACTAAGAGAGTAAAGATAATTAGAGAAGCACACACTTCTCTGATATCAGGTCACTTTGGGGTAAGTAAAACAGTTGCATAGCTGCAAAGATTTTGATATTGGCCAAAAATGAATGAGACAGTTTCTAGATATGTAAGAGGGTGTATTATGTGTGCTAAAAGCAAGCCCAACAACAGAAAACTAGGCTTTTACACTCCATTACCAGTTCCTTCTCACCCTTGGGAAAGTGTTTCCATGGATTTTGTTGGAGGACTACATCAATCTAGGAAAGGTCATGATTATCTATATGTTGTTGTGGATAGGTTCAACAAAATGTGTATTTTGATACCTTGTAATAAACAGATTACAGCTGAAGAAATTGCAAAACTCTTTTTTGAACATGTATGGGTTCATTTTGGATTACCCACTTCTACTGTTTTTGATCGAGACACCCGATTTGTGGGGAATTTTTGGTCAAGTCTGTGGGAACTGATGGAAACCAAACTGAAGAAAAGCACAACTTTTCATCCACAAACTGATGGCTAGATAGAAGTAGTCAACATGACAATGATCCAGTTGCTCAGAGGATATTGTAGAAAACATCCTAAGCTTTGGGATGAACATTTGTGTTATGTGCATCATGCTTACAATAGAGCAAAACATTCATCTACACATAGATCTCCTTTTGAGACCTGTTTTGGTTTCACACCAAGGTCTCCTTTGGATTTTTTCTATGGTAAAGATGCATAGTTGATGGACACAGTGATGTGGACAAGGAAACTAGGTTCATTGAACAAATCCAAGAGATCCACCAGGCAGTACAGGAATAGCTGGAAAAGAGCCAAGCCAAATACAAGGCAAGGCCTGACAAGCATCAAATGGAGTATATTTTCCAAGTTGGTGACCAAGTCTGGCTGTATATCAGCAAGGACAGGCTGCAAGGTGAAGGTAAAAAGCTAAAGCCTATTAGGGATGGACCCTTCAAGATACTTGAGAAGATTGGTGAAAATGCTTTTTGCCTTGATCTACCAGCTTACATGCACATCTACTCAGTTGTAAATGCATATTGCTTGAGATTGTTTGAACCCACTCTAATTGAGGATCCCATAGAGCAGAGTCAAGTTCCTTCTATTGATGACCTGCTACCTGAATATCTTAATAAATTGTAGGAAGACACAGTTCCAGACAGGAAGGTAAGGATGATGTGCAGAGGAGATGTTGAGTACCTCAGAGTATGGCTCAAGGTTTCAAATCCAAGCAGTGCAAAGTGGATAGAGATTGGACAAGTGAGACAATTGTACCCTCACTTAGTCGATGCTTGAAAACCAAATTTTGGTGGTCCAAAATCTTTTTCAGTGGGAAGGCCATGATCCGAATTGGATCCATGAAGATTATCAAAGTGCCATGACTGTATTAAGACAAGACAAACTTCGAATTTATGAACACAGAGCGATCAGGAAGACCTATGGATAGTGGCAGATTACAGCCAGCAAGGAACAACGAGGACCTTGGTCAAAGCATGCTGACCGAGGCCCATGGAGTCTGTGTAGGAGGCAAAATTGGCACTTGGGAAGCCCAGATTGGAAAACAGAGGCTATTTCTGATGCGCAACTCAGTCAGTCACATGGGAAGCCGGGAAACCGTGGGGAAAGTGTTAAGGCGAAAGGTAGGTCACGTACTCCAAAACTGGTGTTATATCGGGGGCACCCTTGGGTGGTAAGCAGATTTGGCTGAAACCAAGTGATTCCTTTCATTGCATGACGCATGTCCGGTGGATGAGAGAGAAAATTTCCTCTCATCGCGTGCTAACGGTCGAGCTAGTCAACTGCGTGAAATGAGCGAATATCATAGGATCTGGGGGCTCCAGATCTGATGGCGGAGATTGCGCCCGATGGAGAAACCGGATTTAACACAGTAATTGAGCCATGACATCTAAAATTATTAAGTCTAATTTGACCACTAAGTTGGTAGATGAGTCATTCCACAGTGTAACTGAATTACCGAACCGTCGAGGAAGAGCTGGTGCAGTTCGTGAGAGGACAAGTGGCCACTTACTTGTGGACGATGGAAATGATGCAGAGGCAGGGAACTCCAAGTGAAGAACAGTAGGCGATCCAAAGTGGGGGAAGAGTAATCGAATAGTCGGGAGATAGATCAGCTTTAAGCCATGAACAAACAGAGAACAAAACAGAAGAGAGAAGAAGAGAACAAAGACATATATAGTGAGATCAAAGAAGAGGCAGTGAAGCAAAAATAAAAAAACAGAGAGCCGAGCTGACCTAAGGCAGCATCAAGTGGACAGAAAGCTTGAGAGGTTCAAGCAATCCCTGAGAGGATCTGTCGGGAATTGAGCACCACATTGGGCTTCTCCCATTAAAGACCAGAGAGGTCAAGATCTGGTAAGGAAAAGAGTTTGTGTACTCTAGTGGCTTGGGGGATCCAAGAACCACCCTCCCAAACATTATCTATTTCAGAAGACTCAAATTGAGCTCCTCATTGTAAATATCTTCTTTAAAGACACAATAAAAGAAGGTCACCATTGAAAGTTGGACTGGAGACATAGCCCTAGAGGATAGGGTGAAATCCTTATTAATTTGTTGTGTTCATATATTTGCTTATTGTGTTTCTCCTACTGTTTTCCATTCTTCTAGCGTTTGTGTATTTTGCAATCTGATCGATCCGTTGCCTAAGATAACATAGACACACACCAGAACATGAGTCTGTAATACCTTCATTTATTAATTAATTAACTGAGGACACTCACGAGTGATTTTTAGATCACTCCATGGCTACTTCATTTGTTGGACAATGACTCCACTTTGCACCTGGTTGTTTCTCAGCTTCTTCATCATACTTGAAGACCAATTGAAACTGAGAAGATTCTCTGTTTCTCATTGATTACAACATTTGTTAACATATCTGCAAGATTCTGGTTAGTGTGTATCTTTTCTAGCTTCGACTGTCCATCTTCCAAAACTGACCGTATGAAATGGTACTTGAGTTGTATATGTTTAGTTTTGGAATGAAATACAGAGTTCTTTGCAAGATGTATGGCACTCTGGTTGTCACTGTATGACCTGCCCAACTCCTGCTTCTTACCCAATTCATCTAGAAACCTTTGTAACCAAATCATTTCTTTACTAGCCTCTGTAGCAGCAACATACTCTGCTTCTGTTGTTGAGAGTGCAACAACACTTTGCAGTTTTGAGACCCAACTAACAGCTGTTCCACCTACAGTAAACACATACCTTATTGTGCTCCTCCTGTTATCTCTATCACCTACCATATCTGCATCAACATATCCCGATAGAGCAATGTTTGAACTACCAAAGCATAATGCTTGATTTTTGATACCTCTCAAATACTTGAGAATCCACTTCACCGCCATCCAATGTTCTTTTCCTAGATTTTTCATGTACTTGCTTACAACTCCCACTGCTTGTGCAATAGCAGGCCTTGTGTATACCATTGCATACAATAAGCTTCCAACTGCTGATGCATATGGAACTTTAGACATATGAGTTGTTTCTTCCTGAGTCTTGGGACACTCCTCCTTACTCAATTTGAAATGGCTAGCCAAAGGTATACTAAATTTTTTTGCATTCTGCATATTAAACCTTGCAACACCTTTTCTATGTACTCACTTTGAGGCAATGTTAATTTATGATTCTTCCTATCTCTAGTTATTCTCATACCAAGGATTTGTTTTGCAACACCCAAATCCTTCATTGCAAATGAGTTCACCAATTTTCTTTTAAGCACATTTATTTCCTACATGTTAGAACCTGCAACAAGCATTTCATCTACATAAAATAACAATATAATATAGTTGCCATCATTTTGCCTTTTGAGATAAACACAATGATCAGAGTGACATCTAGTATAACCTTGTTTAGACATAAACCTATAAAATTTTAGATACCACTACCTTAGAGCCTATTTTAAGTCATACAAACTCTTCTTCAACCTCCACACTAGTTTCTCCTTCCCTTTTACCTCATATCCTTGTGGCTGTTGCATATATACCTCTTCCTCCAAATCCCCATGGAGAAATGTTGTCTTTACATCTAACTGCTCAAGATGAAAAGCTTTAGCTGCTACTAGACTTAAAATAGTTCTGATTGAAGTCATTTTAACACTAGGAGAAAATATCTCATCAAAGTCTATACCCTTTTTCTATGCAAACCCTTTCACAACAAGTCTAGCTTTATACCTTTCTCTACCTCCTTCTTCCTTCAACTTGTAATCCCATTTATTATGCAATGTTGTTTTACCTGCAGGCAACCTGACTAAGTCCCAAGTATGGTTATGTGCTAAGGATTCCATCTCTTCTTTCATGGCTTGCTCCCACTTCAACCTGGTTTCTACCTGTACTGCTTCTTCATAACATTCTGGTTCACCAGAATCAGTCAACAATACAAAATATAATGAAGGAGAGTATCATTCAAGGGATCTACTTATCCTCATAGATCTTCTAACACCACTTCCAGGTGTTTGAGGTGCTTGTTGTTGTTGTGATTGTTGTTCTGGATGTTGATCATGATGATTTTCAGGCACCATCATTTTTGTTGTGAACTCGTCAAGCACTATGTATTCTCTGTTTTCTTTTTCTTCTTCCTTTTCCTGCAATTGATCGTTATACAAAACCTTTTCATTGAATATGACACCTCTGCACCTAATGATTTTGTGTTTTTCGTAATCATAAAAGTGATGAAAAATATCATTAACACCATATCCAATAAAGGTACATTTCTTTTATTTTGCCTCAAGCTTTGTTATATTTTCTTTATTAATGTGGACAAAGGCTTCACAACCAAAAGTCTTTAAAAAAGAGTAGTTTAAATTTTTACCTGTCCATGCCTCCTCTGGAATACCACCATCCAAGGGACTTGAAGGCCCTATGTTTATTAGATAAACAATAGTATCTACAACATCTTCCCAAAATTGCAAAGGCAATCATGCATGAAATCTCATGCACCTTGCACGCTTCATGATTGTCTTGTTCATCCTTTCTAACACACAATTTTCTTGTGGTGTTCCTAGAACTGTCTTCTCTTTACGAATTCCATTCTCTGAACAATACCTATCAAACTCTTTGCTACAATATTCACCTCCATTGTCTGATATGAGATACTTTAACCCTTTTCCTGTCTCATTTTCAACCAAAGATTTCCATTTCTTGAAAGTATCAAATACATCAGATTTATTTCAAATACAATAAATCTAGGTTGTTCTGGTTTCATCCTCAATAAAAGTAACATAATAATGAGAGCCACCAAGAGATGATACCTCAGCAGGTCCCCATACATTTGTATGCACAAGCACTAATTTTCCACTCTTCTTTTCTTTCCCAACTCTGAGGAATCTGACTCTCTTCTGTTTTCCATAACTACAATTCTCACATAATTTTAAATCAACATGATTCAAACCTAGCAACAAATTTCTTGAGTGAAGATTCCACATCCCCTTCTCACTCATGTGCCCGAGCCTATGATGCCACAATGTTGTATCTTCTCCTATAGAGGTTAAAGAATTAACAAAATTAGAAATATCATTGCATAAATACAATTTACCAACCTTTTCTCCTTTTGATATTACTAGGGATCCTTTAGTGACCTTCCAGGTTTTATCTGTAAAATTAGTCACAAAACCTTCACCTCCCAACTACCCTGTTGAAATAAGATTTTTCTTCAAATCTGGAACATGCTTGACCTCCTTCAATAACCATTGATTTCCATTCTGTTGTTTTATGAAAATTGTACCCATTCCAATGATTTTATAGGGTTTATCATCACCCAATCGAACATGTCCAAAATATCCTTGAACATAATCATTAAAATTTTTCCTATAAAGTGTGGCATGGAATGAGGCCCCTGAATCTACCACCCGGGCATCAATAATATTTTCTAAAGAAATAATCAAAGAATATTGCAACACATCACCTGTTACATTCACTTCATGATTATTTTCTTGTTGCATGTCTCTTTCTTTTCCCTTCCAAGACTTGCAGTCTTTCTTCAGGTGTCCTTTATTCCTACATTTTCAGCACACTAGACTTGGATCTACCTTTTCTTGACTTATTGTGATATCGAGGGCTCTTTCCTCTTTCCATTTTTCTTCCCCTAGTCTCTGCAGTCAAAGCATTACCTGATGTCTCACTGGAGCTTTTCCGTTGCATTTCCTCACTAAGGATTTCACCGACAACATCATCAAACTTTAAAGTACTAGATCCAAAGACAAAGTTACTAATGGCCATAACTAAACCATTCCAACTTTCTAGCAATGAGCACAGAAATAACAGAGCCCTAACTTCATCATCAAAATTTACCCCTACAGAACTTAACTGACTGGTAACTGTATTAAATTCATTTAAATGATTAGCAACAGATCCACCTTCTGACATTTTCATATTAAATAAACACTTCATAAGAAATACCTTATTTGAGGCTGAGGGTTTTTCATATAGTTTGGCCAATGTCGACATTAAATCTTCTGTTGTCGTTTCCTTTGAAATATTAAATGCTGTCGATGCCACTAGGCACATCCGTATTGTTCCAAGTGCCTTTTTGCTAAGAATATCCCATTATGTGTCTGTCATACTTGTCGGCTTCTTTGCCTTTCCACTCAATGGTTGGTATAGATCTCTCTGATACAAATAATATTCCATCTGCATCTTCCACAGCTGGTAGTTTTGGGTGTTAAATTTTTTGACCCTAAACCTACCATCTTCCACCATTGCTCCCACTTGAACTAGGAACCCTTATTTCCTGCAAGTTTATCATCCAAATAGACCTTCGGCTCTTATACTAGTTGTTAGTAAATTATATATTACATAGCAATGGAACACATATAATATTGGAGAAATATAAACACAAAAAACACATAAAACAAGAGAGACACAGATATACGTGGTTCACCTAGTTTAGGCTACATCCATGGAGAAACAACCAGTCCTTCGTTTTATATTATCCAATAAACTGAAGAGATACAACCTACAATGGATCAGCTGTAATTCCCTCTTTGCTCTTAATCTCCTCTCTCTTCCTCACTCATAATACAAATCTACATAGACACAATACAATTCCCTCATATATAGCGAGGGGTTGCCTTCTAGGGGAAAAACCCTAAATTAAACATAACTTCTATCATCAGATCTCCGCCTAAGGAATGACATAGATTGACTATGAAATTAAAACATTTTACAAGGAAATTTTACATCTATTTTTAGCTTCAGGGGCACTGCCCCCAATTCGCCCCGCTAGGTTGGGGCTCCCAAAGGTCACAACCAGCCCCCTTGGACCCCCCCTATAACAAATATTTTACGGGAAGTGTTATCGCCCCATTATGAACTGGGGTCCAATGTGACAATACCTTTGAATATAGAAGATAATCAGGCTCCACACCCAACAAAAAGGTCCTTGTATTATTGATGCTCTAATACTTCAAAATTACAATATGCAGTAGAAATTACATTCAGAAATCAACACTAATAATTCAATCAGTGAAGTATTTATAATAAAAATTACAATAATGCTTTACAAAATCATTGTCAAACCGATAGTGTATTATTAGCCTAATTACAAACTAATATCATCTAATCTTGGCAAAATAATAGACCACATAGTCTGTTGAGGAGAAAGGTGGCCTTGTTTTGATGGTTTCAGTTGTTGAGTCATCCCAAAATAGAATGCAATGATGAATTGAATCTTGTGTTGGCTGCTGCACTCGAAAAACCTTTTCACTGCTCCTGAGTTATTCCTTAATCTAGTAAATCAAGTAACTCTTCCCATCTCTTTTCATCTGGCACTGTTAACTTCATCATCCAGTAGTAGATTTCATCTAGCTCTGAATATTTAGCAAAAGTTGGTTTCATGGTAAAAGAATGTTTTACCTCATTCTGCACATGGAAGTTGTTTGACATGGTCTCTAGAAATGCCTTGGTTGTCATACTCCCTTGATTCCACTGAATTTAATTCTACTTTTGGCTACCTCTTTCATCTTCAGGATATATAGTCCTCCTGAGTAATCAACTTGTCATTTATGACATAGATATTGGGCAGTCCCTTATGCATTAAAGCTTCAATCCTATTTGTAAATCTATTGATCTACAACTCCAAGGTTTCACACCTTTCCTCCAATTGGTCAATGAGATTTCTCTTTGTCAAGACTTGTTACTTCGATAATGGTAGCCATTCTGTCACTAACTCCCACTTCCTCTAGCTCATATATGGACTTTGAGTTTAAGAACCTCATAATATTGGTAGCTTCTCTTGGCATTTATCCTAGTTTTTCCCTTACTTGCATAATAGTTTTAGTGGCCTTCTCTATTAACTCTTTCTGTTCAAATATGATTTGGATAGAAGGTCAAATCTCATTCATTGAGTCTAATATGTTCATCTAAATTATTTCCTCGGCTTGGGCCAAGGTTTGGCCAATTGAAGTGTCTCTCTCTACCTAGTGCATCTTTTCCAATAGTCTCTGGGATTTCTCCAATTCAGTAGTCCGATTAGCCTCGGCTTTGGCTTTCTCGACTTCCAAAGCTTTGAGTTGGCCCTGAAAAGTCTCAATTTCCTTTGACTGTAATGACATGTTTTGAAGTGTTTGTGTGACCTGTTTAGCATTGGGATTTTGAGTTGAAGTAGTAGGTGTAGTGGTTGCTCTTGTTGATGGAAGTTGAGAAAGGGGTACAACATCCAAGGGAACAATGGCCATATTCAAACTGTCTTCCTTCTCCTTTACTAATTGTTCCAACTCTGCTTCCATTTGCCTAATTTTTAGGTTTTGGTTAATAATTAGTTTCATCATGTTTGCTTTCTGAGCTTCAAATTCTTCAGTTTCCTTGGTCATTGGATCCTTTGTAGCTGGCAGTTTGAGTTGTTTCCTTAATGCTATAATGTCCAAGTTCTTCTAACTAATAATATCCTTAGCATCATTAACATCTTTAAGGTCATACCCTATCTTAATCACTAAGTCTTCCAAAGAATTGATCTTGTTATCTTTGACCAAGGAGGAGACCTTCTCTATCTTCAACTGTGACTATACACTTGCAGAAGAAACCTGTAATTTGGATAAGGACATGGCAATGCTAGTCAAAGTGGAGGATATCATCTCACCAGTTTGTTTGTGCATATCCATTTGATCAATGGGATGTATGTCCTTCATACTAAACTCAAAGGTGATGCTCTTGTAGTCAACTGCTAATTTGGGTTGTGAAGTCTAGGCCTCAAGAGAGGCCATCTACATTTTACCATGCTCAATATCAAACATTGGCAGAAGTCTACTTTGTGAGCTGGAAGTCTGCTTCCAGAATTGGTTATAAGTGATGTTCTTCAAGATTTCATTCCCGATCTTTATCTCTCTATACTTATCAAAAATTGTCTTCTCTTTTTCTGTTTAGAAAATGTGTGATTCTAACTCAGTCTCCTTATGACCCTGTGAATATGAAGGTTAGGAAGGATAAGTAGTGAACTTTGTTGTTGCAGGTGGTGAACCAGTGATGATGATAGCTGCCTGTTCTTCAGTCTCTTTGTCTACTTCCAGTTTGTGAGTCACCTTAGGTCTCTTTCTATAACTGATTCTAAATTCTTTAGCTTCACTCCTGGTGGTAGATGATGACCCTTCCTCCCTCTGCCTTTTGCTATATTTTTCTTGAGGAATATGAGTCTACAAACTAGAAGTGGAAACAAGCTGCTCTTCAGCTTCCTGCAGGGTATTTTCTGCCCACTCCAACTAATTGGCATATTGCTCTATGTTTGGCCTAGAAGTATGGATGTAGGGAGTGTTTTTGTTGTCCACTCTAAGTTTTGAAATGATGCCATAGGCTTCATAAGACCATGTGAGGCTCAAGTTGAACTTCATTTCCTTCAGTATCTTATCTACCTCCTCACCTTTTTTCCTTGTGTTGCACACAAATGGGCCCACCTGTGTTTTAATTCCAAACTGTGCCTTCTTGGTCACTACAAAGTGGATGTCATCTGACTTCAACATCTACCAGATATACTCCAGTGCATATATCCTCATTGGGAGGTACTTGGGGAGTTTATAAGGGGCTAATTCACACCTAGAGACTCTAATCTCTGTGTAGTTTTGATACAAGTACCAATCTTCAGCCTTTTCTTGGTCTGATAGATGTAGTATTCTTTTGATCTCCTCATTGATCATCGGTTGCACTACACTATGGAGAATTTTCATAGCTAGATGAAAAAAGTCTTCTATAAATTTCTTGTAGGTGAATTACTGTTTTTTTTCATGACCAATCAGGTCCAAAATATCACTGGTTGTTGGTCCCTTGCATCATCCAATTTCTACAATGCAAACTGAACTTTTCTACTTGATAGTATATGAACATGTAAATTAAAATGTTGGTGTAACTAAACACCTTCTCTGTAGGAAACTTAATGAACTGATAATGGATATTTTTAGCCAAGAATTGACTGAAATTGAAAATTGTAGAGGGATTGCTATCTGTGGAAAATGTGGAGAGGAATCCTAAAATGGGCTCATCTACCCATTGATCATAACGAGAGCCTAGAATGTAAGAAAGGATGGAAATAATCTTCTTTTCTTGATTAGGGAAAATGGAAGAAGGATAAGGAGGATTCTTCTTGGGCAACTAGGAATTCTCTGGCAAGAAAATATAAAAAATTATAACTCTGGTGGAAAAATCCAGCTTTTGATAAAGTTGGCCGATGGCTTCTAACAAGAAAGGGATAGAATTTTCCATAGAAGGGGCCAGCATAATTTGGTCAATAGATTTGGTTGTAATGATGAAAAGAATGTCACTTGTAGGTGCAATTATGGCTCTTTGGGCAAGGACATAACAATCTTGGCATCTTCTGGTAGATTCTGGGGCTTGGAATGTCAAAGGAAAGATATAGTGGGGGAGGTTTGACTCCTAGAGACCTATCTCATCAATATTATCAGTGTGTTTATCCTCTAACTAGTAATACAACTCCAGGAAATCATAGTCACAGAGAGTTTCAGTTATCCTGTAATCCCTGTTTGCTAATGGTGTATGATCCAAATCTATAGAAGGTGGAATTAAAGGGTTAATGGCATTGTCCTTGGTCGTAGATTTAGGATGCATGACTATAGAAGTTTTATAAATAATATAAATATGTAGAGGAGGCTTACTGGGCTCATAAACAATAATAGTCTATCAAGTGAAAATGGAAAAGGAAGGTTGGTGAATGTCAGAGTGCTGGTGGAGAAGAAGCTCTGATGGAGATCATTGCAAGAAATTATGAATAGTAGCAATAGTGAAATATTGAGAATGACGGGCTTTGGCTTTATTTAAAAATTTGTGACAGAGTCCAGTTGGAAATGGCACGGGACCGTTACTGAACGGTTACTTGGAAAAATTAAATGAGAAACGGGTATTAAGCGGGAAAGAATTTAATTGGCCCAATGGTCTAGACAGGTGCCAGGTAGAGAGTGATGGAGGAAGAGTGGTAGGGGCGTGGCATGAACAGATAAGGGACTGATAGTTCCGGAGGGGGTTATGGGCAGTAAGTGGTATCGGTTGGGGGGGTGCAAAATCATCATGACATGCCAAATAGAGGGTATGGCTCAGCGGGAAAAACCATCTTTTGGACCCCCCCGCCCTACCCCGGCGGTAAAAGGAGAATGCGAAGGGGGGGCCGAAAAAGGACAAGGGTTGTGGATGGAGTGGGGGATCAGATCTTGAGGTAGTGATTGTGACTGATGTTTAATTGCAAATGACAAAAAGAGTTGTCCACTTGCACCTTTATCATTTCCTTTTCAAACATAGGATAAGTGGAAAATATAAGGTATGAAGTACTTTATCCCTACACACATATTTATTCTTTGAAATTTGGATAAGGGATTAACAAAAAAATATTTTGAAATACATTATGCTTGGCATGCACTTATGCAAAGCCACATTTGTCCTACGTTCAGCTCTTGCAATTTCTTCTTTGGCTATCTACAACTCCTACTCTAGCCGGGTGATTTTGATATGTAATAATTTTGGATCTTATGATTCAATCGTTTGGGATGAGCTAAGAGATTTATCAATTGATACCTTATATTCTACCAAGATCTTCAAGTGTCATTCCTCTTTCTCCTATGATTTTATTATGACTTCCTGTAGCTGCTCGAGGGATTTTTTATGGTCTTCTTCCTTGAGCCACATAGAAATTTCCATTTCCTAAAGGTGACGCTTGACCTCTTCCTTGATTTTGAATGCTTGTATAAGAACATGGGGGTCATGGTATGGGACTTTGAATATTTTCTGAAGATATTTTATCTATTTTTCCTTTTCCTTGAGTATCTTCCTTAGAGGGGTAGTGTCTTTAGGGTGCCCATATTGTCAAATGACAATCTCTTCCAATTATTTGATTCAATTAGTTTTGGTCTGCAAGGCCATATGGGCTATGTTTAGTTGTTAGAAATTTTTTTCAAACATATCCTACATATTCCTATTCCCTGCTGTGGAGTCGATAATTCTGTGAGCTACTGTTACACAGTAATTTGTCACCGTCCCTGTTACCCCTTCTCCCGCACATGGGAGGACTTATTCCGAGACCTGTGAGAAGTGACATAACCTGAAAACACTTGCATTGTATCCCCTTGAGTATGTACTTCATATGCCCTGAAGACACCTTCTGCAAAATACCCATAAAAATAGCCCTTTTTCCATTGGTGCAGTTCCATTGTGTATCACTCGTGCCAATGGGGGAAATCCTCCAAAGAAGGCGTGCCAGCTGGTGCTCTGTCTCAGAGTCGCACTCGCACTAGCCCAATTGGGTAAAGTTTTTAACAAAAAAACTTACGAAGGTTCTTCCTAACCTATTCATGAACTGTTTCCATCTTGAGTTAGTTCAGTTGGGCTTCGAATCTCCATAAAATGGAAGTAGTTCTCCACCTCTCATGGAAGCTTCTTAGTGATAAAGCAAATCCCATAAATCTTGTGGATGACCCTAACTCCTTCTCCTCTATCTATAAAAGCTTGTCCTTTTTCCTTTGACAAGTTAGTCTCTAAGTTCCAAATTCTAAGTCCTAGAGAGTGAGAATTGCTAAGCTTATGCTACAAGAAGCCTTCTTAATTCCCATGAAGCTAAATCTAAAGTGAGGGGATTCTTGTCCAAGTAACCAAGGAGAGAGAGGCTTGTTCCCATTCCCAACAAGCTTTGCAAGGCATGTGCTACTGATTACCCAGCCAAAGGAGGATTTGACGTCAGAACTATGGTTGTATTCTTATTTGTTGTTTATCAATAATAGACGACTATCATTATGGTTCCACTCTTATTGTCTTTGTAATGATGACTGAGTTATATCCTTTCTGACTAATATATAGTTGCATCTATTGGATTTTATGCTTGTGTTTGTGTCGTTATTTGCATGTGCAGGTGTCCATTCATGAGGATTGTGGGGATTGTGACCGGCCGGAGCAAAGGAACGGGAGCGACGACTCTTCTACAAATATTAGCGTTGGAATCCAGGTAGGCCCTCATCATCGGTATTTGATTTTCAATTAGGAACCTGCGTGTTAGCATTGTTTGATTGTTGCTAGACCCCATTTGGTCTAGCAGGGATCGCCTCTATCCACAGAGGGGATTTACCTCCACAACAACTACTATATCACCTTCTTAATCAGATCCATGTCTGACATGTTTTCCCAGATTTACAGTCAGCGAAGATGTTCAAGCTCCAACAATTTGTTGGTTTTCCCCCATCTCAAGTTGCACCACTGTAAGGTTTAAGATGTTCATCTTGTAATGAACTGTTGATATGAAATGGGGCCCTCTTAAAGGTAACATCTCTTGGAGCACTGAGGTGTCAGCTGGTTGGGACCATTCGGGCACTAGAGTCAGTGCTTTACCAAATGCCATTTCTTCCTTCTGCTTAGTGAATGAGTATTTTATATCCTAGGCTTGGTGTCGTGGCGGAAAAAGTCGTTTGTGCGGACACAACTGACCTCCCTAGGAGTCTAAACTCTCTAGCGACAAACAAGACAAAATGGAGTGATCTTTCTCTAAATATACCTTTTAAAACATGAAAACTACAAGTGTTTAGGCTTACCTTATTCCAAAACGCGGTTGTTGTAGTCCGTCCTTGCCGATCCGGATGAGCTCCTCCTTCAAGTCAATTCCTGCAACCACAAACAATCAAACAATTACCAAGCACTTGCATTTCATATAATAAAACATATATTCAACATGCAGACCAAGGAACACATGAAATAACTCATTAACACAAGCTATTGAGAAAAATAAACCAGTTTGTATTAATAACGAAACAAAGAAACTCTTACAACCTGGCCTTGGTGTTGTGCAAGTTCCTCCCAGGGTCCATCAAGGGTTTTCCTCTACTTTGACAAAGCTCACCCACTTCCAAGTAGAATCAAGCAAAGACAATCTCTCCTCACAAGGTTCTAAATGGGAGTCCTAATTCCTGCAGCATTTACCCAAAGAAAATGTATAGCTCCAACCTCTCCTCCCTCTGGCTCAATGTCTTTATTTATAGTGCTGTAAAGAGGTTATTCAGGTCCACCATCAATGGGATAATCCCCCTCTTTGGGTGGGATAGCTCCCTTATTGATGGGATAAGTTCCCCCTTAATAGAGATACATGAACCAACTGGAGGCGCATCCAATTCATCAAACCGACCTCTAGAAAGTTCTAGAAGTAACCACAAGTAACTTTTTTAAGATGAAACTCGCGCATTTTGCCTGTTACAGAAGGACGCACCTGTCCCTTAACATACAGAGCGTCCAAGGACGCACCTTTTGTGAACATGGTCAGCGTCCCCGCAGGTAAGGCTAGAGAGAACCTGCGACCCCAGAGATAAACATATTTTTGACAAGACTTTCTCTCTTCTTTGAGTTTGAGATGGATAGCAGAGGCATAAGACTTGCCTAAGAGGGTAGCATGACTGTTGATTTGAGCCATACTAACTGTAAGTGGTCATGGTGACATTTTTTAGTGTAACAGATTGCCCCCTAAAGTGCGAAGCCTGGAATAGATTTAGGGTTTTGTAATTCTAGGAAGGGTGAAGCGCTTTATCATTTCAAGGATTGTCTTGTGGATGGCCTGGTTGGAACCTGCAATTTTCAACACAAAATACATGTATAAGATTATATCGTCACTGAGGTAGGCATTCCCATACTCAGATTCAAAACTTTAACTAATGGACTAACTATTCTGATACAGGAATGATCTTGCAGTACATCATTTTTATAGACTTTTGTAGACACAGTATGGACGCAGCCATCTGTTTATGATTAGTCTACATAGATAATGAATACAAAACTCCTCGCAGCCTGGATGGTAGAAACTAGATCCAGGGTCTTCCCTTCTACTTCCCGAATTGGTACGATTCTAGCCATGTGATTTAAATGATTCGATGTCGAACATGTTAGAAACCACTTGATTACCAGTCGATGATGCAAACTGTTAACAAGCGTGAGAGAAACCACCAGTAATGTCAATGGTTCTCAAAGTACCAAGCACAACCCGTGAAATGTGAATAGATGTTTTGATGTCGAACACTTCACGGAATCCTTTGATCGAAAGTCAATGATGTAAACTGACGTCAAAGGCGAGAAACCTGCCATTGATGCATGCAGACTTCAAGGTGCTATCGATTCCTAAGTCATCTTTCTAGATAATGTGTCGATGTCGATTGAAAGCGACCCGTTGCAGGCAAGCCCACAACACGAAATCATTGTTCAAGTTGAAGAAATGTTGCTGTAAGGACTGACTCAGGGATGGTCAAATGGATGACAAGTATTTTGCAGATGAAAGTTTTTGCTTGCAGACCTCTTGAACACATAACGACACAACAGATGGCTTGGTGACGAATAACTCAAAGTTAATCCCCGGAACCCGGTTAAAGACTTTCAAAGTGGTTTGGTCAACTGTGAGGTAAAAGATTTCCCAACCCAGGTGAATGAAAAGTGTCGTGTTCAAGAGTGGTAATAAAGTTTCTTTTGAGATAAAAGGTAACAAACAGGTTCATTCTTCTCTCTTTTCCCCCACCATTTCTGGCAAGTACCTCTTTATTTTTAACAAGCTTGAGGAGGATAACATATGCTTGATTATAAGCTCATCCTTCGAACGAGTCCAACCTAGTTTAAATTCGAACCCTAGGAAGGAGTGGTTCGTTCCTGTTTGTAATTGAACAGGTCCTTTACTGTAAAAGTTTAACGAGCCCAGTATAGGAGAAACTCGGCGTTTTTCATTTTTAGAGAGTCTGAAAAAACAAAAGGAGACTCCACGTTGAACTTTTTCGTATATTTGTGTCCCTCAAGCCAGAAAAAGTATAAAATAATACCTGGGGGAACCGCTTGATCTTGCGACCAAGGAGTACTTTCATAATAGTGTCGTCGACCTGAAAAGTAAAAATCGATCAAGGACACGTCGTTTTATTTCCTTATCGAGTTCGAAACGACAAAAACCCGGCAATCTTTTCCTGATTTTACGGTCAGAAAAGAGCTAAAAGGGGACCGTCTTTTAATTCTGTTTTAACGAGTGTAAAAGAAACGCTCGGCGATCTTTTCATTTTTTAGGAGTCAAAAAAGGGCTTAAAAGATGACTCTGATATTTTATTTGTGAAAAAAATTACAATTTCCCTTGAAATCCCTTTGTCCTGCACAAAAGCGACACATTACTCATACCTGTTTAAAATAGGCAAAAATACATCGAAAAACATATTTTCATGGTAAAAAATGAACTAATTCATCC
The DNA here is from genome assembly GCA_031772625.1 of Pinus tabuliformis. NCBI lineage: Eukaryota > Viridiplantae > Streptophyta > Pinopsida > Pinales > Pinaceae > Pinus > Pinus tabuliformis. Next base: position 872,162,116 of record CM062815.1, read on the forward strand.
AAAAAACCTATAAAAAGACCTTTTACCATGTCATTTTTACCGTTTGACTTTGGAGGTTGAAAAAGGAGCTTTTGACAAGAAACTTCCCGTGGTTGCTGCGGAAAATCTGACCGTCGGAATCGAACGCCGTCTCATCCAGGTATTTTACACATCTTACTCTGCATTTCTATCCGTTTAGAATTAATTTTTAGGTCTTAGTTTCATTTTTTGGGGGGGTTTTGGTTTTGGAATGCGCCTCTCGGCGGACGCAGGTGCCCTTCGGGTGACCTGCGTCCCCCGACTTTTTCTCATACGGGAAAACGGTCGAAAGACGCAGCCCGCCTTCAGGCCAGCTGCGTCCGGGCGCCCTGTGCTACAAAGCCGGGGTGCGTCTTCCGAGAAGTGCGCATTTCAAAACCCCAACTCTCTCAAAAAACCACCAAAAATTCCCAAATCAATTTCTAATTGCTATTTTTGATATGCAGGGCATTAATCATGTTAGACTGGAGAGAAAGAGAGCATGTAGAGGAAGATGAAGCTGCAATAAATCACCAACCTTCTCTGGATGCCCTAAGAGCATGCGGATTATACAAATATTGGACCATACCGGGCATGAGGGGCCAGGTAAGATTCTTGGAATGGCTGGTTGAGCGATGGAACATTCAAGAACAATGCTTTTACATAGGAGGGCACCAGCTCGAGATAGAGCCCTCGGATGTATACTTTCTCACTGGCTTGTCGAACAGAGGTGAGCAACTCAGCCTTGCGGGGACTAGGCCGGGTGGCCAATCCCTTGATAGTCTCCGCGAGGATTGGTGCACACGTGGGGCTCACCATTCAAAAGGAATAGAGATAAAACACATCACTCTACCGGAACTCAAAGTCATAGCGTTCACGGTTACCAGAATTTGCGGCGCGGCCGCTTTACACATTGCTTCCGAATCCCAAATGCGGATGGCAATTGACTGTTACCAAGGCACCATTTTCAACTGGTGTGAAGCTGTGTCGGCTCATATGAAGAGCCAACTGACCAAGGCAAAGAACGGACGACTAAAGACTTTTGGATATGGGCCTATAGTCGTGAGCTTTGCCTTGGAGAGAGTTCCAATGTTGATCCCTCAGCAACTCACTGTTGATATCTTGGGTCCTCGGGAGCCAAAGCTGATACAATGGGTTGCGGTGATGGCCCGGCATCCTGACGAGGGCGCGGCAGTAGTTCGATTCTCAGATAGTTACTTTCACTGGTTAGAGGACCAGGTTTTTTCGATACAGGACTTTCCGTATGCCGGAATGGATTTCAGAGGTGATCCGGACATGGTTCTTCCACAGGGAGAACAATGGGATGACAGAGGTACTTTTATTTTCACAAGTTTTCTAATTATGTATTTTTTTTATTTTTCATATATATCGTCTCAAAACTAATAGTAAAACTTTTTCAAAATGCAGATGTTGGTCCACAGCGTCCAGCCAACCTCCGGCCTTTTGATAGACTACATCCAGCTGCACCGGTACCGGCCCCACAGGACGCGGCTGCAGACGTACTAGCTGAGTTGGAGCATGATCTAGAGCGTCTCACGGCAGACATACCTGAGACTACTATGGATGATATTCCTATCAGGATTCAGCGTTTTGTAGTCGCGGTCCCTGGACCGTTTAGGAGATTTTTGCGTAAGGTAGCCCGTGCAGTGGTGTCATACAGAGAGCACCACCAGTGATTGACTAGTCACTTTTGTAGTCACATGTGACATTTTGACTTTTTGTACTATCATTTTGCCGATCATAAGGTGTTTTCAACCTATGATCGAAGACGATGTATATATTTTTTGACACACTTCTATCTATATATATCACTATTACCGGCTTATCTTGTTTAACATGTGATGAAATGTTTTTAAATTTACTTGCATGATTATCGTAAATGTCTGTCCAACATTCGAGAAGCAATTGCATCTGCTAATGTATTCAAAGACCTTGGAATATGTTGATATTCAATGTAATCAAATTCACGTTCCAAGAGACGCACTCTCAAAAACAACCTTAATAACACAGGATTCCTAATGGCATAAACTCTATTAAGCTGTAATACAACAAGTTCAGAATCTAACCTCACTGTCAAACGTCGAATTCCAAATGAAATAGATTCGGATAATAATTCAATCACTGCACTGTATTCTGCAATGTTGTTCGTTGTTTGACCGAGGCTTACCCCATGCATAGAAACTAACTCGTCAGAGGGCGAATAGATAACCCAAGCTGCGGAAGAGATGTTCCGTGTACTACGACAAGCACCATCAGCAAATCCAATATATGTTTGGAGAGGCGTCGACATCTGCAATATCAAGAGTAAAACCAAGATAAGCCAGAATAACGACGAAAAAACCACACTCTCTAAGCTAAGCACACTGACTAAACTAACACACTTGCTAGCTAGAAAGAAAATCTAACCTATCTAAAAAATTTCTCCATTCCCTTCATTTAAGCATAATACCTCTTTAGGTAAAGTCCATTTCTGGGTTTACCCAAAGAGTCCCCATCAAAATCAACTAGCTCATAAGCCCCTTTTGCTAGCTTTCGCTTTACAATGTAGGGCCCATGCCACATGGGAACGAATTTTCCGGCACCTAGCTTATCGTTAGCTTGATCATATAATAGTACTAGGTCTCCTTCCGAAAAACTTCGAGGGGTTACATTTCTATCATACTGAGCTTTCATTCGTTTCGCGTGAGTCTCGATTGCCAATGTAGCGTCACGTCGAGTCTCATCTAATTTAGCCAAGTACAATAAACGTGTCTCCTCTTCGGAAGTAGCTGGAAGTAATTCGACAGCCATTTGAAGTGATGGGATTTCGCATTCAATGGGTAACACAGCTTCTAAGCCATAAACTAGCTGGAAAGGAGTGAACCCTGTTGAATTTTTCACTGAGGTTCGGTATGCCCATAGCGCTGAAAATAACATGTTGTGCCAATTCGACCGATGAACACCAATGGTTCGTCGGATCATGGTAACTAGAACTTTGTTGATAGACTCAACCAAACCGTTGGCTTGCGGATAATAAGGAGTAGAGCTATCGTGGCGCAAACCAAGCTGGCTTGTAAGCTCAGTCATCATGACATTTCGAAAATGGCTCCCATGGTCAGTAATGATTGCTTGTGGGACACCAAACCTAGTTATGATATGATTGAATACGAAAACTGCAGCTGTTTTGCCGCTTGCGTCGAATGTAGGCATCGCCTCGGCCCACTTAGTAAAATAATCAACCGCAAGGATGATATACGCATGCCCCCCGGCCGAGTGAGGGTTACAAGTAATAAAGTCGATACCCCATTTGGCGAATGGACCAACGGCAATTATAGGGTGGAGAGGAGCAGGTGGAGCGCGCATCTTGCGATCAACACTTGACAGTTGTGGCACTTCCTGACTGCAATGATACAATCTTTAAACATAGACGGCCAGAAATAACCAGCGCGCAACACCTTCTGAGCTGTGGCATACCCAGACATATGACCGCCACATGCTCCAGAGTGACAATCATTCAAAACCCTCTCAGCCTCTTCGTGAGTTAAACAACGTCGAAAAACTAAGTCTGCCCCCCGGCGATAAAGTGTATCTCCAATAATTTTGTATGGCTGGGATTGAAACCGAATTTTTCGACGTTCCGCTTTGGAAGCTTCAGGCCGAAAGGTTTGGGTTTGGAGATAAATGATTATATCCCCATACCACGGATCTACAGTACTGATAAGAAACAAAGATTCGTCCGCAATGGACTCCTCTGCCACAGTCTCTGTGTCAGCACTCGGGAAATCACACATCAATTCCGCAAAAACTAAGGATTTCTTAGACTTGGACTTCTCGAACTCCAAGTCGAACTCTTGCAGGATAACAATCCATTTAGAGTACTTGCCCCCTAGCAGTTGTTTTGTCAAAATATAAATCATAGGGTTGCAATCCGAAATAACTGTAGTTTTGCGGAGAAGAATGTAGTGACGGAAACGCTGGACAGCTTGAACGGCTGCCAGGGCCAATTTCTCCACATGCGAATATTTTAGCTCAGTTGGATTCAAGGTCCTACTAAGATAATATATCACATGCTCCGCTCCGAATTCATCTTCTTGAACTAACACCATTCCAATGGTGGAATGCGAAGCTGCGAGGTATAAGAAGTAGTCTTGGTTGTAGTTGGGAGGATGCAATAACGGTGCATGGGTCAACGCGTGTTTAAGTGCATCAAAAGATTGTTGGGCAATCTCGTCCCAAAAGAATTGTGCATTCTGTTTCAACAACCGTGTAAAACCTTTAGTGACCTCGGCGTAGTTTGGGATGAATCGGCGTAAAAAGTTCGCTTTCCCTTGCAAACTTTGGAGTTGGCGCAAACTCGAAGGAGGAGGCAATTTGATGATAGCCTCGACTTTCGAGGGATCGACGCGAATGCCGGCTTTTGAAACAACAAATCCCAGCAATCGACCTGTTTCTATACAGAAAACACACTTGTGGGGATTCAACCGAATTCGATAATGCCTACACCTCATAAAGATTGCTCGTAGGTGGACAAGGTGATCAGCTCGATGTAAAGAATGAGCAGGCAAATCATCGAGATAGGGTTGCACAATGTGCTTGATATCATGAAATGCATAAGACATCGCCCGTTGAAAAGTGGCCCCGGCATTCTTAAGCCCAAAAGGTAACTTGCAATAAGCAAATGTCCCCCATGGACAAATGAATGCCGTTTTTGGTTGGTCGGCAGGTAGAATATTGATTTGATTATAGCCCAAAAAACCATCCATGAAGGAAAACATTTCACTTCCGGCACAATCATCAATAATTTGATCGATATAAGGCGTAGGATAGTTGTCTTTTGGACAAGCTCGATTTATATCCCTATAGTCGATACAGATTCTTATTGTTCCTTGTTTCTTGTTGACCGGAACAATATTCGATACCCAATCCGTTAACGGGATCGGATAAATGAAACCTGCTTTCAACAGCTTTTCGACTTCTGCTTTAATCGCAGCCGCTTTTCGAGGGTGAATTTGACGCAACCGTTGCCGGACGGGTTTAGCATCCGGGTAGGTCTTTATTTCATGAATAACAATGGCAGGATCAATTCCCGGCATTTCCTCGTAAGACCAGGCAAACACGTCGCGGAATTCTTGGAATAGGGCCTTGTAAGTTTGGATTTCTTCTTCAGTACATGCGGCACCTATATGAATGTTTCCTCGATTCCGGGCTTCACTGAAATATCAATGGGAATAGTACGAGAAATATTCCCTAAATTCAACTCTGAATCAGAATGTTTCGTTGGATCCTGAGCGTCTTTGACATATTCAGCGGTAAAGATAGATGAAAAATCATTTTCAAATGCATCATCCTTAGGTAAAAACGAAGATCTGTGATGGAGATCTTCCCATGGTAGATCGTCTACACTTAGGATTTCGCGAAGTTGTTCGTCAGATGACACGACTTCGGGAAACGTTATCCGTTCTAAGGGTGAGGTGAAAAGTGACTCTTCACTGACCACATTCATTTGGTCGACTTCGGTTGAATGAAAATCAGTAAAAGACATGAGAGCTTCATAAGCAATTTCATATGGACTCAAAGGCATAACATCACCGAGTGAGTCTATCTCAGAGTCAGATGGGACGAACCAAGGATCATCATAAATAATGTTTTCTGATGTAATCATATGAATGGTTGCAAATGAAGGATCTGCGCTGAGTGGAGGGAGAGGAAAAGTTCCCAGTAAACCGGAATCCTTAACTAAACCTACACCAACATCCCTATAAGGGATTGTCGTTTTACCAACATGCTGGATACTCTCTGAAGAGGCTGGGTCGGATGAAAAGTATGTCAGCTGATCAATAGTCACGATCTTACCGTTATGTGGAAACTTAATTACTCTGAAGACCGATGAAACGACCGCTGTCATAGCATATGACCAACTTCGACCCAAAAGAAGGTTGTAGTCTAGAGGGGCATCAACCACTTCCACATCCAGACTAACGGTTTTACCTTCTACCCCTATAGGCAATTCTTGTAGAATACCAAACGGACGGAACCCACGGCCATCAAAGGCCTTAAGGATGGTGGGGGATTGGTTCAACGAAGGAGAACCAAGCGATCTCCAACATTGAATCGACATAATACACGTAGAAGCTCCCTCATCAATCACAGTCCGATGAATAGGCCTGTTTTTGACTATCACTGGAATTTGGAAAGCCATTTGATGGGGGAGACGTGGTGTACTATTTTCTAGATCAAAGATCATTAGGTTCGGGTCCTGAACATCGACAGCTCCAATAGCCGACAAAAGCAATTTCCGTTGTGCTGGGCATGATTGCAGCACTTCGAGTGCCGACATTGCTGAAGGTGAAACAGCTAAGTCCTCAACAATGTTGTAATTCTGGGCTGCTCTCGCATGTGGATTGAAAGCAGACCTTCGAAGTACACCCTTGGCGGGCGGCTTAATCACTAAGTCTGGGTTAGGTTTTTCGATCTGTAGTGGATCGGAACCAGGAGCTGAGGTTGATGGGTTAGAGTGAGAAGATTCTGCTTCCTTGCCATCAACAGGAGCCTTACTACCATAATCTTGCGATCGAGTCGCAATCCTTACATGAGACATCATCAAAATGGGTTCTTCACTGGCATTCGAAGAAGAACCTATCATCTTATTCTCCTGCTCTGGAAATGGATTTTTTAACACAGCAGGAGTGGGAGAACCTTTGACTATTTTTACAACCTCGGCCCGATGAGGGCAATCTCTCGTAAAATGATCCTCTTCACAAATAAGACAAGGATATCGAGGTTTGCGTTTTTCGTCATTGGTTTCCGACTTTTCAGTTTTCTCCTTTGGAGCCTTGTCTGCTTTAGCCTTCTTCTTTCCTTTCTTCTTTCCACCGTTTTTTGATTTTGCCGTAGATGACTCTACAGCGTGAATGTCGGCGGTAAGTTCAGGAGGAGAAGACTCTCCTGTCGGAGAATCAGGCAAAGTGATAATTGGAGTATTGGAGGCCTTGGAAGACTTCTTCTTACTCTTCGTAGTCACGATACCAATCATACCATCAGCGGCATGAGATCCCGAAGGAGCAGCAGCGATTTGATTCGACTTTGGAAGATCCGGAATCTTCTCGTGTAACGTACCCGACTGAGTGTAAACTAAGTCAAGGTATTGTGCCTGAGCAATGACTTGCTCCTCAGTAACTACTCCGGCCTTAGCGACATCTTCAGTAATCTTCGGTAATAATGATTTGACAAACCATTCAGCTAAGATTTGGTCCGGGATAAAAACTTTCACTAATCTCCTTCGACGTCTCCACTCATGAATGTGATCAGAAATATACGTGGACGTCGATTGTTTTAGTGAAGTTAATAACTCCGTGCCGTTATCGTATCTGACCGGCAACTGAAAGTGAGTTAAGAACGAGGTAGCTAACTGGCTAAAGTTGTAAAAAGAGGCCCGTGGTAACTCAATGTACCACTTGGCCGCGAGACCAATGAGTGTACGCTGGAAAAGACGTAAGCGGATGGAATCATCTGAGATAGAATTCGAAGCACACCAGAGGTGGTAAGTCATCACATGATTGGACGGATCCTCTCCAGACTTACCTTCGAACTTGGGTATATCACTGGGCAACTTATTTGGCATTGGCGGCCAGAACTGAAGATATTGAATTGGATCGTTCGTTAGGCGCGTCAAGTCGGGTAAATCTAAAGTTGCAATAAACGGTAACTGCCGGTTAGGATCTCTAAAACTCTGGGTCACAATACCAGCCCCAGGAGGAGGATATCCAGGATAACTAGGAACAGGAGTCGCATTGGGGATATTATATCCTCCTGGAAAACCAGGATTAACCGGACCGTACTGGGGTTGTTGAGGTTGTTGATAAGTGTACCCAGGATACGGTTGATACTGGTAAACCGGTTGTTGGACAGCTTGCCCAGGTTGGTACTGTCCCTGGTACGGAGGTTGAACAAATTGAGGTTGAGTAGTCACAACCGTACTTATACCAGGCTGACCTACAGGCATCTGGACCGTGGTTTGAATCGTAGATCCAGACAACGGTAAAGATGTCTGAGGTGTGGTAACAGGGACAGTAGAAACTGGAGCCGTCGATACTCCAGAAGTAAGTATGGTAGATGTAGCGATAGTTGCAGCAGCCGTTTGAGATGGAGTACTAGGTGCAATTGACGGCTGAGTAACTACCGAAGCTACAGAAGTTTGAACATTTGGCTGGACAGGTTGCGGTTGCTGGGTTGGACCAGAAACTACGGGTTGTCCAGCTTGAGGAAGCATCTGTACACTTGGCTGCAACACCTGTTGACCCTGTGAGGGATCCCACACTAACATTCCAGGGTACTGACCCGTAACAGGTTGAGGGTACTGAGATCCATAACCAGATTGAGGGTAGGATTGATAATTGTAAGGTGCAGTTCCCATACTTGGAACATATGACTGACCTTGAGGCGGTTGATAACCTTGACTTGAGTATTGACCTTGAGGTTGATAACCTTGAGGTAAATACTGATACTGGGGTTGACCTTGACCTTGAGGTTGGTACCCTTGAGGTTGATAACTTTGGGGTTGATACCCTTGAGGTTGCCATCCTTGAGGTTGATATTGATACTGAGGTTGACCTTGGGGTACATATTGAGGCTGGGGTTGACCTTGAGGCAAGTATTGCATCATAGGTACATACTGACTTTGAGGTTGCCCCCCAGACACGATTTGTGTACCTTGAGGTTGCCCCCCAGGCGTTAACTGCGGTTGCCCCCAGGCGGTAATTGGCCACCTTGAGGTTGGGAAACGGGAACTGAACCTGACATCATGTAAATGTCTCCTACACCCAATGGTATATTACCACTGTTTCCAGCAAATAACCCATGATCAATGGGTTGAGGAGATGCCCCCGCAAAGGTACCAGAAAGTGACTGATACCCAGTGGGAACAGAAGGACCGCCGTGTAAAAAAGATTCAGGACTTTGTGTAAACACGGACGACTGACCAGACATATTTACAGGAGTATGAATACCTCCGGGTGGAAAAGGAGTACGAGGTGTGGAAAAACCGACTGAGTTGTCTAAAAAATTGGTTAACGCAAGGTACCAAGAAGTACTTCTAGGAGGACTGTAAAAGATGGATTCACGCTCCCTTAGATCAATAGTAAGTTGACCTTCAAGGTGAGAGACACCTATATCTTCTTCTGGAGCAAGTTCTTCTATAGCAATCAAACCAGAAGGTAGATTTTCGGTGATAATTCTTTCTATTCTCGGTGAATCAGGGACACTAGAAGTTGGAGTAACAGGTTCGGAAATTTCAGGTTCTTCGCCTGTTTCACTGGCAGATGAAAAACTACCAGCAAGCTCGGAAACTGTAACAGTTTCGGGATTGTAACCTGTTTCTAAACTTTGGTAATCTGGATGGACTACCAAGGAAGATTCTCCTTCTTCAGGTGAACCTACTCTACTGTCACTAGGAGGAGTTACAAGGACCTTTAACCCTTCTAAATTACCCGGGTCGTCTCGAGGAGGGGATCCCCTAAGTCTACGGGATCTTCTCAACAATTCGGCCACAGAAACAACTTCAGGAGACTGGCCCCGAAGTCTACGGGACTGTCTCGGTAATTCCGCCACAATTAAAGATTTTTAACTACAACACACGAAAACAAAGTAAAAATTTCAAATCAAACCACCTAAAGTCTTCTAAAGAAGCAAACAAATTTGAAGCACACGCCTAAATAATCTAGAGCGTCAAACCACACACAAACAGTAGTCTTCCGGACCAAAAGCGCTAGTTGGTGATTAGGCCCAACCTCGCAGGATTCAGTACAGAAATGGCGGGTGGAACAGTTACCCCGGCAACCTGCTTAATGAATAGACCGGCACAAGTTCCTCCACTTTAACCGTCTCGAAGTGAAGTGAACCCCCGGAAAATCCAAGTGAGTATAACCGACGTCTGCTCCAGGTACAGTGGGACCTTCCCTCCACCGTCACCTCGGTAGAACCCTAAAGATTATGGTCACTAAAGTTACCAATCACAACAATTACACCTGGGGGAACAGTCTAAACTCCGACAGCACGCAAGGGCAGAGTAACAAGCTCAATCCCCTTACCGGCTCCTTGACAATAATCCAAGGTTTACCGATAAGTGACCCCTGGCTCCTCGACAATGGTTAATCCGAGGTTTACCGTTTGTAATACGTACTGTCTGGCGTCGTTCCCAACGAGGGAGGAATGATCCCCTCACTGGTTCGGACACGAGCTCGTGCTTCTCCTTTAAGAGGAGCTTTCCCAGAGTATAACTGAAACAATTGGATTTAATCTATTCAAGATAAACTATCTGTTTGGTTTTGTAGTCTTGGAGAGTTAAGTACTCACCTACTCCAAGACCCTAGCCTAAGCTATGTTGGTGTTTCAGAGCCCTAGAAAAATAAAAATTACTAGATTGATTTTAATTTAAGCGTTACTTTTAAGGTTGTTTCTTAAGTCAAAAGGTGATGGAAGTGAAACCAGTGGTGTGTTGACTCGACTCGAAACCACTACAAAATGCACCTAGGATGATTTACCCACTACTTTACTTTTTCGATGAATTGCTTAACTAAAAAGTTGAGAGAATGCAATCTTTATAAAAGCAACTTCTTAATTGAAGACAATCAAAGAAACAATTCGTTTGTCTTTTCCAAGCATAAAAAACATGACCGCTCTTTACATGCACGAAAAAACTCTTTTTCTCTTTCAAAAACAAAAAGCTACTTGAAACAAGACTTTTAAAGAAGATGTTTTTGTATTTTTCTTTTAATAAAGCAAATAAATCTAATATAACCAAAAATCAATCTTAACAACTATTAAAATCTATGAAAATGCACTCATAAGCAAACTAAAAGGTAAATTTACTCTAAGCAATCTTAACGAGGCCAAAACCAACAATGATTATTCTAAGGTGTTTTACTTGATCACAATCAAATCAAGGACTAGCTTATTGCAGAACCAAAAACTAGTCAAAACAAAACTCTAATCTTTTTGTTCTTTTGTAAAATGGAAATCAACACTTTATAAACAAGTAATTCGAAATTTGACCCAAAACAACTTAAATGGCAAGCTGCTCACACAAGGAGACTTTACGACAGGCCCGACTTCTAAGAAGGCTGACTAACCAGAGAGATCTAAGGCTGGACAACTTTCTACCGTCAAAGTCACTACAGGACCTATTGAAAAATCAAACCCTAGGCCTAAACTTCGTTGAAATCCACTAAAACACTCAAAGCTCACAAAACAAGTTCAGGTGAAAATTCTTGACAGGGTACTAAAGGATCTGGGTGGAAAACACTAAGAAAAATCAAAATCTAAAAGCAATTAAAGCAAAAAATGGAATTTTCCTAAATTTTACAGGAAGACGCAGGCAACCCGTTATAACAGGTGCGGGCCCGCTCTGTGCAAAAGGCAACAGCGCGTCCAAAGACGCACTGTGCAGTACTCAGAGGGTGCGTCCTTCTGGAAAAGTTGAGAAAAACCAAATCTAACTAAATCTAAAGCTAAGCCACCCAAATACTAATTCTCACAGTCAAAAACCAGAAAATAAAAGTGATTTTCACAGAGCAAAGTTCACACAAAGGAAAAGACTCTCTCATTAATGGAATCCCCAGCGGAGTCGCCAATTTGTCGTGGCGGAAAAAGTCGTTTGTGCGGACACAACTGACCTCCCTAGGAGTCTAAACTCTCTAGCGACAAACAAGACAAAATGGAGTGATCTTTCTCTAAATATACCTTTTAAAACATGAAAACTACAAGTGTTTAGGCTTACCTTATTCCAAAACGCGGTTGTTGTAGTCCGTCCTTGCCGATCCGGATGAGCTCCTCCTTCAAGTCAATTCCTGCAACCACAAACAATCAAACAATTACCAAGCACTTGCATTTCATATAATAAAACATATATTCAACATGCAGACCAAGGAACACATGAAATAACTCATTAACACAAGCTATTGAGAAAAATAAACCAGTTTGTATTAATAACGAAACAAAGAAACTCTTACAACCTGGCCTTGGTGTTGTGCAAGTTCCTCCCAGGGTCCATCAAGGGTTTTCCTCTACTTTGACAAAGCTCACCCACTTCCAAGTAGAATCAAGCAAAGACAATCTCTCCTCACAAGGTTCTAAATGGGAGTCCTAATTCCTGCAGCATTTACCCAAAGAAAATGTATAGCTCCAACCTCTCCTCCCTCTGGCTCAATGTCTTTATTTATAGTGCTGTAAAGAGGTTATTCAGGTCCACCATCAATGGGATAATCCCCCTCTTTGGGTGGGATAGCTCCCTTATTGATGGGATAAGTTCCCCCTTAATAGAGATACATGAACCAACTGGAGGCGCATCCAATTCATCAAACCGACCTCTAGAAAGTTCTAGAAGTAACCACAAGTAACTTTTTTAAGATGAAACTCGCGCATTTTTCCTTTTACAGAAGGACGCACCTGTCCCTTAACATACAGAGCGTCCAAGGACGCACCTTTTGTGAACATGGTCAGCGTCCCCGCAGGTAAGGCTAGAGAGAACCTGCGACCCCAGAGATAAACATATTTTTGACAAGACTTTCTCTCTTCTTTGAGTTTGAGATGGATAGCAGAGGCATAAGACTTGCCTAAGAGGGTAGCATGACTGTTGATTTGAGCCATACTAACTGTAAGTGGTCATGGTGACATTTTTTAGTGTAACACTTGGGTCCAAAAATCCTTAGGTTCTATATTCTGCAAGGTCTGCCTGATCTCTGTGTCCAACTGCTCAATCTACTGATAAAAATCATCTATCACCACATTGGCTTCTTTCGATTTGACACGCCGAACTAGATCAAACTGAGTCGACTTTTCACTTACTCACGTCGGTAGTAGAACATGAAAATGAAGGTTCAACTTCCTCTGTGTGTACCTGAATCTGTGAGTGACCTAAGGCAACTCATATGAATACATCAGTCACCCCTGTAGAGGATACTGATTGTAAATCTTCTTCTGGCAGCACCAACGAATTTGCCATTTTTTCCAGTTTTGGTCTACTTTCATGAATATAAGCTGATAATTCGACCTATTTTTTAAGTTGTGAAATAATACCTAGTGGATCATAATGCCAACAATCGTCCAACATGAAACAAAAAGAAGAAATTTATTTTTCCAAAGCATCAATGGCATTCTTATTTTTAGCAATTAGAAGAGATATAGCATAAGGATAGCTGGACAATGCTCCTTTCTTTTTAGATACAAAATCAAATTCATTAAGAACAATTTTCTTCCTTAATACTTCGTATGCAAATAGTAAAGGTGTCACATACTTAGGGACCCAGGTCGGATGATTATCAAACACGTATAACTGTATTACAGTATAATCAGGAAAAAAAATCCAGCTACTAATAGTTTCTTCCTCGGTCAGCCTTAGTACTTTGACTTGTTCTTCTAAGATCAGATTCACTCTAGCTTCAGTTATTTTGGATTTTAAAGGATAGGCAAATAATTCGATATACTATGAGTAAGAAAATGGAATATGTTGAGGATATATTACATCAGACCACCAAAATACCTATTTTTATTTGCCTTCAGCGTCTATAGTGCTTAGGAGGATCCTAGAAGCAAGAAAGTATGAAGGATAATTGTACAAAACCAAGTGAACAAGGCAATAACAGTGTCAGCAGGAGTAGAAAGGAAGGGTGGTAGAAAAATCCAAAGTGAGGGCTAGAGCTAAGTTCTTTGGAAAGTTAATGGTCTACTGGTATGGGTTAAGAGTAACAAGACAAATTGCTAAAAACAACAATTTATCTACCTTAGAGTCATCAGTGAGACCGAAAATAACCGACAAAAGAGATGCTAAGGTTTGATAGAAGGGCTTTAGAAAAGTAATCAAAATAGGAAAAACTAGCTTTAGCTCAAGGAAAGAATTTTTGAAAACAGTTCAATGAAATTCAAGCTAATTTTCTTTAGTCCATGTAATAAATTTGTTTTCTAACCCTCTATTTGTAATGTCTATTCCTTAGGTTGGGATTCCCAACATTTTCACCATAATTCCCTCATCAATCTTTAAAAATAAGGCTCAGATATTCCTAAAGTGTATTGCTCGCTTTTCTGGTTCAGAGCTTTTAGCTAGCAAGAATATGGAATCAGGGTTAAAATGGACTGGCTAAAGAACTGCACACAGGCTTCTGGTCTTGAGAAGGAAATGGTAATCAACTGACGCAGTAGATGATGAGGAGAGAGTCATCTTTAGGGTGAGGATATCAGTGAGGCACACCTTGGTGTCCTGCACTCCCTCCAACTCGTTCAGAAGGGCTTATTTCCCTATTGGCTCGACCATAATGACTCGAAGGGGTAGGATTAGAAATGTAATCAAAAGGTGGAAATAGATAATGAATTACAGGTGAATATGATTGAATTTGTAATGTGCATGGTAGTCTTGCAACCTCAATAGGATGTTGAGCTTGAGCGGATAACATGTTGAGAGCAAAAATAATGAGTATAATAGGAAAAGGATGGTCATGCTTATGCTTAATGGCATTTTAGGATGCTCATTAATGCATTAGAAATGTGTGAGAATATCATAAGCTAGGCTAACAACCAAAGTGGGCTAGACCCGCCCATCACACGAAGGAAATAATTCAATTAGTGTGTAAGTCTAGATGTGATGACCATCGATCTGATATCGATCAATGGTTATCATGGTGTTAGGTCCGCGCAGATGCACTAACGAGTGAGCAACTTCAATAGCGATAGAATCCAAGAGCCATTGTGTTGGGATGGGGTCCCCTGGGTCAATTTTGGGGTTAAAGCCCAAGTTTTGATGTAAAAAGATGTAAAGTCTCCACAAATTGTGGTTGTGGAGTGCGTAGCTAGTTAAGAGTAAAAAAGGGTTTTACCCTTCTTTTATGTAACTTGAGCTAGATTTTTAAGATCCTTGAACGATGGAATTGTATAAATAGGTGTGTCTTAGGGATGTCTAAAGAAATTAATGGAAGTTGTCTATGGGTATGAACGAAGAAGTCTAGTGCAGAAGTAGAGGTCTTAGAGGAGGGATAGGCTCTGCAGCTGAGTGCACGGACCCCGACAACTGAGTGCATAGGGAATTTTTGAGTTTGTAAGCTTAAATAAATATCAATAAAGAAGATTGTTGCAGAAATTCTTGCGTTTTATCTATTATATTCTGTTATGTATGAATGCACTTTATGTTGTGACGAATAATGGTTTGATGAAATAATGATGTATTTATCCGTGACTTTACTTGATCTACATTGTTATCTGAACACAATTAATGTTAAGTGATTACGTGAAGATTATAATGATTTATGTTAAAGATATCAAACACTTAAGTAGATCTAAGAAAATAATGGTTTAAGGGTAATCTAAATCACGTGTAAGTAGCTAATTGACCTGTTTAAGGTCCGCAAAAGCCAATAGTAGACCTTTGCAGAGGTCTAGAGGCCAAATGGAGGAAGTTACAACAATATGTTGTAGGAGTATAGAGGTCTGCGCAAAGGCAGATATAGGTCACCAAAAGGACATCACATTGATCTCTAGGTGTTGAAACTTGGTTGCAACATCCCCCCATACTACTTCGAGTGAGACTTTAGTCCCTGCACTGCGGACTAATGCTAGAAGAGCCAGTAGTGTAGAGATTTGTTTGCCACATCTATCTTTGAACCTGGGTCAAGACCCCATAAGCCAACACATTGGATGTAGGATTAATCATTGGTCTACATGCGCCGGGAGAGAGTCAAGTGCTTATTACATGTGCACCTTTGTATGCAAGTTTATTGATTTTCCTATTATATTAACTTTTGACGACAATCAGACAGGGAAATGCAAGAGTTTTAAACACGTTGGGAAGTTAATAGAAGCTATCTAAAGCATGCTTTGAGATCGTGAGAGCATAAATTAATCGTTGGTCCTTAGCTAAAGGTAGATCCTCCCTTCAATAATGCTCAACTAATAGAGAAAGCGTTAAATTACTTTATAAAGGTTACGAAAGCTTAGTATTTAGAAAAATTTCATAGCAGGGAGTTTTTTCCCCTACAAAAGGTATAGGAAGTAACGAATAAGACCTGGGACAAGGTTAATGATCATTACAAAATGATCTTAATAGAGGTGTAGGAAGGCATCATGGAGTTAAAGCTAATACCACAAAAAGTTAGACAACCGGCACAAATAGTTCAGCTACCACAGTTAGATCGACGAATAGAAACAAAATTCAGAGGAAGGATTTTTCAGGTACCATATGGAGCATTGTAGTTTGAATCACCAGAGGATAGAGAACAAGAAAATTCATGGGATAGCATCAACATGAACATTGATGCACTGTCGATTTAGGTATTACATGAACATTGATGCACTCAGCAGTGGACTTCTACCCTAGGCCTCTACGCACTTAGCTGCAGAACCTCTTCCTAAACTAAGGCCATTTTCTCTCAGCTCTCACATACCCATTACATCAACTAATTTCCCCAAAACTTGCTAAGAATTGAACTTCCTTAGACTCTTCTAAGACTTCCTTTTTATACATTCCCATGGTCTGCGGACCAAGGGTGGATCTCATCAAGCCAACACAAGCTACCTAAAATAAGGGTGGAAACCATTTTTGACTGTTTACATCTTCACGCTCCATGACCATAAAATGCAAAGACTTTACATTCTTTATACAAAACTTGGGCCTTTAGCCCCAAAACTTGGGTTTTTAACCCCAAAATTGACCCTAGTAGACCCATTCCCAACAAGCCCCCAACACAAATTTGGTGACTCGCCCCAAGTCACTTGGTCTGTATGGAGATCTTGTCATGAAGACCTCCCATATCCACATTTACTACTGCAACCTTGGTGGTACACAGTGTTGCCGCCTATTTAGCCTACTCAACCAGCAGCTCCGTATCTAGTCTTGCACTATCTGCATGTATTTTCTATTATGCAACCTACAGACTGGCCAATTTCCCTCTAATGGAGGAAGTGAGCACATAGGCTTCCTCTAGCCAATGCCGCAATCTGGCCTTCAGTACTGCCTCCTTGCACTGAGTTGCGTCCACCTATTCATTTAGTGCCTTTGCTTCCAGCAGCTTCACCAACCTCTGCGTGATGGCGACTGTGTGCATTGCCGCTTTAACCTTGTCGTACCTTTGTTGTAGCTCCCATGGCTTAGTTTCTAGACTTTGTAGGTTGGGATCTTCCTTCAGACTCGCAACTACTTCAAGCACGTGTTCAACGAGTACACTGTAATCCTTCACTGCAGTATTGTCAGCTGCAACAGAATCTTTGACAACAGTCTTGCACTACTCTCTAACTTCTAGTGGAGTTAAAGGTTAGGCCATCAACTCAAGTTCTATGATCTTAAGGTTTGGTTCAAACTTAACCTTAGCCAGCTTTGTTCATGCCTTGCACACACCTGCAGCGAGCTTCCATATTCTTGCATCAAATGGTGTGTCTTCTGGGATGTTCAGCTCTAGAACAGTCTGACATGCCTTAGCCATCACAACTATTGTGTGCTCATTCTTCTCTGTGATCTTATTAATAATATCGATCATGGATTTCTTTTCTAGGAACAAATTGGAATTTTTCACCTTCTTCTCGTTGCTAACATTAAATTCACGTTGTTCCCGAGATCGAAGTTCTGTGATCACACCATCGTGTAGTGTGTGAAGGGCTTCACTTGGAAGCATGGCCAAGTTTAACCCAACTTGCTTGAGAGTGCTAATAGTGGCCCTGTCAGCCTCTCTTTCTATTGTCAATGCTCCATCTGGCAGCGCGATAGCTCGATGGTCCATTGAGCAGACCATATCTATTGCATCTAAGGTTCCAGGCACCAAACTGCTCGATGCCACACTTCCCTGCTGTCACACGGAATCAGTCAAGGGTGTGGACACAACTGACCTTCCTAGAAGTCTAAGACATTCTAATGACAAACAAAACAAACTGGAGCTATCCTTCTCTAAACATACATTATGATATGAGAAATCAAGTGTTTCGTTCTTACCTTTGTCCAAACGCTGTTGTAGAAGTCCAAGCTTTGTTGATCTGGATGAGCTCCTCCTTTTCTCCAAAACCTGCAATCACCAACAGTCAAACAATTAAATAGCACCTGATTATAACATAAAACAAAGCATATTCAACACATAGACCAAGGAGTACATGAAATAACCCATTAACAACAAGTTATTGAGAAGAATGGACCAATTTGCATTAAAGGTAATCAAAAGGAACCATTACAACCTGAGCCTTGGTGTTGTGCAAGCTCCTTCCAGGGTCCACAAGAGTCTTCCTCTACTTTGACAAAGCTCACCCACTTCCACATAGAACAAGTAAAGATGACAATCTCTCCTCACAAGCTTCTAAATGGGAGTCCTAATTCCTGCAGCATTTACCCTTAGAAATCTATGGCTTTCAACCTTCTTCCTTCTGGCTCAATGCCTCTTTTTATAGTGCTCAAGAGGAAGTTAATCAGGTCCACCATCAATGGGATAGTCCCCCTCTTTGGATGGGATCACTCCCTTATTGATGGGATAAGTTCCTCTTTGATAGGAGTGCATGAACCATCTGGAGGCGCTCAATACACATCAAACAACCTTCTAGAATGCTCTAGAAATGACCACAAGTAAGTTTTTGAAGATAAAACCTGCACATTTTAACCTTTTCAGAGGGACGCACCTGCCCCTTTAGATACAGAGCGTCCTTGGATGCAGACCTTATGAACAAAAGGTGCGTACCCGCAGGCAAGGCTTGAGAGAACCTGCGTACCCAGAGATAAACATATTTATAAGGACTTTCTCTCTTTCTTGGAGTTTGACATGAATAGCAGAGGCATAAGACTTGCTCAAGAGGGTAGTATGACTGTTGATTGAGCCATACCGACTGTAAATAGCCATGGTGACATTTTTTAGTGTAACAGATTGCCCCCTAAAGTGCGAAGCCTGGAATAGATTAGGGTTTCGTATTATCTAGGAAGGGTGAAGCGCTTTATCATTTCGAGGATTATCTCGTGGAGAACCTGGTTGGAACCTGCAATTTTCAACACAAAATACATGGATAAGATTATATCATCACTGAGGTAGGCATTCCCATACTCAGATAAAAACTTTAACTAACAGACTAACTACTCTGATACATGAATGATTTTGCAGTACATCATAATCATAGACTTTTGTAGACACAGTATGGTTGCAGCCATCTGTTTATGATTAGTCTACTTAGATAATGAATACAAAACTCCTCGCAGCCTGGATGGTAAAGATTTGATCCAGGGTCTTCATTCCTACTTCTCGAATTGGTACGATTCTAGCCATGCGAATAAATGAGTCGATGTCGAACATGGTAGAAACCACTTGATTACCAGTCAATGATGTGAACTGTTAACAAGCATGAGAGAGACCACCAGTAATGTCAATGGTTCTCAAAGTACCCAGTACAATCCATGAGATGTGAATGAATGAGTTGATGTCGAACATTTCACGGAATCCTTCGATCGAAAGTCAATGATGTAAACTGACGTCAAAGGCGAGAAACCTGCCATTGATGCATGCAGACTTCAAGGCACTGACGATTTCTAAGTCATCTCTCTAGATAATGTGCTGATGTCGATAGAAAGTGACCCGTTGCGGGCAAGCCCACAACACGAAATCATTGTTCAAGTTGAAGAAATATTGTTGTAAGGACTGACTCAGGGATGGTCAAATGGATGACAAGTATTTTGCAGATGAAATTTTTGTTTGCAGACCTCTTGGACACATAACGACACGACAGATGGTTTGGTGCTAAATAACTCAAAGTTAATCCCCGGAACCCGGTTGAAGACTTTCAAAAGTGGTTTGATTGACTGTGAGGTAAAAGATTTCCCAACCCAGGTGAATGAAAAGTTTCATGTCCAAGAGTGGTAATAAAGTTTCTTCTGAGACAAAAGGTAACAAATAGGTTCATTCTTCTCTCTTTTCCCCCACCATTTCTGGCAAGTACCTCTTTATTTTTAACAAGCTTGAGGAGGATAACATATGCTTGATTATAAGCTCATCCTTCGGATGAGTCCAACCCAGTTTTGATTCGAACCCTAGGAAGGAGTGGTTCGTTCCTGTTTGTAATTGAACAGGTCCTTTACTGTGAAATGTTTAACGAGCCCAGTATAGGAGAAACTCGGCGTTTTTCAATTTTAGAGAGTCTGAAAAACTTAAGGAAACTCCAAGTTGAACTTTTTCGTAAATTTGTGTCCCTCAAGCCCGAAAAAGTATAAAATAATACCTTGGGGAACCGCTTGATCTTGCGACCAAGGAGTACTTTCATAATTAGTGTCACTGACCTGAAAAGTAAAAAGCGATCAAGGACACGTCGTTTTATTTCTGTATCGAGTTTGAAACGACAAAAACCGACAATCTTTTCCTGATTTTACGGTCAGAAAAGAGCTATAAGGGGACCGTCTTTTAATTCCGTTTTAACGAGTGTAAAAGAAACGCTCGGCAATCTTTTCATGTTTTAGGAGTCAGAAAAGGGCTTAAAAGATGACTCTGATATTTTGTTTGTGAAAAATTACAATTTTCCCTCTAAGTCCCTTTGTCCTGCACAAAAGCGACACATTACTCATACCTGTTTAAGATAGGCAAAAATTCATCGAAAAACATCTTTCCATGGTGAAAAATGAACAAATTCATCCAAAAAACCTATAAAAAGACTTTTTACCATGTCATTTTTACCGTTTGACTGTTGAGGTTGAAAAAGGAGCTTTTGACAAGAAACTTCCCGTGGTCGCTGCGGAAAATCCGACCGTTAGAATCGAACGCCGTCTCTTCCAGGTATTTCACAACATCCTCTTTGTCAATTTCATCCGTTTAGAATTTTGTTTTAGGTTTCATTTTTGATTTTTGGGGGGTTTTGGGTTTTGGAAACCACCCTGCAGGGGACGCAGGTTACCTTCAGGCCACCTGCGTCCCGGCGCACTGTGCGCCAAACGCGGGGTGCGTCCTCCGCAAAACACGAGTTTTGAAACCCCAAACTCCCAAACTAACCATTGAAATTTCCCAAAACTAATTTTAATGTTTGTTTATTCATGTGTAGGGCACTTATCATGCTAGATTGGAGAGAAAGAGAGCATGAGGAGGTTGATGAAGCTGCAATCAATCATCAACCTTCCCTCGATGCCCTAAGAGGATGTGGATTATACAAATACTGGTCCATACCCGGTATGAGAGCTCAGGTAAGATTCTTGGAGTGGCTGGTTGAGAGATGGAATGTTCAAGAGCAATGCTTTTATATCGGCGGGCAACAACTCGAGATAGAGCCTGCTGACATTTACTTTCTCACTGGCTTGCCGAACAGAGGTGAGCAACTCAATCTGGCTGGGACTAGGCCGGGTGGCCAATCCCTTGATAGTCTCCGAGCATATTGGTGCCTACCTGATCGAGAGCATAAGAAAGGCATAGAGATCAAATATGTCTCTCAACGTGAACTCATGGTCTTAGCTTTCACTGTGACCAGGATTTGTGGCTCAGCCACTTTACATATTGCTACTGGGTCTCAATTTCGGATGGCAATTGATTGTCTCCAAGGCACCATTTTCAACTGGTGTGATGCATTGTTGGCTAACTTGAAAGCCCAACTGACCAAGGCAAAGACCGAGAGACTAAAGACCTTTTGATACGGGCCTATAGTCGTGAGCTTTGCCTTAGAGAGGATTCCAATGCTGATCCCTCAGCATCTCACTGTTGATATTTCGGGTCCTCAGGAGCCAAAGCTAGTACGATGGGTTGCGGTGATGGCCCGGCATCCGGACGAGGGTGCGGCAGTTGTTCGATTCACTGACAGTTATTTTCACTGGTTAGAGGACCAGGTGTTCGCGATTCAGGACTTTCCGTATGCCGGAATAGATTTTCGAGGTGATCCGGACATGGTTCTTCCACAGGGAGAACAATGGGATGACAGAGGTACTTTATTTTTCACGATTTTTCAAATTATGTATTTTTTTTGTTTTTTATATATATCGTCTCAAACTGACAGTAAAATTTTCAAAATGCAGATGTTGGTCCACAGCGTCCAGCCAACCTCCGGCCTTTCGAGAGAAGACATCCAGTTGCACCGGTACCGGCCCCACAGGACGCGGCGGCTGCAGAGGTACTGACTGAGTTGGAGCATGATCTACAGCGTCTGACGGCGGATATACCGGAGACTTCTATGGATGATATTCCTATCAGACTTCAGCGCTACGTAGTCGCGGTCCCTGGACCGTTGAGGAGATTTTTGCGCAAGGTAGCCCGTGCAGTGGTGTCGTATAGGGAGCACCACCAGTGATTGGCTAGTCACTTTGTAGACACATGTGACATTTTGACTTTTTGTACTTATCATTTTGCCGATCATAAGGTGTTTTTCAACCTATGATCGAAGACGATGTATATTTTTTTGACACACTCCTATCTATATATATATCACTATTACCGGCTTATCTTGTTTAACATGTATGATGAAATGTTTTTTAAATTTACTTGCATGATTATCGTAAATGTCTGTCCAACACTCGAGAAGCAATTGCATCTGCTAATGTATTCAAGGACCTTGGAATATGCTGATATTCAATGTAATCAAATTCACGTTCCAAGAGACGCACTCTCAAAAACAACCTTAATAACACAGGATTTCTAATGGCATAAACTCTATTAAGCTGTAATACAACAAGTTCAGAATCTAACCTCACTATCAAACGTCGAATTCCAAATGAAATAGATTCGGATAATAATTCAACCACTGCACTGTATTCTGCAATGTTATTCGTTGTTTGACCGAGGCTTACCCCATGCATAGAAACTAACTCGTCAGAGGGTGAATAGATAACCCAAGCTGCGGAAGAGATATTCCGTGTACTACGACAAGCACCATCAGCAAATCCAATGTATGTTTGGAGGGGCGTCGACATCTACAATATCAAGAGCAAAACCAAGATAAGCCAGAATAACGACGAAAAACACACTCACTAAGCTAAGCACACTGACTAACTAACAATCATACTAGCTAGAAAGAAAACCTAACCTAACTAAAAATTCTCCATACCCACCATTTAAGCATAATACCTCTTTAGGTAAAGTCCATTTCTGGGTTTACCCAAAGAGTCCCCATCAAAATCTACCAGCTCATAAGCCCCTTTTGCTAGCTTTCGCTTTACAATATAGGGTCCATGCCACATAGGAACGAATTTTCCAGCACCTAGCTTATCGTTAGCTTGATCATATAAGAGCACTAGGTCTCCCTCCGAAAAATTTCGAGGGGTCACATTTCTATCATACTGAGCTTTCATTCGCTTCGCGTGAGTCTCGATTGCCAATGCAGCGTCACGTCGAGTCTCATCTAATTTAGCTAAGTACAATAAACGTTTCTCCTCTTCGGAAGTAGCTGGAAGTAATTCGACAGCCATTTGAAGTGATGGGATTTCACATTCAATGGGTAACACTGCTTCTAAGCCATAAACTAGCTGGAAAGGAGTGAACCCTGTTGAGGTTTTCACTGAGGTTCGGTATGCCCATAGCGCCGAAAATAACATGTTGTGCCAATTCGACCGATGAATACCAATGGTTCGTCGGATCATGATAACCAGAACTTTGTTGATAGACTCAACCAAACCGTTGGCTTGCGGATAATAAGGAGTAGAGCTGTCATGGCGCAAACCAAGCTGGCTTGTAAGTTCAGTCATCCTGGTGTTTCGAAAATGGCTTCCATGGTCAGTAATAATTGCTTGTGGGACACCAAACCTAGTTATTATATGATTGAATATGAAAACTGCAGCTGTTTTGCCGCTTGCGTCGAATGTAGGCATCGCCTTGGCCCATTTAGTGAAATAATCAACCCTGTTGAGGTGAGGTTCGGTATGCCCATAGCGCCGAAAATAACATGCCGACCGATGAATACCAATGGTTCGTCGGATCATGATACCAGAACTTTGTTGATAGACTCAACCAAACCGTTGGCTTGCGGATAATAAGGAGTAGAGCTGTCATGGCACAAACCAAGCTGGCTTGTAAGTTCAGTCATCATGGTGTTTCGAAAATGGCTTCCATGGTCAGTAATAATTGCTTGTGGGACACCAAACCTAGTTATTATATGATTGGCTATGAAAACTGCAGCTGTTTTGCTGCTTGCGTCGAATGTAGGCATCGCCTCGGCCCATTTAGTGAAATAATCAACCGCGAGGATGATATACGCATGCCCCCCGGCCGAGTGAGGGTTACAAGTAATAAAGTCGATACTCCATTTGGCGAATGGACCAACGGCAATTATAGGGTGGAGAGGAGAAGGTGGTGCGCGCATCTTTCGATCAAACACTTGGCAGTTGTGGCACTTCCGGACTGCAATGATACAATCTTTAAACATAGATGGCCAGAAGTAACCAGCGCGCAACACCTTCTGAGCTGTGGCATACCCAGACATATGACCGCCACATGCTCCAGAGTGACAATCATTCAAAACTCTCTCAGCCTCTTCGTGAGTTAGACAACGTCGAAAAACTAAGTCTGCCCCCGGCGATAAAGTGTATCTCCAATAATTTTGTATTGCTGGGATTGAAACCTAATTTTTCGACGTTCCGCTTTTGAAGCTTCAGGCCGAAAGGTTTGGGTTTGGAGATAGATGATTATATCCCCGAACCACGGATCTAAAGTACTGATAAGAAACAAAGATTCGTCCGCAATGGACTCTTCTGCCACAGTCTCTGTGTCAGTACGCGGGAAATCACACATCAATTCCGCAAAAACTAAGGATTTCTTAGACTTGGACTTCTCGAACTCCAAGTCGAACTCTTGCAGGATAACGATCCATTTAGAGTACTTGCCCCCTAGCAATTGTTTTGTCAAAATGTAAATCATAGGGTTGCAATCCGAAATAACTGTAGTTTTACGGAGAAGAATGTAGTGACGAAAACGCTGGACAGCTTGAACGGCTGCCAGGGCCAATTTCTCCACATGCGAATATTTTAACTCAGTGGGATTTAAGGTTCGACTGAGATAATATATCACATGTTCCGCTCCGAATTCATCTTCTTGAACTAACACCATTCCAATGGTGGAATATGAAGCTGCGAGGTATAAGAAGTAGTCCTGGTTGTAGTTGGGAGGATGCAACAACGGTGCATGGGTCAACGCGTGTTTAAGTGCATCAAAAGATTGTTGGGCAATCTCGTCCCAAAAGAATTGAACGTTCTGTTTCAACAACCGTGTAAAACCTTTAGTGACCTCGGCGTAGTTTGGGATGAATCGACGTAAAAAGTTCGCTTTCCCTTGCAAACTTTGGAGTTGGCGCAAACTCGAAGGAGGAGGCAATTTGATGATCACCTCGACTTTCGAGGGATCGACGCGAATGCCGGCTTTTGAAACAACAAATCCCAGCAATCGACCTGTTTCTATACAGAAAACACACTTGTGGGGATTCAACCGAATTCGATAATGCCTACACCTCATAAAGATTGCTCGTAAGTGGTCAAGGTGATCAGCTCGATGTAAAGAATGAGCAGGCAAATCATCGAGATACGGTTGCACAATGTGCTTGATGTCGTGAAATGCGTAAGACATCGCCCGTTGAAAAGTGGCCCCGGCATTCTTAAGCCCAAAAGGTAATTTGCAATAAGCAAATGTCCCCCATGGACAAATGAATGCCGTTTTTGGTTGGTCGGCAGGTAGAATATTGATTTGATTATAGCCCGAAAAACCATCCATGAAGGAAAACATTTCACTTCCGGCACAATCATCAATAATTTGATCGATATAAGGCGTAGGATAGTTGTCTTTTGGACAAGCTCGATTGATATCCCTATAGTCGATACAGATTCTTATTGTTCCTTGTTTCTTGTTGACCGGAACAATATTCGATACCCAATCCGTTAACGGGATCGGATAAATGAAACCTGCTTTCAACAGCTTTTCGACTTCTGCTTTAATCGCAGCCGCTTTTCGAGGGTGAATCTGACGCAACCGTTGCCGGATGGGTTTAGCATCCGGGTAGGTTTTGATTTCATGAACAACAATGGCAGGATCGATTCCCGGCATTTCCTCGTAAGACCAGGCAAACACATCGCGGAATTCTTGGAATAGGGCCTTGTAAGTTTGGATTTCTTCTTCTGTACATGCGGCACCTATATGAATGTTCTCCTCAATTCCGGGCTTCACTGAAATATCAATGGGAATAGTACGAGAAATATTCCCTAAATTCAACTCTGAATCAGAATGTTTCGTTGGATCCTGAGCGTCTTTGACATATTCAGCGGTAAAGATAGATGAAAAATCATTTTCAAATGCATCATCCTTAGGTAAAAACGAAGATCTGTGATGGAGATCTTCCCATGGTAGATCGTCTACACTTAGGATTTCGCGAAGTTGTTCGTCAGATGACACGACTTCGGGAAACGCTATCCGTTCTAAGGTTGAGGTGAAAAGTGATTCTTCACTGACCACATTCATTTGGTCGACCTCGGTTGAATGAAAGTCGGTAAAAGACATGAGAGCTTCATAAGCAATTTCATATGGACTCAAAGGCATAGCATTACCGAATGAGTCTATCTCAGAGTCAGATGGGACATACCAAGGATCATCATAAATAATGTTTTCTGATGTAATCATATGAATTGTTGCAAACGAAGGTTCTACGCTGAGTGGAGGGAGAGGAAAAGTTCCCAGTAAACCGGAATCCTTAACTAAACCTACACCAACGTCCCTATAAGGGATTGTCGTTTTACCGACATGCTGGATACTCTCTGAAGAGGCTGGGTCGGATGAAAAGTATGTCAGCTGATCAATAGTCACGATCTTACCGTTATGTGGAAACTTAATTACTCTGAAGACCGATGAAACGACCGCTGTCATAGCATATGACCAACTTCGACCCAAAAGAAGGTTGTAGTCTAGAGGGGCATCAACCACTTCCACATCCAGACTAACGGTTTTACCTTCTACCCCTATAGGCAATTCCTGTAGAATACCAAACGGACGGAACCCACGGCCATCAAAGGCCTTAAGGATGGTGGGGGATTGGTTCAACGAAGGAGAACCAAGGGATCTCCAACATTGAATTGACATAATACACGTAGAAGCTCCCTCATCAATCACAGTTCGATGAATAGGCCTGTTTTTGACTATCACTGGAATTTGGAAAGCCATTTGATGGGGGAGTCGTGGTGTACTATTTTCTAGATCGAAGATCATTAGATTCGGATCCTGAACGTCAACAGCTCCTATAGCCGACAAAAGCAATTTTCGTTGTGCTGGGCATGATTGCAGCACTTCTAACGCCGACATTGCTGAGGGTGAAACAGCTAAGTCCTCAACAATGTTGTAATTCTGGGCCGCTCTCGCATGTGGATTGAAAGCAGACCTTCGAAGTACACCCTTGGCGGGCGGTTTAATTACTAAGTCTGGGTTAGGTTTCTCGATCTGTAGTGGATCGGAACCAGGAGCTGAGGTTGATGGGTTAGAGTGAGAAGATTCTGCTTCCTTACCATCAACAGGATTCTTACTACCATAATCTTGCGATCGAGTCGCAATCCTCACATGAGACATCATCAAAATGGGTTCTTCACTGGCATTCGAGGAAGAACCTATCATCTTATTCTCCTGCTCCGGAAATGGATTTTTTAACACAGCAGGAGTGGGAGAACCTTTGACTATTTTCACTACCTCGGCCCGATGAGGGCAATCTCTCGTAAAATGATCCTCTTCACAAATAAGACAAGGATATCGAGGTTTGCGCTTTTCGTCATTGGTTTCCGACTTTTCAGTTTTCTCCTTCGGAGCCTTGTCTGCTTTAGCCTTCTTCTTTCCTTTCTTCTTCCACCGTTTTTTGATTTGGCCGTAGATGACTCTACAGCGTGAATATCGGCGGTAAGTTCAGGAGAAGACTCTCCTGTCGGGGAATCGGGCAAAGTGATAATAGGAGTAGTTGAAGCCTTGGAAGACTTCTTCTTGCTCTTTGTATTCACGATACCAATCATACCATCAGCGGCATGAGATCCCGAAGGAGCAGCAGCGATTTGGTTCGACTTTGGAAGATCCAGAATCTTCTCGTGTAATGTACCCGACTGCGTGTAAACTAAGTCAAGGTATTGTGCCTGAGCAATGACTTGCTCCTCAGTAACTACTCCGGCCTTAGCTACATCTTCAGTAATCCTTGGTAATAATGATTTAACAAACCATTCAGCTAAGATTTGGTCCGGGATAAAAACTTTCACTAGCCTTCTTCGACGTCTCCACTCATGAATGTGATCTGAAATATACGTGGAGGTTGATTGTTTTAGTGAAGTTAATAACTCCGTACCGTTATCGTATCTGACCGGTAACTGAAAGTGAGTTAAGAACGAGGTAGCTAACTGGCTAAAATTGTAAAAAGAGGCCCGTGGTAACTCAATGTACCACTTGGCCGCGAGACCAATGAGTGTACGCTGGAAAAGACGTAAGCGGATCGAATCATCCGAGATAGAATTTGAAGCACACCAGAGGTGGTAAGTCATCACGTGATTGGACGGATCCTCTCCAGACTTACCTTCGAACTTGGGTATATCGCTGGGCAACTTATTTGGCATTGGCGGCCAGAACGGAAGATATTGAATTGGATCGTTCGTTAGGCGCGTCAAGTCTGGTAAATCCAAAGTTGCGATAAACGGTAACTGCCGGTTAGGATCTCTAAAACTCTGGGTCACAATACCGGCCCCAGGAGGAGGATATCCAGGATAACTAGGAACAGGAGTCGCATTTGGGATATTATATCCTCCTGGAAAACCAGGATTAACCGGACCGTACTGGGGTTGCTGAGGTTGTTGATAAGTGTACCCAGGATACGGTTGATACTGGTAAACCGGTTGTTGGACAGCTTGCCCAGGTTGATACTGTCCCTGGTACGGAGGTTGAACAAATTGAGGTTGAGTAGTAACAACCGTACTTATACCAGGTTGGCCTACAGGCATCTGGACTGTGGTTTGAATCGTAGATCCAGACAACGGTACAGATGTCTGAGGAGTGGTTACAGAGACAGTAGAAACCGGAGCCGTCGATACTCCAGAAGTAAGTATGGTAGATGTGGCGGTAGTTGCAGCAGCCGTTTGAGATGGAGTACTAGGTGCAATTGGCGGCTGAGTAACTACGAAGTTACAGAGGTCTGAACACTTGACTGGACAGGTTGCGGTTGCTGGGGTGGACCAGGAACTACAGGTTGTCCTGCTTGAGGTACCGACTGTATACTTGGCTGCAACATCTGTTGACCCTGTGACGGATCCCACACTAACATTCCAGGGTATTGACCCATAACAGGTTGAGGGTACTGAGATCCATAGCCGGATTGAGGATAGGATTGATAATTGTAAGGTGCAGTCCCATATGATTGCCCTTGAGGTGGTTGATAACCTTGACCTGAGTATTGACCTTGAGGTTGATAACCTTGAGGTAAATACGGGTACTGGGGTTGACCTTGACCTTGAGGTTGGTATCCTTGAGGTTGATACCCTTGGGGTTGATACCCTTGGGGTTGCCATCCTTGAGGTTGCCATCCTTGAGGTTGATATTGATACTGAGGTTGACCTTGGGGTACATATTGAGGCTGGGGTTGACCTTGAGGTATGTATTGCCCCATAGGAGCGTACTGACCTTGAGGTTGCCCCCCAGACACGAATGAAGTACCTTGAGGTTGCCCCCCAGGCATTAACGAAGGCTGCCCCCCAGGCGGTAATTGGCCACCTTGAGGTTGGGTAACGGGAACTGAACCTGACATCATGTAAATGTCTCCTACACTCAATGGTACATTACCACTGTTTCCAACTAATAACCCATGATCAATGGGTTGAGGAGACGCTCCCGCAAAGGTACCAGAAAGAGATTGATACCCAGTAGGAACAGAAGGACCGCCATGTAAAAAAGATTCAGGACTTTGTGTAAACACAGATGACTGACCAGACATATTTACAGGAGTATGAATACCTCCAGGTGGAAAAGGAGTACGAGGTGTGGAAAAACCTAGCCCAAAGTTGTCTAAATAATTGGTTAACGAAAGGTACCAAGTAGTACTTCTAGGAGGACTGTAAAAGATGGATTCACGCTCCCTTAGATCAAGGGTAATTTGATCTTCAGGATCAGAGACGCCTATTTCTTCCTCTGGAACAAGTTCTTCTATAGCAATCAAACCAACAGGAAGATTTTCGGTGATAATTCTTTCTATTCTCGGTGAATCAGGAACACTAGGAGTCGGAGTAACAGGTTCGGATATTTCTGGTTCTTCGCCTGTATCGCTAGCAGACGAAAAACTACCAACAAGCTCAGAAACTGTAACAGCTTCGGGATTATAACCTGTCTCTAAACTTTGGTAATCTGGATGGACTACCAAGGAAGATTCTCCTTCTTCAGGTGAACCTACTCTACTGCCACTAGGAGGAGTTACAAGGACCTTTAAACCTTCTAAATTACTGGGGTCGTCTCGAGGAGGTTCACCCCTAAGTCTACGGGATCTTCTCAACAATTCGGCCACAGAAACAACTTCAGGAGACTGGCCCCGAAGTCTACGGGACTGTCTCGGTAATTCCGCCACAGCTAAAAACTTTTAACTACTACACACGAAAACAAAATAAAATTTCAAATCAAACCACCTAAAGTCTCTAAAGAACCAAACAAATGTGAATCACACGCCTAAAGAATCTAGGGCGTCAAACCAAACACAAACAGTATTCTTCCGGACCAAAAGCGCTAGTTGGTGATTAGGTCCAACCTCGCAGGATTCAGTACAGAAATGGCGGGTGGAACAGTTACGCCGACAACCTGCTTAATGAATAGACTGGACCAAGTTCCTCCACTTTAACCGTCTCGAGTGAAGTGAACCCCCCAGAAAATCCAAGTGAGTATAGCCGACGTCTGCTCCAGGTACAGTGGGACCTTCCCTCCACCGTCACCTTGGGTAGAATCCTAGAGATTATGGTCACTAAGGTTACCAACGGCCACAAGTACACCTGGGGGAACAGTCTAAACTCCGACAGCACGCAAGGGCAGAGTAGCAAGCTCAATCCCCTTACGGCTCCTTGACAGTAATCCAAGGTTTACCGATAAGTGACCCCTGGCTCCTCGACAATGGTTAATCCGAGGTTTACCGTTTGTAATACGTACTGTCTGGCGTCGTTCCCAACGAGGGGGGAATGATCCCCTCACTGGTTCGGACACGAGCTCGTGCTTCTCCTTTAAGAGGAGCTTTCCCAGAGTGTAAATGTAACAATTGGATTTGATTCTATCACAAGATCGACTACTTGTTTGGTTTTACTGTCTTGGAGAGTTAAGTACTCACCTACTCCAAGACACTAGCCTGATCTAAATTGATGCTTCAGAGCCCTAGAAAATAAAAGTTACTAGTTCAATTTTACTTTAAGCGTTACTTTTAAGGTTGTTCTTTAAAGTCGCAAGGTGATGGAAGTGAAACCAATGGTGTGTAGACTCGACTCCAACCACTACAAAGATGCACCTAAGATGATCTATGCTACTTTGCTTTTTCAATGAAATTCTTTAACTAAGAGAGTTGAGAGAATGCAATTTTTTAAAGAAAACAACTTCCTTAGAAAAGACAATCAAAGAAACAATTCTCTTTTTCTTTTCGAGCACACAAACATAACCACTCTTTACTTGCACGAAAAACTCTTTTTCTTTCAAAACTTTCAAAGCTACTTGAAACAAAACTTTTCAAAGGAGATATTTTTGTATTTTCTCTTTTTAATAAAGCATGTAAACCTACCTTTAACAAAAAACAATCTCAAAAGCTACAAAACTATGAAAATTTGACTCACAAGCAAACCAAAAGAGAGATTACTCTAAGCAAACCTAACAAGGCAAAAGCTCACAAAGACGATTCTAGGATGTTTTACTTGATCAAAATCAAATCAAGGACCAGCTAATGCAGAATCAAAAGACTAGTCAAAACAAAACTCAAATCTTTTTGTTCTTTTCGTAAAATGGAATTCAAGACTTAAACAACAAGCACTTCGAAATTGGCCCAAAAGACAACTTGATGGTAAGTTGCTCCTACAGGTAGACTTTATAACAGGTCTGACTTCTTAGAATGTTGACAAAACCAGAGATATCTAAGGCTTGACAACTCCTACCACTAAAGTCACTACAAGACCTACTCAAAAATCAAACCCTAGGGCTTACACTTCGACGAAATCCACTAAAACACTCAATGCTAATGAAACCAGTTCAGGTGAAGATTCTGGACAAGGGACTGATGAATCTGGGCAGAAGAAACTAAGAAAAAACAAAATCTAAGAGCAAAAAAGGCAAAAAGTGGATTTTTCTCAAATTTTGGCAGGGGACGCAGGCAACCCGTTAGCACAGGTGCGGGCCCGCTCTGTGCACACAGCAAAAGTGCATCCAGGGACGCACTGTGCAGCACTCAGAGGGTGCGTCCTATTGAAAAACTCAAGAAAACTCAAAATAAAACTAATCCTAAGCTAACCCACCCAGAGACAAGATCACAGAGCCAAAACCAGAAAAATAAACCAATTTTCTCAAAGCAAAGTTCACACAAAAGAAAAGACTCTTCTCATCAATGGAATCTATCCCTAGCGGAGTCGCCAATTTGTCACACGGAATCAGTCAAGGGTGCGGACACAACTGACCTTCCTAGAAGTCTAAGACATTCTAATGACAAACAAAACAAACTGGAGCTATCCTTCTCTAAACATACATTATGATATGAGAAATCAAGTGTTTCGTTCTTACCTTTGTCCAAACGTTGTTGTAGAAGTCCAAGCTTTGTTGATCTGGATGAGCTCCTCCTTTTCTCCAAAACCTGCAATCACCAACAGTCAAACAATTAAATAGCACCTGATTATAACATAAAACAAAGCATATTCAACACATAGACCAAGGAGTACATGAAATAACCCATTAACAACAAGTTATTGAGAAGAATGGACCAATTTGCATTAAAGGTAATCAAAAGGAACCATTACAACCTGAGCCTTGGTGTTGTGCAAGCTCCTTCCAGGGTCCACAAGAGTCTTCCTCTACTTTGACAAAGCTCACCCACTTCCACATAGAACAAGTAAAGATGACAATCTCTCCTCACAAGCTTCTAAATGGGAGTCCTAATTCCTGCAGCATTTACCCTTAGAAATATATGGCTTTCAACCTTCTTCCTTCTGGCTCAATGCCTCTTTTTATAGTGCTCAAGAGGAAGTTAATCAGGTCCACCATCAATGGGATAGTCCCCCTCTTTGGATGAGATCACTCCCTTATTGATGGGATAAGTTCCTCTTTGACAGGAGTTCATGAACCATCTGGAGGCGCTCAATACACATCAAACAACCTTCTAGAATGCTCTAGAAATGACCACAAGTAAGTTTTTGAAGATAAAACTTGCGCATTTTAACCTTTTCAGAGGGACGCACCTGCCCCTTTAGATACAGAGCATCCTTGGACGCAGACCTTATGAACAAAAGGTGCGTACCCGCAGGCAAGGCTTGAGAGAACCTGCGTACCCAGAGATAAACATATTTATAAGGACTTTCTCTCTTTCTTGGAGTTTGACATGAATAGCAGAGGCATAAGACTTGCTCAAGAGGGTAGTATGACTGTTGATTGAGCCATACCGACTGTAAATAGCCATGGTGACATTTGTTAGTGTAACACCTGCCCTACATTGGTCTGCACCTTAGTAGCCTGGATTTCCAGATCACGCAGACCCGTTTGAATGTCAACCAAGGCCTGGTTCTACTACTGCTTGAACTGCTACAGTGGTTTTGTGGTCGCGTCCCTCACTGTATCATCGATATCATTCTAATCACCCTCTATCAAGGTGATTAGGTCAAGGGATTATTTGCTGGCCTTGGACTTCTTCTGTGGCCCTACTTTCTCCTACTCCCTTGTCTGCTTAACCCGGAATGCAGTAGTCTCTGGGTCTGCTCCTCCCTATTTTGAGCCCTGCTCCTCCTCCTGTGTCTACGGGAAAGGTGACATCTGACTCCTATTAGAGTCATGACCTACCTCTTCCTCCTCCCGTTCTTCCTGCATTTTGGCCACACGCTCTACTTTGGCTTTGTCCTCGACTTCCTTCCACCATCTTTCGGCCAACTGCTCCATCTTTAACCTAGCCTCTTCCTTCTTTTGCTTCACAACAAACTTACTAGACCCAGCTGATAAGTCTGAGTCTGTGCACCATTCTGCCGGCCAACTCTCCAGAACTTCAACGATTGCATCATTCGTCACCAGGTATGGAAGACCATACAATTTTTATGCAAGGTCCTTCCGCGCTCTTATGGAAACGTAGTGGAAGTTTTCCTTGAACTCCACATATTTAGACAACTTCTCAAACATAGTCAGTGAGAGCCTCAACTTGTAGTTGAGTGCGGCATAGATGCTTGATTCCATGAGAATCCGAAATATCTTGTTGTCCTTGACTATTTGGGGGTCCTTTGTGGCCTAGATCAAAGTGAACTTCGCTTCTTCTGGTAGCTCCACTACAATAAGAGGAAACTAACTATCCTCTGGTAAGTCCCACTCAACCAGTACAATTGATAACATCAACCATGCATAGTGGAAGGTCTTTCTCTGGTATTGTGCTTCTGTTCAGTTTGCGAGTAACTCGCTGTAGAGGTAGCGCCCAATTAAATTTTACGCCCTCCATGCACTGGGCCACTAAACATACAACCGGTGCTGACACTTCATCTGCGCAACACTTCCTCATGAATTTCCCCGCTGAGATTTGGGTGATTACTTTAACTGCAGGATTGGCTATGGTGGAGATGGCTTCTTGGCAAGCTTGAATTTTTCCTTCATTCGCTCAACAAGGTAGCGCTCACCCGTCTTTCTACCAAATGCCATTGCTGGATTCAAGCTTGAATGCGGGAGCAAAGTGATCCTATGGTTTAGCATGTTAGTGATCGGTATCGGTTCTTCTAACCACCGGCACCCATTGTGCACCAAGCATAACAACTTCTTGATCACTAGAAAATTTATGGGTGTGGTTGTAGTGTGGCACCCATAGCAAGTTCAATAGTCCTGCTTTGTCCACCCCTTTTATCCACTGTCTCAGCTCCAACGCGGTCACACCATAGTCTTTATAGAAGACGTGGTGCATGAATGTATCAGTCACCAAGTGGGGAAGCGCTCTATATATACCAAATCCCAATCCTCCAACTTCAAATGGGGGAGGTGTGCCAGGTGTGGACCTTCAAATGTGATTTTGTTTGGTAGCAATGGTGTGAAACATTTGATTTTGTTCTCATCGATGTCTCTTCGTACGTTCACCTTGTCTCGGTGCGGAGGGACATATGATGGTAGCTTGGAGATAGGGTATTTCCCCTCAATGTCAATTTCTTTTGCCCCCATGTCAACATCTTCCATGCCCATATCAACATCTTCTATGTCCTCATCAGGTTCCAGGTCTACCACCTTGCCCTTCTCCTGTGCAATGGGCTTCTCCTTCTGCAGGTGCTTTCTAGGTGACGTGTGCACCGGCTTTGCCACTTTTTTCTTATCCTTCTTTGCTTTCAGACCCTCTCTGGTCAGCGTAGACCTCGGTCTGGGTGACCTTGAATATTTGGGTACCTCTATAGGTACCTCTACACTCGATACCTCTGGGGCAGCTCTCTCAGTTGCCATTACTTCTCCAACACTTTAGTCTCCACGGGTGCTGACATAATGCCAGTTAAGAGCTCCTAAAATTCCTTTGGAAATTTCTTAAACACTAAACTCACTACCAAAGCCTCGAAATAGTCAAGTTCGTGCGTGCCTGATGGCTCAACACCTCAATTCTCAAAAGGCCAAGCATTTTTCGTTGGTTGGCCAACTCTAATTTATAGGCAATTTCGAATTTGAATCTGACCGTTCCCCCCAAAATATGTTCATAAATGCTAGAGTGGCAGCATATTTTCAAAGATCTTGCTCTTAAATTTTGACTTAATTGTCACCCCCCTGGTCCATTTAGCCATTTTTCCACTATAGAGTCATGAATAGTGACCATAACGGTCACTTTCCAGCTGCCCTGCGCAATCTCTTCTTCAATAGATCAACCTCCCTCACACTTCTGTTGACACTCTAACAATCCTCCATTCCACGCAGTACCCGAATCACACAGCTCTACAACTAGGGCAGTGTAGTTTATAGTCTCACACCTCCTTTCAGCTACTTGGAGCACTAAGACTATGCTTCCACAATATAGTCATCTGGACGGATCCCTAGCATATGGATTCAATTGGCTACCATTCACTTCCCCTAGGAACGAATCTCCATTCAACTTCACCATTTGTTGGATTCATGGGCCCTAACCTAGGTTCAAAATTAATTAGCCAAGAAAATCCCTACACTATTGGCCCTTTCAGCATCAATCTGTGGAGCATGGACTGAAGTCTCATTCGAAGTAGTATGGGGGGCTACATGAACCATTTGTTTGCTTGATGGGCACTGACCTAGTTTCAACGTTAATTAGCCAAGGAAATCCCTACACTATTGTCCTTTCAGCATTAATCCGCAGAGTGCAGACTGAAGTCTCACCCAAAGTAGTATGGGGGAATGAAGGAACCAAGTTTCCTCACCCTGAGATAGTTGTGATGTCGTTTTATACCCTAACCCTTCCTTCGCGGAGACTGATAAACCTTTTAGGGCTTATCAATGCACTTCTTTTATTCGGCCTCGAAACCTTTGCGAAGGTCTATGGTCATCCTTCGCGAACCCTAAATAGGAAATTCAGACACTTGCATGCCTCTGTAATTACTCTTACTTCTATGTTGACCCAGATTAGCTTAAGTATTGGTTAACTTCAACATAAATTATGATTATGTTCACATAAACATATATTATTTCTTGCATTCATATGACAAAGTAAAACACATATATTCGCGCATCAGTACAACATTAAATCATAAACTCAGTATTCAACATAACATAATCACATACATTCATAATAGAAGTAAAATAGCTCCTACACATATATCTCCAGAATAATTCTCTTTATTGATGGTTCAGATCTCGAGTACAGACTCTAACTTCCCTATGCACACAACTGCAAGGGTCCATGCACTCAGCTGTGGACTTCTACCCTAGGCCTCTACACACTCAGTTGTAGAGCCTCTTCCTATGCTAAGACCCTTTTCTCTTAGCTCTCGTAGACCCATTACATCAACTAATTGCCCCAAAACTTCCTAAGAATTGAACTGCCTTAGACTCTTCTAAGACTCCCTTTTTATACACTCCCATGGTCCGCAGATGTTATAGACATTTTTGTGCCTTACAACTCCAAGCATGAAATGTCCATAAACCAAGGGCTCCTAAGTCCCTAAGAGTGTTGTTCTAACCCCTAAAGGAACAAGGTCAACAAATTACAGCTTCTCCCAGAAGTTCTCCACCAAAAACTGCTCAGAATAAGTCAAAACAGGATCATTTCAGCTGCTCCACTGGCTAAGTGCATTGCATAGCACCTGAATACACTGCCTAGGTGCGTTGCAACGCACCTAAATGCACTATGAGGGTGCGTTGGGTGAGAAATTACAAATGGCAATGTCACTCCGCGAGGTGGAGAGACGATGGAAGCTTCCAGAATCTTCTCCTATGACACTTGCCTCACTAAATTCAACCAAGGATGAGTAATAGGCCTTCCGTCTCCAAGTGGAAGCAAGAACTGATAGAGAGAAGACACTAATCAAATCACAAGCTTACTCATCCTCCTTACACACATTTATATATGGATCCCTCATCCCAGAGATCCAGAGGCTGGAATTTTGCACATTGTAAGGAATTGTTGTTGGTTTTGAGAGAAACATCAGAGAATTGGGTGATCTATGCTTTGTTGGAGGTGAAGAGGGGCTTCTTTGCTGGGAGGTTGATGCTGGGTCAGGAACCATCGGTTGTAACTCCTCCTGGATCTTCTTGTTTATCAATAAAAACTATTTGAGTTTCTCCTCCATGCTTTTGTATCATTGATGCTTGTTACATTTGTATGGTTAACTTAAATCTGATCCTAAGTTATTTATGAATATAGATCCATGTCTTTGTATAGTTTTCTTCTTCTATGATCTTACAGGTACTTGGTGAAGCTGGGCAAGTAAGGGAGCAGGTAGCTGGAACCTGTCAAAGAAGAGAGGGATTGAATCCAAGGATTAGCGCAAGACACAGGTTGGTTCTTTCTATTCATCTCTATCTACAGTTCATAAAGGAAATACAAAAGTAGTTTTCTCTGCTTGTTTCTAAAGCAGCTGTCACACCTTAGTGGGATAGAGCAGTTCTAAATAGACACTTTTCCTGGTAACAAAATCGCGACTCCGCTAGGGACAATTGTCTAATTAGTTTGTTTGTGTATCTCTTTGTTGTTTGTTTCATAAACTTATAAGTAGCATTCGAACTGCATTTGCCATAACAAATGCAAAGTAGACATCTGCTGCTTCAATCCATTCACTGGATTTGTTTATGATTTGAACAGCTGATTCACAAACTATCTGATTGCCCTTGTGATAGCTCTTAGACCCTCCTTAGATCTACCCCTGATTGTGCATTACTGATTGCTTTTACTCGGCCAAAAACCAAAGACTAAACTGCAAACTGTGACCCAGAACCCGGACAGATTCTCGTTTCTGGCCCAATGCAGGTACTGTGAAGAGATCCTGCATTTCAACGCACTTCCCAAAAGGGCAACCTGCGCTGCAATGCAGTTTCTCTGTGTTACAAGTGCGCTGATCAGCCTAGCCCTGTGCAGCTGAGGTTCTTGTGCTTCATTCTTTCCAGTTTTGTCTCTGAATTTTGCAGCCTGTGATCAGTATATGTCTGTTTAAAACCGATTTTCCTTACTGATATTCCGCCTCATTTGTACAAAAGAACTGTAGATGTTTTTGTGTGTTTGTTGAGTCGTTTACAGTTTTCCATTGCAAAGGTAGAATAGTCGTACTGTCGTCCTTTGATTGAGATCTGTCGCAAGTGTCGATTTTGATCATAGGAGAAAGTTTAATTGCTGTTGATGGTCGATTATACTTTTACCATTGCCTTTGGTCTGAATTTGTGATTTTCTAGTTTCAAAACGAGTATTCATTTCAAAATCGTAAAGTGTCGTAATCATCTCTACCTTTTGATTTCGAAAAGAAGCTTGTTTGTGTTTGTCGCTTGAAAGCAAATTCAGATTTGTACATCAACTTTCTTTTTAGCATCAATACTAAGAAAGTGGAAAAACAAATACATGCATGTGCATTTGCATATAGACAATCTGTTTGGCTTGATTTAGGAAAGTGCATTTACAGTGTGCTCTTTGCTCTTTGTGAAAAGATTGTGTCTTTCTTTTCCCCTAGTAGCTAGGATTTTCATTGCAGAAAAGAGATAAAAGCTTGTTTATCATCTTTAGATTGCATTTTAGGAATTACATCTACATCTCGTGGTGAACCCAAAAGGCAAACTTCATAAGCAAGATCAACTTAAAATAAATTCAATGAATCTAACAACGCTTTGGAACTTAACGCACAACATTTAGAGGTCTAGGCTAGAGACGTATTCCGACGTCGTAAAGCCTGGTAACTGTTGTCCTCACTGATGGTTGGGTGATTCCTCCACTTTGAGACGATAAGTGCCAGTATGGACTTGTGCTCCCATGTATCGTCAATTATATTTTGGGAGACCCCTATAGGCTTAAATCCTTTATCAATAGGAAGCCGTGTCTGCCGCCTTATCGATCGCAATGCACTGAACACAGCATTCGGGAAGATTGACTGCCGTACCGTAAAAATTATTCTGCAGTTTTGCGATTGATTTGGTACTCCCTCTACCTAGACCTCCAGAGCAGTCCCTTTCGTTCCTTTTCAGACTCCTTAACGGAAAAGGTCCATCTGAGCACTTGTCACTTTAGGCTCATTAAAAATCGAAGGAGACTAGAGTCATCTTTTGTTTTTTCTCGACTCTTAAAACCTGAAAAAACAAGTTGTGTCAAAGTGTGTAAATATTTATTTTAAACGGAATATTCATTACCCTTTCCTACGTTGATCTTGGGTTGAGAAAATGGAGTCTACCAACCAAGGAATTCCCCTTGGAGGAAATCCTAGTCCCTTCTCCTCTTGGGGAGATGTTGGTGCGCCCCATATGGCCACATTGTCGCTTCCAGGGCTGACAATTGGTTTGCCTGTATGGCTCTTCTCAACCTCTGTCGTTCAGAACACCACTATTCCTGAACAATCGAATCAGCAATTAGACGATTCCAGAGTTTCCCACCAACCTTCTACTTCCTCTAATTCTTCCTCTCCTCCTTCCTCTTCGCTTGATGGGGCTGGTAAAGCCAAAAATCAAGTTCCTAAGGAGAAGAAGGAAAAGAAGAAGAAAGAGAAGAAGAAGAAGGAGCCAAAGGCAAATGGGGGAAAACGAGTGTCTCTAACGAAAATCCACACACTGCACTGACCAGGCCTAAATCGCCATGTGTCATTTGCAAAGGAGACCACTTTCGCAGAGATTTTCCTTGCATCCCTCGGATATTAAGGGACTGGTCTCCTCGATTGCACAACCCGGTGTCGTCAACCTCTGATGATCATGTTGAAAGCACACCGTCGACTAGTGAAAGTGAAGCCCCAGGACAAAAAGGAAAATATAGATTTCCTTGTAAACTGTGCGAAGGCGATCATACCGTCCATCGTTGTCCCTTCTTAGACGAAGCTAAAAGAGTTTTGGATGATCGTTCAGTTTCACTGTTACGACTTCCTCCTGGATATAAAAAACTCTTGCCGAGTCCGTCACTAGTTGAAAATCCGGCTGGCCCGCTCAGGTGGTCGGCTGAAGCACCTATCATTGAAGATAAACCATCTGGATCCATACCAGACAAAAGTCAAAAGGTCGAGGCGGCCGTTGACCCGGTCTTGCCTCCAGAGTTGCCGTCTTCAGATGATACAATCACTGAAGAGAACAAGGATGACACCATCCAAATTCTTTTCATAAGCACAGACTCCAACGAACATGGGGGCAATTTACTCGTTCCTTTACCGCAGGAAGGAAGTTCGTCAGAGTCGTACCCGGCCGTCTATTCGGTCCCACCTCCAAGCAACCTAGTTGTCTCCTTCGACTGGAATCAACTAGGCAGACCCCGTTTACCAGCAAGTGTACCATTCCGAATCATCGTTCAAATATATAGAATGGTTATGGCTGGTACCATCATAGATGAGGGGGCTTCTGTGAGTATCCTTTCCTCAACTGCTTAGAAAGCGCTTGGTTCGCCATCGCTTTTGCCTGAGATGAGAAATCTGACGGGCTTTGATAAAGGAACCAGTCGACCTTTAGGGATCCTACACGATGCGCCCATAACATTGAGAAGGAAAACAGTTCGCATGAACGTAATGGTAGTTCAAGGACCCCTGGATTACAATCTACTCCTTGGGCAAGACTATATTTATTGCATGGGGGCAATTGTCTCCTCACTCTTTAGAGTAATGTGTTTTCCGCACGAAGGAAGAGTGGTCAAGCTCGTGGACCAGCTTTCATTCCCCGGATCATACAGAGAAAATAGTCATATACCATCCCTGAATGGTCTTTTCACGCAAGAAATGTCTCAATCTCCAGCCCGTCCTCCCGATGAGAGCGAGTAATTCAGAGGGATATGACTGAAACCCAGGGGGCATGCATCCTGGTCTGCTTCGGCAGGAAAACTTCGGGTATAGGGTAGGTTTCCGTGGGAGAATATGACTAGTCTGTACCCCCGTCCGTGGTTGGAAGAGGGGGTTATTCTAGAACAAGATTCTCTTGTCAAAGTTATGTCAGGGATGGTCTCACTATATCATCCGTTCACCTTTGTTTACTTCGGTAGACATTGCCAAAGAAGTGTTTTGTTTGCGCCGTGAATAGAACAATCTTTGGGTAACCTGTAAGAGGTAGGCCTCTCTCGGTAAAACAAATGTTTTGGCGGATAGAAGTAGAGGTAACCTTGAAACTCTATTTTATACCTGGGGGCATGCAAACCTTTTGGAGTGCAAGCAAAGAGCAACTATTTATTTTTTAAATTTTTAGGACCTCTAACCCTTTAAACCCGTAGGATTGGTCGTTTCCTAGCTTGCATAAAGAAAGGATGTGGGGAAAAACTCTAAAAGTTGTCGTTTTTATATGAGACATTCTTATCATATGACTGGATTAATCGAGCAGTGTTACTGCAAGGTTCAAGCTCGTTAAAAAATAAACCCGCACCGAGCAAATGTTTCCACCCACGTTTAAGCTCGTTAAAAAATGAACTATTCCCTGGTAAATAACCACCGTGAATGTAGTACTTCAGCCATTAAAGCCTTGGTCGTGTTTTCACCGTCACCTCCACTTTTTCATTGGCCAATCATTCACCTCCATTTGATTGTTTACCCATTTTGAGGAACAGCTGCGAAGAGTGATTTCACTAGCCATCCTTGTGACACTGCCGTGATTGGAAAATTCCAAACCTTACCTGGAATCATCTGCTACCCATTTTATCACTCGTTCCTCAAAAGACGAGTCTTCTTTAAGCTCTTTTCAACTGACTCGTAAAATATGAAAAGATTGTCGAGTCCTTGGCCTTCCAGCTCATTAAAGGGACAGGAAGTGCTATCCCTCATCTAGATTTTAATCTTTTGGACCTGAGGGATTATTGCACAAAAAGATCGAGCGCTTGTTTTGTTCGGCTTGTTAAAACTATCGAAAATTCATCCCTTCTGTATTGTTTTATACTTTTTCGGACTTAAGGGATTAGATGATGAAAAAGGAATTTTGGAGTTACCTTTACGTACCTTTTCAGACTCTCTAAAAATGAAAAGGACCGAGTTATCTTTGT
This sequence comes from Pinus tabuliformis, assembly GCA_031772625.1. NCBI lineage: Eukaryota > Viridiplantae > Streptophyta > Pinopsida > Pinales > Pinaceae > Pinus > Pinus tabuliformis. The sequence continues at coordinate 872,204,806 of CM062815.1, forward strand.
CGTTAAACTCGTTAAAAAGATTAATAGCGACAAACTTGTCTTTAGACGAGAACGAGTTTCACTATCGCTAAGCTCGTTAAAACATAGCGATGGGTTTGCCCGAAGGGAAAATTATAGAACAAGCATATGTTATCCTCCTCAAGCTTGAAAAAAATAAAGAGGTACTGGTCAGCAATGACTGGGGGAAAATTCGGAAGAAAACTCAAAGAATCTTTATTGGTAGCAAGTCGCTCTTGAACATGACACTTCTGCTCCGTGTCCGAGTCGGCTTGGGTTGTTTCATTCACCGGTCACATCGCCATGGTCACATTATACCATCCACATTTGGGGTTAATGCTACCAATCCATCACATCAGTGTCGCCGACATGTTCAAGAGAAGTCATCCAGAAAGGCCACCTGTGTCCCACCCACTACCATACATTATACTCCATTTTTTCATGACCGCCACCCTGAACCGTATATCATCAGATCGTTTTCACCTCCATCAAAATCATTTGCTCCGTTCCGTGTCATTGATGTGGGATTCATTAAGGCCCTCCTATGACGGATCACTTCTTGTCGACATCAGCTCATTATCCAAGAAGTTGATCTAGGAACACCCCATTCAGTACTTTGAAGCTTGCATGCCTCAATGGCAAGTTTCTCACTTCCGGCGATAGGTTCACATCAATGACCTTCGACCAAAAGATTTTGCGTGGTGTTCGACACCAAGTCCTTTATTCACACCACGTGAATTGTACTGCAGTACTTTGAGGATCATTATCATTATCGGTGATTCTTCTCGCGCTTGTTAACAGTTTACATCATTGACTGGTAATCAAGCGATGTCTTTCCATGTTCGACTTCAAAACATTTCTCACATGGATCGACTTGTACTTCGAGTGAAGATCGGACGAGATTGAAGACTCGGGATCTAGTTTCATCCATCCAGGCTGCGATATATATTCAGGGAAATAAAGACATTAAATTGTACAGCATTGCAACACAGATAATCATCCTCCCAAAAGGATGATGGCTCTACCAGAATCATCAGTCTACAATCAGACGATTGTCTGTCCTATGTACATGAAAATGAATTTATAAAGCTGAGCATGGGAATGCCCGCCTCAGCTAGATCATGAAAAACAGTATGAAGATAATGTATTGTATTGTATCTTATTACAGGTCTCCTCCCAGCATTGAAAGAACTTCGGATCCTCATAATAAAGCATTTCACCCAATTAACAGTCTCATACTTTAGGGGGCAACTGTTATAGACATTTTTGTGCCTTACAACTCGAAGCATGAAATGTACATAAACCAAGGGCTCCTAAGTTCCTAAGAGTGTTGTTCTAACCCCTAAAGGAACAAGGTCAACAAATTACAGCTTCTCCCAAAAGTTCTCCACCAGAAACTGCTTAGAATAAGTCAAAACAGGATCATTTCAGCTACTCCACTGGCTAAGTGCGTTGCATAACACCTGAATACACTGGCTAGGTGCATTGCAACGCACCTAAATGCACTATGAGGGTGCGTTGGGCGAGAAATGACAAATGGCAGTGTCATTCCGCGAGGTGGAGAGACAATGGAAGCTTCCAGAATCTTCTCCTATGACACTTGCCTCACTGAATTCGACCAAGGATGAGTAAGAGGCCTTCAGTCTCCAAGTGGAAGCAAGAACTGACAGAGAGAAGACACTAATCAAATCACAAGATGACTCATCCTCCTTACACACATCTATATATGGATCCCTCATCCCAGAGATCCAGAGGCTGGAATTTTGCACATTGTAAGGAATTGTTGTTGGTTTTGAGAGAAACATCAGAGAATTGGGTGATCTATGCTTTGTTGGAGGTGAAGAGGGACTTCTTTGCTGGGAGGTTGATGCTGGGTCAGGAACCATCAGTTGTAACTCCTCCCGGATCTTCTTGTTTATCAATAAAAACTATTTGAGTTTCTCCTCCATGCTTTTGTATCATTGATGCTTATTACATTTGTATGGTTAACTTAAATCTGATCCTAAGTTATTTATGAATATAGATCCATGTCTTTGTATAGTTTTCTTCTTCTATGATCTTACAGGTACTTGGTGAAGCTGGGCAAGTAAGGGAGCAGGTAGCTAGAACCTGTCAAAGAAGAGAGGGATTGAATCCAAGGATTAGCGCAAGACACAGGTTGGTTCTTTCTATTCCTCTCTATCTACAGTTCATAAAGGAAATACAAAAGTAGTTTTCTCTGTTTGTTTCTAAGGCAGCTGTCACACCTTAGTGGGATAGAGCAGTTCTAAATAGACACTTTTCCCAGTAACAGCAGACCAAGGGTAGATCTCATCAAGTTGACAAAAGCTACCTAAAGTAAGGGCGGAAACCATTTTTGACTGCTTACATCTTCACGCTCCATGGCCACAAAATGTGGAGACTTTACGTTCTTTATATAAAACTTGGGCCTTTAGCCCCAAAACTTGGGCTTTTAACCCCAAAATTGACCTTAGGGGACCCATTCCGAACAAGCGCAGAGAGTTCACAAAGTTATATTCACCACGCAATGTGTAGGTTCTTTGGGGTGGGTCAAATCCCCTCATTTGTAATGGGTATCAGGGTTTTGGTTCATTGTTTTGTCGAACCCGTAGTATGTGAACCATGGTTTTTTAGTAATGGAATATATATAAGGATATGTAATGATTTGTCAAAGGGAGTCAGTCATAGATGAATTGATCATACTTTCTATCCTTAGTCTGTATTTTGGGTCTTAAAGGGAACACTATGCAACTTGATGCGTAGAGGCCTTGGAAGAGTTTGTAGCTAAGTGTGCATACCACCTACAGGGGGGTGCACATGTCGAGAAGTTATATGTACTGAAAAATCTATCTTAATAAAGAATAAGAAGTTTTGGTGAAGTCTTGTCTATCTGTATTTATAATATATGTTCATATGTTACATTGATTGCATGTTTTTTACTTATTTATGTGAAACAATACATGTTATATCATTCTATGATATGTTTATGTAATAAGTGAAAATTTGTGAAATAAAACATCAACACGAAGCCTTTTTATGTATGTGAAGTTGTAGATAAGCATAAAATATAGGAAAACATATGGGTGCCACAATGCAGTTTCCCTCTGGCTATAGAAACCTAGTTCTGCAACCTCCCATAACTGTTTTGGGTGAGACCACGATCTGCTTGTAGGTTTTTTCTGAAAGGGCTAGTGGTTGAGGGTTTTGTTGGAGTGCAATACACTTTGAACCTAGATCCAAGCCCCTTGAGCCAACAGATCCTGGCCATTGCAGTATTTAGGCTAGTTTCCCTCTACTCCTGCACTTCCGGTGGCATTGTTGGCTTCAACTTCATCTGCATCTCACTGATATGTATTTCATATTTAAACTATACTAAGGTTATCTTTTCTTTATATCCTTTCACTCTAAATATGAGCTTCATGAATTTTTCCTCTACTGGCTCTTCCTCTCGGACATCAAGGTCTAAAATATCTTTGCATGTTGCTTCAATCACCTCCTTGGTCATCTGTTGTTGTTGAACTACTTGATCCCTCCCCTGAATCATGTGGTCGAGCTTCTGCTAGAGTGAAGCCTGCTCTTTTTCTACCTGAATGTTCAATAGTGAAGTGTGTTTTTTACACAACTTCAACTCCTGTCTTATTTCAAAGTGCATCTTATGTAGTATACATAGGAGGGATAGTATGGGGTATAAAGGGAGGTACCCAAGGGAATAATGTAATAATGGGATGGGCCATAGTTAATAAATAAAGTGGTTAACCCACATCATGTAAGGGACCACAAGTAGTTAGCAATAATGTGATAAGCCCATGGTATTAGATGGATGGTATTGAAAGAGCCATGGTAATGACCCATGGTATTGTATGGATGAATCCTATATAGAGGCTAGAGACTCCCCATTGAGAGATGTCAAGGATTATTATATTGGCAAGCATATGGCTTGTGGAGTGTTCTCCTTCTTTAAGGAGTGATTGTATGGTGTTACCCTACCTCAAGGGTTTTGATATTAATAAAGAGAAGTTTAGCTATTTCTCTATTGTATTAGCTCTTGGGTTTACTTGTAGTATTGGGTATATCTCGATTATCATATATTTTCAGGTCAGATCCATTACAAGTGGTATCAGAGCACTTTCTTGGGCAAGCGGAGAGATACTTTTTTTTTTGCAGAAATTTTATAGGGCGGTGATTTTGCAGATCAGATATATAACTTCTGGTGCAAAATTTGAAGAAAAAAATTACAGATCTGGATTCTTTGTGAAAAAATACCCAATTTAAAAAAAAAAAAAAAATCGCCAAATCGGAGTCCGGATGAGGGAGATATCGCTGATTTAAAAATCTGTTGTCTTGTGAAAATCGTTTGACAAAAAATCATGGACGGTAGATATACAGTTATTTTTTCCATTTTTGTGGGTAATTTTGAGAAAAAAATTGCATATATGAAATATTCTTGAAGAATTACCCAATTTCAAAAAAAAAATCAGTTGAATCGGAGATTGGATGAGGGAGATGTCGCTGATTTAAAATCATCTTTCTTTTTTTAGAATTGTTTGTGATGATGGGACAGTTGCAGTGCGAATCTGAACTCCAGAGTGCCTAGATCGGGATTTTTATTACATGGGAAGATGCATAAGGGTTGTTCCATTTCTGAAAACAGGTCATAATAAAGATTTTGAGCAATATTGACCGAACTGTGACCATTGTAAATATTTCGCCAAGTAAGTAATTTTTTTTCAAAACCCTCTTCATGGCTTCTAGCCATAATTTTTTTACAGGAAATGATAATGGTCCTACTATTGAAGAATTCATAGACAGAAAAAAGTGGTTATGGCCAAAACATTGGAAAGGTTGCGTATGGAGGGGTTTTCAAGATGAGGTTGCCATATGGTGGAGCTCACTTGACAACAAGAAGTACAACCTTTCGGATGAAGAATTTGAAAAACTCCTTTTAGACAAATGGTCTCATGCTGGAAAACAAGCTAATGAGAAACATGTGGGGTTATTTTCTATTGGTATCCCCTTGTTACAGGTTCATGGATGTATTCAGAAGGAGAAGATCATTGTTTCTATAAATCCTAGTTGCAAGCAAAATCTTATAAATGTTAATTTGGCAAAAAAATTGCAAGTTCCAGCAAAAAACATGGAAAACACATAGGTTGATAATGAGGGTGTTCAAATTTATAAAGGTTTGAAGATTTTTATGGATAAGTATGTATTTCATTCTGATTTTTATGCTTCAGATATGGATAATGTGGATGTTGTTTTGGGATACCCTTAGATGGAATCTGTGGGTACTATCAATATTAATGTGCAGAAGAAATTCCTGAAGCTCTGGTATAAAAAGAAGAAAATTACATTACAAGATATTTCCATCAATAAACAGGTAGAGTCCAAGGAGGCTGAAGCAGAAGATGTTGTAGGTACAGACACATCAGATGAGGAATCAGTGGTTGAAGTAATATTGGCAGATAAGAAACAATTGCAGGTGCCACAACATGTACCAAATACCCATCAGGCTCCATTAGGTGGTGAATTAAAGAAAGATACACCGTTGGTTAAAACTTTAACATATCACCACCCACATCACCCAGCAAGAAAAAAATCAACATGATGGAAACAAATTATCCACAAGGACAACAACCCCCACATGACAGATAGAGAGGGGTGATGATCCACTCATAACACATCAACACAGAAGAGCCACCAGGGTCAACTTCCATCTCAAGCGAGCGAGGCACCAGCTAGATTGAGGGTTCACCTTTCTCTTGGATGGCTAGATGCACATGCATGGTACCAGTGGACTACTTTTGAGTAGATCTTATTATTTGTGTTCTTCTTATGTTTTGGGGATGAAACATGTTTAAGGGGGGTGTAATGTAGTATACCTAGGAGGGATAGTATGGGGTACAGAGGGAGGTACCCAAGGGAATAATGTAATAATGGGATGGGCCATAGTTAAGAAATAAAGTGGTTAACCTGAATCATGTAAGGGACCACAAGTAGTTAGTAATAATGTGATAATCCCATGGTATTAGATGGATGGTATTGAGAGAACCATGGTAATGACCCATGGTATTATATGTATGAATCCTATATAGAGGCTAGAGACTCCCATTGAGAGATGTCAAGGGTTATTATATTGGAAAGCATATGTCTTGTGGAGTGTTATCCTTTCTTAAGGACTGATTGTATGGTGTTACCCTACCTCAAGGGTTTTGATATTAATAAAGAGAAGTTTATATATTTCTCTATTGTATTGGCTCTTGGGTTTAATTTTAGTATTGGGTATATCTCAATTCTCATATATTTGCAGGTCATATCTATTACATATTATGCAATATTTGCAATGGTACTACTGCAATGCTCATGTTGACATGCTTCCACCCCTTTTCTTACTACTATACCTCAACGGATTCAAACTATAGGACTCCAGCAGTTACTGGAGCTAACCTCACTGCAAGTTTACTCTCCGTTTTCCTTTCTTCTCCAATACTTTCCTCTATATGTGCGGGTTGTCTAACTATATGTGCCAAGATTTTAAGTTCTGTGATCGCTCTTGCACACTTGTGAGAAGTGCACCATAGCGATCTTCCCACTTATTCCATGAATCTACTGTTGCCTCCTAAATTCTATCCCCAATTTTCTCTAGGTCCCCATCAGTAAGGACCGTTGACATGATATCCTTTGTCTTATCTGCCTTCTACTTCTTCTTGATCTTTGCGGCAGCTTCACCCTGTGCCTTCCTCTTTTCTGTGACAGCTTATTCTGTTTCTGTCTTTTCAGGATCCTTATTCTCCTCATCTCCTTCAAGAGGATCCTAGTGACCCTCGTCATGTTTCTCCTCTTCCTCTGATTCTTTCTCATCCTTTCCTTTATGTTTTCCACTCGCTTCACCATGCTGGGAGGTGTCCTCCTCTGTCGCACTATCTTCTACCTCTACCTCTAGTGAAGTCATCCATTCAGCTGGTGTTGGCTTAGGGGGTCCTGGCCCAAGTTCAAAGTTATGTGTGCCAACCAAAAGAACCCTACACTACTGGCCCTTTTGGAAACAACCCACATAGCATAGGCTATAGGCTTACCCGAAGCAGTATGGGGGGATGCAAGAACCAAGTTTATGCATCCAGAGACTAGTGTGATGTCTTCCAGTGCCTTGGATATGCCTCCGTCTAGATCGATAGACTCCTAGGGCATGTCCCTATGATTTCACTAAACTGGCCTTCATACCTTCGCAAAGGTCCACGATTAGTCCTTGCAGACGTTTAATGGCCAATTTACCTACTTACGCGGATCAGGAAGCAATCCTAAATTGGAGTTCATGCAGATCTACTTAATTCATCAGAAAACATAAGATAAATCACCAAAAACTTCAAGGAAGTTCCTAAGTATTCATTACGTACATTATTAAGATAGGTTCAAGAGAATCACGTAGGATTTAATCATTATTTCATAAAACATGTCATTAATCGACAACATATAACATAAACAGATATTTATAGAAATAATCAATAATTCTTAAGAAAATTGTCTTTACTGATCTTCAATTCATTGATTGTAGAATCAAACTACCCTGCACACACAGCTGCAGGGGTCTGCACACTCATCTGCGGAGTCTACCTGGGCCACCGCACACTTAGCTGTGGAGCCTTCCCTTCTCTACCTAAGTGCAGGAAGCAGAGCCTTTCTGCCTTAACTCCTGCCCATGACTCCTCAACCTAATTCTCTATCCAAAAACATACATCAAAAATGTATCCTTAGACTTGCTAAGACTTGACCATTTATATAATTTTCCATTCAATGCCATGGTCCATGGACCATGGGTGGATCTAAAAAGTGAATCAAAACTTTACTTAAAACAAGGGGCTAAGCCACTTTGACTCTTATTTATCTACACACTCCACATCCACAAATTGTGAAGAATTTACATATTTTACAAAATTTGTTACAAAAAATGACTAATTAATTCCATTATGCCCCTAGCACCCCATCCCAATAGGCCCCCAACACGAAGGTCATGACTCACCCTTGAGTCACTCAGCTGGTTGTTTTACTTTTTTCTAGAGTTCGTCGAATGCCTTGGTCAATGCTTGTAGCTCTGAGGTACTCTGTTATAATTATTTTTGCACCTCCTGGACCAGTTTCTCTATGGTTGTCCCTTCTACTGCTAGCTGTGTAGTCCTTTGTGTATGCTGCATAGCCTTCAGCTTCTTAGGAATGGTCTATGAGAACTAGATGGCTTCCTCTATCTAGAGATCAAGTCATGTGCTGAGCACAAACTTCTTCTTCTAAAATTCCTGAATATGCAACAATTTTTCTTTACCTTCCAGTAAGCACACGAAACACTAGACTGGTGCCAATATTCATGGTGTCATGCTGATTTCATCATACTATTGTTTCGCTTCCCTAAGTTTTGTGCTCAACTGTTGCAGCATAAGATCCTCTTACAATGTATCCCAGAGGCCCAGTGCCTGAGTGAAGAGCTTGTTGCACCCTTGAACAGTGACATCTAGCTAAGCCATAGATTCTTTAATTTCCATGTTCCTTTCTTCCCGAACCTTAGGAGGTGTGGTTGGCTACAACTTCAACTGTAGCTTAGCTATATGCATCTTGAGATCGAAATTCATGTTGTCGACCTTCTCCTTTGAAGTGTGCACTACAACGACAAATTTCCTTACCTTGGCTAAGGCCTCTGCATCATCAGTATACACAACTTAGGTACAGATTTTTAGACTTGCTCAATCATTTTAACTAGGTTCTGACATTGCGTGCGCAACTCCTCCTGCTCCTTCAGGGCCTGAGTCTTTTGTATGAAAAGTCGTTAGTTTTTGACTTTGAACTCACTGACAACAGTGAGTGCGCACTGTTCTCTAATATTGAGCTCTTCCATGGCCCCCTAATGTAGCGCATGCAGAGACTCAAGTGATAGTGTGGCAACATTAAGCCCCATGTCTATAACTATATGAAGCACCGCATGATGCTCATCCGACTCCACGCGTACTACCCCTTTAGCTAAAGGAAAGACTCTGACGTCCCGAGGCCATTCAATCTCTGATATTGCACTCCTTCCCTGTGTCAAGTCGGCTTACACGCTGTTCACCTTCCCGACGTTCACCTAAATTATGTTCACCTGGATCTGCAGTTCATGCAGATTCTTCTGGATGCTCACGAGCATTTTCATGTATTGCTACTCGAATTGTTGTAACACCTCTGTCGTCATGTCCTAAATTTTTTCATTGATCTCAATGAGATCATCATCTGTTAGTACCATGGGATCAACATGCATCTACTTATCATAATTTTGTTTCTTCCTTTGTCCACCTTGCTGCTCCTGTGCGTGCTTCTTCAAGATGAAAGGAGTGGTCTGCTCCTCACCGCCACCTCCTCCTTGCTCTAACAGCTCTTTCTCATCAGTGTGGTGGGAAGAAAACTTCTCGCTTTCCTTAGAATCCTTCTTTTCGCACCCTACCTACACTTTTTCAGTGTGCTCCTTCTCCATACGAGCCTTCTCTGTAGCTGTCATAGCAACCTCCTTCCTCTTTTGCTCAGCCAATGTGCGTGCATCTTTCTGAGTGATGTACTTTCACTTTAGTGTAGTAGAGATTTTTGCACCTATGCTTGTTCCTACATCTAACTCCGTAGGCATGCACCATTCCAACAACAAAAGCCCCACAACTTCCTAGATATCTGTATCCATCACCATATAAGGCAACGAGTGTCATTTCTGCTTAGGGTCTTTGCACGCTTTTATCGAGACCCTATGAAAATCAACTTTGAATTGTGGATAAGCCAATAGCTATGCATACAAGGTGGGAGACAACCTTGGCCATTGGTTAACCACCATATACATGTCCAACTCCATCAGAACCCAAAAGATATTCGTCTCCTTAACACACTCTAGATCTTTTGAGGTCCATAACGAGGAAAACCATTCTACTTGAGGCAATTCTTCTTTGTGTGGAGGAAACTGGCTATTCTAGTAACCTCCAAGCAACTAAAAAAATCGACAACAACAACTACGTGTAATGAAATGGCCATCTCTTGTCTTGGGTCTCATGATAGTTTGCGAGGAACTCCCAACATAGATACATGGCCCAGTTGTATTGAACCCCCTTCACACACTGAGATGCGAGCGATATGACCGGCACTGAAACTTCATCCACATGACATTTTCTCATTACTTTACCTGCTATAATTTGGGTAGCCAACTATATTGTTCGATTTCATATGGACGTGATAGAGTACCCTCATGAATTTTTTATCAGACCAAACTCCTTCTTCATCTTATTTGCCAACTCTTTCTCTCTGGTTTTTCCTACAAACTCCTTGGCAGGGTTCGCTCCCTTGTAAGGTAACTTAGTGTTGGCTTGTTGGGACCTGACCCAGGTTTGGAGGTGATTTAGCCAAACAAATCCTAGTACTACTAGCCCTTTCGGCAACAGTCCGTGAAGTGTGGACTGAGGTCTCACCCGAAGTAGTATGGGAGGGTGCTAGAACCATGTTTCCACACCTTGGAGATGTTTGATGAGTTCAAGTGGTTCGCGGTTAGACCCTGCGTGAACAACGCTACACGCACTGTCCCGTACCTTGCAACCAAAACTGCCGCCTTCGCACAGCCCTACTCGGGGGCAGAGCGTTGCTGTTACCAAAGTCCTTACTAGTATTCTACTGTTAGTTGATTAACATAGCTTATTTGTATGCGTTAAGTTACATTTAGCAATATAAATCATTCATACATGTGCACATAGTAAATAATCAGTATATTTGCAATTTACATCAAGAATGCATTAATCCAAGAAAAGATTCACGAATTGGTAACAAAACCTTTCTTTATTAATCTCTTCTTCAGTTACAAACTTGACTCCACCCCACACACTCAGCTACAGGGGTCCGCCCACTCAGCTACGGACTACTAGGCCTCTGTGCACTCAGTTGCGGAGCCTTTTCCTAACCTATGACCCAAGACACACTTACTCACCTAGACTCTATCCTCACCTCTTTGCTGCGTCTTACTTCGCTATCTTTTACACTTAGAGCGTCGCTCTATTTATACAATCCCATGTCTACGGACCCTGGGTAGATTGACATTACATTTACAACACTAGGGCAGACAACCCTGTGACTCTATCATACCTTTCACACTCCACACCTGCAATTCGCGGAGACTTTACAACAATATTGGGTCAAAACATGGGCTTTGAGCCCCAAAACATGCGTCGGGGTGATTCCATGCCCAACAGGCCCCCAAGAAAAACATTTTGACTCGCCCTCGAGTCACTCTGTTGGTGCGGCGATCTTGGCACAGAGTTCCTCCAACTATCCTCGAACCATGCTGATGTCAACAATGCACTGAGCCGCTGCTTGTTGAATCTGTTGCATCCTTTGCTATGAGACCTCGATGTCTAGGGTACTTCTCCGCATTAACGTGCACATCCCATGTATGTGCGTGAGCTTTCCTTCGATGCTTTCCATGATATTGAAAGCCTCATCGATCCACGACTAGACACGAGCTTTGAGAACTTCCTCCTTATGTCGCACCGCATCCACCTGCTCCTTCAGTGCCTTAGCATGCTACATCCGTGTAAGCCATTGAGTCAGGACTACTGTCTGCACAGTTCCTCGAACACTTTCATATTGCTGCTAGAGTTCTCGTGCCTCTATCTCTAGGCACTAGATGTTGGGGTCCTCCTGCAGAATTGTGAGGACCTCAAGTGCTTGCTCTAACAATGTGGTACAGTCTTGTAATGCACCTCCAATTTCTTCCAATCGCACAGCGATAGTGCTAGCACGCTATTATAGGACCTCCCAGGGAGTGGAAGGCTACACCTTTAGCCGCATCTCGCCGATCTGAAGATTAAGCTCTAGATAAACCTTGGTCATTTCTTCTCTAGCCTCGCAGACTCCAGTTTCCAACCTATGGATCCGCACGTCTACTAGTAGATTTGCTGGGACGGCCAGCTACGGGACGTGATGAGAAGCGTTGTCTACCTCCTGAACCATCTATTGATTCGGTGACACCAATTCATCAGTGACGCTGCAAGCTGAGTTGTTCCATGTTTATCTTGTGCTCGTTGAGAACTTGGATGACGTGACTCTCCCTAGTGCACACCTCTGCCGTTATCCCATCCTGTAGCAGATATAGTGTCACTCGTAGAAGGGAAGCCAAATTAATGCTAAGGCCTTTCATCATGTTAACCCAAAATCTATCAGTCACATTTGCTATGACTAGGGACCCTTCCTGCAACACTATTGTGTTTTCCATTCGTGCGCGCAACATCTACTCTACTGCTGAGGATCCTGCTGCAAGGTGGGTTGAAAGGGTACCCACCTGAGAGGGCCGTGTTATAGAAATTTTTGGGCACTACAACCCCAAGCATGAAATTTCTATAAACCAAGGGCTCCTAAGTCCCTAAAAGTGTTGTTCTAACCCCTAAAGGAACAAGGTAAACTGATTACAGCTTCTCCCAGAAGTTCTCCATGAAAAACTGCTCAGAACTGGTCAAAACAGGATCATTTCAGCTGCTCCATAGGAAAAGTGCGTTGCATCTCACCTAAACACACTGTGTGGGTGCGTTGAATTTCAAAAAGCCCTTCTATGGGGTACGATGGGCGAGAAGTGACAAATGGTAGTGTCATTCTACGAGGTGGAGAGGCATGGAAACTCCCAGAAACTTCTCCTGTGACACTTGCCTCTCTGAATTCGACCGAGGATGAGTAAGAGATCATCAATCTCCAAGTGGAAGCAAGAACTATTAGAGGGAAGACACTAATCAAATCACAAGCTGACTCATCTCCCTTACATATATCTATATATGGATCCCTCATCCCAGAGATCCAGAGGCTGGAATTTTTCATATTGTAAGGAATTGCTGTTGGTTTCTTGAGACAACATCAGATTGTTGGGTGATCTAAGCTTTGTATGAGGTGAAGAGGGGCTTCCTTGCTGAGGGGATGATGCTGGGTTAGAACAACTGGTTGTAACTCCCTTGGCTCTTTCTTGTTTATCAATAAAAGCTATTCAAGTTTTCCTCCATACTCTTGTGTCATTTATGTTTTCTGCATTTGTATCCTCAATTTATATCTGATCCTAGATTATTTATGATTATAGATCCATGTTCTTGTATAGTGCTATGCTACTGTGATCTTACAGGTACTCTGTGAAGCTGGGCGTGCAAGCGAACAAGTAGCGAAAGTCTATCAAGAGAGAGAGGAATCAAAGTAGGAGATTAGCGCAAGACAGAGGTTGGTCTTCTTTGTTCTTCTCTCATCTATACTTCATAAAGGAAAAATGAAAGTAGCTTTACTTTGTTTGTTTCTAAGGTAGCTATCACAACTTAGTGGGATAAGTAGTTCTGTGTAGACACTTTTCCCTGTAACAGGCTGCACCTGTAACTCCTGCAGCTATGCTCTGAGGGCCCCTAACATAATCTGGTGCTCCTGCATAAAATCGTGAAGAGCCTCATTTGTGACATCACGAACCATTTCGCCGATGTCATGGAGATCACCTTCGGTTAAGGTGATTGGGTGAATGGTGAATTTTGAGGCCTTGACCTTCTTCCTCGGTCTTGCTCTCTCTGCCGTGTGTGGGCACTTTACTGTGTGGATGTGGTCCCTAGGTCACTGCTCCCTTCTGCTATTTCTGCTTCCTGTGACACAGTAATTTGTCACTGTCCTCATCTCAGTCCCTCTGCTATGTCATACATCAAATACACATGTCCATATCTTCCCACTCATGTAAAAAGATTAAACAGTGGTCTCTGATGCTGAAAAACTGACCCTTTCTAACTAATTTCCTGCATCGTTGCTAGTAAACCCTTAAAATGCATGAAGGTTCTCTATCATGCACTGTATCATTGTGACGTCATCGCTAGTCCCCAGTTCATGACCTGCGACAATCCAGATTTGGTGAATTGGTTCAAACAGTCGACCTTCCGGATGTTTCTAGAGCTGGTTGTTGGGTCATTTTGGGTTGCCTTTCCTCCTCTTGGATGGTGGTTCCGCCTCTTGTGCAACCTCCCTTAAGGATAAGCTCCCTCTCCCTCATTTCATGGAGACTCCTTCTCTTATAAAATCACTCACCATTATTATGATCGACTAGTTCTTTAGTTCTTTTGGTTGGGCAATGCTACTAGTTCTTTTGAGTTTAGTACATAGCTTTGGTGTGAGTGCGACAAGTGTGGGATTGCTAATAGTTTGGTAAGAGGTTGTGGAGTGCCTTAACCTTGTATTAAATCTTGTGAGTGAGAGAGAGATATTGTCTATTTGGGAGACCCATTCTTGAGAGTGAATGCTTGAAGAAACATATTGGCTGGACCCTTCGAGAAGGTTTGTGATGTCAAGACTTGGTTGTAAGATTTGCTCTTGATTCATTTTAATACAATCATTGATGATTTCCTATATATTGTGTACAATTTACTTGATAGCTTATGATTTCTTGACTTTATAAGTAAATAGATCATTGTTGTCCTCAGTTATGTGCTCTGTTGTTTTCTTGTGGTGTTTCAGGTTGATTTCTCATCGAGGAGAAAGATACGGAAGCTGGAGCAGCGCAACAAAACTTCATCAACCACCAGTTTAAGGTAGGCCTACAACGATGACTATTTAAGGGAATCGATTGTTGTTTTGTCATTGTTGTGACTAGACCCACTCTAGGGCTAGAGGGGTTGCCTTTGTTCGCAAAGGGAACACTTTCCTACTTCACAAGTTGGTGACTCCGCTGGGGAGTCCTTTGTATGTTTCCTTCTTGTTTGTCTTTTGATTTAGTGTCTCTTGAATTTTGGGGTTGCACCTTCAGTTCTTGGATTACCTGGGTCAATCTGGGAGTCCTTCTGACTGTTTGGAAGATTAATCTGGTGTCATTTAGGTGATTTTACTTTGTCTTTTGCTTAAGTAAGATTGTTGCTAAAGATAGCATAACAGTTGTGCTGATGTCGCTGATATTCTAGCTTTGTACCCGCGACTATTTGGCTTTCGTCTCGGGTTGCTAGTTTAATTCCCGCGAGGACTCCTGAAATCAGACCGTATCTGAAAATAGGTGTACTTTAGTGACTAGTATCTAGTTGTCAGTGTAACACCTGCAACGATGTCTCTAGTTGTCAGTGTAACACCTGTGACGATGTCTCTAGTTGTCAGTGTAGCACCTGCGACGATTCCTGTAAAGTTGTTTTTACAACTTTACCTCTTGAATCCACCAATCTTGTTTATCCCCTGCTATTTCTTGTCTCTCATTAGCTTGTTTTAGTTGCTTTTGGTTAGGGTACTGTCTCTTTGGTTTCATTGAGTGAGTCTAGTGTTTTTAGACCGTGTGACCTATCTCTTTAAAGGTTTCGTCGAGAAACTGTTTTCTTGGGTTGCTTGTCTATTTAAGGTTCATCCGCAACCGTCTTATTGATTTGTTTGAGGCTTTTACGTTTCTTGTTTTCTTGCTAGTTGATTCTTAGTGTTGATTATTGAACCAATTTTTGATATTGATTCGATTTCTTCACTAGCAAGCATAGATCACAATTGTTTGGATCAATTAGTTCACACTTGCTTGTTTGTCTCTTTAAATTCAAAACAAAAAAAAATAGGGATTGCATTCATTTAGCATACGAAAGTGAAAGTATATGTGCATTTCAAATTTTCATGTTTGAGAAATTGAAAAGTGAAATCTCAATCTTTCATTAGTAGTATCGATGCATTGTGAGATTAGTGTATTGATGCATTGTGTTTCTTTGTGTTTGCATTCACTTGTGTTTGCTTGGGAATGAACTTTCTACCCTCCTTTAAGTAGGTGCTCATTGAAATGAAAGATGCTTTACTCATTCTAGTTGCATCCTAGGGTTTTTGATATACATACGATAGGGCCTAAAATTTTAAACTTAATCCAAGATTAACTATAAAATTAATTGAATGAACTTAACAACACATTGGAACTTAACACACATTATTTAGAGGTCTAGGCTAGAGACGTGCTTTGGCGTCATTAAACCTAGTCACTATTGTTTTTGCTTAAGGTTGGGTGATTCCTCTTTCTATGACTCAATAGCTGCTAGTACGAACTTGTGCTCCGAGTACCATTGAGTATATGTCAGGAGACCCCACTAGGTTATCATCCTACATCCATAGGAAGCCGTGTTTGCCGCCTTATGAACCGTAACACACCGAACACAACATTCGGGAAGATTGACTGTCGTACGAAAAGTCCTTGGTCATTTCTATTTCATTTGATCACCAAGGTGTATATATAGTTTTACGGTTTATCTGGCTAACCTTTTTCCTAGTTCTCTAGAGTGGTCACTTTCGTTCCTTTTTGACTCCTTAAAATAAAAGTTCCATCTGAGCACTTGTCCTTTCAAGCTGATTAAACCTCAAAAGAGATAGAGTCACCTTTTTGTCCCTTTTCTTGACTCTTGAAACATGAAAAGGTCAATTTTTGTTTTTGTATAATGGTCTTGAAGCATTGGCAAGGGATATTCATCACATAGACCAGATAGAATTGCATAAATAGGCTGGAAAGATGATATACTCCACCCTTACAGGTAAAGCCATCACTTCCCATCAGCTACAAAACTCATTGAACAACATCTCGGCACAGTTTTAGTTCGAGAAGGCCTCCTCACAGGCCAAGGATACAAGGATTAAGTCTTTTGAAGACTTAGTTATTGAGTTGGGACATGATCCCAAAGATATAAAGGCTATCGAGCAGCTCATAAAGAAGAAAAATGATGATATTGCTGCACTTAAGAAGTAATCAAAGATACCTCAACTACAACATCCTCAAACACTTGAAGTCTTAGAGAGCCAAACCAAACATGAAGATTTGGTGGACTTGGTCCTAAAACTTAATGATCAACTAAGAGAGACAGAGAAATAATTGTATAGCTTGATCCAATTAAAACAAACTGACATTGCCACAACTTCTACAAATGTCATCCCTATAGTATCTACTGCAGTCCCTTCCACACTGGCAGTGTCACTAGCACCTACAACTCCACCTACCACAAAATTTCCAGCCACAACAGAGTCTACATCAGCAGCAGGTACAACAGGAGAAAAGGAAGCAGAGTTAGTTAGAGCCATGGAGGAGATGTTAATTCAAGCTACAAAAATGAACGGACTAGAAGAAAAGGTGGCAAGTTTAGAAACATACTACAAACTTGCCCAAATTATGCAAAAGGAAGAGGCACAAAAGGCCAATAGAATGAGTGAAAGAGTCAAAGTTATGGACAAAGACATAACATTGGAGAAACCCCTTGGGCAAGCCAAGGAACTGTTATGGGCCAGTATCATTGACTTCATCAAGGACATTTGGCCATCTATTCAAGTTATTTTTTAGCAAACATAATTGATAAAGATAGCTATAGTAGCTATTCAGAAGGTCAAGGAGTAATTGGGTGACATGCCTGAGGATGCCAATAGACTCATCCACTTCCTTAACAACAAAAATTGGTATGAGCTCCATGAGTTGTATATAGAAGACATAACTAAAACCATTTTGGAAATAAGGAAGTTCCTTTCCAAGAGAAACCTAATGCTGAACTTGGAAGAAAAGTGCCAGAACATGGAGGTAGCCATTGATAGATTCATGGCTAAGTTCCAAATTTTGAGGGAGACAGGATTGCCCAATCCATTGGTCATTAATGAAAAACTTATGACATAGCTGGACAATGATAATAGACTCAGGAAGTTGGCTAAAGAACAAGCTAGCACTTCAGCAATAAAAGCACTACCAACAGGCAAAGTTTTTTTATAATACATTGAGAATTTGTTTTTTCTCTAGCATGAGATAAAACACTTGTTCATCACCAAGCCCAATTTTTCCAAGTATAGCGAGGCTGATGAGATATATAGGAGAATGATGAATGTCAAGTTACCTGATGTAGAATGGTGGGAAAAGATGATTGGTTTACTGTGAGAAATTTACAGTAAAAGAGTTATTTCACAGTAAAAGTAGAGCAGCTAGGTAAATAGATGAAAATAGGTTAGCATGGTTAAAGAGTATTAGTGTCAGAGAGTATCAGGTGGAAGATAAAAGTTAAAAAATATTCCAGCATAAAAGACCACAACAAGCCAGCATAAAGGGATAAAAATCCAACCATAAAAGCCAGTATTACCACAATAAAAGGGACAACATGAAATAGTTCGATAGCTATCTCTATCTTCCTACAAGAAGATATTTGTATTTCCTAGATTAAATCTCAAGTTTGTTTTGAGGTATTTTGTAATAATTTTTGTATAAATATTTCACAATTCGAAGTATGTAGTGTGGATTCTTAGACATTTATATAGACCTTTTTAACCAAAAGACTGTAAGCTATTGTATCACTGATTGGACCAGCAAGCTGGATTAATGAATAAAGATGAGACATTTCATAGGATTCATGTGTAGAGAAAAGCGCAGACAAGTATTTTATCTTGTTTTTGTTATCTTTCTTTAAAATTTTTTCCACAATCTTTAATGTATCTCAAAATTGAATGCTATAATATGGAATGATATCTCAGAATTTTCTTCATTGCTCTCTGTTTTAACTATTATGCATTTAAATGTTTTCCGCTAATTATCTAAGTTAAAGAATTCTTGATTTCTCTTTAATTTAGGTGGTCTCCCTATAATCTATAGCAAATGATTCTTAATTTCCCTTTGTTTCCGATTATCCTCTGTTCCTCATTTTGATCCCAGATTGAGAATTCTAAAATGCTCTCTCACCCTGGTTAAGACCATTTCACCTATCTAGCCCAAATACCTTCCCTTTACTCTGCTAGCTTTCCCTTTGAACACTCCCTTTAGTGAGTTAATTCCAGTTCTGTTTCCCTTCTTTGACTCCATATCCTAATGGTCCAAAGACATCATTCTATCCATCTGTTTTAATGATTCCACCATCCAACCTTCAATACAAATAGAAAACCCAACTGAGCCTTCAGAACTAGTCTAAAATCCCAGCAAACAAAGCTAAATCATATAGAGGGAGCCCTCTCTGAGACATAGGTTGGCTAGAGCCTATGCTTAAAAGTTGGTTTTTGGTTACCTCAGTCCTTTTCTTCTTCTAGAAACTTCTAGGGAAAATTGTTGAGTGATAATAGCTATAACTAGAACAATATCTTAGAATTTGTTTAATTAAACTCTGTTTTAACAGTTAGGCATTTAAATGTTTTCAACTGATATCTAAGTTAAGGAATTATTAGCTGCTCAGTTTAGGTTGTTTCTTTATAATCTATAGCAAAGGATTCCTAATTGCCCTTTGTTTCTGGTTACACTATGTTCCTCATTTAAGTCCCAGTCTAAGAATTCTCATTTGCTCTATCACCCTTATTCAAATGATTTCACTCCTTTGGCCCAAAGACCTGCACTCTACTCTGCTATCTTGCCCTTTGAACATTCCCTTTAGAGAGTTAATTCCAATTTTTCTACCCTTCTTGTTGATTCCATAGCCCAATGGTCTAAAGACATCATTCTATCCATCTGTTTTAAGGATCCCACCATCCAATCTTCAATACAAACAAAAAACCCCATGAACATTCAGAACTAGCCTAAAATCCCACCAAACAAAGCTAAATCATATAGAGAGAGCCCTCTCTGAGCCATAGGTTGCCTAGAGCCTATGCCTAAAATTTGGTTTATGGTTACCTCAATCATTTTCTTTCTTCTAATAACTTCTAAAGAAAATTCTAACTGATAACATAGTGGTGACCATTCAGGGGAAATCAAATCCTCAATCCTAATAAATCTTTAAGAAAATTGTAAATCTACCTTTTGAGCCTCTTAAAGTCATTTGTTAGGAGTTATCTTGAAAAAGAAAAAAAATCTCACAAAAACAATTAAAAAATTTGAAATTTTGGCTTCTAGGAAGACTTGTTTTACTATGGTTAATCTAGACCCAAACCCTACCCTAGTAGTTGATAATCCCAACCTAATTTCAAGAAAATCCAAAAAAGAAGAAAGTTCAGTTAGCTAGATACCATTAGCTAAAGCTAATTCATGCCCTGATGAGTGGTTATTTTTAGAAGAACTTCCCTTTGATGTGTCGTTTGATCTTTCATTATTTAGAACAAAATTTGAAAGTGCACTTAGTGAAACTATTCTAGATCCTGATTTTATTGCAGACCTTGAAGTTCAACAGGCCAACAAATCCATTGATGAATACATTTTTAAATCTCCATTATCATCTATTAATACTGCCTCAACCCTTGAGCTTTCTGAACAATTGTCCATTACTTTAAGTTCACCATTGTTCCCTTCAACTTTGACAATAATACCTTCTGAAGTCAATTATTCACCACCATTTATACCTACACTCCCTCACCAACCTATCATTACCCATTCATCCCCTACTAGTCCTGGTTCTTCATCCACTACTGGATCATCTCCAAGTACCTCAACCCCACATCTTAACCCCTACCAACTTACAGCCATGGAAAATAGATATGCTCCTCTTGTTTTACCTACCCAACTTGGTGCTATGACGTCATACTACCAAAGTAAAATTGTTCAATTTGATGGCACAGGATATTACACTGCACAAAAGCATGTCAACAAGATAATAGATTACTTTGAGTTGCAAAAAATTGACAGAGATAATGTTCAAATGAGACTCTTTGCCCAGACCTTAGCTGGTGATGTTAGGAAATGGTTTAGAGCATTGCCTGCTAATAGTATTGATAGTTTAGATGCACTTCACCAACAATTTTTGAATAGATGGGAAAAGAAAAAGAATCCCCTACAAATCCTTTCAGAATATGAGAATATTAAAAGAGGACCTAATGAGACTGTTCAAGATTACTTCACTAAATTCAATAATATATATAACGCCATCCCATTTAATCTTAAACCCCCACCTGACTTAGCATTAATAAAGTTCCCTTATGATTTTGACACAGATATGGCATACCAACTTAGGGAAAGAAACCCCCCAACATTAGAATAAATGAAAAGTGTAGTTGTTAGTGTTAAAGCTAATTTGTTAGCTAAAAGGGCTAGAGTTAGAAATGAAAGAAGAGGAACTGCAAAGGATGAAGCTTCACCCTTTGACATTAAAATATATATCTTAGCCAAAAGTATGGAAAAACTAATGGATAGAATAGATAACATAGAAAGGAAACCCCAATGGGATAACCAACAAGTACATCTAGTTAGAAACCCAAATTTTAGAAAAAAACCAAAACCAAAACATTGGGAAAAATGGACCGGATCAGAACATTATCCTTTTCAAGAAAATTATGCAGAGAAATCCCAGCCAGAAGATCCAGAACAAGATACACAAATTAAATTAATGGGAATAAATGATGAGGACACTGTTTTTCTAACCCATGATGAGCAGGAATTGTATATGTTGTAGTAATTACAAATACAGTCTGGAGAATTATTTGATTACAAACAAGGATATGTTTCTGCCATCTTTGAAGTACATAAATAGTATAATCTTAGAATAAAAAATAATGTAGAAGTCCTTGACAAAACCAAGGAAACAGTGCAAAGTCAACTCAAGAAAATAAAAGAAGCCCCTATTTCAAAAGTGCTGTAAGTGGACAACCTTTTTAATTCCGTTTAACAAGTTTAAGAAGGAAAAACTCGGCAATCTTTTCATATTTTACGAGTCTGAAAAGAGCTTAAATAGGACTCCAATGTTTTGATTTTTCGTAAGTTTTTGAAAGAGCCCGAAAAAGTGATAAAAGTACTCTTTGTTGAAAATGATCAATCTTCCCCAAAAAATCCAATATTCTACACAAAAGCTCAAAACATTACTCATACATGTTTTAAGATAAATAAAAACGTATCAAAAAGTTGCCTTTTTAAAGTGAAAAACAAATAAATTAAAAATTCATTTATTCAAAAAATCTTATAAAAAGGGCTTTTGCAAATTTATTTTTACCATTTGATTTCAGAGTGAGAAGTGAGAGCTTTTGGGTACATCCTGTGAAGATTGCGGAAAATCTGTCTGTTGGAATCGAAAACCGTCAGCTCCAAGTAATCCACATCATCCTTATCTTGCATTTCAACTGTTTACATTTCATTTTAGGGCTTTAAAATTGATTTTTCAAGGATAATTTGATTTAGAAAATCACTCGCGGGTGTCCGCAGGTGCAACATGCGGCCCCTGCAGACCCTGACTTTTTTCTACAAAGAAAAAAGTCATGGGTCCACACCTATTGCTTACGATGCATGCAGACCTACGCACTGTCTATAACCAGTGGGTGTGGACCCCGCGAAATGGATTTTAAAAATTGAAATTTCTCCATTTCTAACCAAAAAGTTTCAAACTAAATTGTTCTAATACGTATTTTTTGCATTGTAGGACATACAAAATGCTTATTTGGCGGGAACGCGAGCATGAGGATGTGGATTTTGCCACAATAAATCATCCACCCACATTGGATGCATTGAAAGCATGCAGACTATTTAAGTTCTGGGCCATACCAGGCATGAGGGCCCAAGTAGACTTCTTGCAATGGCTGGTAGACAGGTGGAGTATACAGGACTAGTGTCTCATGATTGGTGGCCACCGACTCGGAATTGAGCTAGAGGACATAAATTTTTTGACTAGTTTTCACAAGAGAGGTGAACGATTATCTCTTTTCAGGACTAGGCTAGGTGGTCAGTCTGTTGCTAGTCTCCGATTAGAGTTTTCTAATGATCAAACAAAGGAGAAACAAATTGATATTAAAACTATCGACCATCCTAAACTTAAGGTTATTGCATTCACTGTCACCAGACTATGCGGGAGTGAAGCATTGCATGTGACTATTGGATCCTAGATGCAAATGGTTGTAGACTGTTATCGAGGTACCATATTCAACTGGTGCGAGGCTGTGTTGGCGAATGTAAAAGGCCAACTAACCGAGCAAAGAACGGACAACTAAAATACTTTGGATACAGTTTCTTAGTTGTGAGCTTTGGTCTAGAGAGGGTCCCTATGCTAGTCCCACAACAACTTTCGGTTGAGGCTAGTCTTCCTTGAGAGTCTAGGATAATGCATTGGGTTGCAATGATGGCCCGTCACCCTGAGGAGGGTTCAGAGGTTGTTCAATTTCTGCCTGAGTATTTTCGTTGTTTGAGGAACCAAATTTTTGTGATTCAGGATTTTCCATATGTCGAGATGGATTATAACGGTGACCCAGACATGATTCTTCCACTAGGAGAGAAGTGGGATGATTTAGGTAAAATAATTTTCAACACTTTCTAAGTTTTAACTAATTTTTTTTTTTGTTTAAATTGTCCAAAACTGACAACAAAAATTTTAAATGCAGATGTGGGTCCACGATGACCAGCTGCTCTCTAGCCTTATGAGAGGAGACACCCAACTGCAGCAGTACCAGCCCCATAGGACCAATCTATAAAGATCCTGACCGATTTGGAGAATCATCTAGAGCGTTTGACAGTAGATATTCCAGAGACTGGCATAGATGATATTCCACTTAGGTTACAATGATATGTGATTGGGGTCACAGGACCTTTTAGGAGGTTCCTTTGTAGGGTGGCCCGAGCAGTGGTTTCTTATCGTGATCATCACCAGGGATAGGATGATCGCTTTTGTAGACTCACATGACATTTTTGCCTTTTGTACTATCATTTTTGCCAATCATAAGGTGTTTTTCAACCTATGATCGAAGATGATGTATATTTTGACACACTCTTCTATGCTATGATATATCATTATTACTGGCTATCTTGTGTAACATGTTATGGAATGTTATTAAATTTACTGTTTTGATTATTGAAAATGTCTATTTATCATACGAGAAGCAACTGCATCTGCTAATGTATTTAAATGTCTTGGAATATGATGATATTCAATGTAATCAAATTCATGTTCCAAGAGACGAAATCTCAAAAATAATCTTAATAACACTGAATTTCTAATGGCATAAACCCTGTTAAGCTACAATATAACGAGTTTAGAATCTAACCTAACAATCAAACTCCGAATCCCAAATGAGATGGATTCAGATAATAACTCAATCACTGCACTATACTCTACAATGTTATTCATTGTTTGACCGAGCCTTACCCCATGCATAGACACTAACTCATCAAAGAGTGAATAGATAACCCAAGCTGTGGAAGAAATGTTCTGTGTACTACGACAAGCACCATCAACAAAACCAATGTATGTTTGAAGAGACGTCGACATTTGCAATATCAAGAGTAAAATCAAGATAAGCAAGAATAATGATAAAAGCACTCTCTATACTAGGCACACTTTTCTAATATAAAACACACTAGCTATAAAGAAACTAATCTAACAAAAATCTCCACACCGAAATTTAAGCATAATATCTCTTTAGATAAAGCCCATTTCTGGGTTTACCCAAAGAGACACCGTCAAAATCTACCAATTCATAGGCCCCTTTTGCTAGCTTTCTCTTAACAATATAAGGACCATGCCACATAGGTACAAATTTTCCAGCCCCTAGCTTATCGTTTGCTTGATCATATAGTAAAACTAGGTCTCCTTCTGAAAAATTACGTGTAACATTTTGGTCGTACTGAGCTTTTATCCGTTTCACATGAGTTTGATTACTAATGTAGAAGTGTGTCCATTCTCATCTAACTGAGCTAAGTACAAAAAATGTTTCTCCTCTTCAGAAGTGGCTGGGAGTAATTCTATGGCTATTTGTAATGACAAAATTTCACATTCCATAGGTAACACTGCTTCCAAACCGTAAACCAGTTAAAAAGGAGTGAAACCAGTTGATGTTTTCACTGAGGTTCGATATGTCCAAAGTGCTGAAAATAACATGTTATTCCAATTCGACCTATGAATACCAATGATTCGTTGGATCATAGTGACTAGAACTTTATTGATAGCTTCAACCAGACCACTAGCCTGTGGGTAATATGGAGTAGAACTATCGCGACGCAGGCCAAGTTGATCTGTCAGTTCAGTCATCATGATGTTTCAGAAATGACTTCCATGATCAGTAATAATAACTTGAGGAACACTGAATCTAGAAATTATATGATTGAATACGAAAGTTGTAGTAGTTTTTCCGTCTGTCGAAAATGTAGGCACTGCCTCGGTCCACTTAGTAAAATAATCTACTGCTAGGATGATATACGCATGCCCCCCGCCGAGTGAGGGTTACATGTAATAAAGTCAATACCCCACTTTGCGAAAGGACCGACAACAATTATAGGGTGGAGAGGAGCGGGTGGAGTGCGCATCTTATGATAAATTGTTTTGACATTTGTGGCATTTCCGGACTGCATAGATATAATCTTTGAATAAGGATGGCCAGAAATAACCAGCACACAATATCTTTTGGGCTGTGGCATACCCAGACATATGACCACCACATGCTCCAAAGTGACAGTCATTTGGAACCTTTTAAGCTTCTTCATGAGTTAGACAACATCGGAAAACAGTGTTGGGTATATGACAAAAGTCCCACATTGACTAGAAGTGGGGAGGATAATGGGTATATAAGGATGGACAAATATCTCCATTGGTATGAGGCCTTTTGGGGGTAAGTCCAAAAGCAAATCCATGAGGGCTTAGCCCAAAGTGGACAATATCATAAGATTGTGGAGATATGTGGTGTCCAGAGTCCTTACAAGTGGTATCAGAGCCATGCCCCAAAGTTATCCAAGAGGATGAATCCTATAAATGTCGAATGAAGGTGGTGGGCCCTGGTAATATCATGATGAGATCCGTGGATGAGCTCGGTTAGACAGGCAGTGTGCTTCATATTCTTCATGGACATGCCCTGGTCCCAACACAGTGAAGAGGATTTGACCTGGGATAGAGCAAGCTCTCGAGGTAGGTGGTGCTCCATGTAAGGCGTGTGCTTCTAACGCATTGGAGTGGAGAATCTTGGTTGGTAGAGAGTGGATGGATGGATAATCGTTTGAGGGGAGGCTCGATGGTCCTTTATTCGAGGGGAGGATTGTTGGGTATACGACCAAAGTCCCACATTGACTAGAAGTGGGGAGGATCATGGGTATATAAGGATGGACAAATATCTCCATTGGTATGAGGCCTTTTGGGGGTAAGTCCAAAAGCAAATCCATGAGGGCTTAGGCCCAAAGTGGACAATATCATACCATTGTGGAGATATGTGTTGTCCATAGTCCTTACAAACAGAATTCGCCCCATGACGATAGAGTGTATCTCCAATAACATTGTATTGTTAGGAATGGAAACGTATTTTTTGTTGCTGAGATCATGAGATTTCAGGCCGAAAAGATTGGGTTTGGAGATAAACTATAATATCTCCATACCATGGATCAAGAGTACTGATAAGAAACAAGGATTCATTTGCAAGGGCCTCTTCCGCCACAGTTTCAGTATCAGTACGCGGGAAATCATGCATCAGTTCCGCAAAAACCAAAGATTTCTTTGCCTTGGATTTTTCAAATTCCAAGTCAAATTCCTCCAGGATAACTATCCATTTGGAATACTTTCCCCCTAGCAATTGTTTGGTCAAGATGTACATCATAGGGTTACAGTCATAAATTACCATGGTTTTGCGTAATAAGATGTAATGACGAAATCTTTGGATAGCTTGAACAGCTGCCATGGCCATTTTCTCCACATGCGAATATCTAAGCTTAGTCAGATTCAGAGTTTGACTAAGATAATAAATCACATGTTCATTTTTTAATTCATCTTCTTGAACTAAAACCATCCCAATGGTAGAATGAGAAGCGGCGAGATACAAAAAGTAATCCTGGTTGTAATTGGGAGGATGCAATAATGGTGCATGGGTTAATCCGTGTTTAAGTGCATCAAAAGATTTGTCAACTATCTCATCCCAAAAGAATGAAGTATTCTATTTGAACAACCTGGTAAAACCTTTTGTTATCTCGGCATAATTAGGAATGAAACGACATAAAAAGTTTGCTTTCCCTTGCAATCTTTGGAGTTGGCGAAGAGTCGAAGGAGAAGGTAATTTTAAGATAGCTTCAACCTTCGAGGGATGACACGAATGCCAGCTTTTGAAATGACAAATCCCAGTAAAAGATCTGTTTCTACATAGAATACACATTTGTGTGGATTCAGCCTAATTTGATAATGCCTACATCTCATAAAGATAGCTGGTAAATAAGTGAGATGATTAGCTCTACGTAATGAATGGGCAGGTAAATCATCCAGATAAGGCTGCACAATGTGCTTGATGTCATGAAATGCATAAGACATAACCCTTTGAAAAGTTGATCCAACGTTCTTCAATCCAAAAGGTAATTTGAAATAAGAAAAAGTCCCCCATGGAAAAATGAAATCCATTTTAGGTTGATCAACACGGAGTATGCTGATTTGATTGTAACCGGAAAAACCATCCATAAAGGAGAACATTTCACTGCCAACACAATCATCAATAATTTTATCGATATAGGGGGTTGGATAGTTGTCTTTAGGACAAGCTCGATTAATATTCCTATAATCCATACATATTCTTATCGTTCTTTGTTTTTTGTTAACAAGAACAATATTTGATACCCAATCTGTTAAAGGAATTGGATAAATGAAACCTGCTCAAAGTAATTTCTCAACTTCAGCTTTAATAGTGTTATCACTCAGGTTGTTCCCTGCCTCCGAAAGGGAATACGGCTGAGGTAACCACTAACCAGTCTTTTAATTGCAAATTCTAGCCAATCTGCAACCTGAGAGGGCTCTCTCTTTATAATTTAGATTTGTTTTGTTATATTTTAGGCTAGTTATTAAGCATAAGTTTTGTTTGGTGTTTGGAAGATGACATTCAGTAGATCAGGGTTGTAATGTGAGAGAAGTTCAGACCATTGGGTTGATGGAGTCTAAATGCAAATGAACCTCTCGGTATGGTATCTTTGGCAATAGGAGAATTACAGAGCAAGATAATCAAACATGGAGACAATTTTCAAGCTATAATAAGGTGAAGTGAAGTCAGGGAATGAAAGGCAATTAAGAATCTTTCATTATGCTAACAGAGGGAAATTGTATAAACATAATCAGGGAGAAATTAAGAATTCCTTAATTATATTTACAATGAAAGAACCAGGGAGGCAAGAGCAATGAAGAATTCTTGTCTATGTTGGCCCTGTAAAAAACATAAGAAATTACAGAAATTGAATACAGAGTACAGCAAAGTAAATTCTGTATTATCCTTCTTTCCTGTAACTTAGAGCATGATGTTCAGATGTTTAAATAAAACACAAGTATAGTAACATGATAGTAGAGAAAACTTATTGATCCATGCATTAACACGAGAATTCTGCAATATATCCTCCTGCCATTGATTTCATAACCGGCAAATTCACCAGCAAAGCATCCCAGCAATCTTTTATTTCAGAAGAGCTCTCAAAACATACAACACAGGTCCAGAATGATATTCACCAGCCAACAACAATACATATCTTGGGGAAGTATTTATAGAAGAGTTTACAAAATATCCCGTAGGAAGAAATATCAGGTAATAAATTCATCCATCTACTCTGGCAAAGGCAATAACTGATGTGGAAAAAACCACGCAAAAATAAATGAAGGAATAACTATGCTTGTACAGGCCGGCTTAGGTGTTCCGCTATTGTTGACTTTTTGGCTTGAGTAGTCAGCTGATAGCTGTTTCTTTGATTTGCGTCCCTATTGTGTTGTCGTTTGCCACCTGTGCCTGATGTTATCTCAACACTTTTCAGCGCGATTCCTTCCTTTATCGATTTGATTTTCTTATGGGTGACTTCTGCATTTAACTTTGCTATTATGCAGCAGATCAAAAAAGAATTTTTAAATTACCTTGGAAAAATCTCAAGCATGCTCTCCCACCATTGATCTGTAGGTAGCTAGTGTCTCTGTAGCTTAATCAATGTTTCATCAGCTTCAGTGTATGTGTAATAGTTTGGCTGGACCTCAAAAAGATGATTTATTTCATGTTCAATATAAAACAAATTTTCCAATTTGTCATACAAAACCTGTCCAGAGGGAGGTGTTGTCTCTTCTATGCTGCTTGATGATGTTGTGATTTGATTTGTGATATACATATTTACCCTTCGAGCATAATATTCATGTGTTAACAGTCTTCCACTGCTGGTCAGTAAGCTGGGAAACCCCTTGCTCTGCAACACTTCAAAATTTTTTCTGAAGATATTTATTTCTGCTTGCATCTCTTGGCACTTTCTCCCCAGAGTCTGCACAAAATTCCTCATGGTCAACACCTTTTTTACGAACATAATTGTGTCTGTTCTGTTCCTTATATCCAGAGCTGCCAATTGTTCTCTAGTATGGGTATTTAAAAAATGGATCATTTTGTTAGCCTCTTCAGGCTTGTTTGCGAATAACGTTCTGGCCTTTTGAGTCTCAAATTGAGCTATCCTAATCAACTCAATCTGGTCATGAATGGTCTGGATTGCTGGCCATTGATCAGTAATGGACTGGCCAATTTTACTCCACAAAATTGTTTTGATTTCTATTAGGGTCTTGTGAAGAGTAAAGTCCTTCTCCAGCTCCTTTATTCTTTTCTCCAAGGCCCTTACTTCCCTTGTCTTCTCAGCCATATCCATTTTTTATTTGTCATATTTTTCCTCAATTTTAGCCAGCTTTTATTTGGCTTCTTTTAATTCTGCCATTTGCAGTTCCAGAGCCTTTATTTCTTTCATCATTTCCTCCATACTCAGGCTGGCTTCTTGTTTTTTTTCTACTGTAGTTGTTGCTAAAACTGTTGCTGAAGTTGAGGCTGGAGCTAAGGTACCTGCTGTTGGTGTTGGATCAGTAGGAGGGACTGCTGTGGTGACTATAGGAGGAGCCGTTTCCAGAGATGGAGCTGTTTGAGCTGGCTGAGAGGCCAACTCTCCCTATTTTCCTTGCAGTGCTGCCCCCAAGGCTTTCTCTGTTTCTAGTAGTCTTTCATTCATCCTCATAAGTAAACTTACTACATCCTCCTCTTCTTTTTGCTGGGCTACTTCTGTGGTTTGAGGATGAATTGTAGCTAACAACCTAATTTGTTTTCTAAGGGCTGATATGTCTTCTTCTTTCTTCTTAATTAAAGCTTGTACGCCTTTGGGATCATTAGGATCATGTCCCAGCTCCATAATGATCTCCTCCAATGATTTGATTCTATTATCCTTGGCCAATGATGAAGCCTTCTCCAATTCCAATTGGGCAGAAGTATTATGAAGTGAATTCTGCAATCTGTGGGCCAATATTACCTTGTCTGCCAAGGTGGAGTACACCATTTCTCCAGTTTGTTTGTGTAACTCAATCTGGTCCATTGGGTGGATGTCTTTAGCAAGGACTTCCGTTGTTCCGTTGTTTCCTCACCCCTTTCATTGCCTGCTATCTCCTCTGTAAATTCTTCCTCGAAGTAGGGGTTTAGCCTTTGCCTTTTCTCTCCTTGCTATTCTGTGGATGCCCCTATAGGTTTCACTTCCTGCCTGTCCCTTTTCTTGGTTCTTTCCTCATTGAGAGAAGTTTGTAAGACAAGGATTTTAGGTGCTTTTTCTTGTGTTGAAGGGGCTTGTCCTTGACTTTGTTCTTTGCTTGTTTCTGGCTCGTCTGCCATTATCTCCTGCTGCTCTGAATGCTGCACCTCTTTGCCTTTAGATGTCCCTGCAGGTGGAGCACTTCCTTGGGCAGGTTGTTGTGAAGTTGTGGCAGCTGATGTGCCTGCTCCAAGGTGTCGAGGCAATGTGAAAAACACCTGTCCAACAGAGTCTAGGTCAAGTGTCTTTTCAAACTCTTTCATTTCTTTTTCTAATATCTCTTCTTCAGTGAGTTCTTCAACTAGTGTGCCTTCTATCCATTCCTGTTGATTAGCATATTGTTCAATTTGAGGGATACTATAGTGCACATATCCTGTAAGCTTGTGTTTGACTCTCCTAAAGCTTATGAAATGTTCAGGGTCATATGGTGACCAAAGAAAACTTTGTTTCAGCTTGAGTTTGTCTCTCAGAGTAGTGTTAGCCTCTTTCCATGCTTCTTCCCTTTTATTAAAAATAAAAGGGACCAGTTGGTGCCTTATCTTGAGCTGTGCCTTTTTCCTAGCACCATAGAAATGAGTCAAATCTGAACTACTGAATTGCTGGTAGTATTCCAGGGCAAAGAGTCTCATGGGGACATACTTTGGCAGCTTGTAGGGAGCTAGTTGACAGCCATAGATCCTGATTACTGTGTGGTTTTGGTAAAAATACCAATCACCAATACTATATTCCTTTGAGAGGTGTAATATTTTCTGCATTTCAGCAGAGAGCCTGGCAGGAGGAGTTATTGACAATAAACAGGTGGCTTGTTATAGACATTTTTGGGCACTGCAACCCCAAGCATAAAATTTCCATAAACGAAGGGCTCCTAAGTCCCTAAAAGTGTTGTTCCAGCCCCTAAAGGAACAAGGTCAACTGATTACAGATTCTCCTAGAAGTTCTCCATGAAAAACTACTCAGAACTGGTCAAAACTGGATCATTTCACCTGCTCCATAGGCAAAGTGCATTGCATCTCACCTAAACACACATAGTGGGTGCGTTGCATTTCAAAAAGCCCTTTTATGGGGTGCGATGGGCGAGAAAGGACAAATGGTAGTGTCAATCCATGAGGTGGAGAAGCATGGAATCTTACATAAACATCTCCTGTGACACTTGACTCTCTGAATTCAACCAGGGATGAGTAAGAGATCATCAATCTCCAAGTGGAAGCAAGAAATATCAGAGGGAAGACACTAATCAAATCACAAGCTGACTCATCTCCCTTATAGACATCTATATATGGATCCCTCATCCCAAAGATCTAGAGGCTGGAATTTTGCATCATGTAAGGAATTGATGTTGGTTTCTTGAGGTAACATCATAGTGTTGGGTGATCTAAGCTTTTCATGAGGTGAAGAAGGGCTTACTTGCTGAGAGGATTATGCTGGGTCAGAACAACTGGTTGCAACTCTCTTGGCTCTTTCTTGATTATCAATAAAGCTATTCAAGTTTTCCTCCATACTCTTGTGTCATTTATGTTTTATGCATTTGTATGGTCAATCTACATCTGATCCTAGATTGTTTATGATAATAGATCCATGTTCTTGTATAGTGTTATGCTGCTTTGATTCTACAGGTACTCCATGAAGCTGGGTATACAAGAAAGCGAGTAGCAAAGGACTATCAGAAGAGAGAGGAATCGAGCAAGGAACCAAGCGCAAGACAAAGGTTGGTCTCCTTTATTCTTCTCTCATCTATCTTTCATAAAGGAAAACGAAAGTAGTTTTACTTTGTTTGTTTCTAAGGTAGCTACCAGCCTTAGTGGGATTAGCAGTTCTGCATAGACACTTTTCCCTATAACAAAATGGTGACTCTACTGGGGAGCGACTAGGTTGTTTGTTTATCTACATTTGTTTACTTTATAAACTTACGGACGGAGCTTGAAGTTGAGCTAGGTAGCCTTCGAACTGCATTTGCTATGCAAATGCAAAGTAGATCAATTATGCTTCAGTCAATCTCCAGGTTTTGTTTATGAATTAAACAACTGATTTACAAACTCTATAATTGCCCTTGTGGTGGCTCTAGTAACCTCCTTAGATCTACCCCTGTGATTGATTTACTGATTACCACTTGCTCGGCCAAAATCCATGAACTGAACTGGAAACTATGACCCGGAACCCAATCAAAGTCTCGTCCTTGGTCCAGCGCACTATTTGTTCTGTGAATCTTAAATTCATCGCACTTCCCGAGTGTATTAGGTGTACTGCATTTCAAATTCACTGTTTTACAGGTGCGCTGATCAGATAAGGCCTTGTTCCTGAATTTTGGTTTCTGTGTTCACTCTTTTCAGATCTATTCAAGAGTTTTGCTGCCTGTAGTCAGTACACCTCTGTTTGAAACCCCTTTCCTTTTTATTATTCCACCTCCATTGTGCAAAGAACTGTAAATGTTTTTATGTATTTTTTGAGTCATTTTCAGTTCTCCCTTACAAAGAAGTAACGTAATTGTACTGTCGTTTCTTGATTTGAAAGTGTCGCAAGTGTCGTTTTCAGTCATAGAAGAGAATCTGATTGTTCTTGATAGTCGATTACCCTGTTACTATTGTATTTGATCTGAATTAGTAGTTTTTCTAGTGTTGAAAGCAAGTTTTCATTTCCAAATCACAAAGTGTTGTCGTTGTCTTCATTTTGATTTTGAAAAGAAACTTGTTAGTAATTGTCGCTTTGAAAAATAATTCAGATTTGCGCATTAGCTTTCTTTTTATCATTCACATATTAAGAAGGCTGAAAACAAATACATGCATGTGCATTTGCATTTAGACTGTTTGATTGGTTTGATTTAGGACGATGCATATAGTGTGTGTTCTTTGCTCTTTGTTGAAAGAATTATGTCTATCTTTCCTTAGTAGCTAGGATTTTCATTGCACAAAGAAGATAAAACAACTATTTATCATCTTAGATTGCATTTTAGGAATTGTACATGTACATCATGCGGTGAACCTGAAAGGAAAATTTCTTAAGCAAGATCAAATATAAAATAAATTTAATGAATCTAACAACGCTTTGGAACCTAACGCACAACATCTAGAAGTCTAGGCTAGAGACGTATTCCGACGTCGTAAAGCCTGGTAACTGTTGTTTTCGCTGTTGGTTGGGTGATTCCTCCACTTTGAGACGATAAGTGCCAGTACGGACTTGTGCTCCCACGTACCGTCGAGTATATTTTGGGAGACCATAATAGGCTTAATCCTTTATCCACAGGAAGCCGTGTCTGCCGCCCTATCAATCGCAATGCAGTGAGCACAACATTCGGGAAGATTGACTGCCATACCATAAAAAGTATTCTGCAGTTTTGTGATTGGTTTGGTAATCCCTCTGTCTAGATTTCCATAGCAGTCCCTTTCGTTCCTTTTCAGACTCCTTAACGGAAAAGGTCCATCTGAGCACTTGTCACTTCAGGCTCATTAAAAATCGAAGGTGACTAGAGTCATCTTTTGTTTTTTTCTCAACTCTTAAAAATTGAAAAAACAAGTTGTGTCAAAGCGTCTAAAATTCATCTAATTCGGAAACATACTTCCCCTTTATTTTTGGTTGATCGAGTAATCCACAATCATGGAAGAAACTCAATTGAAACCCCATTGTTCGTGAAGGCTTACAAGTCAACCGTCTTTGTCTCCGGAATTGAAACTATTACAGACAAAGCGAACTCTTTTAACCGGTTCCAAATCTCCTGGTAAAGTTAGAACAAGTGTTCCAACAACATCAGAGACTCCGGTTACTCCAAACATTACTGGTATCCCTGCCTTTACAGAAGAAGTTCAACAGCCACCGAGGGACAGTAGCTCTGATCCTAGTTTGAAGGTAAACACTTGTGTTACTAAACCAGTTTCATGTACAACCGGTTCAGAGAGTGTTATTCCCCAAGCATCTGTCGCTGCAGATTCCATACCTTCTTTGGCACCAGAAATATTTTACGGACCTGACGATCTACCTCTTCCACTTGGTCTGATTGCTATAGAAGAGATTGTGGAGGATCCTCCATCTAGTACTTCATCGCAATTTGGATTCAGGATCACTCTGTATCCTTCTTCATCAGAAATTAGTCTACCGCCAGCGGAAGCTCCTGTAGAATCGCTAGGTAATATTTTGGATAGACTAGAAATGTTTGAACAACCATCGACATCTAGGACTGTGTCATCCAACACAGTGACGACAGAACTTCCTGCTTTCACTCCAACAATGTTCGCCGGTATACCATTTGTCCCAACTAGCTCTCAATCGCTAGAAGGGTCCCACTCAGGGGCTATTTCGACAGTATGGTTCGTTCCTGTTTGTTCATCCAGAATAGTATCTGGAAACTCTTATGTTGAGTCTCAACAAATTGGTCCTTCAGGATGTCAATTTGGGTAGTCCGGTCCTCAAGGGCAAACCATTCCTTTAAGTACCGGATTACCGCCGTATGGGGGGCAGTATACCCTTTCATTGTCTCCTCCGGGAGGACAGCCATACAGGAGTTCACAACAAAATTCAGGTTATGTTGGAATTACATCTAGCAGCTGGGTACTGATACTACCTCAACAACTAAGAGTTGTATATTCGATGCAACAATGTTTACCTATGTCAAATATACCAACTACGCTAGCTATTGTGATGGTGTCGCAAGTACAAGAGCTGCCTGTTGTATGCCAACCTCAGGTTTCTCAGGTTGTAATGCAACAGCCTCTTGACCCTTCGACTCAACCACAATCGCCGACTGGTGGAATGAAACAGGCCCAAACGGGTACAATTACCCCTCATCTTGGTCAAGCAGTTAGTATCGGGCAACAGCACATGGCTTCACAACCATGGCTAGTGCAATACCAACAATCGCAATTCCAACAAGTGTACCAAGGATCTGAGCAACAAATCTTTGCAAATAGTGGGCAGTCGTATATTCAAAACGGTTAAAATCAACCATTCTACAATGGTTATGCCCACCAACCTTACCAAAGTTACCAACATCAAATGCATTATGCTGGTATGCAAAGACCCACTACTCAGGCAATTCCATCTTATCCTGGGTATGCTTCGCCTAACCTGAATCAACAGTTACCCTTCGTGGCAACTTTAGAGTTACCTGATTTAAATCAGTTAAGAAATGATCCAATCGCTCACGCCCCTTGGTGGCCAGCGATTCCGCATAAACTTCCATCATATATTCCTAAATTTAATACAAATCTGGGTGAAGATCCGTCGAATCATGTGATGACATTTCATCTATGGTGTTCGTCAAACACCCTAAATGATGATTCGATTAGGCTTCGCCTTTTTCAGAGGACGTTAACTAGTCCGGCAACAAAATGTTATATTGAGTTGCCCAGAGCTTCGTTCGAAAACTTCAGTACCCTAGCCACAACCTTTTTAGCCCATTTTCAGTTACCGATAAGGTACGAAACAGGAACAAAAATTCTTACCAATTTCAAACAAACAACGGCCACTCACATATCCGATCATATACATGAGTGGCGACGTCATCGTAGAATGATAAAAACGTATGTTCCTGATCAACTTTTAGCTGAATGGTTTATTAAGTCATTATTGCCTTCCATCACGAAAGATGTGGCAAAAGGGGGAGTCATCACCGAAGAGCAATTTATCGCTCATGCACAATATTAAGACTTGATTTACACTCAGTGTGGCACGCTCTACGATAAAATACCTAATGCTCCTAGGCTGGAATTCTCGGTCCCTCCTCCTTCTAAATCAAACAATGACTCTCATGCCGGCGATGGTGTGATTGGCGCAACAGACACGAGATCGATAAAGGCTACATCTAAAAAGGCTCGTAAGATTTCCAGTCAAAATGCAAAAGAAGAACTTCTTGCCTCGGAAGTAAATGTCGTCTCGACATATAAAGGCAAAGAAACCAAGCAACCAGGACGCAAGAAGGAAAACAAAGGGAAGAAGAGGAAACAGGAGGAATCATCACCTGAAAAATCTTCTGCAAACCCTCCTGGAAATAGGAAACCAAGAAATCCATGCTTTATATGCGATGAGGATCATTGGACATCAGATTGTCCACACAAAGCTGAGCTTAAAAAATTCTTCAAGAATTCAAAAACCTCAGCAGTATTAACTGATCCGTTTCCGAACCCAGGGACAAATCTGGTTGACAGTGGAAATGCTTCCCCGTCTCAAGTGCTGATGTTGTCGGTTTCCAAATAGCAAAATGATACTTTGATATCGACATGGAACAAAAATTATGGGAATCCACAACTATCGAACAACAAGGATAAAGATCAACCTAGTAGTTCGACAACAACTTCGACAGAAGTTGCACCGCCCATCATTCTTGTGCTGACAATAAAACCGCCAAAGGGAGTAGTACACAAGTTGACATTTAATACTCGTGCTAGAGCAGCACAACATTATAATATAGTGGAAGATCTGGCCCAATCTCCATCCGCTATGTCGACACTTGAGGTACTACAAAATTGCCCATCCCAAAAGCAGGCTTTATTATCAGCCATCGGTGGGATAGACCCAAAGGATTCCAATCTTGTGTCCTTTAATCATAAAGGATACGATCCTCAGTTACCAGCTCAACTAGCTTTCCTCATTCAAGTGAAAGCCCTTGACAAAACTATTCATCGAACAATTATCGATGAGGGGGCGTCTACATGTATTATGTCGATGAGTTGCTGTAAAACTTTAGGATCTCCAACCTTGTCGCGATATTCGACGAAATTAAAAGAATTCGACGGACGAACATATACCCAATATGGTATTCTAAATAACTTGCAAGTTGAACTGGGGGGGAAAACAGTAGAAATATATGTTGAAGTAATCGACAGAAACCTCGATTACAACATCCTACTGGGAAGACCATGGATATATGCTATGGCTACTATTGTGTCGACCTATTTTAGGAAGATTACATTTCCCTTTCAAGGAGGGATTACAATCATCGATCAACAAACTTTCCTCCCCAATGGTTCTCAAGTTACGGGAAGCATTCCAATGATCCATGGAAGCCATCATTCGCTTCAAAATATCGGCGTAGGCCTACTAAAATACCCTATATTAATGGGAACTTTTGCCCTTCCACCTCCAATAAATCTGGCGGAAGTAGCATCAGTAGGAACCTGCAATATGATATCTTCGATTAAAAATATCTCAGAAAACAATATAAACATGGATCATACGCAAGTATTGCCTCCAAGCCCAACGGAAATATTGTAGCAATCAATGTTCCTAGCATGGGAGGCAAACCCAAATCGACGCTCACCAAGCGTTTGGATAGATAGGTCTAAGGAATATGGCACCCCTTTAGATCCTTGGTCGCGAGTGCATTACACCGACAAAGGAATTGTTCAATCAATGGTAATTGAAGGGGCACCATGGGAAGATTACCACCATCATTCTCTTCTTCTGGATTGTGAAGAAGATACTCCTGATGACCTTTATCATCCCTCAGTTTTTGATTTCCTATCAAATACTGTAAACACGGTGGATTCCGAGTGAAATGTTTCCAACGTTGAAGAGACTATCGCCGTAAATATCTCGACCAAAACAAATGTTGTAGAGAATATTTATGTTGGCAAATTTTGTTCTCCTTCAGAACTGGAAATATATAACGCCTTTTTTTGCGAATTCAGAGATGTCTTTGCTTGGTCATATAATGAAATGCCAGGCATTGACTTGAGTATCATTGAACACGAAATTAATATGTATCCAAATGTCAAACCAGTACGACAACGGCTAAGGCAGGTGCACCCCAAGAAAGTCGCTGCCATCAAGGCAGAAGTTGAAAAACTTCTCCACGCTGGTTTCATTTACCCGGTTCCTCTAACCGATTGGGTATCGAACATTGTTCCCATTATGAAAAAACGAGGAACGATTAGAGTGTGCATCGATTATAGGGATGTAAATCAAGCTTGTCCAAAAGACAACTACCCTACACCCTTCATTGACCATATAATTGATGAATGCGCCGGATGTGAAATATTTTCATTTATGGATGGATTCTCCGGATATAATCAAATAAATATCCGCCCACAGGACCAGTCAAAGACTGCATTTATTTGTCCATGGGGCACATTCGCATATTGAAAATTACCCTTTGGTTTAAAGAACGCAGGGGAAATATTTCAGAGGGCGATGAATTATGCCTTCCATGACATCAAAAACATTGTTAAACCATATCTCGACGACCATCCGGCTCATTCGCGAAAGTGGACTGATCATCTGCAACATTTAAGAGAAATATTTCTACGTTGCCGACACTACAGGATACGACTCAATCCACACAAATGTGTGTTCTGTGTTAGTTCTGGTCATTTACTTGGCTTTGTAGTCTTAAAGGAAGGGATTCGTCTCGACCCATGTAAGGTTTAGGAAATCATTAATTTTCCTCCACCTTCAAATTTGCTTCAGATTCAAAAACTCCAATGGAAAGCAAACTTTCTGAGGAGGTTCATTCCAAATTACGCCGAACTTGCTAAAGGTTATACACGTCTATTGAAAAAGGAAGTTCCCTTCGTCTAGGATCAGGTTGCGCAAGCTTCCTTTGATGCTTTAAAAGAATCCCTAATGAAAGCATCATTAATGTACGCTCCTGATTATCAAAAAGACTTTAACCTGTATCTGGCTACAGCGGATACAACCATCGCAATGGTTTTAGTTCAAGAAGACAACGGAATTGAACATCCTATATATTATTTGAGTAAGAACTTAAATGATACAGAAAGCAAATATTTTTATGTTGAAAAGCCAGTGCTCGCAGCTGTTCAAGCGATACCGAGATTTCGACACTATGTCCTCCTTCGAAAAACTACCATTCTGTCAGATTGCATCCCCATGACTTATATATTGTCGCGACAGTTGATGGGGGGCAAATATTCAAAATGGATAGCAATTCTACAAGAGTTTGATCTGGAATTTGTAAAATCCAAGTCAAAGAAAGCCCTGGTTTTCGCAGAATTATTATGTGATCTCCCATCATCATCCAACGATGAAACATCCAAAGAAACAATCGTGGATGAATCTTTGCTTCTGATATCTTCAAGCAATCCGTGGTATGGAGATATAATCATTTATCTCCAAACCCAAAAATATAGGCCTAATACCTCCCGTTCCGAACAAAAACATATTCAATACCAATCAAAAGACTACATGATCATCGGTGATACACTTTACCGTTGTGGTGTCGATACAGTTCTAAGGAGGTGCCTCACCCATGATAAGGCCGAAAAAGTTCTGAATGATTGCCATTCAAACGCATGTGGGGGGCATCAATCCAGTTACGCTACGACGCAAATTTTTTTATGAGCAGGATACTTCTGGCCAACAATGTTCAAATATTGCATAACCACAGTCAGAAGTTGCCATGCCTGTTAAATTTTCGATAGCAAAACTAGAAGACCACCCGCACCTCTGCAGCCAATAGTTGTTGTTGGGCCATTTGCCAAATGGGGCATCGATTTCATGACATGTAACCCCACCTCGATCGGGGGGCATGGGTATATCATAGTCGCAATGGACTATTTTACCAAATGGGTCGAGGCAATGCCTACATTAGATAACACTGGTGAAACAACTGCCCTTCTCTTTTTTAATCATGTAGTCGCCAGATTCGGCGTTCCACAGGCTATAGTCACAGATCATGGATCGCATTTTCGCAATCACATGATGGTCGAATTAGCTGCCAAATTAGGGTTGTCCCATGACAGCTCTACTCCGTACTACCCGCAGGCCAACGAATAAGTTGAAGCAATCAACAAGGTCCTGAAGCGCATGCTGCAAAGGATGATTGGAGTCGGTAAGGAATGTGACTGGGTGTACACCTTTCCAACTGGTGTATGGCCTACAAGCAATCTTACCAGTTCAGTGTGAAATCTCGTCCCTCAAACTCGCAATCGACCCTCTCCCCGGAACTTTAGAAGAGGAGGATCGTTTCTTGGAACTAATCCAATTGGATGAAATCCGTCGTGATGTCACTTTGGCTAATGAAGCCCATAAGAAACGAGTCAAGGCGCAGTTCGACAAGAATGTCAAACCCCGTGTCTTCTCGGAAGGTGGCTTGGTCTTGCTTTATGACCAAGAATCCGATAAATTGGGAGCAGGTAAATTCAAGTCTTTATGGATGGGCCCCTATATTGTTAAGCGAGTGTTAGCAAAAGGATCCTATGAGTTAGTGGATTATGACGGGATTCCACTGGCACAACCTCGTAATGGGTTGTACCTTAAGCGTTACTATGCATGATTCAGTGTGGTAACCTATATGCTTTTGTTACATTTTTGTTTTCGCTAAAGTACTTGTTTTGGTCAAGTAAGTCCGCTTTTTACATTTTTCGAAGATGTTGAACCTATTGGAATATTTTGTTGGATATGCCGATGGAGCAAGTCGTAGTTCATGTCACAGGGAATCTGTCAAGGGTGCGGACACGACTGACCTTCCTAGAAGTCTAAGACATTCTAATGACAAACAAGACAAAAAGGAGTGATCTTTCTCTAAATACACCTTTTACAACATGAAAACTACAAGTGTTTAGGCTTACCTTATTCCAAAACGCTGTTGTTGAAGTCCGTTCTTGACGATCCGGATGAGCTCCTCCTTCAAGTCAATTCCTGCAACCACAAACAATCAAACAATTACCAAGCACTTGCATTTCATATAATAAAACATATATCCAACATGCAGACCAAGGAACACATGAAATAACTCATTAACACAAGCTATTGAGAAAAATAAACCAGTTTGTATTAATAACGAAACAAAGAAACTCTTACAACCTGGCCTTGGTGTTGTGCAAGTTCCTCCCAGGGTCGA
The DNA here is from genome assembly GCA_031772625.1 of Pinus tabuliformis. Classification (NCBI taxonomy): domain Eukaryota; kingdom Viridiplantae; phylum Streptophyta; class Pinopsida; order Pinales; family Pinaceae; genus Pinus; species Pinus tabuliformis. The sequence continues at coordinate 872,245,944 of CM062815.1, forward strand.
TCAAGGGTTTTCCTCTACTTTGACAAAGCTCACCCTCTCCCAAGTAGAATCAAGTGAAGACAATCTCTCCTCACAAAGGCTCTAATGGAAGACCTAAATCCTGCAGCATTTACCCAAAGAAAATGTATAGCTCCAACCTCCTCTCCTTCTGGCTCAATGCCTTTATTTATAGTGCTGTAAAGAGGTTATTCAGGTCCACTATCAATGGGATCATCCCCCTCTTTGGGTGGGATAGCTCCCTTATTGATGGGATAAGTTCCCCCTTAATAGAGATACATGAACCAACTGGAGGCGCATCCATTTCATCAAACCGACCTCTAGAATGTTCTAGAAGTAACCACAAGTAACTTTTTCAAGATAAAACTCGCGCATTTTGCCTTTTACAGAGGGACGCACCTGTCCCTTAACATACAGAGCGTCCATGGACGCAGATTTTGTGAACATGGTCAGCGTCCCCGCAGGTAAGGCTAGAGAGAACCTGCGACCCCAAAGATAAACATAGTTTTTACAAGACTTTCTCTCTTCTTTGAGTTTGAGATGGATAACAGAGGCATGAGACTTGCCTAAGAGGGTAGCATGACTGTTGGTTTGAGCCATACTAACTGTAAGTAGTCAAGGTGACATTTTTTAGTGTAACAGTTCACGGAACCTATCTTCTGCGGCTTGGGCCATTTTTGATCCAAGCGGCGAGTTAGTAAGTTTTAGAGGGGTATGTATTGGTCGATCAATGAATAACATCGCTGAATATAGCGTGTTGATAGAACTTCTCTCTGATGCCATCACACATGGCATATGTCGACTGGTCATCAGGCTAGACTCACAGCTCGTCATACTACAGCTCACTGGTATCTACTCCGTCAGAAATCCAGCTATCTATCGCATGTTCCTAAGGGTCAAGATCTTGGAAAGACAATTTGATTTTATTCAATATCAGCATATTTCCAGAAGCTTAAACACATTAACTGACTCATTGGAAAATTATTTGTTAGATAGACATTTGCAACATTTATAAAAAGAAGCATCTCATCAATATTTGCATCAAGATCATGTAACTTAACCAAAATAAAACTCCGAAAATTAAAAATATATATATAATTTTTTATGGTTTACATATAATGTTCTATAACCAAGACAAAATTGGTCAAATGACCCAAAACTCAAAATGCTAGGGGGCACCCTAGTCTAATGATGCTGGTGATAACAAGTCACTGCCTGTGCAATCATGCGTAAAAGCCTAGTCCATCGACCTGGCACGCCAGTAGTATGTCACTTCAACCTCAAAGGCAGCTCCTCAGTCCTCACATCTGCAATACTGAGAGTGCGGCCCTCGACCTGATCCTGTAATGCTGAAAGGGTCTCGGCCACATCAAGGTCGCGAAGGATAGCCCTTCCCACAGCCTCTCCTGCTGGAGCAGCAACTGGCACTCTCAGGCGTACTACTAACCGAACGGGACCAACATCTGCATGAGCACATGAGTTCTGATTAGTCTTGACAGAATAAAGCACGAGGACATTATAAAAGGAAAAATGATAAACATAAATATGGTCAAGAATTTACCAATGGAACCCCACTGTTCGCCAGCCGACAGTACCAAATCCGAGTCACCCTGGATGTCCATACCAGCATATGGATACTCGGAATAAACCATCTCCTGACGATCGAACCACCCAAAGAAGGTATCAGAAAAGGAAATCTGAGACTGACCAGCATGTCTAGACATATGGTCAACCCATCTCTGCATACGTGGTTCAGTCGGTGGAGGTAAACCAAGTGAAATATATTGTGGCTGCATCAATGGAATCTTTTCCAAGGAGAAGGTGGTCAAAATAGAACCGTATCCAAAGTTCTTCAATCTCCCGCTTTTCACCTTGGTCAACTTTTCTTTCATCACAAGGAGTAATGCGTCACACCAGTTGAACACCTTCGGTTCGAGACATTCCAAGGCGTATACATATGAGATCGGTTGGCTACATGAAGAGCTGCACCACCAGCCATCCTACCAAAAGTGAACAGAATGGTCCTCAAAGACCTATAAGTGACATCTCGGATGATGATCTTGCCATCTTTACTTGGCTGGGATCCCTCTCTGCAATACCTGCGAACATAATCTCTCACAGATTCACCTCCACGGGCCGAACCTGATAATGAGATAGGGGCGCCCCGCCTCGATAAGCCGGTCAAAAAATAGATGTCCACTACGGTTAAGGGGATGGATTTGCCCCTAATCTGGAACACCTGGCTGGTAGGATCCCAAGCATCGAGCAAATACTACAGCAAGTTGATTTGTTGTCTCATGCTAGAAATGAGGAAAAACTTCAACAGGCTACAGTTCCGTAATGCATTTACTATCACCGGATCATGTAAGGCAAGCATGTCATCTTCTTCATGCTCACGTTCTCGCCATGTAATGGTCATTTTTCTCCAATAAATCTCTGAAAACAAACAAGAGAAGAGTTAGATCCTGGTTTGGTGAGAAACGAGCAAAAATTTACATTGAAAGCTATGCATAAATTTCCTTCCTTGCGCTCATCGCACCTACAGTAGTGTTCTGGGTGCATTTCATGTCAATTGGCCAGTGGAAAGGCCAACATCCAACGCACCTTTCGATGCATAAAGGGTGAGATGGAGCCAGGGCGATTTTTTCAAACCCCAAAGGCTCAGAAAAACTAGAAATCAGGCTCAAAATGGAAAATGGAAAGGATGAAATGAAAGAGCTCAGGTTTAGCTCCTACCTGGTCCAGACGGCGCCAAAAATCGTCCACAGAATCTCCCAGAATCAGCTGATGAAAACCAAGGGGGGAAGCACCTCCAAATCTCCAACAAGCCAAAGTTCAAATGAAATGGTAAAATGAGAGGTAAAAGCACTTTTAAATTACTTTTTACGTAATTCGAGTAAAATATTAGTGTCTTAACTCGTTTTTCAAACATATATTGTTCATTTCTAACTAGTTTTATGAAGCTATTGAGCATGCAGTACAATCTTTGAAGGAACAAAGCTATTTACGGTAAAGTCAAGAAATGACCGTTATATCAAGCAGTTTTAACGCAGACTTCATGCTCGTTAAAAAATAAACATAAGCAATGATAAAATGTTTCCCCCAGCGTTTAAGCTCAATAAAAAATGAACTAATTTCCGGTAAATAACCGTCGTGAATATAGTACTTCAGCCTTTAAAGCCTTGGTCGTGTTCTCATCATCACCTCCACTCTGTATTGGCCGATCATTCACCTCCATTTGATTGTTTACCTCTTTTGAGGAACAACTGTGAAGAGTGATCCTATTAGCCATCCTTGTGACACTGTCATGATTGGAAAATTCTCAACCTTACCTGGAATCAGTTGCTACCCAAATTTATCACTCGTTCCTCAACGACGAGTCTCCTTTAAGCTCTTTTCAACTGACTCGTAAAATATGAAAAGATTGTCGAGCCATTAGCCTCTCCAGCTCGTTAAAGGGACTGGAAGTGCTATCCCTCCTTTAGATTTTAATCTTTTTGGACCTGAGGGATTATTACACAAAAATATCGAGCGCTTGTTTTGTTCAGCTCGTTAAAAGTATCGAAAATTCATCCCTTCTGTATTGTTTTATACTTTTTTGGACTAAAGGGATTAGATGACAAAAAAGGGTTTTTGGATTTTTCTTTACGTCCCTTTTCAGACTCTCTAAAATTGAAAATGACCGAGTTATCTTTGTTGTTAAACTCGTTAAAACCTAATAGCGACAAACTTGTCCATAGCAGACAAGAACGAGTTTCAGTATCGCTAGGCTCGTTAAAACATAGCGATGGGTTTTCCCGAAGGGCAAATTATAGAACAAGCATATGTTATCCTCCTCAAGCTTGACAAAAATAAAGAGGTACTGGTCAGCAATGACTGGGGAAAAATTGGGAAGAAAACTTGAAGAAACTTTGTTGGTAGCAAGTCGCTCCTGAACATGACACTTTCACTCCGCATCCAAGTCGGGTTGGGTTGTTTCATTCACCGGTCACATCACCATGGTCACATCACACCATCCACATTTGGGGTTAATGCTACCAATCCATCATGTCAGTGTCACTGGTATGTTCAAGAGAAGTCACTCAGACAATTCACCTGTGTCTCACCCGCTGCAATACATTTACGCTCCATTCTTTCATGACCGCCACCCCGAACCTTATATCACCAGACCGTTTTCACCTCCATTAAATTCATTTGCTCCATTCCGTGTCATTGATGTGGGATTCATTAAGGCCCTCCTATGACGGATCGCTTCTTGTCGACATCAACTCATTATCCAAGAAGTCGATCTAGGAACACCCATTTCAGTACTTTGAAGCTTGCATGCCTCAATGGCAAGTTTCTCACTTCCGGCGATAGGTTTACACCAATGGCCTTCGTACGAAATATTTTGCGTGGCGTTCGATGCCAAGTCCCTTATTCACACCACGTGAATTGTACTGCAGTACCTTGAGGATCATTATCATTATCAGTGATTCCTCTCACGCTTGTTAACAGCTTACATCATTGGCTGGTAATCAGGCGATGTCTTTCCATGTTCGACTCCAGAACATCTCTCACATGGATCGACTTGTACTTTGAGTGAAGATCGAATGAGATTGAAGACCTCGGATCTAGTTTCATCCATCCGGGCTGCGATATATATTCAAGAAATAAAGACACCAAATGTACATCATTGCTGCACAGATAATCATCCAATCTATGGGATGATGGCTCCTCCAGAATCATCTGTATACACTCAGACGATTGTTTGTCCTATGTACATGAAAGTGAATTTATAAAGCTGAGCATAGGAATGCCCACCTCAGCTAGATCATGAAAATATTATGAAGATAATGTATTGTATTTTATCTTATTACAAGTCTCCTTCCAGCTTGAAAGAACTTCGGATCCTCATGATAAAGCATTTCACCCGACATCAAAAAGATTAACGACCTCATGCTTTAGGGGGCAACTGTTATAGACATTTTTGGGCACTGAAACCCCAAGCATAAAATGTCCATAAACCAAGGGCTCCTAAGTCCCTAAAACTGTTGTTCCAACCCCTAAAGGAACAAGGTCAACTGATTACAGCTTCTCCCAGAAGTTCTCCATGAAAAACTACTCAGAACTGGTCAAAACTGGATCATTTCACCTGCTCGATAGGCAAAGTGTGTTGCATCTCACCTAAATACACAAAGTGGGTGCGTTCCATCTCACCTAAATACACAAAGTGGGTGCGTTGCATTTCAAAAGGCCCTTCTATGGGGTGCGATGGGTGAGAAAGGACAAATGGCAGTGTCAATCCGTGAGGTGGAGAAGCATGGAATCTTCCAGAAACTTCTCTTGTGACACTTGCCTCTCTGAGTTCGACCAGGGATAAGTAAGATTCATCAATCTCCAAGTGGAAGCAAGAACTATCAGAGGGAAGACACTAATCAAATCACAAGCTGACTCATCTCCCTTACAAACATCTATATATGGATCCCTCATCCCAGAGATCCAGAGGCTGGAATTTTGCATCTTGTAAGGAATTGATGTTGGTTTCTTGAGGTAACATCATAGTGTTGGGTGATCTAAGCTTTTCATGAGGTGAAGAAGGGCTTACCTGCTGAGAGGATGATGTTGGGTCAGAACAACTAGTTGTAACTCTCTTGGTTCTTTCTTGATTATCAATAAAGCTATTCAAGTTTTCCTCCATACTCTTGTGTCATTTATGTTTTATGCATTTGTATGGTCAATCTACATCTGATCCTAGATTGTTTATGATAATAGATCCATGTTCTCGTATAGTGTTATGCTGCTTTGGTTCTATAGGTACTCCATGAAGCTGGGTACACAAGAAAGCGAGTAGCAAAGGACTATCAGAAGAGAGAGGAATCGAGCAAGGAACCAAGTGCAAGACAGAGGTTGGTCTCCTTTATTCTTCTCTCATATATCTTTCATAAAGGAAAACAAAAGTAGTTTTACTTTGTTTGTTTCTAAGGTGGCTACCAGCCTTAGTGGGATTAGCAGTTCTGCATAGACACTTTTCCCTGTAACATGGCTGGATATATGAAAAGGTCAATAAACTCACAATATGTATATGGGGAGCTACTAACATGATGGAATACTGAGGACCAGAATATTATGGATCTTTTCTCCCCCTTAGCATCCAATTTTTTAAGGGGAACTGGGAAACTATCAGGCTAATAGTACAACATCAAATGGTATATATATGCAGTGTATTTGAACACTCTCTCTCTTTCTAAATTCATGAACTGCTCATGAATTTTGTTAGCTATATAGGTGGCATAATCATACTTGACAGCAGGGGTCTGTCCTGGGGCAAATATGGACATCAAAGAAAATACAGTTTCATCCACAATCTCACTTATTCTGAATCCCAGGATGTAGGAAATCATGTCTATGAGCATTTTTCCAACCTCATTAAACCAGGCATGGTGATAGGGAATTTTGTACCTGAAATTTTGGCAATTCGGTCAACTTCTACATAGGACAACTTGGAGGCTTGGTCCAACAAATTTTTCATGGTGAGAGGGATCAATGGCTGAGCTGGCTCCAAGTGCAGCATCTCATTTATAGACTGAGGGGTGATATAAAAGAGGAAATTTCCAGAAGGGTCCATCACTGCCCTTTGAGAAGGCTCATAATTAGCACAACATCGATGGATGAGGTCAGGGAAGACATTGACTGAAGGCAGGTAGTATATAGGCATATTAGACTCCCAGATTCCAAGTATGTGAGTTTTTTTCTTGTGGCTATTCCTTATTTCACAAAAAGCTTGCAGGTGAGGCTTTTCACCCTCCATGTCATCCATATGGAAATCCATATCAATAAGAAGCAACCACTCCAACTGCTTATGTGGTGCATTCAAGGGTGCAATTTTTAGGGCCACTGGAGCCTCCATTCTCAATTTGTTGATGACTTTTAACTTAATGTTAGAGTTTCTGGAGCAATAGACAATTGAACACTGGTTTTGTTTTTCCTGAGGACATCAGAGAGTGAGTTATGTACCCAGAAATTGTTGTCTTTTGATGAAATTCACAGTGGACCTAGAATTTGTAGAGTTTGGGCAGGAAGGTGGATGGAAACAGGGGAAACAATACTCTTTAGGAGTGAATTTTGACAAATTTAACTTCAGATGTGGAGGTTCTTGGAATTCTACCCACAGAAATGGGCGCGAGATCAAAGGAGTGGTCAATATGCAGAGGAAAACAGGCTTACAGGTTTCTCTGTGGAAGCAATGGTTACAGAGTGACTTAGAATATTGGGGTTCACATAGAGAAGTGCATTTCACACAAATTCAATTCTTCTGGTAATTGAAATAGCTATGTTTCGTAAAAACAGGGTTTATGGGTATCTATCGGGAAAATACCTGTTTTTCCAGTGACTGGAGTGAAATGTGGTTGCTGAGTGAGCTGAGGGAGTCCAGTTCGCAGGTTGACTTTGCTTGGGTGACGGTTTCAACGTAATTCTCATGCAGACTCTCGACAAAGCAACGAATGGAAAATAACAAAAGACATCACTTTCATGACTTTTAAACAAATTTGGGATTTTTTCGGCTTTTTGGCGCTTTTTATGCTGACGTGATCATGACGTAATTTTGTCGTGTAGTGAAGTACGGGCAGTGACGTGGCTGATGACGTGGAAGGGTGACAGGGCAGACACGGTGGACGGAATAGTGGTGGGGGCGCTGATGCAGACACAGACATGGGGATGATGTGTGCGGCGGGGAGAATAGGCGGTAAATGGTTTCCATCGGACCGCTTTTGGTATGGGGGCAGTTTCTGTCAAAGCGGGCCCAATGCAATAGGAATGGGACACACGTCCCCGCGTACGACGGCAAAACCACTTTCCATCGGGAGCTAACGTGCGGGTGCGTGGGTGGCTCCGATATCAACAAGGGTCGTTAGATCTATAACACTGGATCAGACGATTGACGGGAGAGGTAGGTGGTGGGGTTTTATCATACGGGACCCGCCATATTATTTTAATGTTTTAACATTTGCGGGCTTAAAACTTTGTGTTAGGCATTTTAATAAATGTGGTTGTTTGATTAATCAAATATTAACCAAATTCCGTTGTTTTTGCACAGCGACTATGGTTATTCATTCAACCGGAGGTCAACGAATCCCAGTGTGACAAGTGGCGGGTTGTTATTGGTCCCAGATGGACCAATGATTCCCGAGGGAAGTTTTATAGCCATATTAGGCCGGGGCGGGGTATTTACAATATTGTTGGGTTTTTGTGGATTTTTATACATAGTAGGGGAGGGGGAGATATAAGGGGGATTTATATAGTAAAGTTAGAATATTAATATGAACATGAGGGAGAAGCACTAGGTGTATGAAACTAAATCACCTAGGCTTTAGGGTGTTTAGGAGAAACAGGACTTTACACAAGAAATGTGGCTTTTAACTCTTAAGCAAACCTGAAATTTCACTTAAGTTTTTCTAAAAATGGAGTGAAGTTTAAGAGTTTGGGCAGATCCCAATCTCTTTAAGGGATGTTAGTGAATATTTGTTGTGAGGGAGGAGAGAGGATGTTAGACATGCAACATGTGATCTGTCATCATACCTTTTTCATGGCACTTGAGACATCCATGAAGTAGATCATATTTGAAAAGAAGACACTACTGACAGACTTGTTTCTGCAACTTCAATCTACTTACCCATTCTACAATCCCTAACATTTTTTCTTCATTTTAGTTGGGTGCACTTGAACTTGCAAACCTTGATTTTGCTCTTTTCTTTTGACTACCCTCCTATCTAGATCTAACCTTATTTCTTCCAAGGCTCAGATTAAGCAGTTGAGACCCTTTGCTTCTACTTAGCTAATGATCTGCCAATATTGAACTGTTTGGAAAGACCTTCATTCTCTATTCTACAGCAGGAAATTCAAATATGGACTAGCCCAGATTGAACTGTTGGGATGTCCATCAAGTGTGTTAAGAAACAATATTTGCACCTTGTGCACTTGCTTTACACAAATAAGATAGTAATGGCATTCTGACATGCCACTTTCCTGGTCTTTCTTTGGGGTTCATTTTTCTTTTTCTTTTGTTGACCCATTCATTCTTCTTGCCCTTTGATTTTTCTTTTAGGGCATACCCTCTTTACATTTTTTAATTTTCTTTATCTATATACAAAATATGGAACCTTTGCAGCATGGAAAGGATGATCATATTTAGCACTTCCATAGTCAATCATGAGAAATGATACGTATTAGTATTGGAACCTAATAGTTAGCATCAACTTTTCTCGGATGTATCTGACGCAAACGTTGCCGGACAAGTTTATCATCCGGGTAAGTTTTAATTTCATGGACAACAATTGATGGATCAATTTCTGGCATTTCTTCATGTGACCAGGCAAACACGTCTTGGAATTCTTGAAATAGGGCTTAATAAGTTTGGATTTCATCATCTATATAGGAAGCACCTATATGAATGTTTTCAATAATTCCAAGTGTAACTGAAATGTCAATAGGAACTGTTCGAGAGATATTTCCCAAATTTAACTCAGAATCAAGATGTTGCAATGGATTATGTGGTTCTTTGACATAGTCAGTAGTAAAAATACATGAAAAATAATTTTCAAAATGATCAAGCTCAGGTAAAAATGAAGATCGATGATGAAGATCTTCCCATGGTAAATCATCAACAGACAAAAGTTCACGAATCTTCTCATTAGTATGAAGAGGCTTAGAAAATGTTGTTGAAGCTGAGGTTGATATCAAAAGTGATTCTCCATGAACCACATTCATTGGATCAGTTTCGGTTGAACAAGAGTCAGAAAACGATTGTACGGCCTAATATGCAATTTCAAAGGGACTCAAAGGCATCACACCATTAAATGAATCCACCTCAGAATCGGAAGGTACGATCCAAGGATCATCAAAAGCAATAGTGCTCGATGAAATCATATGAATATTTGTAATAAAAGGCAATACGTTAGGAGGAGGGAAGGAAAAAGTTCCTAGTAAACCAAAATCTTTAGTCAAACCTACCCCAACATCCTTGTAAGGGATAGTTGTTTTACCGACATGCTGAATACTATTTGAAGATGTTGGGTCGGATGAGAAATAAGTCACCTGGTCTATCTTAACGATCTTTTCATTATGAGGAAACTTGATAAGCCAAAAGACCGATGAAAAAATAGCAGTCATATCATAAGACCAACTGTGACCCAAGAGAAGGTTGTAATCTAGAGGGGCATCAACCACTTCCACGTCTAGATTTACAATTTTGCCTTCAACCCCTATAGGTAAATCCTGCAAAATACCGAAAGGATGGAACCCTCGACCATCAAAAGCCTTTAGAATCATCGGAGACTGATTGAGTGTAGGAGAACCAAGCGATCTCCAACACTGGATCGACATAATACATGTAGAAGATCCCTCATCAATCACAGTCCAAAAGCAAGGATTGTTTTTTACTAACATTGGAATCTGGAAAGCCATTTGATGAGGTAGACGGGGTGTACTATTCTATAAATCGAATATTATTAGGTTCAAATCTTGAATATCAACAACTCCTATAGTAGACAATAGTAATTTACGTTGTGTTGGGCATGCTTGCAGCACTTCCAAAGCCAACATTGCTGAAGGGGAAATAGCTAAGTCTTCAACAATGTTATAATTCTGAGCAGCTCTCGCATGTGGATTAAAAGATGATTTTTGAAGTATACCTTTAGCAAGCGGTTTGATTACTAAGTCAAGGTTAGGTTTCTCGATCTATAGCAGATCAGAACCAGGAGGAGTTGTAGTTGATGGGTTTGAATTAGAAGATTCTGCTTCGTTACAACCAACAAGATTTTTACTACCATAATCTTGCGATCGCGTCGCAATCCTGACATGGGACATCATCATAATAGGTTATTCTGAGGCATTTGAGGAAGAACCAATCATCTTACTATCTTGATTAGGAAAAGGATCCTTCAAGATAGCAGGCATTTGAGAACCTTTGACGATTTTCGAAACCTCTGCTCGATGTGGGCAGTCTTTGGTAAAATGATCCTCATCACAAATGAGATAAGATAGCGAGGTTTATGTTTCTCATCAGTAGATTCATTTTTATCTGTTTTCTCTTTTGAGTTTTGTTTGTTTTTATTCTTCCCATTCTTTTTACCACTAGATTTTCATTTGGCCGTAGATGGTTCTACGACATGGATATCGGCAGGAATTTCAGCGGAAGAGTCTCTTGTCGGGGAATCTAGTAAAGTTATAATAGGAGAAGAATTCTTTGAAGATTTCTTCTTGCTTTTAGTACTAACTGAATCGATCATACCATCAGTGGCATGAGACCCTAAAGGAGCTGCAGTTATTTGTTTTTGTTTCGGAAGATCAGGGATTGTTTCATGTAAAGTACCTGACTGCGTATAAACGAGGTCAAGGTAATGAGCCTGAGAAATGACTTACTCTTCAGTAACAACTCCTACCTTATCTACATCTTCAGTGATTTTAGGTAACAATGATTTAACAAAACATTGCACTAAAATTTGATCCGAAATAAAAACTTTCACTAAACGCCTTCTACGTCGCCATTCATGAATATGATCAAAAATATATGTGGATGTGGATTGTTTTAGTGAAGTTAACAATTCCGTGCCATTGTCATATCTAACAGGCAACTGAAAATGAGTTAAGAAAGAAGTAGCTAACTGACTAAACTTATAAAAAGAGCCTCGTGGTATGTACCATTTGGCAGTAAAACCAATTAGAGTTCGTTGAAAAAGATGTAAGCAAATTGAATCATCAATGATGGAATTAGATGCACACCACAGGTGATAAGTCATCACATGATTTGACAGATCCTCTCCTGAATTACCCTTGAACTTCAGGATATCACTGGGCAACTTATTAGGAATTGGCGGCCAATACAGAAGATAGTAAATCAGATCATTCGTAAGGCATGACAAATCAGGTAAATCCAAAGTTGCAATAAATGGTAACTAATGGTTAGGGTTGCGAAAACCTTGAGTAGTGAGACCAGTTCCAGGAGGAGGGTATCTAAGATACCCTACAATCGTATTTGCATTAGGAATGTTATAACCTCCTGGGAAACCAGGATTGACCGGACCAAACTGGGGTTGTTGAGGCTGTTGATAAGTATAGCCAGGGTATAGTTGATACTGATAAATTATGTTTTGTACAGTAGGACTGAATAGATATTGTCTCTGGTATGGTTGATAAGTGAATTGTGGTTAACTTGTGACAACTGTACTTGGACCAGCTTGTCTTGTAGTCATTTGGACTGAAGTCTGAACTATAGGTCTTGATTGTGGTAAAGAGGTTTGAGGAGTTTGCACTGATGCAGGAACAGTAGAAAATGGAGTGACTGATACTCCAGAAACAGGTGTGGTAGGTTGAATGAAACCTGCAGTAGTTGCAGTAGCAGTTTGAGGCAGAGTTCGAGGTGAACTAGGCCCAGACTACTGAACTAAACCAGGTGCAAAGGTTTGAATAGTAGGCTGGACAGGCTGCTAGGATGGACCAGAAACCAAAGGTTGTCCATATTGACTTGATAACTACACATTAGGTTGCATAGTCTATTGAGTTTGAGATGGATCCAACACCATATTCATTCTGGGGTATGGACCCATAAAAGGTTGTGCATATGGAGGACCATAACTGGGTTGAATGTAGGGCTGATAATTAAGCGGTACATTTCCAGCTCCTTGTACAAATGGTTGACTAGAAGGTGGTTGGAAACCTTGAGTTGGATACTAACCTTGGGGTTGATGACCTTGAGGTACGTACTGAAACTGGGGTTGACCTTGAGGTATATATTGATACTGGGGTTAACCTTGAGGTATGTACTGAGTCTGGGGTTGACCTTGAGGTATGCACTATCTTGACAGTATGTAATGTCCTTGAGGTTGCCCCCCAGGCGGTAACTGACTACCTTGAGGTTGCCCCCCAGGTGATAATTGACTACCTTGAGGTTGCCCCCCAGGTGGTAACTAACTACCTTGAGGTTTCCCCCCAGGAAATAACTAACTACCTTGAGGTTGAGGATTTGGAATACTACTATACATCATAAGGATTTCTTCTACGCTCAACACTTGAATTCCATTATTACCAGTTGATAGCTCATGTTCGATTGGTTGAGGAGATGCTCCTGAAAAATTACCAGTGAGTGACTGGTACCCCGAAGGAACAGAAAGACCACCATATAAAAATGTTTCTGGTGTTTCGAAAAACATAGATGACTGTCTCGACATATTCACTGGAGGATAATAACCTCTGAATGTTGGATGAAAAGGAATTCAAGGTGGTGAAAACCTAAGACCTGGGTTTTCTAAAAAATTTGTCAACGATACGTACCAAGCGTCACTCCTAAAAGGACTATAGAATATTGATTCATGCTCCCTAAGCTCTAAAGTTGGTTGATTTTCAGGAAGAATTATATCTTCGTCTGGACTAACAAGTTCTTCAATAGAAATGAGGCCAGAAGGAAGATTTTGGGTAATGATATTTCCTACCCTGGGTGAACTAGGACCACTAGAAGTTGGAGAAGCAAATCCTGAAGATGGAGTAGCAGCAAGTTCAGTTTCAGGCTCAGAAATTTCAGGTTCTTCAGCTAATTCGCTGGTAGGAGAAATACTACCAGTAACTTCGGAAAATGAAATTGGTTCAGAAATATACTCTGTTTTTTGTACTTGATAATCAAGATGAACAATTAAAGATGACTCTCCAGCTTCTGGTGACCCAACTCTACTGTCACTAGGTGTTACAAGAGCTCGTAGCCCTTCAAGATGGCTTGGTGTATACTCAGGAGGTTGCCCACAGAGTCTACGAGATTGTCTCGGTAATTCAGCCACGATTAAATATTTAATTACTCACACGCAAACAAAGAAAAATTTCAATAAAACCACCTAAAGTCTCTAAAGAAACAAACAATTGAATCACATGCCTAAAAAATCTAAGAGTTCAAACCACACACAAAAATTAACTTCTTGTACTAAAAACACTAGTTGGTGATGTAATCCAACATCGTATAATTTTAATACAGAAAGGGCAGTTGGAACAGTTACCCCGACAACCTGCTTAATGAAATAGACTGGCACAAGTTTCTTCACAAAACCATATCGAGTGAAGAGAACCCCCCAGAGAGTCCAAGTGAGTCTAGTCGACATCTGCTCTAGGTACAGTGAGACTCGTCCTTCACCGCCACCTTAGGAAATAATCATAAGTTAATGGACACTAAGGTTACCAACAACAACAAATACAACTAGGGGAACATTCTACAATCCGATCTATGCACAAGGGCAGAGTAACAAAGCTCAATCCCCTTCAAGGCTCCTCGACATGATCAATCTGAGGTTTACCAACAAGTGACCCCAGGCTCCTTGACAATGGTTAATCCAAGGTTTACCGTTTATAATACACGCAAATCTTCTATCTTTCCCAATGAAATAGACTTGATTGTCTCAAAGGTTCAGACATGATCTCGTGATTGACCCCTTTAAGAGAAGCTTCCCAAAATGTATCAATTACAATTAGATTTATTTCCTACCGCAAGATATAGCTACTTATTTGTGTTAACTATCTTGGAGAGTTAATTACTCCCTACTCCAAGATACTAGCCTAAGCTATATTGGTGATAAGAGCCCTAGAAATAAAAAATATTACTAGATCAATTTTAATTAAGTGTTACTTTTATGGGTTGTTCTTTAAGTCAATAGGTATGGAAATGAAACTTTGATGGTGTGAAGGCTCGACTCCAAAAACACTAAAAAATGCACCTAAAATGATAAACCATTCATTTTTCTTTCAATGAATTTATAGCTAAAAGAAAGAGTTCGAGAATGCAATTCTTCAAGAAAAAAATCTTTCTTTCAACATGTAAATGAAAAGAAAAACATTTTTTTCTTTTTCAATAAGAACTCAAAACGAGACTACTAATTATGCTCACAATAAATCCCTTTCTTTTTCAAAACTCAATACTACAAAAAACAATTTCTTTCAAAAGAGATCTACAAGTTCTAGAAAACACTCAAAACTACAAAACTAATCTTGAGATCTAAAAAATTCTAAAAACCTAATGGTATAAAAGCTTTAACTCTTTTTGAGGACGTTTTACTTAGTTTTTCAGCAAACTAAGGATTCATTCGTTCAGAATAACAAATCAATCAAAAAACATCTAGATATGTTTTCTTTTATAAAAATGAAATTCAAAACTTATGACAAAGCTTGTTCAAAGATTTGCAAAGAGAAAAGTAAATCTATTTCTCACAAAGGACAGATTTGACAAATAGGTCAAACTCATTAAGAAGACGAAAAGAAAGCAGGGTAATCTAAGGTTTCCCAGACTTCTGATCTTTGAGTCACTACAGATACCAAGTGAAAACCACTCCAGGCATGCAAAACTTCTAGAAAATCATCTAAAACAAAAATGGAACTCACTCACAAGAGATTTTTGACAGAACACATGCAGATCTAGGTAGACACTAAAAGCCGTGAATAAAACCTAAACTTAATTGGAAGAAAACATTTTAGTTTTTTTTTTTTTTTAATTTTATAGGGTTCGTAGGCTTCCAGAAGAACCAGATGCGGTACCGCTCTATGTACTAAAGGAAAAGTGTGGAGATGCCCACACTGTCTGTAAAGAGAAAGTGTGGTCCCCTTAAAACTTTGAAAAAACAAAAAATAATCCAGATCCTAAAAACTACCCAATCCAACACACATCAAGAAAAAACCAGAAACAAGAACAAGTTTCTCAAGTCAAAGACAAAGGAAAACCAAAAGCCAAATTCAGTTCCCCAGCGGAGTTGCCAATTTGTTGGCTGGATAAATCGATCTTGCGGATAAGGCCGATCTCCCTAGTATCAAAAGATATCTAGCAACAAGTAGACAAACAAATCTATCTTTCTCTAAACATATGCGATTCATAAATAAAAACTATAGAGGTGTTTAGACCCTACCTTAAGTCCAACGCTAGTTTGTAGCAGCCATCCTTCAACCATCCGAAAGAGTTTCCTTTTGAGAACCTAGAATAAAAAACAAGCAAACATCAAATAACACTTGCATAGATAATATCATAAGTCATGTTCATTATGGTGATCAAGGAATCCATAAAATAAACCATAAAACAACAACTTATTGAGAAAAACAAACTTATTTGTATTAACTTTGAAGTAGAAGAACCTTACAACCTTTTCAGCCTTGATGTTGAACAAGCTCTTCCCAGGGTCTGAAACAAGAATCTCCTTTACTTTGACAAGCCTTACACTCTTCCAAATGAGATCAAAGAGGTATGTAATCTCTCCTCATAAAAGCTCAATTAAGAAGACTAAGTTCCAACAGCATTTCACCTCAAAAATATTCAGCTTTCAACCTCTCAAGTAACCAGCCCAATGCTTCATTTTATAGTGTAGAGGAAGGAGGTTACAAGTCCACCTATGAAGGGATAGAGTCCTCCTTCAAAGGGATAAGCTCCTCACATCAAGGTGTTAGCTCCTTAAGGTATGGGATGCATGAACCTTAAGGGAGCAAACTTGCCACCACAAGATTCCTTCCAGAAGCTTCTAGAAATGACTCAAAGTGAGTTCTTAAGAATATACTTGCGCCTTTTTAACTTTTACAGGGGTCTGCACCCAAAACACAGAGACAGAGCAGTTAGGTGCGCAGGAGACATGACCTTTAGGTGCGGGACTGCAGGTAATGCTAAGAGAAAGTGCGGAACCATAGTTTTAGAGACTTTTGAGGGCTTTCTCTTATTTTCAAGGCTTGATATGAAGAACTAAGGCTTAAGACTTGTAAAGGAGAAAAGTATGTGTGGTAATGAACTCACACAGATTGCAGAATGTCAAGGTGACAATTTTTTGTGCGACAACTTTCCCATCTACTCCATACACTCAGATATCAATTATTTTATCCTATATAACGCTGATCAAACACAAGAAGAAATTTCAGACAGTATTAATACAAAACCAAAAGAAATTACAGTTTCTACACAAAATTAAACTAACCAAACTGCAGAACTTTTCAATAAACAAGATGGTCAAATTGCTATAAAAAATGAAAAGTTTTTTGCACCAAATAGTGAAAATTATGAGCGTGAGATATTATGGCATCTAGAATTTGATAGGTCAGTCAATAAGTTAGGAGCAAGAGTAGGAGTGTGGATATATAATTTGGAGAATAATCACTCAGAAGGTCATGCATATAGATTGAATTTTAAATGTACTAATAATATGGCCAAGTATGAAGCATTAATTTTTGGTCTTAAGCTAGTTAGGAATCTAGGAGCTAAAAGAATTTTTGTCATGGGAGACTCTGAACTAATTATAAAATAGATTGATGTTGTATATATGACAAAGGACCCTAGATTGAGTTGTTGTAGGGGAAATATCATAGAAATACTTAACACTTTCCTAGAAACAAAGCTTGCAGTAATCCCTAGAAAACACAATATGCAAGCCCATAGTTTAGCAATGTTTTCCAGCACCTGCAAATTACCCTTCCAACCTAACCATCAGTACACTGCTGAAGTTAGGCACAGACCTACAATTCCAGATAATTTGAAGAATTGGAAAATATTTTCTCATGACAAACAGATAAATAACCTTTTACTTTTAGAAGAGTTTGTAAATAAAAATATAGATACTAATACATCAATAGATCATGACACTAAGGGTGAGATAGAAATAAATGAGATAGAAGGTGAGGAACTGAATAGACTCAACCCAACTAAATTTACCAAGTTAGATGTAGATAACCTAGAGAAAATTGAGATTGATGAAATAATCAGTGAAGAAACCAAAGTAATTAATCTTAAGGATAATTTCTTACCAAAGGGATTAACCCCTATGCAATATTTATATGATTCAAATGATGTTCCTAAGAAACCTAAAATGGAACATTTAAGGTCTGATAGAGAGGAATGTAATATAGGCACCGATGAAAATCCTAAATTGATCAAACTTTTGAAATCATTACCCCCAACTGAAAAGGTGAAGTAAATTGAGTTGTTAAAAGAATTTCAAGATGTCTTTACTTGGAGTTATGAGGACCTCAAATCCTATGACACCAACATCATCCAACACACAATTCTTATTAAAGAAAATGAAAATCCTTTCAAACAAAAACTTAGAAGGATTAATCCTGTCTTATTACTGACAATTGAAAAAGAAATTCAAAGAATGTGTGATGCCAAAATAATTGCACCAATCAGATTTTCTGATTGGCTCTCAAAATTGGTGCCAACTAGAAAGAAAATTGGTGAGATCAGACTCTGTGTGGATCTCAGAAACCTCAACAAAGTGTCACTAAAAGACAATTACCCTCCCCCCAAAATGGACCACATTTTACAGAGAGTAGTTGGTTCAACCAGAATCTCATTGTTGGATGGGTTTTCTGGTTATAATCAAATCTTGGTTCATCCTGATGACCAACCAAGAACTGATTTTACTACTCCTTGGGGCACATTTATGTATGTGATAATGCCTTTCGGGCTAATGAATGCAAGAGCCACTTTCCAGAGGGCTATGGATATAGCCTTTGCAAAATAAATTCATGACTTCCTTGTGATATATCTAGATGATATTATCATATTTTCAAAGTTTGACAATCAACATTTGGATCATCTAGTATGATAAGTTTTTATTAAATGCAGGAAATTCAGAATCTATTTGAACCCCAAGAAGTCCTTGTTTGGGTTAGAATAAGGAAAGTTGTTAGGTCACATAATTTCAAAACATGGTATAAGAATAGACCCTACGAGAATAGAAGCCATCTTGCAAATACAACACCCTAGGAACATTAAAGAGTTACAAGCTTTCTTAGGAAAAATTTATTTTCTTAGAAGATTTATATCTAATCTAGCAGAATTAATTAGATCACTAAACAACATGCTAAAAAAGGACTCCACCATAAAATGGATTGTTGACGCTAAAAAATCTTTTGAAGACATTAAACTAGCCTTGACTAAAACACCTGTGTTAATCAATCCTAAATTTGACAAATATTTCATCTTCTTTTCCTTTTCTTTTGAGCACACAATTGCTGTAGTTCTATTGCAAAAAAGTGATCAAGGCTATGAACAACCCATTTCTTTCTTTAGCAAAGCCCTCATAGATACACCCTTGAAATATAATATAATGGAAAACCAAGCATTTTCTTTAGTCAAATCCATTAAGGACTTTAGGGTATACAAATTATATGCTCATATAGTAGCCTACATTCCAAATTTAGTAGTCAAAGACATCCTAACTCAAGATGGTCCTGATGGAAAGAGGGGAAAGTGGATTGCTACTATTTTCGAGTATGATATATAAATCAAACCTACTAAGTTGATCAAGGGCCAAGGTTTAGCCAAGCTCATGGCTGAATCAAACTGTCAGGCCTTGGATATAAGCTTTATTGCAACAATAGATAATGAAGAGGAGATGGTGACTCCACTAATCAGCCAGGCCTTTATTGAATCACCTTGGTATGTTGATGTTCTTTATGTTTTACTGAACTTACAAGCTCATCCTAAATTATCTAGGACTAAAAGCAGGTTTTTGAAGATGAAATCCTTGAAATATTGTATATGAGACAATTCTCTGTTTTAGAGAGATCATGAAGGTATTCTTCTCAATTGCTTATTAGAATAAGAATCTGACAAAGTTTTGCAAGAGTTTCATGCAAGTGTCTATGGAGGACACCTTTACTGGAAGAACACTACAGATAAAATCCTTATAGTTGGTTTCTACTAGCCTACCTTGTTTGCTAATGTCAAAAAATATGTGACCTCCTGTCACAAATGTCAAATTTTTTAGGGGAAGAAAAATCTCTTACCTTTACCCCTCAAGCCAATCTCTGCTGAAATACCTTTTCAACAATGGGGTTTAGAATTCATTGGTGAAATTCACCCACCCTCCTCTGCCCAGCACAAATGGATCCTCATAGCCACAGACCACTTCACAAAATGGATAGAGGCCATACCTTCAAGGCAAGCTACTATTGGCTACATGGGGTGACCCAGGTTCAAAAGCGATTTAGCCAAGCAAATCCCAGTACTACTGGCCCTTTTGGAAATAGTCCGTTGAGCGCGGACTGAGGTCTCACTCAAAGCAGTATGAGAGGGTGCTAAAACCAGGTTTTCGCACTGTAGGGATGACTTGATGAAGGTTCTCGAGGTTCGCAGTTAGAACCTGCGCTAGATGCATAATGTTCTGAATCAAACTTATATTTATCAATAATCCTTTTCAAGTTCAGTTCAATTATAGACCCGACTCCACCCTGCGCACTCAGCTGCAGGGGTCCGCGCACTCAGCTGCAGACTCTAGTAGGCCTCTGCACACTCAGTTGCAGAGCCTCTTCCTACTACTATGACCCAATACACTTCAGATCCACTTCTATCCTCTAACCATATCTTCGCATCTATGTATTACTTTCTTTTTTCGAAAAGCTACCTTTACACTTAGAGCCTTGCTCTATTTATACAAGACATGTCTTTACATTATTGTATAATTCTTAGGGCAGATAACCCTATGACTCATCGTAGACTTTTGTGCTCCGCGCCTATACTTCGTGGGGTCTTTACATTACATTGACCAAAATTTGGGCTTTAAGCCCCAAAAACATGTTGTGGGGGGATCCGCTGCCCAACAGGCCCCCGACACAATCATCGTGACTCGTCCCGAGTCACTCTACTGGTGCGGCGATCTTTGCGTGAATTCCATCTAGCAGTTGTCCACAACACACTGTTCCACTGTCTGTTGTATTTGTTGCACACATATCTCTGAACTTTCATGAGCAGGGTCACTCTTGTCTAACCGCATAAAGTTCCTGCATTTTTGCTAGCTTCCCTTCAATAGTAACTGCAATTATGAACACTTCATCGATCCATGGTTGGATCTGTGCTTTAAGCAAGGATCCTTTTTGGCATGTGGTGTCTAATTCGTCCTTCAGTGCCCTTGCCTGTTGTAGTCTGGTGAGTCATTGAGTAAGGACAACCGTCTACACAGTGCCCCAGAAACTGTGGTACTCCTGCTGCAACACGTGCGCTTCTGTCTCTAGGCACTGTAGGTTTAGGTCTTCCTACAGGTGCGTAAGCATGGTTAGTTGCTCCAACATCCCGGTACAATCCTATGTCACCTGTCCAATTTTCTCCAACCCCATCTAGATAGCATGGGCATGTTGCTCTCTTACTTCTAGGGGCGTGGTGGGCTATGCCTTTAATCGCATCTCGATGATCTGCAGGTTCAGCTCCAACTGAACCTTCATCATTTCCTCCCTGGCCTCATGGACTCCGACCACGAATCTATGGACCCGCTCTACTACTGATAGTTCTACCGGCATGGCCAATTTTGGGATGCTCCTACATGCATCCTTTACTACCTAATCCAGTCCGCGAGCCTGGGGAATCAACTCATCACGTATGAAACTGAGCTGGTCCATGTTGATTTTCTGCTTATTCGGGACCTGGATCGCATGGCCTTCCCAGACACGGAGCTCTGTGATGAGCCCATCCTACAGCTGGTACATAATTTCACGTGGAAGGGCTACCAAGTTCTGGCTGACACCTTTTATGCTGCTCATCGCAGCCCGGTCACCCTCGCTTGTTGCTTCTAGCGTGCCTTCGGGAAATACGAAGGGGCTGTCCATACAGGCACATAACTATGTTCGGCCTCGACGGTTCCTACTATGACGTACTGAGCCATTGTACCTGTTCAGGGCAACTGTACCTGTAAGCTTTGTAGCTACACACAGAGCACCCCCAACACAGTGTTCTACTCCATCCTTAGTTCCTGGAGCACATCCTTCGTGACCTCACGAATCGTTTCATTGATGTCAAATAGATCTCCTTCTGTGAGCATGATTGGGTCGACAGACATCTTTTTCACTTTTACTTTCTTCTTGGGAGCTGTTTTCTCAGGGTCACGTGGTCGCTTGAGTTGGGCTGATGCAGAACCGGGATCCGTACATTCTTCTATCTTGTCGACATTGCTGGCCTGCTACCCCATGGATATCTCTTGGCCCTCCTCGGGCTCTCTTGTTGGTGTTTTTGTGGTTTCCATCGTCAGTTCCACTGCTGCTACATCAACCATCTTCTGTTGTGTAGCTGCTTCTTGTTCTTGGTGCCTCTTTTCAGCCAACTGCACGATGAGCAGCTTGGTGTCCTTCTTTCTCTGCTAGGCTTCAGCCTTCTCCATTTCTACCAAGTCTGTGGCGCGCCACTCCAGAGACCATGGCTTCATTATTGCAAAGATTGCATCATCTATTGTGATGAACGGAAGCTTCACCCATTTCTGCGCTGGATCCTTCCACACCCAGATATACAGGTTATGCATATCCGCCTTGACCTCTCTCGTGCTCTGCAAGCTGTTATGAACCGTAGGAGATACGAACGACCTTCAGTTGATCCACACTCGGATGCTCACCTCCATGAACACCCAAAACTCCTTTGTTTCATGAATCCTCCTCACGTCTTTGGTAGCCCAGAAGGAGGTGTACGTCGCAGCTTCTTATAGATCATGCTCAATAATAGGGAACTGGTTGTCCTCTAGCAGCTCCCCTGCAACCAACATGATGGATAAGAGTAACCACCCGTAGTGGAAGGTTTTACCCTGCTCCTGGGCCTCCTTGTAGCTCGTCAAAAACTCCTCATAGAGGAACTTCACACAGCTAAACTGGACCCCCTCGCGCATTGCTCTACCAGCGCAATCATAGACGCTAGTACTTTGTCGGTGCGACATTTCCTCATCAGTTTGTTGGCCAGCAACTGGGTTGCTATGTGCACCGCTTTGTCCTTAATGCTTTCTATTGCATACCCCCACTTTTTCTTTTCTAGTTTATACTTGGCCTTATGGCTTTTGCAAGGGCCAAGTCACTACTTTTTCCCGCTATGGTTGCGGGGTTGTGTCCTTTAAAGGGTAGTCGAGAAATTATGTGAATTAGGTCGGCCCTGATGGGATTGGGCTCCTCCAGCCAGAGATACCCATCATGCACCAGGCACAGCAGCTGCCTGATAACAAAAATGGTGATGGGTGTGCAATGATAGTGGGGTATCCATCGCAGATGGAGTAACCCCGCCTTCTCCACACTACGCAACCATTTCCACTTCATTAATATTTCCGTGGCCAGGTGTGGGAACATCTTGCTGTCTGCAAGGTCCCAATCCTAAAACTTCATGGTCAGTATTTTTCCTAAAGGTGAACCTTCAAATATTATACCGTCGGGGAGGAGCGGAGTCTATAGCGCACTCTTCATGGCCTCCAAGTCTTTCGATATCTTGGCTTTCCCTTTCCACGGGGGGACGTACGTAGGTAAATTTGTTGTGGAAGGCATTGGTGAGACATCCTCTGCCTCATCGTCTTGTGTCTCAATTTGAGCAATTATAGCTTGCAAATATTCCTCCTCCATGTCTGATTCAACAACGACGGCTTTTCCCTTTTCTGTCATGGAAAGCTTGCTAAACCATGGGTTTCTTGGGGATACACAGACTGGGTCCATGGTCTGCTTATCTTTCAACAGCCGCAGTATTTGTGGGGATTTTGGAACTTTTGGCCCAGCTGCCACTTCTCAAGGCTCCTCATGGGCCATATGGGGCTCCACGGTAACTTCAGCAAATCACACTCTCGTTCTAGCAGTCGTTGTCGTGTCTATAGTCAAAGGTGGTAAGAGTACGTAGCGCTCAATGCTCTGTAACTGCTCTGTTTTCACACAGCCAAGTGTTACCTCGAGGCTAGCCCCAGGGATTTTGTAGCATCTTTTGAATTTGAATTCGATCATTCCCCACACTTCTGAGTCATTAATGCCTTCTTGGTGGCAAAGCATCCCAAATCTAGCTCTTAATTCATGTCTTAATTTCCCGCTGCCTGCTCCTTTTTGCCTTAAATTAGACCTCTTGTCATGAACAATGACACCAATAGTCACCTCCCAGCCTACTCGTACGGCAGCACAACTCCTTATGCGTGGTCGCGACCCCTATGACATACTGACCCCACGTGCAACCTCCTTATTACGCAGCTCCCATACAGACTCTTTTATAGTCTCACGCTCTCTTTCAACTGCCTAGAACGCAGAGACTGTGCTCCCTACAGATAGTGAGGTGGTCGCACCACCTATGTGAAGCTTGAATTTAACTTCTACCCTTATCCACGAGCACTCCACAATTACCCTCATGACAGTCAGCACCTCGCGTTCTTCCTTATGCGATGCACTCTCTTGGTTACCTTGTCTGGTAAGGTGCGGTCACAACCATGGTAACAACGCCAAAAATTCTTGGCTGAAATCTTCTAACGCAGTAGTATGGCTACCCATATCTTGTCCTGTCATTCTTAGTTTATTGACGCAGTAGGACTGCATGATTCTGTTTTCCATTTCTTTGCTCTCTGTATCCATTAACACGCTTTTCTTCTTCAATCATACCCGATCTTTGAGTTCGTGAGGCTTACAATTCCCCCGCCGAATGAATTTTTGTATCTACATATGTTCGTCCTCATGCGGCTACATAATTCCTTCATCTTAGTCCTCGCATACCATCTTCACCATGGGAGCTACTACATGAGGATCCCTTCCTTCCAAAACTATGGCCTTAACTCTGCTCGTCAGCTTCGGGATCAGCTCCGCGCTCAGGTTTTTGTATATGGCCGTAGAGGCCCATCGGACTGCTAATACGTGCAGGTCCTAATCAATTCGTCTCACCTGGTAAACCCTGTTTAGGATTCCACATACCCTCTTGAATGCGTCTACGTGGAACTTTTGTGGTGCACATTGCTTTTCTTGTGTCTGCGTCCTATTCCAATTTTTGATCCTTAGTTTGGGATGTGTTTATGTAGACTGCACAGCGCACATCTATACCCATCGACATAGGTGGCGTGTAAGATGCTTTGTCCTAGCTACCTGAATCTCATTCGAGGCTGGGGGATTCCAAACCGCAGGCACATCATCCTTCCACATCCGTGCCAGTCCTAAAAATTTCCTTGATGTGTTCCCCACCAGCATGCAGGTATTGCACGCAGAGCCCACTTCAATGCGTCGAATCGTTGTTGTTTAGATATCATGTCTTCAAATTTGCCTAGGAATTCATCCACTACTATCAATCCATCATATGTCGGCAGTTCCCTTGCCTCTGTTGTCATGCAACGCAGTGATCTAACCATCATGTTGCAGTTCAGTGTTGTCACTTCGTGCAACCGATTCTGCCATCGTTCTACTTCTTCGTCTGAATCCAAAGTGCATGAGCTTTCACGCTCCCACGAGATTCTCCCATATGTAGCCATATTCACCCAATCTTGGTCTCATGTAGTTATTTTGTAAATACAATCCAGCTCATCGTCGCTTTCATCATTGCGCACTAGTTTAGTGTAGCGCACTCCTTCGGCTGGGTCCAGTGGGACTACTACGCGTAGTGACTTTTTCTCGAATATCATATTCTGCTTCTTCAGGTTGATGACTCCATTCATATCAGTGGCCAAGTCTATTCCTAATAGCGTAGGATAGGGATTACTGTCATCGACAATCTCTATCACTTCAAAATCTGTCTGTGTGCTCACGCCTTCAACATAAACTGTTACTCCTTGCAACCTCCCCATGGGCAAAACCTTCTGTTGGTTTGCCATTCGTAATTGAATAGGGGACCACTGTAGCATGGGCCTGCCCATGCATTCCCATGTTTGTTTCAGTAACACATTTGCGTCCGAACCTAGATCTAGGATTACCTAGTCCATTTCATACTCACCAATCTGCGTAGTCAATCTCATTTCCCTCCCAGTGTGCAAGGCATGCTTTCCCAATTTCCAGACTATGCATGGTTCTCCTGACCCTGCGCACCTGGTGACCAACTCCTGTAGTCGCTTAACTGCTTTGTTGTCGTGCAGTAGTTTCATGCATGTCTCCAGAAAGGTAGTGAGCAATTAAGGATCCATTTCTGGCTCTGGTTGATCGTTATTACCTAAAGTGGAGGCCTCCACGAAGCTCTTCCTAGCTTCCATGAATGTCTCCTTTGCAGGTTCTAAGGAAAACGCAGGTTCCTTTGTAGGAGCCTTGCTAACCCATGTATCATCCTCAGGTTGCTTCCCCTTATCTTCCCCCGTGGTCACACCGCTTCTGAGCATCATGTTCACATTTAGGTCTTCTTCGCATGGTTCAGGCCTCATCATTTGTATATACTGAGTCGGAGGAGGCTAGAATAACCCTTTTTCAAGCATATGTTTGATCAACATAGGACAATCTATTGTTTCATGAACAAGCTGAGCACAATATGAACAGGATAACCTTTTCAGATTGGTACAATCACGGGGATAGTTCCCTGGTCCTCCACAATTGTAAAAAATTAACTATCCGCGGCCCCTTCCTGGTCCCATTCCTCCTCGTCCTCGAACTCGCCCCTGAAATCCAGCACGCGCCATCCCCACAGCTGGGTCGAGGGCTCACATTTCTGTCTGCATCCTATAGGCTAGGGTCTGATCCATCATTAACTCGTAGCTACGACAAGTGCGCTCGTTGTGGCCTACTGACCTGCAGAAATTACAAAACAACTGCTGGGGAGTCTGTGTATACTTTTGCAATAAATGATAATTATCCTTCATGTGTTTTCCTCCTATCTGACAGATCACACACCATAATGCGAGTGTCGCACTCAACACTGACTGTGCCTTTGGTCTCAATGGCATTGGCCCCCCTCCTGCCAAGTAGTTCACGAACACTGGACAATGATCCTTGTCATGGCCTTGGCCTTTGCATTTTATGCACCATACTTCCTCGCGTGCCTCTGGCTGTGGTGCCCTATCCTTCTTAAAATTTTTCATTTCTAGGCATAGATTCTGTAGTTTCACGTGGATTTGTTGAACTCCCAACCTAGGGGCTTGTATCAGGGTATCATGTAACCTCATCGCCATCTCTAATGCTTCGCCCTGAGTGGAAAGTTTTTGTTGTGACAACGCTGTCCTCAAGTGTGGTGTCAGAGATGCCACAAACAATGCATGATGTTGTGCATCTGTTAGCACCATATTGGCCTCGCGGATCGTACTCTTTAGCCTTCGATCCAGATCCCAAGGGGTCTCACCTGGAACCATCGCAATCTCTTTAAACCCAATGAATGACTATGTCTCTGATTTTGGCCTACTAAATTTTCTGTTCAATGCATTCTAGATATTTGCAATCCCTGCATTTGGGTGTTCGTTAGAGTGCTTGATCCATGTCAATGCATGATCCTGCAACGTGCTTACCATTGTAGCCTTCTTAAGGTTTTCGTCCATGACACCTTGCACTTCCCATACTGCTCTTACTATGAACTAGAATTGGTCTAGATCTTCATTCCCTACCCCTCTGAATACTAGTAGTTTGATCGCGTTTGCCATACTGAACTGTGGAGGTGGTGGAGGTGGAGTGGGTGGGGATGGAGGTGAGGTAGGTGAAGCGGGTGGTGGCATGGGTGGAGGTGGTAACTGCAGAATGCGCTACCTTATCAAACTGACCATGCTTATCAGAGAGACCTTAGCGAGCTCTTCCTTGCTCTCTTGTGAAGGTGAAATTAAGGGACTGTTTCCTAATTCTTCATTGCTTTTGAAGATATTTTTTCTCTGCATTGTCCCAAACATTAATCTATTCGCATGACCCTCTTTTCACAGAATAGCATCTTAATTTAATTATTTAAAGACTTAATATACTTACCTTGCGGTCCTTTGAGAAAGCATTGTTATGCTTCTCTGTAGCTAACAGTCATGTATACCGCAAACTCAATGATAAATCCAACTATTATCCGGTCAAGCCAATGGTCCACAGCTCACGTGATCTTATCTTCTGATGCCTCTAGTCTGCACACTAATTTCGAAGTCCACATTGTTGATTTTTCGAGATTACACCTTCCCTGGTTGTAGGCTAACCTCGTGATCCACTCATATAGTTCAGAAGGAAAGGATGCAAATAAAATCTCGTGGATTTCCATATACACTTAGTGACCCAGCCACATTTTCTTAGATACTTGCGGAGTTCTGTTTTCCTGTGTCACGAACTTGTGAATCTTCTTGTCCAACGACTCTTCAATTTCATTCTTTGTTGGGTTCGAGTGGCACGACATCAAACATCCCTTAGGCAAATCTTGGTCCCGGCAATGGAACCATTTTTTGGCTACATGGGGCCTAACCCAAGTTCAAAAGTGATTTAGCCAAGCAAATCTTGGTACTACTGGCCCTTTCGGAAATAGTCCGTGGAGCAAAAACTGAGGTCTCACCCGAAGCAGTATGGGAGGGTGCTGGAACTAGGTTTCCACACCCCAGGGATGTCTTGATGAAGGTTCTGGAGGTTTGCGGTCCAAACCTATGTGCTTGCGCTATTCCACGCAGTAGCCTGTGAGCACCTCTGTAAGGGGCGTGAATACAGTACTATCCTGAACTCGATCCTTACTGCACTATTATATTAGTGCTTTGACTTAGTTTGTGTGAGCCCAATATTCTGACTACTTATTCAACCTTCAAATAAGTGCGCGTAACCAAAAACAATATAAATGCATAAAGATAAATAGAAACATAGATGCATAATGTTTCGAATCAAAATTATCTTTATTAATAATCCATTTCAAGTTCAGTTTAATTACAAACTTGACTCTTCCCTGCACACTCAGCTGTTGGGTCGTTAATATACCATTATTATTGTCACTTTTGAATGCTTATTCCACCCATTTCTACCATTCTTCATCACGTCATGTAATTGACAATAATAATGAAAACAGAGATCAGAGAGCGGGATGGATTCGAATGATGTAATTGAGGATGAATTAGAGATTCAGAATTGAGGATGGCAAAGAGAATGGATAATGGCTGAGAGATGGAAAGGTTTCTTGTTGTAATCCACTGTAACTTTGCGTTGATATTTTAATATAAATCTGTTTGCCATTCCATCTTTGATCCTGAAGTAACCCAGCAGCATCCGCTGGCGGCTAAGGGCCCAGTCTCTGGTGGATTGTGCTACTGCTGTATATTATCTCTTTGGTTTATGCGTGGTTTTCATTATCAACTTTATTTGGTAATCTGGTATGTTCTATTATTTTACATCACCGTTCTGTTATATCTGATTTATGTTCAATTGAGTAATATCGTTTTCTATGACAGGAATGTCGTATTGATTCATCTTGACTTGGTAACGCATTGCTGTTCTTTTAATCATTGATATAACATTGCTGGTCCTTACAGAATGTATTGTTGTTCAATTACAGTGTATCCGTGTGGTAACAATCTTTAATTGGTATTACTGAATTCATCTTAGAGACTATATCTCCTTCCAATTGCTAAATCTATGAATGTTGCTATTCCATTCCAAAATACAGTCGTATTCTTTATAACTAAGACTGATAATCGAATTACCAAGATCAGATTACTATTAAGGTGTTCCATGTGTTAAGTTATTGTGTATTTATATTTGACTTTCCAGCGTTGTTTCATATTCCATCATTAATCAATGTTGTTCTATTTCCGTGTGCTATCTGATTTATTCTTAAAGTAATGATTGCTATTAATTTGGCTTTGCTGTTGTTCATTTCCATTAATTAGAGTTTGTTGTTCAAATTCCTCTAATTACATTTTGCTGCCCATTTACTTTGTTGTTCATTTCTGTTGATTAATTGCAATAGTTTTCTTTTAAAGAGTTTTCCTAGTTTACTTTCAATGGCAGCTTTAGTTCAATTTCTATTTCCTTTTAATTGCTTTAAAGCAGGACTGTCAACTGTAGAGAACATTGGTTATTGCTTCCTCGTTCCCAGATTGATTGCCTTGTTCTAGTTTGATTTCAATTGCATCAATCTCTAGAGGAATGAGTTATTGCTACTGTATCCTTAATTGATGTTTGCTGAGTGAATAGTTGGATTTCAGAGCATTTGAGTTTATGTTATTGTTAGATTTATTTTTCAAGCATTCATTTACGTTTGGATTTTAAGCACTATACTGCAAAACATTACTCTTGAGTAAATAGCCGCCTCATATTTGAGTTTATGTTATTGTTAGATTTATTTTTCAAGCATTCATTTACGTTTGGATTTTAAGCACTATACTGCAAAACATTACTCTTGAGTAAATAGCCGCCTCAGACTGAGTACACTCTTGAAATAAAAAGTCGTCCCTGGGTTGATAATTAATGTGAAGGTAATTAGGAGTTAAAAAGACACCTTTTTAACGCTCGACATTTTAGCGCCGTTGCCGGGGAGAGTGTAGCCATTTTTAAAAGAGTAGTGCGCATCCGATGAGTGTCTGTTAGGAAATAATTGGGTATTAAAAACGTAAGGTAAGAACCTATGTACGGAGCATGTAAAAGCCCTGCTCCCCCGCCCGCTTTTCAACAGAACTCTTAAAGAACTTAGAGTAGAAATAGATGTTTGAATTTTTGTGTGAATGACCAGGGAAAAAATAGAAATTTTGAAAAACGAATCACATGATTTCACTCAAGTGGTGATGTAAGCACCACCCATTTCACTAACTAATTGACAGGAACATTTGAAGAAGGAGCCTCAAAGAAACACATGAAGAACATCTTCTATTATGGTAAGAAACGGCTCACATTTTTACTTTTGAATTTCCTATCAAAGATCTAGGAGGAGTGACAAAAATGCACATAATTCCCCCATCTTTACCAAATTTTCATGGTTTAGAAAATGAAGATCCAGATACATTCTTATTTGACTTCGAAATACTTTGTAGAGGATATGATTATTGTACTAATGATCAAGGATTGAAAGTGTTTCCTCTTACTCTAAAAGGAGCAGCTCTCTGATGGTTCATGAGCCTAGGTGGGAATTGCATCCAATCATGGGAGGACATGAAGAACATATTCTTGAAGAAGTACCAAGACTATTGCAAATCCAATGAAGATATTTTGTGTATGATACAAGGGGAAGATGAAAGTTTGGAGGACTATGTAGATCGATTTCAATACAACCTTCAAAAATCAAAATATAAGCATTTGGAAAAAGAGATCTTAAAAACACTCCTTCTTAAAGGAATCAAAGATAAATTTTTAGAACTCTTAAATCTGAAAGGAAAAGGTGATGTTTTTTAGTTATCATATGATGATGTTTGTGAGTTGTGCATAAGGTATTCAAGAGGAATCTCCAAGGCTGGTAAGAATTTTAGAGATGTTTGTTCTTTCTTTTCCAAATCTGCTACAAAAATAGGAGACATAAGAGCTGAAATCAATGCTTTATTTGAAAATTTGTTAGCTCTCTAAATGAAAAATTGGATGTTTTGCAAGTTCATAAAAATCAAGAATTTAATGAAGTGTTTTGCACTCATGACCAAAAGGAGCATCCCATAGATATTCACTCTTCCTTATCTAGGATGGAAGTAGCATATCAAATAGATAAGGAAGCTGCAACAAGGTCAACACGTATGGTTTAAAACACTTCTTCTCCATTCTCTTACTTGCATAATCCATTATGGAATACTCACATGTTAGAGAAGCCATGCGAATCGCAATATGACCACCAGCAATCTTGTCTACAAGTTTGGCACGGTTCACCTTATGATTGCATGACTACTCTCCCTCATCTTGTAGCACAAGCACATTCTCCATATTCTCAACCAGCTCTTCCACAACATCCTGCTTGCATATCAAATTCATCCACTCAACCCAACCAACCACATCATCACAATGCTCCATTCCTTACACATTTTCCTGCTCAACTAATTCCACACCCTCACCATAATAAACCAGTACAACATGCTTACAGTGTTGAACTGCCAAATTTACCCAACCTTCCCACCCATTCTATCTCACATGTGCCATTAGAGAAAACTTACAATGAGATTCAGAATGTTTCAAATTCAAAAATTGTAGAAGCTATGGAAGAAAATGAGGTTTCTTTTAGGTTGCACCAACAAACCATTTTAAAAGCTCAAGAACTTCATGGTATGATGGGAAATCAAGAAAGTAACAGATATATTGAAGATTGGTTTCACTCCATCATGTGTTTGCATCATCACTCCATACTTCAACAATTTTTGATACCATCTTTTCAAGGGAAGTTGGCTTCTCATACCCTAATTTTTATCAACATGCATTTTTCAAATTTGGGTATGTGCATACGTAAAGCCTAAATGGTTCCACTGGAAATGATCTTATACATAAACATATTCGATTCTCAAAGAAGAGTAGGATAGTGGAGAAAATAAAATAAATAAACAAATAAAACAAACACGTCTTTTTTATTTTTATTTTTGTAAAGCTAGTTGTTTTTTGTTGCAACATGCTATGGAAATCAACATCGTTGATACTTTTTTAATTCATTTGTGTATGTAGATGACTTATAATGGAAATAATAGTTCTACAAACACTCATATTCACTTTTATCACTAATTTGAAAAAATTCTTGCATACCACATTTTTTTTGGCTTGCGGGCTTGATGAAATTTCTGAAAAAACAGTCGGGACAGTCATGTTTTGAGGGACCAAAATGCATATTTTTAAAACCTATTTTTATCCTAAGTAGCCCTGGATTTCTACTTTCCAACCCAATTTGAATCACTCAATTTGGATTTGAAATGAAAAAGTTCGAACCAAAACATAGACAGGGTGTCTAACAGGCAGCTTAGGAACAGAGTTGTGACAGTCAGTTTTTGGAGTCCTAAATGAATGAATTTTTAAAACCTGTTTCTATGGTAGAATCCCCTATGAATCTAGTTTACAATGCAAATAGAATCACTCATTTTCTATATAGGATGGGGAATTTATGATCAAAATACTGACTGTCTATCGTAAATCAGCACCCTTAAAACTATGTCTTTTTGGTTGTTCCTTATAGTATTTGACCTATGAATTCTTCTTTTGTTCAAAACCTATTTCTATTGGAGATACATAAATGAATATAATTTAATTTCCAATTTGAATCATTCGAATCTGACATCAAACGAAAAATTTATGCTTGAAGTATCAACTGTTGGTCTAAGCTGGGTAATTGAAAATGACTCTGTTATGCAGGTTGTTCTAACTAAAATTGAAATATCATATCATTGAATTTTTAAAACTTGTTTCTACTGGAGATACAGCTTTGAATTATCTCTCATTTGGCTTTGGAATCACTCAATTTGGACGAAAAACAAAGAAGTTGTGATCAAGACACTGCAGGTTAGCATGATTGGCCACTGCTCTCCCGCAAGTGACAAATAAATTTTACTTTGTTATTTTCTCCGTAGATTTGTTCTACAGGGTAACTACTTGCTAGTTTTTTTCCATAATTCTTGGATTAGGGGAGCCGTGCACCTCTCTTTCTCCATGATTTAATGTTTTATTGCAGGTAGACACTCGTTTTTTGCAGGTCTTAGGAGAAAAAGAATGTCAATTTATGGACGAGTGATTCTTGAAAGAAATTTTAAATGAAACAAAGGAATTTCATCCAACTTATTACCCAACGGATTCATAATAGAAGAAATGAAGAATTGATTTCCATTCGAATATTCATGTCTTTTTACTGCTGCCAAAACATTTTTCAAAGAGATTATTTTTTTTACATAATATCATAGCTGTTGTAACTTAATTTATTTATTTACACACTGTTTTTTTAAATAAAATGTTGTTTCTTTCCTGATTTCTCTTATATTTTGTGTTTCAGGTGTTGCTTCATTCAAACTATAACCCATCCTCAGCATCAATATAGTGAACAACAAATTCCTTCTTTGCGTGCTTGCATTTTATGCTTGTGCATTTTACTGTTCCTTTTCTGAAGGGAAAACATTTGTGTGCACTTTTCTTGTTTCTGTTGTTCCTTTTCCAAAGGGACAACATTTTCGTTTTGTTTTTCCTTTTTCAAAAGAACATCACCTTTTGTGTCAGCCATTCCTTTTTCACTTTCATTTGCCGTTCCTTTTCCACGGTTCATTTTGTTGTTCCTTTTTTGCTTTTTATTTTTGCTGTTCCTTTTCCAAAGGAACAGCACTTGCGTTTTTGTTATTCCTTTTCCAAAGGAACGACACTTTTCATTTTTGCTGTTCCTTTTCCAAAGGAACGACACTTGCGTTTTTGTTGTTCCTTTTCCAAAGGAACGACACTTTTCATTTTTGCTGTTCATTTTCCAAAGGAACAACACTTTTCATTTTTTCTGTTCCTTTTCCAAAGGAACAACACTTGCATTTTTAATGTTCCTTTTCCAAAGGAACAACACTTTTCATTTTTGCTGTTCCTTTTCTAAAGCAGTGGCACTTTTAGTTTTTGTTGTTCCTTTTTCCAAAGGAATGGCATTTGCATTTTCACACTTTTTTATGTGTATTTTTGCTTTTTGGTGTGCATTTCCTTTGTTGCTTCCTACAAGGAACGCCACTTTTTTTGAGTGTTTTTGCTGTTATTTCAAAAGAGAAACACTTTGGGAGTATTTTTTAGAGCAACCCTTTCTTCCTCTTGTAGCATTATTCCTAGTTCATCTCAACCACATTTTACTGATTCCCCTTCATGGCATGAAGTACACTACTTTTATGAGGACAAGAATTATGGATTCTTTTGAAGCGACTTAATATCATTCACGTTATGATATTTAATAGGAAATCTCCTTGATGATAGAATCTTTTCAAAAGGGACACAATTATTATATATTACTTTACTGCATTATTTTCTGTTGTACATGATTTAGATTGATCATCTTAATACCATGCTGGTTCTATCCTTCCTGGTTATAATCTTCTCTGTCTATAATAAATGAGATTATGGGTATATTTTTTTTCTATTGACATGTTCAAATTCTTCCACCATCCCTGCTCTTAAGGAGTACTGAGCCTCCCTCTTTTTATCATAAAAATGTGTAATAACAACAAAAACTTTTTAGTAGATGGAGGATAGGGGTCTCATTACGAGCCAGCGTACCATGTTCATAAGGCTGTAACTGAGTGACATTCCCATTATGGCCACCACACTAGGGTTATGATCCATTGGATAGCCAAATTATCCTTGGAACAGGAGGTCACATCACGAGCCGGCCTGATCACTTTTGCTACATCCCAGTGAATGGCAGTGTGGTTATCTGGTTACCACGCCAGCACACTGATCTCTTCTGTGGAACAGCACTGTAACTCTCCATTTATAGCTTGATGATCCTGGCTCATATCGGTTAAAAAGCAACCCTGCTGAGGCTATGGACGCCTGCTGGCAGTAGCAGCTCTGCTTATGGTATTGAAGTTATATCTTATCGTCAATTATTGCTGGAATACCCTTTTGTTATTCTTTATTTTTATCAAAGAAGTTATTTCCTTAATTTTTTCCCCTGTTTTGAACCTTTATGCATGAGAAATTTCTTTATGATCAAACACATCATTTTCAGCTAGAATACCGTCAGTAAAGCATCTTTTTTGCATATTGTTGTCATTTTTCTCTTTTTCATAACTTATCATCAATCCAAAGCGTCCTATGTCTGTTGGCATTATGGTTCAAGTGTTGTCCTTGATGGCAACTCACTCAGTGGATGGTACAGGTGCTCAAAGGTTAGTACAGGTGATGGCAACTCAATCAGAAGACAGATCTCAGTACAGCATGGCAAGAAAGCTCATACACGCTCTTTCGTTAAGCCCAAGTCGCGTGTACACGCAAGTTAGATTCAGAAAAAGCGCGTGTATGTGGAAAGGTTCCTTTGGTTCATGGTGGTTAGACCTTGGAAGTTGTGCCTATGATTTCGGACCATTATGTCTCGACGGGCGTGTCGATCCCTAGTTTTAAAGTTGATGGTATTGTGTTACTATGGTTTTGGCTCTTGGTATTGAGAAAGGCCTAAGGCTATATAAGGAGAAGAAGATCATTAGGCAAAGATCATCTTTCGACAAGGCATGAATATCTAAGAGAGAAAGAGATCTGATATGCAGGTTCTGAGTTGGTTGATCTGAGCTAAGGAGAGATCTCATCGGTTGATGGAGAACTAGATCTAAGGAGAGATCGGGATCAAATGGTTTGAAATGCACTATCATGTTATGGTTGATTATGCGTATTTCTAGATCTGCATATTGTCGCAATGTTACGTTCTGAGTCTAACTAATATCTGGTACAACTGCAAGTTGAGAAAGTTTATTTTTAGATCTGTACGCAGGTTGGCTTCGGTAAAAGCGCGTGTATACGCGGTTTCTGCTCATTAAAGTAGCGTATATCTTTTGAAGCTTGATTTGGGTTTACAGTGGGATCTGACTGTTATTACAGAGTTCTGTAGTCTGCTCTGTGTTCTGGTAACTGGTGATTGACAGGGTTCAGTGGTTCAGTGATTCAAAGTTGGTTGTTTTATGCTTCAATGATCTGTTGTGAAAATTGAATGAATTGTGGTCTTCAGATTGTAATGTTGTGCTTCAGGAATATCCAAGTCTGAAAATGTATGAAAAGTGATACCTGGAAGAAGGAAGATTGTAGGTCAGCACCTACGTACTAGTATCTTGGCTAGTACAAAAGCAAAAGGGGGTTGGAGCTCCCTTCCAAGGAAGTTTGGAGAACGAGAGAAGGTTGAAGCCTTCTGCAGGTTGTAGCCTGCGTACTGGTATAAGGCTGCACCAGTACAAAAGATTGTAAACTGAAGTTTCATATTAAGAAAGATAGAGACAACTTGCAGCAGTAGCGTGTACACGCTGGTTCACTTAACTGAAGTAGCGTATATGTTTTGGGCATTTGAAAAGTTTGATTAATCTGATAATACTGATTCACCCCCCCTCTCAGTATTATTTCCAACAATTGGTATCAGAGCAGGTCCTTCAGAGAAGCTTGATCGCTTGAAGGAAGATCATTCATCATGAGCAACTACGAGAAAGAAGCATCAATCAGGCCACCGGTTTTTGATGGAACAAATTTCAATTATTGGAAGGTAAGAGTTACTGCATATCTTCAATCTCTTGGTACAGAAGTTTGGGACATTGTAGAAAAAGGCTATGCTTTTCCTTCAGCTACTCCTACAGATCCAGATGAAAAAAAGGCATATGAAACAAATGCAAAAGCAGTCGCTACCCTATTAGGAAGTATATCTCAAACAGAATTCATGAAGGTCATGCACTTCAAATCAGCAAAAGAAATATGGGACAAAATGATCACTAGCTATGAAGGAGATGAACAGGTAAAGGAAGCTAAACTTCAAACACTCAGGATTCAATATGAGACTCTCAGGATGTATAATGATGAAAGTGTGGCTAATTATTTTCTCCGGGTAGATGAGATTGTTAATTGTATGAAAAACTTGGGTGAAGAAATAAGAGAAACTATAGTAGTTCAAAAGGTTCTAAGATCTTTATCCCCCAAGTTTGAATCTAAAGTATCTGCAATAGAAGAAAAAGAAAATCTCCGTGTTCTCACTATGTCTCAGCTACATGGAATTCTAACCGCTTATGAAATGAGAAAGGGAGGTCCATCTGACAGAAGGGAAGCTGCTTTTAAGGCATCAGGAAAAGAAGATTACTATGAAGCAAGCCATGTTCCAGAAGAAGAGGAAGAAGAATCAAACTTTGTCAGAAATCTTCAAAGGGGTTCTGGAAGGTTCAGAGGTAAGCTACCTTTCAAATGTTTTGCTTGTGGGAAAGTAGGTCATTATGCTGCAAAATGTCCTTATAAGGATAAAGGAAAAGAACCTGCTAGATGGAACAAGAAACAAAGTGCAAATAGGAAAAGCTACTACACCCATGAAGATAGTGATGGCTTATCAAACAGTGATGAAGATGAACAAGGTAATAAATATAAGCTGTTAATGGCATTTGAAGATGATGATTATGAGGATGCTATAGATGTGGATAATCTCTATAATGAAATCACTAGACTCAAGAGAAGCATAGAAGAAAGGAATGTGATTATTGATACTTTGCAATTTCAAATTGATGAAAAGGAAAAACATCTTGAAAAACTAGAAGGTGAAATTGTTGGTCTCAGAAAAGAAATTGAGAAAACAAAAACTATTAATCTTAAATTTGTCAAAGGATCTGAAACCTTGGATGAGATTATTAGTGTGCAGCGGTCTCCTCTAAACAAAACAGGTTTGGGCTATAATGGAGAAACCTCTCAAGCATCCACCTCAAAAAGTTATCTTGATGCAGCAAGAGGAAATGAGCGGAAGAACAATGAAGATAATCAGGTAAAGCAAGGACGAGTTACAAACAGAAACTATCAGGGACAATCCTCCTTGAGGATGAACAAAAGCTACAACCAACCACAGGTAAAATCTTCTCAGTTTGGCTCAAGAATAGATGAAAATAGAAATTACAATCAGTTGGCTGGTAGATTCAATAACCGCAGAAGCTTCTTCAATGGACAATGCTTTTCTTGCCACAACTTTGGTCACAGAGCAGCTCAATGTGTTGCATATAAAACAATCATGACTAGGGAAGCTCAAAAACAAAGAAGTATGACAGGGATTACAAAAAGGACCTATAACAACTTTTCGGTGCTTGAAAATGAAGTTGAATGTTCTATTTGCAATAATTTTGGTCATAAAGACTCTGAATGCAGGAGCAGGTTTCAGGAGAAAAAGGAACAAGCCACAAGCACCAAAACATGGAGAATAAAGGAACCTCAAACAGAAAGATGTGGGATAGCATTTTATGCAGAAGGACAGGAAAATCTATGGTACATTGACAGTGGATGTTCGAAACATATGACAGGTGATAAAGAAAAACTTGAATCTTATTCTACTTTAGAAAAGGGAAAGAAAGTCTCTTTTGGAAATGATACTCCTGCTACTATAAAAGGAAAAGGTATTGCTCCTTTAAAAGAAAAGGTCAAGGCTGGAAATGTTTTGTATGTTGATGGATTGAAACATAATCTTCTAAGTGTCAGCCAGATGTGTGATAAAAAAACAGAGGTTATTTTCAGATCGAATGGATGTCTTGTTCGTGATCTTGATACAGGTAAAATAGTTCTCAAAGGCAAAAGAACTCCAAATAATCTGTACATATTTGAAGAAGAACAACAACAATGCTATCTTAGCAAGGATGAAGAGCACTGGTTATGGCATCGAAGGTTGGGACATCTAAGCTTCTCACAAATAAGGAAAGCATGCAAATATCAGGCAGTTCGCGATCTTCCAGATATCAAAATTCCAGACAACACCATATGCAAATCTTGTCAGTTTGGAAAGCAGACCAGAACTAACTTTCCAGAGAAGGAAGGGTCAGCTAGCTTGCCTCTTGAGCTAGTCCATACAGATGTATGTGGTCCATTTAGAAAAAGGTCACCTCGAGGAGAAGAATATCTGATATTATTCATTGATGATTTCTCAAGGTTTGTTTGGTTAGGGCTTATGAAGCACAAAGATGAAGCATTCGAAAAATTCAAATCCTTCAAAGCATTGGCCGAAAATGAATCAGGACACAAAATCAAGTGCCTCAGATCTGACAGAGGTGGGGAGTTCACATCAAATGAATTTTTTGATTTCTGCGATGAACATGGGATAAGAAGAGAATTCTCTACAGCTAGAACTCCTCAGCAAAATGGGGTTGTGGAAAGAATGAACAGAACTATCCAACAAATGGCTCGTGCTATGCTCGATGAATCAGGTACTCCTACAACCTTCTGGGGAGAAGCCGCACATGCTGCTGTTATCATTCTTAACAAAACAAATGTCCGAGTAAACAGCACTCAAACACCTCATGAGCTTTGGAGTGGTAAAACTCCTTCCGTAAAGCATTTCAAAATCTTTGGGAGCAAATGTTATATTAAGAACACTGATGAGCAACTTGGCAAACTTGAACCTAGAGCAGATGAGGGCATTCTTCTTGGTTATTCTCCACATAGCAAAGCATACAAGTGCTACAATAAAAGACTTGGCAGAATTGTTGACAGTATTGATATAGTGGTTGATGAGAAGGGATATATTCCTAGGCAAGTTCATCATGAAGAAGATGAAGGTTACTCTCAAAGGCGAAATGATGAAGAAGAAGAACCTCAAGAAGAAGAAGAATCTCAAGAAGAACCAGAGGAGCAGACAAGAATAGAAGAAAAGACTCCATCCAGATATGTCCAAAAGAATCATCCAGAAACTCAGATTGTGGGGCAGAAAGAAGCAGGAGTACAAACAAGAAGGACACTTGCAGAAGCTTCAAGCTACTTGGCTCTACTCTCCTCCATTGAACCACAAAATGTGAAAGAAGCATGCAAAGATGAATGTTGGGTCAAAGCAATGGATGAAGAACTTGAGCAAATCGAAAGGAACAACACTTGGGAATTGGTTCCTAGACCTAAAGATAAGAATGTAATAGGAACAAAATGGGTCTTCAAGAATAAGTTAAATGAAAATGGAGAAGTAATTAGAAACAAGGCCAGACTTGTTTGTAAAGGGTATGCACAGCAAGAAGGAATAGATTTTGAAGAGACCTTTGCTCCTGTGGCAAGACTAGAGGCCATCCGAATGTTCCTTGCTCTCTCAAGCTTTCAAAATTTCAAGGTATTTCAAATGGACGTGAAATCAGCCTTCCTGAATGGAGACTTAGAAGAAGAAGTATATATTGAGCAGCCAGATGGGTTCATTCTTGGGAATGATCCAAACCTTGTATGCAGATTGAAAAAGGCTCTCTATGGGCTCAAACAAGCTCTAAGGGCTTGGTACTATCGGTTGGACAAATATCTTCACCAACAAGGCTTTTCAAAAGGATCAGCAGATAGCAATCTCTATATAAAAGTTGAAAATAACAAATTGCTAATTCTTGTTGTTTATGTAGATGATATTATTTTTGGCAGCAATGAAGAGACTATGAGTCAAAACTTTGCCTTGGTTATGCAGAAAGAATTCGAAATGTCACTTCTTGGAGAATTGACATATTTTCTTGGATTGCAAATCCAACAAAATGAAGGAGGTATCTTCTTGTCTCAAACCAAATACCTCAAGCAGATCTTGAAGAAGTATGGCATGGAAGAGTCAAAACCAGTATGTACACCCATGGTTACAGGATGCAGCCTCAGTGCAAATGATGAATCAGCAGCAGTCCACCAACCCACTTATAGATCCATGATTGGGAGTTTGCTTTATTTGACAGGTACTCGACCAGATATTACACATGCAGTAGGAATGGTTGGAAGATTTCAAGCCAACCCAAAGGAAACTCATCTTCAGGCAGTCAAAAGAATCTTCAAATATCTTCAAGGGACCCAAAACTATGGCTTATGGTATCCTAGAAATACTGATCTCACTCTTCATGCTTACACAGATGCAGATTGGGCTGGAAGTGTGGATGATAGGAAAAGCACAAGTGGAGGTGCTTTCTTCATGGGTTCCAGATTAGTATCTTGGTTCAGCAAGAAACAAAGTTCGATTGCCTTATCTACAGCTGAAGCAGAATATGTAGCTGCAGCATCTTGTTGTACACAACTTCTTTGGATGATGCAGACCTTGCAGGACTTTCAAATCACTTGCACTCCACCTGTCTCTATCTTATGTGATAATACAAGTGCAATCAGCATTTCAAAGAATCCAGTCATGCACTCAAAGACCAAGCACATACCAATCAAGTACCATTTTCTTCGGGAACAAGTGCTTGAACAGAAGGTCAAGTTGGAGTATGTTCCTTCTAAGGAGCAAGTTGCTGATATTCTCACAAAACCACTGCCCAGGGAAACTTTTGAATATCTCAGACAAAAGCTGGGAGTAGTTAATGCTTCATCCTGTTGTTGAAATTTGTTTGTTCTACAGAAAAGTTGGTATACGCAGGTTACGGAAGTAATATTAGCGTATACACGCGGATTCATGGTGGGAAAGTCGCGTGTATGCTGGACGCTTGTTGCAGAAAGAATATCCGCGTACATACGCTGTTTTATACAGGAGAAAACGCGTATATGAAGTTCTGAACAGCAAGGGAAAACTCTGAAGTTCTGAACAGCAATAGGAATGTCAGAATTATTCAGGCACAGTTTCAGGGAGTGCAACAGGCACAGGTTCAGGGGGAGCAGCTCAAAAGTCTCATAAAGCATTGTTGGCATTCAGATGTTTTTGGTTGTTGGTTTCAGGAGAAGGAGCTCAGAAAGAAATTCTAGTTGCTGATCTAACAAGATGTTTATCAGATGCTGCTGATGTCTTTCCTAAGTCTTGGTCTAGATCTGTTGTCTCTATGTCATGTATCTCTCTTGTCTCTTTTATGGTGTCAAGGTCATGTAACGGCCTTTGTTGGTTTCCCCACTATGCCTGGGATGAATGATGAAATGTTCATGTATTATCATGGTTAGGTGGATGAGTCAATATTGATGTATCCCCACTTGGTTGGGTGGATGAGTCATTTTTTTTGTATATCCTCACTTAATTGAGAAATGGATGTATGTATGAGTCTTTGGTGATAGGAAGGTCTTTTATGATGTATAGAGTCATGTTCTTCTTGAAGAACATCTTTTGCAGATCTTGCCTACAGTCAAGGGGAGCATGAACAACACTTGGTGAGCAGGATGGATAGATTGGTACTCTTTGGCATTCACAAAGGGGGAGCACACTTGGAGATTTCAGCATGTACTCAGGGGAGTATGGACAGCAGTATGGACAGCAGAAGGATTACCAAGGAAGAGAATATCTTGGTCCTCCCTTTGCCCTTGATGTCAAAGGGGGAGAGTGACTTGGTGTGGTGGTTGCCATCAAGTCCAAAGGGGGAGATTGTTGGCATTATGGTTCAAGTGTTGTCCTTGATGGCAACTCACTCAGTGGATGGTACAGGTGCTCAAAGGTTAGTACAGGTGATGGCAACTCAATCAGAAGACAGATCTCAGTACAGCATGGCAAGAAAGCTCATACACGCTCTTTCGTTAAGCCCAAGTCGCGTGTACACGCAAGTTAGATTCAGAAAAAGCGCGTGTATGTGGAAAGGTTCCTTTGGTTCATGGTGGTTAGACCTTGGAAGTTGTGCCTATGATTTCGGACCATTATGTCTCGACGGACGTGTCGATCCCTAGTTTTAAAGTTGATGGTATTGTGTTACTATGGTTTTGGCTCTTGGTATTGAGAAAGGCCTAAGGCTATATAAGGAGAAGAAGATCATTAGGCAAAGATCATCTTTCGACAAGGCATGAATATCTAAGAGAGAAAGAGATCTGATATGCAGGTTCTGAGTTGGTTGATCTGAGCTAAGGAGAGATCTCATCGGTTGATGGAGAACTAGATCTAAGGAGAGATTGGGATCAAATGGTTTGAAATGCACTATCATGTTATGGTTGATTATGCGTATTTCTAGATCTGCATATTGTCGCAATGTTACGTTCTGAGTCTAACTAATATCTGGTACAGCTGCAAGTTGAGAAAGTTTATTTTTAGATCTGTACGCAGGTTGGCTTCGGTAAAAGCGCGTGTATACGCGGTTTCTGCTCATTAAAGTAGCGTATATCTTTTGAAGCTTGATTTGGGTTTACAGTGGGATCTGACTGTTATTACAGAGTTCTGTAGTCTGCTCTGTGTTCTGGTAACTGGTGATTGACAGGGTTCAGTGGTTCAGTGATTCAAAGTTGGTTGTTTTATGCTTCAATGATCTGTTGTGAAAATTGAATGAATTGTGGTCTTCAGATTGTAATGTTGTGCTTCAGGAATATCCAAGTCTGAAAATGCATGAAAAGTGATACCTGGAAGAAGGAAGATTGTAGGTCAGCACCTACGTACTAGTATCTTGGCTAGTACAAAAGCAAAAGGGGGTTGGAGCTCCCTTCCAAGGAAGTTTGGAGAACGAGAGAAGGTTGAAGCCTTCTGCAGGTTGTAGCCTGCGTACTGGTATAAGGCTGCACCAGTACAAAAGATTGTAAACTGAAGTTTCATATTAAGAAAGATAGAGACAACTTGCAGCAGTAGCGTGTACACGCTGGTTCACTTAACTGAAGTAGCGTATATGTTTTGGGCATTTGAAAAGTTTGATTAATCTGATAATACTGATTCACCCCCCCTCTCAGTATTATTTCCAACAATGTCTTATTCATAACTATCTTTACACACTTTGCTCTCATTATAACCATAACTCTCGTTGTCCTATCATTGATATGTGTACTCTGCTTCATTTACTGTTGTATTGTTCATTCCCTTGCCTTGTCATCAACACAACACCTTTCATATGCTTTATGGTCATGGGATCCCTTTTCCAATTGGAGGGGGGAATGTATTCATTATGGGATTGCATGCGATATGATCACTACACTCTGCCATTACTTCTTGATTTGACAACATATTAGTATTGCATGTATACATAAGTTTTTCTAATTGAAATTTTGCATGCATCTTATCTGTTGCTATTCAAAGCTAACACTATGGATTCAAGAACATTGTATGCAAAATAGTGCTTTGTTTATAGGAGAACAACAAGTATGGGCAGAATTATGTTCACAGCATGACCACACTATTGCACTTAATAGAAGAGGCTCGCGAACATGAACAATTCTTTAGACATGATGTGCTTGCCTAGATTCCACCTTTTGCATCACTTTCAGCACCAACTCTGCCTACATCAGCTTCAACAACTGCCAGTCCATATATGTCATTCCACATTTTTATTTTTGGAGGTAAAACTTGAGGTAAAATAGCATAATTTTTTGATTTATTACGAATTTAGGAGAATTTAATGAAATCCATTTTGAGCATTATTTATCATCCTTCATTCCACATCTTTACCACTTTCCCTTTTTCAGCGGCATATCATCTTTCAGTTTGGGGGAGTGTTACTTTCATTCATTTCTTTCTTATGACCATGTCATTCATATTCTTTATCATCCATTGCTATTCTTATTCCTTCTCAACACCTCCCTTATTCCATGTCGTTTTACACCAGGCATAGAATTCAACAGCTGGTAGCAACCACCTCTATTTGTCTTCTAGCATTGCATGAGGACATGCTAATTCTTCAGAGAGGGGGAGGAATTGCTATGCATGATGGATGTTTTCTACTTTCTTCCTCATTTAAGGCATACAATTTCATTTTTACACAGTGCAGAAATTGATTTCCATAATACTTTTAAAACTATGAACTCAATTCTTGTGATTTCTGGATAATACAGATGTATCATTAAAATACACATACCCAAATAA
Organism: Pinus tabuliformis; assembly: GCA_031772625.1. Classification (NCBI taxonomy): domain Eukaryota; kingdom Viridiplantae; phylum Streptophyta; class Pinopsida; order Pinales; family Pinaceae; genus Pinus; species Pinus tabuliformis. Next base: position 872,290,807 of record CM062815.1, read on the forward strand.
TTTCAAGATAAATTGGTTCATTCGGAAATACTGCACTCTCACCTACGGCCATTTTGTTTATATCTCATGATCCGTGCATCAAAACGATCTGATTTTTGGATCATAGAGGCATTCATATATTACAAATCTACTTGCAACATTTCAACAAAATCTGGTTTGTAGTTTTTGGGAAAATGGTTAATGAAGGTTGCTATCACTTATATCATATTTTGCTGCAACTTCATATGAACATAACTTGAACGTCAATGAAAAAATTGTTATGCCTTCATCAAGAGTGCTGAAAGTGAATATTCATTAATTAAGGAAGAATTCATTTGTTCTATCTATTTCATGAGCTGGGATGAACAAATTTTTTATTGCTTGGTTAACACATGTGTTTTGTCTTTGCGTTGCATGAGGACATGCAACATATTGAGTGTGGGGGTATGTTGGGTCATTAATATACCATTATTATTGTCACTTTTGAACGCTTATTCCACCCATTTCTACAATTCTTCATCATGTCATTTATCATAATTTATCATATAATTCTATTTTACAATGATTTATGCTCTTATGTAAAAATATTATTTATTCTCCTTTATTTCTAATAAATTGATGATTATGCATGATTTTATCAATGAAAGTTTAATAAATTGGTTATTCACCATTTTTAGCCTCCAAGATAATTTCTAGATTGAAGATTTGATCATTAAAAGTGCCAACTCAGAAATGCGTCGGAATAAGAAGTGACAGTTTTGCGGTTGCGATTCTGAGCAAATGAAGATGAATCTGGAAAATCTAGGACATGGGTTTTGTCCAGAACGGACCAAATTAACTTTATGATAGAACTTTTTGCCCAAATTCAACTTTTCTTGAGAGAAACGTACGGGTCTTTGAGCACGATTTTCTTAGATTCGCTGTGTGGCCGTTTTCCAAATCTCAATTGCAAAGCAAAATTCGCCTTTCTCTTCTTGAAATATGGATGGAAATATATCTTCTTGTTAATCAATTGGTTGGAAATAATCTAATTTTGTAATAGAAACCATGTTGTAATTATCTCTGTTGTAACTTCTCTCTGATCTCTCTCTTTTTAAATGAAAACATAGATCAAAGAGGGGGATGGATTCGAATGATGGAATTGAGGATGAATTAGAGATTCAGAATTGAGGATGGCAGAGAGAATGGATAATGGCTGAGAGATGGAGAGATTTCTTGTTGTAATCCATTGTAACTCTGCTTTGATATTTTAATATAAATCTGGTTGCCATTCCATCTTTGATCCTGAAGTAACCTAGTAGCATCCGCTGGCGGCTAAGGGCCCAGCCTCTGGTGGATTGTGCTACTGTTGTATATTATCTCTTTGGTTTATGTGTCGTTTTCATTATCAACTTTATTGGGTAATCTGGTATGTTCTATTATTTTACATCACGGTTGTGTTATATCTGATTTATGTTCAATTGAGTAATATCATTCTCTATGATAGGAATGTCATATTGATTCATCTTGACTTGGTAACACATTGATGTTCTTTTAATCATTGATATAACATTACTGGTCCTTACAGAATGTATTGTTGTTCAATTACAGTGTATCCGTGTGGTAACACTCTTTAATTGGTATTACTGAATTCATCTTAGAGACTATATCTCTTTGCGATTGCTAAATCTATGAGTGTTGTTGTTCCATTCCAAAATACAGTCATATTCTTTTTAACTAAGACTGATAATCAAATTACCAAGATCAGATTACTATTAAGGTGTGTCGTGTGTTAAGTTATTGTGTATTTATATTTGACTTTCCAGCGTTGTTTCATATTCCATCATTAATCAATGTTGTTCTATTTCTGTGTGCTGTCCGATTTATTCTTAAAGTAAAGATTGCTATTAATTTGGCTTTGTTGTTGTTCATTTCCATTAATTATAGTTTGTTGTTCAGATTCCTTTAATTACAGTTTGCCGCCCATTTACTTTGTTGTTCATTTCTATTGATTAATTGCAATAGTTTGCTTTCAAAGAGTTTTCCTAGTTTACTTTCAATGGCATCTTTAGTTCAATTTCTATTTCCTTTTAATTGCTTTAAAGCAGGACTGTCAACTGTAGAGAACATTGGTTATTGCTTCCTCGTTCCCAGATTGATTGTCTTGTTCTAGTTTGATTTCAATTGCATCAATCTCTAGAGGAATGAGTTATTGCTACTATATACTTAATTAATGTTTGCTGAGTGAATAGTTGGATTTTAGAGCATTTGAGTTTATGTTATTGTTAGATTTCTTTTTCAAGCATTCATTTACTTTTGGATTTTAAGCACTATACTGCAAAACATTACTCTTGAGTAAATAGCCGCCTCAGACTGAGTACACTCTTGAAATAAAAAGTCATCCCTGGGTTGATAATTAATGTGAAGGTAATTAGGAGTTAAAAAGACACCTTTTTATCACTCGACATCAGCTACAGACTCTACTAGGCCTCTGCACACTCAGCTGCAAAGCCTCTTCCTACTACTACGACCCAATACACTTCAGATCCACTTCTATCTTCTAACCATATCTTCACATCTATCTATTACTTTCTTTTTCCAAAAAACTACCTTTACACTTAGAGCCTCACTCTATTTATACAATCCCATGGTCTGCGGACCATGGGTAGGCTGACACATCTTTACATTATTTTACAATTCTTAGGGCGAACAACCCTATGACTCATCCTAGACTTTTGCGCTCCGCGCCCGTAATTCATGGGGTCTTTACATTATATTGACCAAAATTCAGGCTTTAAGCCCCAAAAACATGTTGTGGGGGGATCCGCTACTGAACAAGCCCCCAACACAATTATCGTGACTAATCCCGAGTGACTCTACTGGTGTGATGATCTTTGATTAAGTCCATTCAACAGGTCTCACGCAGCTTAGGTGTCCGAAACACATTGTTCCACTGTCTGTTGTACTTGTTGCACACATATCTCTGAACTTTCATGAGCAGGGTCACATTCCTGTCTAACCGCATAAAGTTCCTACATTTGTGCCAACTTCCCTTCAATGGTAGCTGTAATTGTGAATGCTTGGTTGATCCATGGTTGGATGTGTGCTTTAAGTAAGGCTTCTTTTTGTCACGCGGCATCTAATTGGTCCTTCAGTGCTCTTGCCTGTTGTATTCTAGCGAGTCATTAAGTAAGGAAAACCATCTACACAGTGCCTCAGAAACTGTCATACTCAAGGAAAATTTTAAGGATGGAAAATTTTCTTGAAGTTTAAAACATTGGCGAATCTCACTAATCCCTAATATGCAAATTATAAATGTTTATTGATATATTTGTAAAATTAATCAAATTTATAATTATTTTATATATATTCTCTATATAATGTTGGCGATTTTTAAGGTAAAATAATTTTATATTCTAAAATTTGGGCGAATCGTCTTTTATAAAATTGGAAATTGGCGAATCTTTTTTGTGGAAAAATCATGGAAAATTAGCCCACTGGGCGAACATTAGCCCCTAAAATTTTCCATGGTCATACTCCTGCTGTAACTCGCACGCTTCTATCTCTAGGTGCAGTAGGTTCGGGTCTTCCTGTAGGTGCATAAGCATGGTTAGTGCTTGCTCCAACATCTTGGTACAATCCTGTGTCACGTGTCCAATTTGCTCCAACCCCGTCTAGATAGTGCTGGCATGTTGGTCTTTTACTTCTGAGGGCATGGAGGGTTGCGCCTTAAATCACAGCTTGACAATCTGCAGGTTCGGCTCCAACTGAACCTTCATCATTTCCTCCCCAGCCTCATGGACTCTAGTTACCAATCTATGGACCCTCTCTACTGCTGATATTTTTACTGGCACGAACAATTCTAGGACGCTCCTACATGCATCCTCTACTACCTGCTCCAGTCCGTGAGCCTGCGCAACCAATTTATCATTCTGGAAACTAAGCTGGTCCATGTTGCTTTTCTGCTCATTCAGGACCTGGATCATGCGGCCTTCCTGGGTGAGGAGCTCTGCAATGACCCCATCTTTCAGCTAGTACAGAATTTCACATAGCAGGGCTGCCAAGTTTAGGTCGATGCCTTTCATGCTGCTCATCATAGCTCGATCACCCTCGCTTGCCGCTACTAGCACACCTTCAAGCAATACGAAGGGGTTGTCCATACAGGTGCACAGTGTCTGTTTAGCCTCGGTGGTTCCTACTGTGATGTACTAAGCCATTGTACCTGTTTGGGGGGACCATACCCGTAAGCCTTATAGTTGTGCGCTGAGCACCCCCAACACAGTATTCTGCTCCATCCTCAGTTCCTGGAGTGAATCCTTCATGACCTCATGAATCGTTTTGCTGACGTAAAATAGATCTCCTTCTGTAAGCGTGATCGGGTCGACAGACGTCTTTGTCACTTTTACTTTCTTCTTTGGAGCTGTTTTCTCAGGGCCACATCGCTGCTTCAGTTGGGCCAATGTGGAACCTTACTCTACGTGTTCTTTTGTCCTGTCGACTTCATCAGCCTGCTACTCAGTGGATATCTCCTAGCCCTCCTTGGGCTCTCTTGTTGGTGTTGTTCCAGTGTCTTCCATTTGCACCAATGCTGCTACATCAGTCGTCTTCTGTTGTGTGGTTGCTTCTTGTTCCTGGCGCCTCTTTTCAGCTAGTTGCGCATTCTTTCTCTGTTGGCTTGCAGCATTCTCCATTTCTGCCAAGTTCGAGGCATGCCACTCTGGAGACCATGACTGCATTACTACGAAGATTGCATCATCCGTTGCAATGAACAGAAGCTTCACCCATTTCTGTGTTGGATCCTTGCATGCCTAGATATACAAGTTATGTGTATCCGCCTTGAACTCTGTTGTGCACTACAAGCTATTATGAACTGTATGAGACAGGTGTGCCCTTCGGTTGATCCACATTTGGATGCTCACCTCAATGAACACCTAGAAAACCTTCATTTCGTGAGTCCTCTTCACATCTTTGGTAGCCCAGAGGGAGGCGTACGTTGTAGCTAGTGGCAGAACATGCTCAATACTGGGGAACTGGCTATCCTCTAGCAACTCCCCTACAACCAACATGATGGATAAGAGTAACCACACATAGTGGAAGGTCTTACCCTACTCCTGGGCCTCCCTGTACGTTATAGACATTTTTGGGCACTGCAACCCCAAGCATAAAATGTCCATAAACCAAGGGCTCCTAAGTCCCTAAAAGTCTTGTTCCAACCCCTAAAGGAACAAGGTCAACTGATTACAGCTTCTCCCAGAAGTTCTCCATGAAAAACTACTCAGAACTGGTCAAAACAGGATCATTTCACCTGCTCCATAAGCAAAGTGCGTTGCATCTCACATAAGTACACTCAGTGGGTGCGTTGCATTCAAAAATCCCTTCTATGGGGTGCGATGGGCGAGAAGAGACAAATGGCAGTGTGAATCCGCGAGGTGGAGAAGCATGGAATCTTCCAGAAACTTCTCCTGTGACACTTGCCTTTCTGAATTCGACCAAGGATGAGTAAGAGATGATGAATCTCCAAGTGGAAGCAAGAACTATCAGAGGGAAGACACTAATCAAATCACAAGCTGACTCATCTCCCTCACATATATCTATATATGGATCCCTCATCCCAGAGATCCAAAGGCTTGAATTTCGCATCTTGTAAGGAATTGTTGTTGGTTTCTTGAGGCAACATCATAGTGTTGGGTGATCTAAGCTTTGCATGAGGTGAAGAAGGGCTTACTTGCTGAGAGGATGATGCTGGGTCAGAACAACTGGTTGTAACTCTCTTGGCTCTTTCTTGATTATCAATAAAGCTATTCAAGTTTTCCTCCATACTCTTGTGTAATCTATGTTTTGTGCATTTGTATGGTCAATTTACATCTGATCCTAGATTGTTTATGATAATAGATCCATGTTCTCGTATAGTGTTATGCTGCTTTGATTCTACAGGTACTCTGTAAAGCTGGGTATACAAGGAAGCAAGTAGCAAAGGACTATCAGAAGAGAGAGGAATCGAGCAAGGAACCAAGCGCAAGACAGAGGTTGGTCTCCTCTATTCTTCTCTCATCTATCTTTCATAAAGGAAAACGAAAGTAGTTTTACTTTGTTTGTTTCTAAGGTAGCTACCACACCTTAGTGGGATTAACAATTCTGCATAGACACTTTTCCCTGTAACAAAATGGCAACTTCACTGGGGAGCGACTAGGTTGTTTGTTTATCTACATTTGTTTACTTTATAAACTTACAGACGGAGCCTAAAGTTGAGCCAGGTAGCTTTCGAATTGCATTTGCTATGCAAATGCAAAGTAGATAAATGCCGCTTCAGTCAATCTACGGGTTTTGTTTATGAATTAAATGACTGATTTACAAACTCTCTAATTTCCCTTATGGTGGCTCTAGTAACCTCCTTAGATCTACCCTTGTTGTTGGTTTACTGATTACCACTTGCTCGGCCAAAATCCCTGAACTGAACTGCAAACTGTGACCTGGAACCCAAGCAAAGTCTCGTCCTTGGCCCAGTGCACTCTCTATTCTGTGAATCTAAAATTCAGCGCACTTCTCGAGTGTAGTAGGTGCGTTGCATTTCAAATTCACTGTGTTACAGGTGCGCTGATCAGACTAGGCATTGTTCATGAATTTCGGTTTCTATTCACTCTTTTCAGATCTATTCAAGAATTTTGTTGCCTGTAGTCATTACACCTCTGTTTGAAACCCCTTTCCTTTATGATATTCCGCCTCCATTGTGCAAAGAACTGTAAATGTTTTTGTGTATTTGTTGAGTCATTTTCAGTTCTCCTTTGCAAAAAAGTAACGTAATTGTACTGTCGTTTCTTGATTTGAAAGTGTCGCAAGTGTCGTTTTCAGTCAAAGAAGAGAGTCAGATTTCTCTTGATAGTCGATTACCCTGTTACTATTGTATTTGATCTGAATTAGTAGTTTTTCTAGTGTCGAAAGCAAGTCTTCATTTCCAAATCGCAAAGTGTTGTCATTGTCTTCATTTTGATTTTCAAAAGAAACTTGTTAGTAAGTGTCGCTTTGAAAAGTAATTCAGATTTGCGCGTTAGCTTTCTTTTTATCATTCACATGTTAAGAAGGCTGAAAACAAATACATGCATGTGCATTTGCATTTAGACTGTTTGATTGGTTTGATTTAGGATAGTGCATATAGTGTGTGCTCTTTCCTCTTTGTTGAAAGAATTTTGTCTTTCTTTACTTAGTAGCTAGGATTTTCATTGCACAAAGAAGATAAAAGATTGTTTATCATCTTAGATTTCATTTTAGTAATTGTACATCTACATCATGCGGTGAACCTTAAAGGAAAATTTCTTAAGCAAGATCAACTATAAAATAAATTTAATGAATCTAACAACGCTTTGGAACCTAACGCACAACATCTAGAAGTCTAGGCTAGAGACGTATTCCGTCGTCGTAAAGCCTGGTAACTGTTGTTCTCACTGTTGGTTGGGTGATTCCTCTACTTTGAGACGATAAGTGCCAGTATAGACTTGTGCTCCCACGTACCGTCGAGTATATTTTGGGACACCACAATAGGCTTAATCCTTTATCCATAGGAAGTCGTGTCTGCCACCCTATCGATCGCAATGCACTGAACACAGCATTCGGGAAGATTGACTACCGTACCGTAAAAAGTATTCTGCAGTTTTGCGATTGGTTTGGTAATCCCTCTACCTAGATTTCCAGAGCAGTCCCTTTCGTTCCTTTTCAGACTCCTTAACGGAAAAGGTCCATCTGAGCACTTGTCACTTCAGGCTCATTAAAAATTGAAGGCGACTAGAGTCACCTTTTGTTTTTTCTCGACTCTTTAAAATTGAAAAAACAAGTTGTGTCAAAGCATTTAAAATTTATTTTAAATGGAATAATCATCACCTTTCCTACGTTGGTCTTAGGTTGAGAAAATGGAGTCTACCAACCAAGGAGTTCCCCTTGGAGGAAATCCTAGTCCCTTCTCCTCTTGGGGAGATGTTGGTGCACCCCACATGGCCACATTGTCACTTCTAGGATTGACGATTGGCTTGCCCGTATGGCTTTTCTCAACCTCCGTCGTTCAGAACACCGCGATTCCTGAACAATCGAGTCAGCAACTAGACAATTCCAGAGTTACCCCCCAACCCTCTACTTCGTCCAATTCTTCCTCTCCTCCTTCCTCTTCGCTTGATGGGGCTGGTAAAGCCAAAAATCAAGTATCTGAGAAGAAGAAGGAAAAGAAGAAGAAAGAGAAGAAGAAGAAGGAGCCAAAGGCGAAAGGGGGCAACCAAGCATCGTCTAGCAAAAATCCACACACTGCATCGACCAAGCCTAAATCGCCATGTGTCATTTGCAAAGGAGACCACTATCATAGAGATTGTCCCTGCATCCCTCGGATCTTAAGGGACTGGTCTCCTCGTTTGCACAACCCGGTGTCGTCAACCTCTGATGATCATGTTGAAAACACACCGTCGACTAGTGAAAGTGAAGCCCCTGGACAAAAAGGAAAGTGCAAATTTCCTTGTAAACTGTGTGAAGGCGATCACGCCGTCCACCGTTGTCCCTTCTTAGATGAGGCTAAAAGAGTTTTGGATGATCATCCGGTTTCACTGTTACGACTTCCTCCTGGATATAAGAAACTCTTGCCGAGTCCGTCACTAGTTGAAAATCCGCCTGACCCGCCTAGATGGTCGGCCGAAGCATCTATCATTGAAGATAAACCCTTTGAACCCATACCAGACGAAATTCAAAAGGTCGAGGCGGTAGTTGACCCGGTCTTGCCTTCAGAGGTCTTATGTCCAGATGATACAGTCACCGAAGAGAACAAGGATGACACCGTTCAAATTATTTTCATAAACACAGACTCCGATGAACATGGGGGCAATTTACCCATTCCTTTACCACAGGAAGGAAGTTCATCAGATTCGTACCCGGCCATCTATTCGGTCCCACCTCCAAGCAACCTAGTTGTTTCCTTCGACTAGAATCAGCTAGGCAGACCCCATTTACCGGCTAGTGTACCATTCCGAATCATTGCTCAAGTATATAGAATGGTTATGGCTAGTACCATCATAGATGAAGGGGCTTCTGTGAGTATCCTTTCCTCGACTGCTTGGAAAGCGCTTGGTTCGCCATCGCTTTTGCCTGAGATGAGAAATCTAACAGGCTTTGACAAAGGAACTAGTCAACTGTTAGGGATCCTTCCCAATGTGCCCATAACATTGAGAGGGAAAACTATTCACATGAATGTAATGGTAGTCCAAGGACCCTTGGATTATAATCTACTCCTTGGACGAGACTATATTTATTGCATGGGAGCCATTGTCTCATCACTCTTTAGAGTAATGTGTTTTCCGCACAAAGGAAGAGTGGTCAAGCTCGTAGATCAGCTTTCATTCCCGGTTCACGCATAGAAAATAGTCATATACCATCCCTGAATGGTCTTTTCACACAAGGAATGTATCATCAATCCCCAGTCCGTCCACCTAATGAGAGCGAGTGATTCGGCGGACATGACTGAAACCCAGGGGGCATGCACCCTGGTCTGCTTCGGCAAGAAAACTTCAGATATAGGATAGGTTTCCGCGAGAGATATATGACTAGTCCGACACTCCTATCCGTGATTGGAAAAGGGGGTTGGACTGGAATAAGATTCCCTTGTCAAAGTTATGTGGGTGGAGGCGTCTGTGCCACCCGCCTTAATCTATTTTAGTAGGCATCGCTGAAGAAGTGTTTTGTTTGCGCTGCAGATAAAACAATCTTTGGTAACCTGAAAGAGGTAAACCTTTCCCAATAAAACAAATGTTTTGTCAGTAGAATAAGAGGTGACCTTGAAACTCTATTTTATGCCAGGGGGCATGCAAACCTTTTGGCGTGCAAGCGAAGAGCGACCGTTTATTTTTTTAAATTTGTAGGTCCTCTAACCCTTTAAACTCGTAGGATTGGTCGTTTCCTAACTTGCATAAAGAAAGGATGTGGGGCAAAACTTTAAAAATTTCTGTTTTCATATATGAGACATTCTTATTATATGACTAGATTAATCGAGTAGTTTTAACGCGGACTTCATGTTCGTTAAAAAATAACATAAGCAATGAGAAAATGTTTCCCCCGACGTTTAAGCTCAATAAAAAATGAACCAATTCCCAGTAAATAATCATCGTGAATGTAGTACTTCAGCCTTTAAAGCCTTGGTTGTGTTCCCATCATCACCTCCACTCTGTATTGGCCGATCATTCACCTCCATTTGATTTTTCACCCCTTTTGAGGAACAGCTTCGAAGAGTGATCCTATTACCCATCCTTGTAACACTCCATGATTGGAAAATTCCAAACCTTACCTGGAATCAGCCGCTACCCAATTTTATCACTCGTTCCTCAAAGATGAGTCTCCTTTAAGCTCTTTTCAACTGACTCGTAAAATATGAAAATATTGCGGAGCCATTAGCCTCTCCAGCTTGTTAAAGGGACCGGAACTGCTATCCCTCCTTTAGATTTTAATCTTTTTGGACCTAAGGGATTATTACACGAAAAGATCGAGCGCTTGTTTTGTTCGGCTCGTTAAAAGTATCGAAAATTCATCCCTTTTGTATTGTTTTATACTTTTTCAGACTTAACGGATTAGATGACGAAAAAGGATTTTTGGAGTTTCCTTTATGTCCCTTTTCAGACTCTCTAAAATTGAAAAGGACCGAGTTATCTTTGTCGTTAAACTTGTTAAAACCTAATAAGGACAAACTTTCCATAGCAGACAAGAACGAGTTTCACTATCGCTAGGCTCGTTAAAACATAGCGATGGGTTTGCCCGAAGGGAAAATTATAGAACAAGCATATGTTATCCTCCTCAAACTTGACAAAAATAAAGAGGTACTGGTCAGCAATGACTGGGGAAAATAGGGAAGAAAACTTGAAGAAACTTTGTTGGTAGCAAGTCACTCTTGAACATGACACTTTCACTCCGCATCCAAGTCGGGTTGGGTTGTTTCATCCATCGGTCACATCACCATGGTCACATCACACCATCCACATTTGGGGTTAATGCTACCAATCCATCATGTCAGTTTCGCCGATATGTTCAAGAGAAGTCACTCAGAGAATTCACCTGTGTCTCACCCGCATTTACGCTCCATTCTTTCATGACCACCACCCTGAACCTTATATCACCAGACCGTTTTCACCTCCACTAAAATCATTTGCTCCGTTCCGTGTCATTGATGTGGGATTCATTAAGGCCCTCCTATGACAGATCGCTTCTTGTCGACATCAGCTCATTATCCAAGAAGTCGATCTAGGGACACCCCTTTCAGTACTTTGAAGCTTGCATGCCTCAATGGCAAGTTTCTCACTTTCGGCGACAGGTTTACATCAATGGCCTTCGACCGAAAGATTTTGCGTGGTGTTCGACGCCAAGTCCTTTATTCACACCACGTGAATTGTACTGTAGTACCTTGAGGGTCATTATCATTATCAGTGATTCCTCTCGCGCCTGTTAATAGCTTACATCATTGGGTGGTAATCAGGCGATGTCTTTCCATGTTCAACTCCAGAACATCTCTCACATGGATCGACTTGTACTTTGAGTGAAGATCGAACGAGATTGAAGACCCCAGATCTAGTTTCATCCATCCGGGCTGCGATATATATTCAGGAAAATAAAGACATCAAATGTACATCATTGTTTCACAGATAATCATCCAATCAAAGGGATGATGGCTCTACCAGAATAATCAGTCTACACTCAGACGATTGTCTGTCCTATGTACATGAAAATGAATTTATAAAGCTGAGCATGGGAATGCCCACCTCGGCTAGATCATGAAAATATTATGAAGATAATGTATTGCATTGTATCTTATTACAGGTCTCCTTCCAGCTTGAAAGAACTTCGGATCCTCATGATAAAGCATTTCACCTGACATCAAAAAAGATTAACGACCTCATGCTTTAGGGGGCAACTGTTATAGACATTTTTGGGCACTGCAACCCCAAGCATAAAATTTCCATAAACCAAGGGCTCCTAAGTCCCTAAAAGTGTTGCTCCAACCCCTAAAGGAACAAGGTCAACTGATTATAGCTTCTCCCAGAAGTTCTCCATGAAAAACTACTCAGAACTGGTCAAAACAGGATCATTTCACCTGCTCCATAGGAAAAGTGCGTTGCATCTCACCTAAGTACACTCAGTGGGTGTGTTGCATTTCAAGAATCCCTTCTATGGGTTGCGATGGGAGAGAAGAGACAAATGGCAGTATCAATCCGCGAGGGGGAGAAGCATGTAATCTTCCAGAAACTTCTCCTGTGACACTTGCCTTTCTGAATTCGACCAAGGATGAGTAAGAGATCATCAATCTCCAAGTGGAAGCAAGAACTATCAGAGGGAAGACACTAATCAAATCACAAGCTCTCATCTCCCTTACAGATATCTATATATGGATCCATCATCCCATAGATCCAAAGGCTGGAATTTTGCATCTTGTAAGGAATTGTTGTTGGTTTCTTGAGGCAACATCATAGTGTTGGGTGATCTAAGCTTTGCATGAGGTGAAGAAGGGCTTACTTGCTGAGAGGATGATGCTGGGTCAGAACAACTGGTTGTAACTTTCTTGGCTCTTTCTTGATTATCAATAAAACTATTCTTGTTTTCCTCCATACTCTTGTGTAATCTATGTTTTGTGCATTTGTATGGTCAATTTACATCTGATCCTAGATTGTTTATGATAATAGATCCATGTTCTCGTATAGTGTTATGCTTCTTTGATTCTATAGGTACTCTGTAAAACTGGGTATACAAGTAAGCAAGTAGCAAAGGACTATCATAAGAGAGAGGAATCGAGCAAGGAACCAAGTGCAAGATAGAGGTTGGTCTCCTCTATTCTTCTCTCATCTATCTTTCATAAAGGAAAATGAAAGTAGTTTTACTTTGTTTGTTTCTAAGGTAGTTGCCACTTCTCTAGGCTCCTCATGGGCCATATGGGGCTCTGTGGTAACTTCAATGAATCGCACTCTCATTCTAGTAGCCATCATCGTGTCTATAGTCAAAGGTGGTAAGAGTACGCAGTGATCATTTCTCTGTAACTACTCAATTCTCACACAACCAAGTGTTGCCTCGAGCCTAGCCCTAGGGATTTTATAGCATCTTTTGAATTTGAATTCGACCATTCCCCCCACTTCTGAGTCATTAATGCCTTCTTGGTAGCAGATCATCCCAAATCTAGCTCTTAATTCGTGTCTTAATTTCTTGTTGCCTACTCCTTTTTGCCTTAAATTAGACCTCTTGTCATGAAAGGTGACACCAACGGTCACCTCCCAGCCTACTCGCATGGCAGCGTAGCCCCCTATGTGTGGTCACGACCCCTGTGACATACTAATCTTGTGTGCAACCTCCTTATTGTGCAGCTCCCATACAAACTCTTTTATAGTCCCGCGCTCTCTTTCAACTCCTTGGAAAGCTGAGACTATGCTCCCTACAGATAGTCTGGTGGTTGCACCACCTGTATGAAGCATCAATTTACCTTCCAGCCTGGTCCATGGTCACTCCTCAATTACCCTCACGAAATTCAACACCTCACGTTCTTCCTTATGTGATGCGTTCCCCTAGTTACTTTGTCTGGTAAGGTGCGGTCGTAGCCATGGTAGAAGAGCCACAAATTCTCGGTCGAAATCTTCTAACATAGTAGTATGGCTACCCATATCTTGTCCTCTCATTCTTACTTTATCAATGTGGGAGGCTTGCGTGATTTCATTTTCTAGTTCTTTGCTCTCTGCATCCATTAACACGATTTTCTTCCTCAATCATACCCGATCTTTGAGTTCGCGAAGCTTACGGTACCCCCGCCGAATGGTTTTCTAAATCCGCATAAGTTCATCCTTGCGTGGTTGCATAATTCCTTCACCTGGTCCTCGCATACCATCCCGACCATGGGAGGTACTACGTGATGATCCCTTCCTTCCAAAACTATGACCTCAACTCTGCTCATCAGCTTCAGGATTGTCTCCTCACTTAGGTTTTTGTACATGGCCCTAGAGGCCCAGCGGACCACTAGTACGTGCAGGTCCCAATCAGTTCATCTCACCTAGTAAATCCCATTCAAGATTCTGCATACCCTATTGAATGCTTCTACGTGGAACGTTTGTGGTGCGCATCGCTTTTCCTGTGGTTGCATCCTGTTCCGATTTTTGATCCTTATTTTGGGATGTGTTCGTGTAGACTACACAGCACATATCTGTACGAATTGACATAGGTCGGCACGCAAGCTGCATTTTCCTAGCTACCCAACTCTTGTTTGAGGCTAGGATCTTCCAAACTACAGGCACATCATCCTTCTGCATCCATGCCAGTCCTCAAAATTTCCTTGATGTGTTCCCCACCAGCATGCAGGTGTTGCGCGCAATGCCCACTTCAACGCGTCGAACCACTATTGTTCGGGTACCGTGTCTTCAAATTTGCCCAGGAATTCATCCACCACTGTCAATCCATCATATTTCGGCAGTTCCCTTGTCTTTTTTGTCACTCAACGCAGTCGTCTAACCATCATGTTGTAGTTCAGCATTGTCACTTCATGCAACTTGTTCTGCCATCGTTCGACTTCTTCATCTGAATCCGAAGTGCAGGAGCTTTCACGCGCCCATGAGATTCTGCCATCTGCGGTCAGACTCACCCAATCCTGGTCTCGTGTAGTTATTTTTTAAATACAATCTAGCTCATTATCATGCTCTGGTTAGTGTCGTGCGCTCCTTCGGCTGGGTCCAGTGGGACTACTACGTGTAGTGACTTTTTCTCGAATATCATCTTCTGCTTCTTTAGGTTGATAACTCTGTTCATATCAGTGGCCAAGTCTATTCCTAACAGCACAGGATAGGGATTGATGTCATCGAAAATCTCTATCACTTCAAAATCTGTATGTGTGCTCACGCCTTCAATATCAGATGTTACTCCTTGCAACCTCCCCATGGGAAACTTCTGTTGTTTTGCCATTCGTAATTGAATAGGGGAACACTATAACATGGGCCTGCCCATGCGTTCCCATGTTTGCTTCGGTAACACATTCGCGTCTGAACCCAGATCTACAATTACATGATCCATTTCATACTCACCAATCTGCATAGTCAATCTCATTTCCCTCCCTATGCACAATGCATGGTTTCCCAATTTCTGGACTACGTGTGGTTTTCCTGACCCTGTGCACCTCGTGATCAGCTCCTGTAGTCCCTTAACTTCCTTGGTGTCACGTAGTAGTTTCATGCATGTCTCCAAAAAGGTAGTGAGCATTGAAGGATCCATTCCTGGCTCTGGTTGATCGTTATTACCTGAAGTGGAGGCCTCCATGAAGCTCTTCATAGCTTCCATGAACGTCTCCTTTGCGCGTTCTAAGTCAAACTCAAGTTCCTTTGTAGGAGCCTTGTGAACCCATGTATCTTCCTCGGGTTGCTTTCCCTTATCCTCCCCCGTGGCCACACCACTTTTGAGCATCATGTTCAGATTCAGGTCTTCTATGCATGGTTCAGACCTCATCATTTGTATATTTTGAGTCGAAGGAGGCTAGAATACCCCTTTTTCACACATCTGTGTGATCAAAGTAGGACAATCTATTTTTTCATGATCAAGCTGAGCATAATGTGAACAAGATATCCTTGTTAGGTTGGTACAATCACGGGCATAGTGCCCTGGTCCTCCACAATTGTAACAAATTAATTGTCTGTAGCCCCTTCCTGGTCCCATTCATCCGCGTCCTCGACCTCGCCCCTGAAATCTAGTGTGCACCATACCTGCATCTAGGTCGAGAACTCACATTTCTGCCTGAATCTTATAGACTGGGGTTTGATCCATCATTAACTCATAGTTGGGACAAGTGCACTTGTCATGGCCTACCGACCTATAGAAATTACAAACAACTGCTGGGGAGTCTGTGTATACTTCTGCAATAAATGACAATTATCTGTCGTGTGGTTTCCTCCTATCTGACAGATCGTGCACCATAACGTGGGTGTCACACTCGGCCCTGCTTGTGCATCTAGTCTCAATGACATTGGACCCCCTCCTACCAAGTAGTTCACAAACACTGGATAGTGATCCTTGTCATGGCCCTGGCCTTTGCATTTTATGCACCATACTTCCTCGCTCACCTCTAGCCACGGTGCTCTATCCTGCTTCAAAATTTGCATTTCCAGGCATAGATTCTATAGTTTCATGTGGATTTGTTGAACTCCCAACCTAGGGTCTTGTACTGGGGTCTCATGCAACCTTATCGCCATCTCCAATGCTTCAGCATGGGTGGAAAGTTTCTGTCGTGATAGCGTTGTAGTCAAGTGTGGTATAAGAGATGCCACAAACCATGTGTGATGTTATGCATCCGTTAGCATCATATTGGGCTTGCGGATCGTACTCTTCAACCTTTGGTCCAAATCCCAGGGGGTATTTCCTGGAAGCATCACGATCTCTTTAAACTCGATGATTGACTGTGTCTCTTATTTTGGCCTGCTAAATTTTCTATTTAATGCATTCTAGATCTTTGCAATCCCTACATTTGGGTGGTTGTTAGAGTGCTTGATATACCATGTCAATGCGTGATCCTGCAGTGCGCTCACCAATGTAGCCTTCTTAAGGTTGTCATCTGTGACACCTTGCACTTTCCATACTACTCTTACCATGAACTAGAATTGGTCCGGATCTTCATTTCCTACCCCTTTGAATACTGGTAGTTTGATCGCGTTCACCATACTGAACTATGGAGGTGGTGGAGGTGGAGTGGTTTGGGATGGACATGAGGGAGGTGAAGCGGGTGGTGGCATGGGTGGAGGTGGTAATTGTGGAATGCGCTGCCTTATCAAAATGCCTACACCTCTCAGAGAGACCTTAGCAAGCTCTTCCTTGCTCTCTCATGAAGGTGAAATTAAGGGTCTGTTTCCTAATTCTTCGCTGCTTTTGTAGATATTTCCACTCTCCATTGTCCCAAACATTAATGTATTCACATGACCCTCTTTTCACACAATATCATCTTAATCCAAGTATTTAAAGACTTAATATACCTACCTCGTGGTCCTTTGAGAAAGCGACGTTCTGCTTCACTATAGCTCACAATCGTTTCTACTGCAAACTCAGTGATAAATCTCCCTATTATTCGGTTGAGCCAATGGTCCATAGCTCGTGCGATCTTATCTTCTAATGCCTCTAGTCTATGCACTAATTCCAGAGTCCACACTATTGGTTTGTCGAGCTTACACCTTCCCTCGCTATTGGCTAACCTCGCGATCCACTCATACACTTCAGAAGGAAAGGATGCAAAGAAAATGTCATGGATTTCTGTATACACGTAGAGATCCAGCCACTTTTTCTCAGATACTTGCGGAGTTCTATTTTCCTGTGTCGAGAACTCATGAATCTTCTTGTCCAACCATTCTTCAATTTCCTTCTTTGTTGGGTTCTAGTGGCATGACATCAAACATCCCTTAGGCAGATCCTGATCCCTCAATGGAACCATTTTTTGGTTACGTGGGACCTGACCCAGGTTCAGAAGTGATTTAGCCAAGAAAAACCCGGTACTACTAGCCCTTTTGGAAAAAATCTGTAGAGTGCGGACTGAGGTCTCACTAGAAGCAGTATGGGAGGGTGCTAGAACTAGGTTTCCTCACCCTAGGGATGTCTTGATGAAGTTTCTAGAGGTTTGCAGTCCGAACCTATGCGGTTGCACTGTTCCAAACAACATCTTGTGTGCACCTCTATAAGGGGCACGAATACATTACTATCCTGATCTCGATCCTTACTACACTATTATATTAGTTCTTTGACGTAGTTTTTGCGAGCCCAATATTCTTATTACTTATTCAACCTTCAAGTAAGTGCGCGTAATAAAAAACAATATAAATGCATAAAGATAAATAGAACCATAGATGCATAATGTTCTGAATCAAACTTATCTTTATTAATAATCCTTTTCAAGTTTAGTTCAATTACAGACCCGACTCCGCCCTGCGCACTCAGCTACAAGGGTCCACGTACTCAACTGCAGACTCTACTAGACCTCTGCGCACTCAGCTGCAGCGCCTCTTCCTACTGCTATGACCCAATACACTTCAGATCCAGTTCTATCCTCTAACCATATCTTCACATATATCTATTACGTTCTTTTTCCAAAAAACTACCTTTACACTTATAGCCTTGCTTTATTATACAATCCCATGGTCCGCGGACCATGGGTAGGCCGACACATCTTTACATTATTTTACAATTCTTAGGGCGGACAACCCTATGACTCATACTAGACTTTTGTGCTCTGCGCCCATACTTTGCGGGGTCTTTACATTACATTGACCAAAATTCGGGATTTAAGCCCCAAAAGCATGTTGTGGGGGGATCCGCTGCCCAACAGCTATAGACACTATTATCATAACCTTCCTTGAAGCCAATATTCTATCAAGATTTGGATGTCCAACTAAGCTCATTACTGATAATGCAATAATCTTTAAATCCAAAAGAATGATAGGTTTCTGCAATAAGTATCATATCACCTTGGGCCATTATACAGCCTATTACCCTCAAGGTAATGGACTGGTAGAACCCTCGAACAAAATCCTAGTAAACATCATCAAGAAGTTACTAGAGAACAATAAGAAAACTTGGAATAAAAAGCTAGTCAATGCCTTCTGTGCAGATATATTGACTACTAAGAAATCAATTGGTACATCTCCCTATCAACTAGTTTATGGTATGGAAGTTGTCTTTCCATCCTCTTTGGGAGTACCAGTAATGAAGATACTTCAAGAATTGCAGGTTGAACCAAATAGTGTCTAAAGAAAAATCAACCAAACTATTCATCTACAAAAAACCAAAGAAGAGGTCTGTGTCAGGTCTCAAGTTGTGCAGGAAAAGATTAAAAAGATTTTTGATAATAGAACCAAGGCTAAAGATTTCTACATTGGTGACAAAGTGCTAAAGTGGGATTCAAGGAGGGGAGAGAAAGGCAAACATGGGAAATTTGATTCCATGTGGAAAGGTCCCTATGTCATTTATGCTTACAGAGGAAATACTGCTTTCTTTTTTAGAGAAATTGATGGTACAGATGTAGAAGATGGGCTAGTGAATGGTCGAATGCTAAATCATTACTTTGAACCAAGTTACTAATTTTCATTTCCTATAATGTACATACTTCATTTACAAAGTCTAGTTTGGATTGGATGGTGATCTTTGATGTTGAAGCCCGAAGAGAAGGCCCTAAGTTTTGAAAGATCTACTATCACAAGAATCAATAATGCAGATGCATAGAAGAACACTTTGCAAGGTAATATCAACAACAATTCAAAGGCCAATGATCTTTAAAGTTCTTGAAATTTCACTATAAAATGCCATTCCCAAGTGGAGCCACTGTTAAGTTCCTATACCAATAGGAGTCGTAATTTTGAATGAATAAGGTTAAACCTTGTAATATTGTACATACCTTTGCTTTCTGCAAATGTTTTCCATATTAAAAAATTAAAAAATGTAAAGAGGGTATGTCCTAAAAGAAGAATCAAAGGACAAAAAGAATGAGAAAAGGTCAAAAAAATGAAAATATATGAACCCCAAAAACAAAAGAGATCATGAAAATGAGTAAGTCTAAATGCGACTACTATTTACTTTTATGCATAATAATGATTATATGAAACTTGTTATTCATGCCACAAGCCATGGTAATCAAACTATTTAATTTTGGTTATTTCATGCTTTGAATTTTATGTTTATAGTTAGAGAATAAAATCTAACCAAACGGTTTAATCTTGGCAGATCATTAGATAGGTAGAGAAACTAAAAGGAGTTCATAAGCTTAATCTGAGCCCTTGGATGATATAAGGTTAGAATTAGATAGATTACTTTTCAAAAGAAAGATATAATAAGGGTTTTCTAGCCTAAATGCACCCAAAGAAATAAAGAAAACATGTTAGGGTAAGAGAAGGGTAAGTACAAGAAAGGTTGTTGAACTACAAAGTTAATTGGATTGAAACACATGCATCATGCTTATATACATATTTCAACATGTATGATCAATTATGAAGGCAAAAGCAAAGGTTTACAAGTTCATGTGATTAACTCCCCCTCATTCATTTCCCCTTTACTTACTAGTTTCCTATCCACAAGTATATTCTAGTACTTTAAATCCTACGAGTCAAAGAGGCTCAGCGCATTTCTCTGACTTTTGGTGGGACCAGACCCTTGGCTTAATGACTTATGGACACAAGTGCTAGAATCCCCTTCATAAAATTCATTCCTCCCTCATCACCCTGAGAAAACCCCTTTTCCTAAGTTTAAACAACATTTGCCTAAGAAAAGTGAAAACACCACCATGTAAATCCCTTTTCACCCAAAAACCCATAATAAACCTTTTTATCCTAAGTATTGAGCATATGTGCACAAAAATTACATTTTACCTTTTTTACTTAAGGAAAAACCCACTCCGCCACATTTCATATTAATTATTAACTTTATTATATAACTCCCCAATGAAACCATTTTCCTGTATATTTACTAAATCCCTATGTAAATACCCCCAACCCTTAGTTTTAATAGAAACTAATACATATGCCCCTTATCCCAACAAAACAAATAAAACCCCTCCTTAACCTTAAATAATCATAAATCATTTGTGATTAAAGCATCCCCCCCTAAAACCTCCACACATTTCGTCTATGTTATTCCCTTGCCCGACCACCGTCCGATCATTTGCACCCAAATCCTATGGTACACAGCCATATCGGGCTCACCTGACGCCCGACCTTTACCCAAAGTTGAGTTAAACCTCTATTAAGCCCTGCCCTATGGTTTTAAAACCTATGATTAATTCCTAAATAAAACCAAACCGTTATGATTAAAGCCCCTGGGCCCCCCTTAAACTCACGTTCATTTCCTCCACACAAGTTTGCCACCCAACTACCATCTGATCACGTTCCCCTTCATCCAACGGTCCACAGCCATATCGGCCGCACCCGATGGCCGACCGTTACCCACTAGATAAAGTGGTTTTTACCCACTTCTCCTTCACTACATGTCATGCTCTGGAGTAGATCGAGTGACTCCTTCGAAATACCACCCAACCTCCATAAGCAGTGTGATGGCTTGGGAAACTGCCTCCCCGCTCAACCCACCAAACTACCTGTTGTTCATTCATAAAATTTGCTGCCAAAAATAATTGTTGCTGCATAAAAGGGCTGAGAAGCCCTTTTTCACCTTTTGTCACTCATTTTCTCTGTGAAACAGTGTGACTCCTGCAAACGCTGAATTCAACATTTGAACTCTGAATTCACTCTTGAAGAAAGTAACAGAGGCCTTAGTCAACCTCTCAGTCTATACCAGATCCATTCGAACCTCTGCAGCTGCCTCCAAATTTGCAAATAATTCACCCAATTCTAGGTATTTCACCATGAATTACCAGTCACCCTTTCAAATTTGGAAAACACTTAGCCTGTGAAGTATTTTCGTTAAGTAAAATTAATTGAAAAATACTTTAAATTAGAAAACCCGCTGCCAAACCCTCCGAAAAATCCCAGTTGTCGTGAGAAACTTCTGAATAAACCTATAAAGCCAAATTTAAATCCACAAGAACTAAATTATGGTTGCCCCTGTTGCCTTGGATGTTAGACTTGCCACAACTCCCCATTTGGATCTCAACCACCTTCCCTTGGCTGACAGGGATTTCCAAATTAAGGATAGATATACCCAGAACCTCCTTGTTAAAATCCATTATTCAAGTATGGACAGATACCTCAACCATGCTGATGATATTGGCATTTGGGAATCAAATTTTCCCAAATACCAATTCCCATAAGTACATGCTTTCCCTGAAATTGTCCACCAGGGCCATGCCTATTACTTTCCTAGCCTGAGAGCTATTATGTCACCTAACCAAAAGATTATATTCACCATTACATCTGAGTCCATAAATGAAATGCTGCAACTCCAACTAGTACCAAACCTGACCCCACTCTCAATTGGAGATTTGTTAGACCAATATTCTAGGTTAAGTCCCTCTAGGCTGGCCCAATTGTTCCAAGACTTCATTGTTCAAGAGAATCACATTCCTAAAATCCCCCCCCCCATATGTTTCTTCCATGTTCTCTGAAAGGGGAAAATCATCACCACGATATCATGTTTCCTAGGCTACTCCACCGATGAATTTGTTGATGAACTTGTCCTGGCCTTCATGTCAATTTATACCCTTAGACATACTCCTACTATTTTGTACAATTATGTTGAGTTCATAGCTGATAGAATGCATGAACAGTTCACTAGGATGCGTAATGAGAGAGTGTTCAAATACTCATTTGTCCTCTACCATATGTTCCTATGCTAATAGCCAGATAGATTCCCTTTTCCCCTCCAAAACTTGGATACCAAAGGCCAGCACAAGTCTGTCATTTTTTGGACACCACTGTTCCATAAGTTTGAGTCATCATATACCTATTCAGATTTCATAGATTCTTTTGTCCATCCAATTCTGACTATGCTGACAAGAATCCCTCCACCAAGGATTATTCCAGAGATCAAAAGGGTCCTTCAGTTGTCTAAACAAAGCAAAGTGGGAGATTGGTACCTTTACCAAAACCACAAAGAGATAAGGATTTATGGTTTCCAGCTTGCACCATATAAACTACCCAAATACTTCCCCATGAGGTTATTTTCTCTAGAGTACTATAGGCAAATAATGAACTCTGATGAGATAAATTTTGTCTCGACCAAGAAAAGATCACAATTGAAAGTAAAAAACTAGTTAGGCCCCTTCATCTGCAATTCTAGAGAGGCAGGGGACAAAGGAGACCAAATTTTGCAGCAAATTAAGTTCCAAAAGAGTTCCTTGTGGAGGTATGACCCTCAAGAATTTATGACCAAATTGAGAAAGAAGGCCAAGTTGGGACCTTATATTCACCACCCCATACCAGAGATAGGAAGATAAGCAAATCAATCTGAGTGGGTGGAAAATACTCTTGTCTATAGAGACAGTACAAAGGTAGATGTATAGAATTTCTTATGTGACTTAGAAAGACATTTTGATGAGAGCTCATTTCTGTAGGTACTTGAACAACAAGAGCCAACCATGAGCACCCCTCCTATCATGTAGGCCGCTTAGAATGAGGAAAATAACCCCAAAAGGAGTAGGGAGGAACGCTCAAGTTCAAGAATGGGCACATCAAATGTACAATATGAGACTAGTCAGAGCAAAAGGCCTAGGCTAAACATTGTTTCAGAGTAGGAAGACCGAGAAGGCTCAGTAGAAATCACTGACACTATGTTGGATAGAAGTAAAGGCACAACTCTATCTGAGGAATCATAGGGGCCATCAACATCACCGACACAGATTTTGGAAAGACAACTAAGTGTAGAAGTATCCCCATTCAATAGGCCTGCTGATAAGGATAGGGATATAAAAGATAGATATAAAGAGATCAAGATGAGAAATGAGAAACTAAAGGCCCAAACTTATGCTCAATATCTCAAACTCACACCTACCAATTAGACAAGGTTGATGTTAGCTTTGGACATCAAGGAGGGAAAATTACATATGTCCTTCATAAAACCAACTCCACAATAGCCAAGGACATCATTAGATTACAAGAGAATTGATTTTGAGGTATTGTAAAGGGATATTCATCCCACTAACCAACTCAAATTTCACAAACAGACTGGACAGATAATTTACTCCACCCTCATAGGTAAAGCCACAGCTGCTCATCAGCTACAAAATTCGTTGAGCAATATCTTAGTAATTGAATTGGGACATGATACCAAAGACATCAAAGCCATTGAGCCACTGATTAAAAGAAAGAATGATGACATTGCAGCACTCAAAAAACAATTGAAGATACCCTAGCTGCAACAACCCCAAACACAGGAGGTCATAGAGAGCCAAACAAGACATGAAGAGTTGATGGACTTGGTCCTAAAACTTAATGATCAGTTAAGGGAGACAAAGAAGGAATTAGAAACTTTAATTCAATTGAAGCAAATTGATATTGCCACTACATTTGCAAATGTCATCCCAACGGTCTCAAAAATTGTCCCTTCAACACTGGCAGCCTCATTGGCTCCCACGGCTCCCATGCCTACAACACAGCTAGTTTCAGCAAAGTCTACATCAACAACAGGTGCATCAGGTGAAGAAGCAACAAATTTGGTCAGAGCCATGGAGGAAATGACCATTCGGCTATAGAAATGAACAAACTAAAAGAAAAGGTGACAAGCTTGGATATAGATTGTAAGCTTGTCAAGATCATGTAAAAGGAATAAGTGCAGAAAGCTGCTAGAATGAATGAAATATTAAAGGCCATGGAGAAAGATCTAACACTAAAGGAACCCCTTGGTAAAGCCAAGGAACTATTATGGGCCAATATCATTGACTTTGTCAATGATATTTGGCCATCAATTCAAGTGATTTTTGAACAGATAGACCTGATAAAGGTGGCTACAAAAGCTATCCAAAAAGTCAAGGAAGAACTAGGACACATGACTGAAGATGCAACCAAAATTATCCACTTCCTCAATAGTAAGAACAAGTATGAACTTCAAGAATTGGATATAGAGGATAGGACATAAACAATTTTGGTGGTAAGAAAGGTCCTTTCCAAGAGAAACTTAATGTTAAACTTGGAGGAAAAGTGTCAAAATATGCAGCTGGTAGTTGATAGATTTGTGGCCAAGTTTCAAATTTTGAGAGAGAAAGGGTTACCCAGTCCCTTGGTCATAAATGACAAGCTCATGACACTACAAGATTATTACAACAAAATCAGAGAGCTAGCTAAAGAACACGCTAGTACATCATTGGTAAAGGGGTTGCCAATAGGTAAAGTTCTTTACCAAACATTTGAAAACCTATTTTTCCTCCAACATGAGGTGAAACACCTATTCATCACTAGGCCTAATTTTGCTAAGTACACCGAGGCAAACGAGGTATATAGAAGGATATTGAAAATCAAGTTACCTGATGCAGAATTATGGGAAAAATTGACTGATTTACTATAGTAAATTGTAGTAAAAAGGTTAATGTATAGTTGGCAGAGTAAAAGGTAAAAAGAGGTCAGCATGGTTAAAGAGTATCAATTCCAAAGAGTATCATATGAAAGCCAAAAGTAACTAAAGCCTCTAGCGTGAAAGTTCAAATAGAAAAGAGCATAAAGGGCTACAAACCAAACTATAAAGGCTAGCAACACCACAATAAAAGGGACAACATGAAAGTAGTTCAATTGTTATAGCTCTAATACCACTTGTTATGGATTTGATATGAAAATGTAATACAATGCAAGTATACCCAGAAACAATAATATTTGAATAGATAGAAATGCTTCTCTTTATTAATATCAAACCCTTAAGGTAGGGCAACACCATACATTCACTCCTTAAGGAAGGAGAACACTCCACAAGCCATATGACCGGTCATACAATATTCCTTGACACCCCTCAATGTGGAGTCTCTTGCCTCTATATAGGCCTCATACATACAATACCATGGGTCATTACCATGGTTCCATCAATACCATATATCTAATACCATGGGCTTATTACATTATTGCTAACTACTTGTGGTCCCTTACATGATACGGGTTAACCACCTTATTTATTACTATGGCCCATTCCATTATTACATTATTCCCTTGAGTACCTCTCTTTGTACCCCATATTATCCCCCCTAGCTATACTACATTCCATCCCCCTTAACATGTTTCATCCCCGAAACATGGGAAGAACACAAATAATAAGATCTACTCAAAAGAGTAGTCCACCGGTACCATGCACTTGCATCTAGCCATCCAAGAGAAAGGTAAACTCTCAATCTCGCTGGTGCCTCGCTCGCTTGAGATGGAAATTGATCCTCGTAGCTCTTCTATGTTGATGTATAGTAGGTGGATTCTCACCGCTTTCTATATGCCATGCGAGGATTTTTGTCCTTGTAGCTGATTTGTTGCCATCTTGTTGTTTGTTTTCTTGCTGGGTGATGTGGGTAGTGATATGTTGAAGGCTTAACCAACAGTGTATCTTTCTTTAATTTACCACCTAATGGAGCATGATTATTATTTGGTACATGTTGTGGTGCCTGCTGTGGTTTCTTATCTTCCAATATTACTTCAACCACTGGATCATCATCTCATGTAACATTTTCTGCTGCAGCCTCCTTGGACTCTACATGTTTTTCTAGTACCTTGGTTTAATGTTTTTGTTTGGTTGTCGACCATCAATGGCTCATCATCTGATATGTTAGTCCCTAGAACATCTTCTGCTTCAGCCTCCGTGGACTCTACCTGTTTATTGATGGAAATATCCTGTAATGTAATTTTCTTCTTTTTATACCAGAGCTTCAGGAATTTTTTCTGCACATTAATATTTATAGTACCCACCGATTCCATCCACGGGTATCCCAAAAAAACATCCTCATTAGCCATATCTAAAGCATAAAAATCAGAATGCAATACATACTTTTCCATAGAAATCTTCAAATCTTTATAAACTTGCACCTGCTCGTTATTAACCTGTGTGTGCTCCATGTGTTTCGTTGGCACTTGTAATTTTTTTGCCAAGTTGACATTTATGAGATTTTGCTTGCAACTCAGATTTATAGACACAATGATTTTCTCCTTCTGAATCAATCCATGAACCTACAATAAGGATATACCAGTAGGAAATAACCCCACATGTTTCCCCTTATCTTGTTTTCTAGCCTGAGACCATTTGTCTAAAAGGACTCTTTCAAATTCTGCATCTGAAAGTTTGGTCAACTGCTTGTTGTCAAGTGAGAACCACCATTTGGCAGCCTCATCTTTGAAACCAAGCCACACTAAATCCTTCCAAAGTTCCCCATATGTGAACTTTTGTCTCTGTATGAATTCTTCAATAGTAGGGCCATTATCTTTTCCTATAAAAAACATCTTGCTAGACGACATGAAAAAAAAAATCACTTACTTGGTGAAAATTTAGAGTGGTCGCAGTTTAGTCAATATTGCTCAGAATCTTTATTATGACTTGTTTTTGGAAATGGAATGACCATTATGCATCTTCCCATGTGATAGAAATCCCAATCTAGGCACTGGAATTTTAGATCCGCGCTGCAACTCTCCCGCCATCACCAAAAATTCTGAAAAAGACCTGATTTTAAATCAGCGATATCTCCCTCATCCGGACACCGACTCGATTGATTTTTTTTTTTTTTTTTTTGGGTGGTTTTTCACAAGAAATCTAGATCCACAATTAGATTTTGCATATTTTTCACCAGAACATACAGATTTGGTCCGCAAACTCAGCACCCAAAAAATGTCTGCAATAGCACCAATTTTTAAATCAACGAGCTCTCCTTCATCCGGAGTCCGATTCGGCTAATTTTTTTCTTTTCAACTTGCGTATTTTTTCGCAAACAATCTATATCCGAAAAGATATATTGCATATTTTTTCCCAAATCATACAGATCTGACCTGCAAATTTTCCGCCCCGAAAAATGTCTACAACACCATTGATTTTTTAGATCAGTGATATCTCCTTCATCCGGACTTTGATTTGGCCGATTTGTTTTTTGAACTTGGGTATTTTTTCACAAAGAATCCAGATCTACAATTAGATTTTTCATAATTTTCCCCAAAACATACATATCTTATATGCAAACTCTCCACCCTAGAAGGTTCCTACAAAACATAAAAAAAAAATTCTCCACTTTTGCCCAAGAAAGTTCTCTAATACCACTTGTTATAGATCTAACCTATAAATATATGATAATATAAATAAACCCAAGAATAAAAAGATCAAAATAGATAGAATTCTTCTCTTTATTAATCAAACCCTTAAGGTAGGGCAACACCATACATTCACTCCTTAAGGAAGGAGAACACTCCACAAGCCATATGCCTATTCATACAATAATCCTTAACACCCCTCAATGTGGAGTCTCTAGCCTCTATATAGGCCTCATACATACAATACCATGCGTTATTACCATGGTTCCCTCAATACCATCTATCTAATACCATGGGCTTATTACATTATTGCTAACTACTTGTGGTCCCTTACATGATGCAGGTTAACCACCTTAGTTATTACTATGGCCCATTCCATTATTACATTATTCCCTTGGGTACCTCCCTTTGTACCCCATATTATCCCTCCTAGGTATACTACATCAATAGTTGTCTCTATCTTCTTGCAAGAAGATATTTGAATTTCCTAGATTAAATCTCAAGTTAGTTTGAGATATTTTGTAATAATTTTTGTATAAATACATCACAAATCAGAGTATGTAGGGTGGATTCTTAGACATTTCTATAGACTTCTGGATCAAAAGACTATAAATCTATTGTATCACTGACTAGGACAGCAAGATGGATTGATGAATAAAGACAATATATTTCATAGGATTCATGTGTGAAGAGAAGTACAGACACGTATTTTCTCATGTTGTTGTTATCTTTCTTAAAGTTTTCCACAATCTTTAATGTGTTTCTGAATCTGAATGCTATAACTGGAACAATATCTAAGAATTTGTTTAATTACACCCGGTTTTAACAGTTAGGCATTTAAATGTTTTCAACTAACATCTAATTAAATGAATTCTTAACTACTCCTTATTTTAGGTTGTTTCTTTATAATCTATAGCAAAGGATTCTTAATTTCCCTTTGTTTTTGGTTACCCTCTGTTCCTCGTTTAAGTCCCGGTCTGAGAATTCTTGATTTCTCTCTCACCCTGATTCAAACCATTTCACCCCATTGGCCCAAAGACCTACACTCTACTCTGCTATCTTGCCCTTTGAACATTTCCTTTAGTGAGTTAATCCCAATTCTACTGCCCCTCTATTGACTCCATAGCCCAATGGTCTAAAGACATCATTCTATCCATCTATTTTAAGGATCCCACCATCCAATCTTCAATATAAATAAAAAAACCACTGAACATTCAGAGCTAGCCTAAAATCCCAGCAAACAAAGCTAAATCATATAGAGAGAACCCTCTCTGAGCCATAGGTTGGCTAGAGCCTATGCTTAAAAGTTCTTTTGTGGTTACCTCGGTCATTTTATTTCTTCTAATAACTTCTAGAGAAAATTTTGTGTGATAACACCTCTCTCTATGATTCTTTCTATGTCTCGCTAGGATTCGGATGGTAAGCAGGGATGGCATGATGGAGAGAGTGCATCAAGGAAAGAATGATGTGAAAGAGTCGAGCTGGAATAGGTTGGGATGGTTACAAGATCGAAGGTGTTGAGTTCATTGAATGAGCTTGAAATCCTCGTTAAAATTAAAATTAGTTTTTCACCAACCAGATCTGGATCCATTCAAAGCTCCATATGATTCAATGCCATGGACGTATGATATTTTTTCAATCAAAATTAAATTCTTCTCTTGACTTCTCTCAATCCAAGACAAGGCTATCATCACGCAACAACTCATAGTTTTGGATGGGTATTTCCCTTTTGCTCTTCTCTATTTAATTCTTAGTGCTTGTGTTGTCTGTCTGATAGCTTCCTCCCCGTTATATGTCTAAAAATCATTGAGCCTATTTGAGTTTTGTATCAGATCCAATCAAGCAAATACTCCACAAGCTTCTCATCATAATCCAATTGTGAGAGATCCATTTGTATTGATTTTAGTTGATCTCCCTAACACCAATCTTGGTTTACAGATTTAATTTCTAAATTTGAAATCGAAAATAAATAATTTCTTTATAAAAAATGATTTCGATTCCTTATAATGCTTGTAGTTTTATTGATTTGTGCAAATTCCTAGTAAGAGATTTTTTATTTTTTATTTTTTATTTTTTGTTTATATTTTTTTGAAAATAAATCAAGAGATTTTTTGATCTTCCTGATCGCTCGAAGCACAAGAAGAGAGCATACTAACCTATTGATTTGTTTTTATTTTTTTAATTATTTTTGCAGGTTAGCGTGGATGAAATGACCCTTACCTAAATTTATTGATGAGAAATGTGGATGATTTTTTTTATTATTATTTTTATTTTTAAAAACAAGACTAAAGAAAAACTTTATGAGATCTCATTTTATTTTTTCTAATCTATTATACTTTTAACTTGAAAGATTTTTTTTATTTCCTAGGTAAAAGAATGCTTCCAGTGAAGTGATCTACAGACTAAAAATTCAAAAATTCTCACATCTAAATTTAAAGTTTTTACCTTATGATTTGCAAACATGTGAGTAACCTGTCTTATTCTTAGAGTTGCTGCAAGGATCTTTTGAAACTAGTCCTCAATATTGTACTTGTTCAACATCTTCAATTTTCTCATCCGTAGATGGATTAGTAAGATATGGGGGGTTTAAAAACTGAATTTGAAACTAAGTATGAAAAAAATCAAAAAGCTCAAACTTGAACTCGTTTTTTAAGATCATGTTGTCACCAGGTTTCAGAAGTTAGTCCATAAAAATAAATTGAAATAAAATTAACTTCCTATGTCTATCCCCAAATCATCCTCCCTGGCAATGGTTGGTTCTAAAATGCGAATGCAAATTAGAGTTTCATTTACTGTCAAATCGGGTAACTAAACTTTGAGGATCATCTAATATATATGGAATTAGAGACAAACTAAACTCAGCTAGGTGAAGAAATGCCAAAGATCCCTTACAGGAGGTCTTTCATTGGAATCTCCAACACGTATTTAATCATTTAATCAAAATGAAATCTAAAGACATTGTGACAAGTATAAGAAATATTAAAGCTCCCTTACATGAGACTGTTCATTAATATTTCTAATCATCTTAATCAATTCTATTTAAAATAATGAAATTAAAGCACTTAAACCTAATTCTAATTGATTGCATAAAATATTGAAGCTCTCTTACAAGAGACTATTCATTTATATATCAAGCATATGAATCATAAACTTAAAATAATGAAATCAAACATTAAATAACAAATCAGATTCATTGAAAGAAACATTAATACTTTCTTACGAAAGGTCATTCGTTAATATTTCAAACATATGAACCAATAATTTAATCTAATGAAATTCACAAACAAACATAAAATGAAAGTTTACCAAAACAAAACGAGCATGCAAGTGAGGCAATGGGGGCCCTCCATAGCTCCACAAGCACACCTAGGAATAAGTCAAATGTAGAAGAAAATCCAATCCACTTTATTTATCATCAATTGCAAATTGCAATTATAAGCTCCAAATTCTACATTCCAAAAGGTTTGAAATCTCCATTACAATGATCCTAAAATCTAAAATTACAAATGAAGGACTAAGTTTCTAAATTCTAAAAATTAAGATTACAAATGAAG
The DNA here is from genome assembly GCA_031772625.1 of Pinus tabuliformis. Lineage (NCBI taxonomy): Eukaryota > Viridiplantae > Streptophyta > Pinopsida > Pinales > Pinaceae > Pinus > Pinus tabuliformis. Next base: position 872,321,954 of record CM062815.1, read on the forward strand.
GAGATAACAATCCTATTTATACAACAAGATGAGATAACAAACTCATAATGATGATCCACTATTCCCTCTCCAAATCCACATATCTCTTAACCAATGGTGAGACATAACCCTATCGTCCATGGTCTTCTCCATGAGGTTCATGATTTTATCCATGAGGTCCATGGTCTCCTCAAATCCGAATTTGAACATAGAGTGCCACATAAGGGTGCCTTAGAAGCTTCCTTTGTACCTACACATGTCAACAAACTCATTCTAATTATTAGGTATAAGTATATGGATATTATTTTCTAAAGTTTAACCACAAATTCACTCAAATATACTAAGAATTAATAATGTTTTGGAAAACATAATGGTAACCCTTTTAATGATGAAAGTGAAGCTGATGTGGTGACATAGTGGTGGAATAGAGGTGAGAAAATGTGTGAATGGAGTGAAAGTAGATGTATTTTAAGGATAACTTTTAGGCCCAACACTCTTCATCCCAATAGTCTCCTATTGTTGAAAACTTAGGTTCCTTCTTTGATCTTGTGTTCACCTTCTTGGTCTTCCGCGACTTCTAGTGCATTTTCTATTCGCGCATCCCAATCAGGTTACTTCCATGTCAATGGGGTTTCATTCCTCTTCTTAACTATCTAAAGGGCCAAATCTATGTATGGGAAATCATCCTCAAAGATGAATATTAATAAGAAGCCATCAACCATGTCTACCCAATTTACTGTACCATGTCGAAGCTCTATTTCTAAGTACCAATTCTTAGAGATTGTCTCCAATGTATGAATGAATCCATGTACCCATTCTTGCTGTGTAACTTTCTTCCATGATGTAGTGCATAGATGGATATGATTTCTAGGATTAGTTTCACCATCATATTTTATCTTTATTTATGTATTTATCTATCCAAGCCTTATCAACATCAATTTTCGATATTTCTTCCAGCCTTCTATATTCTTCTTGTGTGCACCCCGCCATCTAGCAGGGGTAGCTTTTAGGGTTATATCCAAGGCTAAAAACACTTGATTCTCTGGAACCTATTCTTCATAATCATCAAGAAAAGTATTTACATCACCCAAGCCATCATAAGAAGGAAAATTACATACCTCAAATATCATACAACAAACCAATTTGGTAATTCTTGCAGTAAGCCTTGTGAATACTTCATGCAAACTATTCTACAAGTTTTCCAACTCTTCTTCTGAGATTGAGGTACAAGAATTATCATGCTCCCAAGTCAACTTCCCTTCTCTAGTAGGGTTCACCCAATCATGTTCCTTTGCTATCATTCTATAGATATTACCTATATCAAATACGTAGTATTCTTATCTAATTGGTTCTGTATATCTTACCCCTTCTGATAGATCCAATGGAACAATTTCTCACATATTATTCCCTTCAAATATCATCTGTCTCTTCTTCAGATTAATTATAGTGATATTGTCCAATGCCCAATCAAGTCCAAGCAATGCAGGATAGGGGTTACTATTATCAATGAGCTCTATTACTTCAAAATTAGTAGTAATGCAAAATCCTTCAATTTACACTATTACACCTGGTAGTCTTCCTAAGGGGAAGATATTTTGTTGATTTTCCATCCTTAACTGAATAGGTGACCACTGTAGCTTCAACTTACCCATTAACTCACATGTCTGCTTTGTCAAGACATTAGTATCGGATCCTAGATCCAACATAAATTGATCCATCTCATATACTCCAATCTGTGCACTAAACCTCATCTCTCTTTCGGTTGTTTCTTTTCGATGCAAATTATTTATTCTGTGCATCTCACTTCATAGTGTTTCTTTGGATGCACACGAATCTATCAACTCCTGAATCCCTTCTACAACCTTTTGATCTCTTAACATTTTCATACAAGTCTACAAAAAAGACTTTAAAATACCTGCTTGATTTGTTAGATCATGGTCTTGTGTCAGAGCTCAATCCTGTGTCAAAGCTCAGTTCTATGTTGAAGCTTGATTTTGTGCCGAAGTTGATGACAAGTCACAACTAGTTCTCTACTTTGAATGTGCATTAGAGGTCGAAGCTCCAGTATCCATAAAGATTCACTTTTTTCCATAAATACTTCTTTTTCCTTCCGAATATAAAAAATAGGAACTTTCTCAACAATTTTTCTAACCCATGTACTTTCATATTCTCTCTTCTCATCCACTTTATCACTTTTGGTCACAGCTCCACTTCTAGTGACAATTCTAATTCAAGGTTTGTCGATCCTCCTTTCAACAATCATCATTTGAATATTTTGTGTTAGATGCTATTTCCTTTTTTCTTGCATATTTTCCATAAGTACATGTCATTCTTCAATTACATCGTCAAATGCTTTACAATACTTACATGTCATTGTATGGTTCTGATAATCTCTCACAAAATGACCTGCCTAGCCATAGTTATAGAAAATGATCTATCCACGTCCTCAACCAGCTCCAACTCCTCTAACTCTTCCTTGGTAGCCTCTTTGACTACCACATTTTCCACTGCCTTCATGTTCATGTTCTTATGCTTGCATTATATAACTGTCAGTACTGTGCTCGATTATTAGCTCATAAGATTGACAATTATTCTCATCATGTCCTACTGATTTACAGAATTTGCAATATAGGTTCCTTGGATTTTGTACATATTTCTATAACAAGTAATAGTCTTCTGAGTGATTTTGACCTTTGTTATTACATATTTTGCACCATTGGTTGGATACTACATTTAAGGGATCCAATGCTTCACTAGCCATGTAAACCCTAAAGATAGGACACTGTTCTTGAGAATGGCCCTCTGATCTACAGTTCATACACCATACTTCTTCTATGACTTCTTTGATTTTATTGATATCTTGAATCTGCAGGGTTAGGTTCACCAGTTGAATCTGAATATATTGCATACCTGCATAAGTATCTCCTATAGGCAAAATTTCCAAATTGTTCTGGATCTTCCAATCCAATTCCTTTGAAAATAGGCAGCTTAATATCATCAACCATATTTCTTCTTGGAGGGGGAGAAGGATGAGTAAGGGGAGGGGGATGGGGAGTAGGGGAAGAAGGGGGAAGGGGAGGGGGATGGGGAGATCCAAAATCACCCTAGAAATTACTGGATTATGGCTTCTATGAATGCTTAAGCTAGGAGGGTGAATACTGTGAAGTTACCTATGGTTTATCAGGGTGGCTATCTTCTCTTTCACTTTTAGATTCACTCAAATGAGGACTATACTCAATCTCTACAAAGGTCTTAGGATCTTGTCCATGAGCTCTCTTTCTAGTATCTATTCTATATCTCTTTCCACTTCGCGTTACCATGATCTTTGGCTCAGTTTTATTCTCTTTTATTCCAAACATAAGTAAAATAACAATCTAACTACACCCATAAAACTCCCTTTTCATACAGAAGCATCTTAATCCAAAGTTTTAAAGGCTTTAAATACTTACCTCGTGGTCCTCTAAAGAATATTCATTCTTCTTCATTATAGGACACAGTTGAATCTACTGCAAACTCAGTAATGAATCCTCCCAAGATACTATTAATCCAGAAATTGAAAACCCTTGAAATCCTATTGTCAATGCTCTTGAGTCGCTTTATTAGTTCAGGAGTCCACCTTGTAGGTTCTCCGCCTTTAAAATAGTTATTTCTTTCATTCAACCTTGATATCCACTCGTACAACTCAACAAGAAATGATGCGAAGAAAATCTTGTATTGATCTGTAAAAATATACCTTTGTAACCAAGCTTCAGATGTTAGAAAAGGGTTTCTAGTCTCTTGAATTGAAAGTTCGTTCTCTTTCAATTCTAGCCAATCTTTAATTTCCTTCTTCGACAGGTGCCACATCCACACATCCCACAAACAAATCCCAGTCATGACAACAAAACCATTTATTGGTTATGATTTGGGTTGACCTAGGTTTGATCTATCCTACACATCAATAAAACCCTCAATCATTAGCCCTTTCAGCAATGACCTGCAAGCATATCGCAATCTCAACCAAGCTGACTATGGGAGGATGCAAAACTAGGTTTCTGCAGCCTTGAAGGATGTGGAGATGTGGTATTATTATGTTTTATTATTACTAACATTCATAAATCACTTCTCTACATTCATTTAATCACTTAAACATACCATATAAAGCCATAAATAATCATTGTATTGAAATAAAGTGAAATTGTAATAAAATACTATGTTAAAACAGATAATAAGAAAATATACACATGAAGACACCAAGTTACCGTGGTTCACCCCATTGTGGGGCTACATCCACAAGAATGGTTTCTATTATAATGATTCTTTGTATAGCAAACAGTTGTTGACCTTTGTACTAAGTTGTAGGTCGTCTGCACAATCAACCGCAGACTCAGGCCTCTACGCACTCAATTGTGAAGCCTCGCCTTCTTTCCAAAAGAACAGATAACAAAAGTTAAACCATAACATAGATTTGGATTAAGTTGATGTTTCTTTGTTATTATTTCACCCTATATATAATATTACATCAAGGGTTCATCATTATAATACCATGCTCCAAATGCCATGGACTCCCTAAAACAAGCAACTAAAAGCATTGATCCTTTACATTATCACATGCCTTTACCAAAATGAGGGGCTTTGACCCACTCCGACACCCTTATACCACATGGTATATTCCAACTAATTCTCTACGCGGTCCACTTCTCACTCCACTACGCGCTTCATCCCAGAAAATTCAGAGCCTTTGCTAAAAACTAGGCCAAATTGGGTTGCACCGAATATGAAGACATCATGAAGTTCAAAAAATTTAATTTCTCCTATGTTTTTATATAGAAAATTGGACTGTGTGGCTTATCCCTAGAAATAATTTACAAATGCGTGACAATTCCTTTGAAATCCATGCAGTAGAAGAAATGAACGACTAAGAAAATCGAATACCACTTCTCACACTTGGAAGATTATTCCTTGTTTCATTCAAGGACAACCAAACTCAAGTGACCATGAAGATATGCATCCCTCAAAGAAATCCTCTTTTCCTACTCATAAGTCATTTTCATTCATGAACCAAGAGAGCAAAGAGAGATTCAAAAAATTCTATATAAACAGGTCATGGGAGGACCAAAGAGAAGATAATGTTATGCTGGAAAAATTGCTATCTAAGAAATCCTCCATTTCATTGTTGAAGCAGAAGAAGTAGAGAAATATTGCATTGGCATAGTTTCTACTTAGAAATCCATCACTACAATATGGATATGATTTCACCATTGAGAGACCCTTGATAATTATTTGATAGAGGGTAGAAGATTGCAAAGAGAGTGAAGAAAGGAACCTCCTTGCTAAGAATTTTTTAGCACCATAGTTCAAATAATTCTCTTCAAGTGTTTAATGTTCATCTTCTACCACCAAAAATCAATAAAGGGAGCGATTTTCCATAATTGTGTTGACTTGTTTGCTTCATCAAGCATTATTTGTGTGTGTATCTCAATGTTTCGGTTTATGTTTGTATATGAATTGTTTTCACCAAGCATAATACAACACAACATTCCCTTAAAAGAAAACCAGAAGCCTTTTAGATAGAAGCTTAGAAGGATTAACCCAATTCTATTGCCTTCTAGTGAAAATGAAATCAAAAGAATGTATGAAGCCAAGATCATTGCACCAATTAGATTCTCAGATTGGGTTTCTAATTTGGTACCTACAAGAAAGAAAGCTGGTGAAATTAGACTATGTGTTGACCTTAGGAATCTAAATAAAGTTTCACTCAAGGATAACTACCCTCTTCCCAAAATGGATCACATATTACGGAGGGTAGTAGGTTCAACCAAAGTCTCACTGCTAGATGGGTTCTCTGGTTATAACTATATTTTAGTCCGCCCAAACAATCAGGAAAAAACTGCATTCACTATTTCTTGGGGCACTTTCATGTATGTGAAGATGCATTTTGGATTAAAAAATGCAAGGCCCACCTTTGAAAGTGCAATGGACATAGCCTTTGCTAAGGAAATCCATGCCTTCCTTGTAATATACCTAGATGATATCACGGTACTCTCTAAATCAGACCAGCAACAGCTAGATCACCTGAGGTAGGTTTTCACCAAGTCTAGGAAGTATGGAATTTCTCTGAATCCTAAAAAATATTTATTTGGGTTGGAAGAGGGAAAATTACTAGGCCACATAATCTCCAAAGATGGTATTCAAATTGACCTAGCAAGAATTTAAGCCATTTTACATATACCACATCCTACAAACATCAGAGGACTACAAGCCTTTTTAGGTAAAATAAACTTTTTGAGAAGATTTGTCTCTAACATAGATGAAATAATTAGATTATTAAATAACATGTTAAAGACAGATTCTACTATTAAATGGACACTGGAGGCTAAAATTTCTTTTGAAAATATAATGCTAGCCTTAACACAAACATTGGTTCTCATTAGTCCAATGTTTGATAGATATTTCATCATATTTTCTTTCGCCTCAGAACATACCATTGCTGCAGTCCTACTACAGAAATATGATCAGGGTTTTGAACAAGCAATAGCCTTATTTAGCAAAGCCCTGAGAGATGCACCTTTAAATTATAATAAAATGGAAAAGCAAGCTTTTGCTCTAGTCAAAGCCATTAAATATTTCAGAGTTTATATCCTATATTCTCATATAATAGCTTATGTTCCCAATGTTGTAGTCAAAGACATCCTAACATAGGATGGTCTGCATGGGAAGAGAGAGAAGTGGATAGCTACTATATTAGAATATGACCTAAAAATTAAACCTACGAAATTGATCAAAGGCCAATGTTTAGCCAAACTTATGGCTGAATCGAATTGTTAGGCCCTAGACATTAATTTTATTGCAGAATTGGATAATGAAGAGGAGATGGCGACTCCACGGATTAGCCAAGCCTTCATAGAATCACAATGTTATGCTAACATTATATATGTTCTACAAAATCTTCAAGCTCCTCCTGAATTATCCGAGACTAAAATTAGGTTCTTAAAAATGAAATATTTGAAGTTTTGCATAATTGACAATCTTTCTTTTGGAAAAATCATGAAGGCATCCTTCTTAATTTTTTGTTAAAGGAAGGATCTGACAAAATATTACAAGAGTTTCATGCAGGTGACTGTGGGGGACATATTTACTAGAAAACCACAGCTGACAAGATCTTAATAGCTAGTTTTTGCTGGCCCACTTTATTTTCTGATGTAAAGAAATTTGTAACCTCATGTCACAAATGTCAGATTTTTGAAGGAAAAAGAAAATTTTTTGCCCTTACCTTTAAAGCCAATATCTACTGAAGCACCATTTCAACAGTGGGGTCTTGACTTCATTGGTGAAATTCATCCCCCTTCCTCTGCCCAACGTAGATGGATCTTGATTGCTACAGATTATTTTACAAAGTGGATAGAAGCCATACCCTCAAGACAGGCTACTGATACTGTCATAATAGGTTTCCTTGAGGCCAACATTCTGTCTAGATTCAGTTGCCCAACCAAAATCATCACAGACAATGCATCATCTTTCAAATCAAAGAGGATGATTGATTTTTGCAACAAATATCATATAACCATGGGTCACTCCACAACCTACTATCCCCAAGGAAATGGGTTGGCAGAGTCTTCCAACAAGAGCTTAGTGAATATCATCAAAAAATTGTTGGAAGATAACAAGAAAACCTGGAACAAGAAGCTAGTAAATGCCTTGTGGGCAGATAGTCTCACCACAAATGAATCCATTGGTACCAGTCCTTATCATCTAGTCTATGGGATGGAGGTTGTTTTCCCATCTTCCATGGGAACACCAGCGATGAAGCTGCTCCAAGAAGCATAGGTTGAGCCAAATGATATTCAAAGGACGATCAACCAGACAATTCACTTGCAGCAGGCCAGGGAAGAAGTGTATATCAGGTCCCAAATAGTGCAGGAGAGAATCAAGAAAGCTTTTGACAAACGGACCAAGGCAGAGAATTTCTATCTAGAAGATAAAGTTTTGAAATGGGACTCAAGAAGGGAGGATAAAGGTAAACATGGGAAGTTTGACTTCCTATGGAAAGGCCCCTACATCATTTATGCTTTCAGGGGTAATTATACTTTTTTCCTCAAAGAATTGGATGGTGTAGAAGTAGAAGGAGGACCAGTTAATGGTTGAATGCTTAAGCACTACATAGATCCTAGTCACTGATTTCAGTAATCACTTGTACATATTTTATACTTCAAAAGTTTAGTGTTGATTAGATGGTAATTTTGGGGTTGAAGCCCAAAGAGAAGGCCCTAAGCTTCAAAAGTTTCACTGTCATAAATACCAATAATGTAGCAAAGTAAAAGGGAAAATTTACAGAGTAAGATCACAATAATTCAGAAGGCCATTGATCTACTAGTACTTGACATTTCACCAGGAAATACCATCCCCAAGTTGAGCCACTATTATGTTCCTATACCAATAGGGGTCATAATTTTTTAATGGTCGAGATGAAATCTATAATATGTACATACATTTTCTTTTTGCAAATGTTTTCCATATTCAAAAAAAAAATAAAAAAATAAAAAATGTAAATAGGGTATGTCCTAAAAGAAAAATCAAAGGACAAAAATAATAAAAAGGTCAAAAAGATGAAAAAATGAACCACAAGAAAGAAAAAAGACCATGAAAGTGTGCAAGTCAAAATGCCACTACTATTTACTTTTGATGCAAAATAAAATATTGTGTGCAGCTTGTTACCTTTTCCACAAGCCATGGATGGTCAAAATGTTTAAACTTGGTTGTTTCATGTTTTCAATTTTATGCTTAGAGATAGAGAATAAAATTTGACCAAACTTTTTAATCTTGGTAGATAATTAGATTAGGTAGAGTAAATAAAAGCAGCTCAACTATTTAATCTGAGCCCTTGGATGTAATAAGGTTAGACTTAAATAGATTACTTGTTGTGGGGAAAAATGCCTATTTAGGACGATCCTATCCACCTAAGGTGTGACAGCGCCTTAGCAACAAACGAATACAGCTATCATGATTTCTTCCTTTATGAAATATGAAAGAGAGGAGATCGGCAGACTTACCGTTATCTTCCGGTTGTCCCTCGAACTAGATCCTCTTCTCTTTGTGTGTCCACAGCTACTTGCCTCCTCGCTTGACCAAGAGAACAACTACTTGAATCCCACGAGATCACAAGAGAACAACTACTTGTGACAAGAGAACAGCTACTTGCAACAAGAGAAGAACACAATACAAAGGAAAATATACATATTCATAAATGATTCAGGATTAGAAGTAAATCAAATATACTAATGCAATTACACAAAATACATCAGCATATAGGAGAGAATCAAGATAGCTTTATTGAAAGTAACAGGGTTCAGGAAGAGATACAACCCATAGGGCTCCAACCCAGCATCTCCTTCCCAGCATAATGGAATCCCTTCTTCAGCTCCTTTCAAAGCATAACACACCCAATTTTTCTAGCCACAAACCAACAACAATTCTTTGCGAATACTAAATTCCAGCCTCCCTAGACCTCATGAGAGAGATCTATATATAGGAGTTTTGGAGAAAGGATGAGTCATCTTGAGGCTGGTATGAAGCTGACTAGTGTCCTCTCCCACTTCAGTTCTTGAGTCCACTTGGAGGTTCTTGCTTCCACTTGGAGATTTGGAACCTCTTACTCATCACCAGTCGAATTCCCTGATCCAAGTGTCATTTTGGAAGCTTCCTGGGCATTGACACCTTGAGGAATGACTCTGCCACATGTCCAAACTCACCCAGCGCAGGTAGCATTCTTTGCAGTTGACATTCAACGCAGGTAGACAATGGAGCAGTTGACATTCAGCGCAGATGCTCAGTGGAGCAGTTGACATGATCCAGAATTGCCTTGTTTTTTAGTGTTTTCAGGTGGAGAACTTTTGTTAAGTGCTGTGGTTTGCTGGCCTTGTTCCTCTAGGGGTAGGAACAACATGTTTAGGGACTTTGGATCCCTTGATTATTGACATTTCATGCTCAGTGATGTAAGGCACAAAAATTTCTATAACAGTTGCCCCCTAAAGTATGAGGCCGTTTATCGGGTGAATTTCTTTATCCAGGAGGGTCCGAAGTTCATCCATCTGCTGGGAGGAGACCTGTAATAAAATACAATACAATACATTATGTTTCATACTGCTTTCATGATCTAGCTGAGGCGGGAATTCCCATGCTCATCTTTATAAATCCATTTTTGTACATAGAACAGACGATCGTCTGATAGTAGACTGATAATTTTAGTGAAAATTATCATCCTTTGAGTAGGATGATCATCTGTATCAAATGTCTTTATTTTTCCTGAATATATATATCGCAGCCCGGATGGATGAAACTAGATCCGGGGTCTTCAAACTCGTTCGATCTTCACTCTAAGTACAAGTCGATCCATGTGAGAATTGCACTGAAGTCGAACATGGAAAGACATCGCTTGATTACCGGTCAATGATGTAAACCGTTAACAAGCGCGAGAGGAATCACCGATAATGATAATGACCCTCAAGGTACTGCAGTACAAATCACGTGGTGTGAATAAAGGACTTGGCGTCGAACACTAGGCAAAATCTTCTGGTCGAAGGTCATTGATGTATACCTGTCGCCGGAAGTGAGAAACTTGCCATTGAGGCATGCAAGCTTCAAAGTACTGAAGGGGTTGTTCCTAGATCGACTCCTTGGATAATGAGCTGATGTCGACAAGGAGCGATTCCTCAAAGGAGGGCCTTAATGAATCCCAGATCAGTGACACAGAACGGAGCTAATGATTTTAATGGAGGTGAAAACAATCTGTGACATATGATTCAGGGTGGCGGTCATGAATGGATGAAGGATAATGTATGGCAGTGGATGGGACCCGGTTGACTCTTTCTGAACAACTTCTCTTGAACATATGGTGACACTGATGCGATGGATCGGTAGCATTACCCCAAATATGGATGGTATGGCAAGACCATGGTGATGTGACCGGTGAATGAAACAACCCAACCCGAATGTGATACGGAGGAAAAGTGTCATGTTCAAGAGCGACCTGCTACCATCAAAGTTTTCTTGATCTTTCCCAATTTTTCCCCAGTCATTGCTGACCAGTACCTCTTTATTTTTGTCAAGCTTGAGGAGGATAACATATGCTTGTTCTATAACCTGCCCTTCGGGCAAGCCCATCGCTATGTTTTAACGAGCCTAGCGATAGGGAAACTCGTTCTCGTCTAAAGACAAGTTTGTCGCTATTTAATCATTTTAACGAGTCTAACGACAAGGATAACTCGATCCTTTTTCATTTTTAGAGAGTCTGAAAAGGTACGTAAAGTTAACTCCAAAATTCCTTTTTCATCATCTAATCCCTTAAGTCCGCAAAAGTATAAAACAATACAAAAGGGATGAGTTTTCGATATCTTTAACGAGTCGAACAAAACAAGCGCTCGATCTTTTTGTGCAATAATCCCTCCGGTCCAAAAAGATTAAAATCTAGAGGAGGGATAGCTCTTCCGGTCCTTTAATGAGCTGGAAGGCCAAAACTCGGCAATCTTTTCATATTTTACGAGTCAGTTGAAAAGAGCTTAAAGAAGACTCGTCTTTTGAGGAACGAGTGATAAACAGGGATAGCAACTGATTCCAGGTACAGGCTGGAATTTTCCAATCACGGCAGTGCCACAAGGATGGCTAGGTGAAATCACTCTTCGCAGCTGTTCCTCAAAATGGGTGAACAATCATATGGAGGTGAACAAGCGGCCAAATGAAAGTGGAGGTGGTAGGTGCAAACACGACCAAGGCTTTTATGGCTGATAAATTTACGATCACAGCGGTTATTTACCAGGATGGGTTCATTTTTTAGTTAAAAATGAGCTTAAACTCTGGAGGAAACATTGCTCACTGCTTATATTTATTTTTTAACGAGCATGAAGACCGCATTAAAACTACTCAGATCTTGCGTTTATTTTTTAACGAGCATGAACTTTATGCTAAAACTGCTCGATTATATGGTCAAATTTTGATTTTTTACCATTGCTAGCTTTTCGCTTTCCAAGAATAGTACTGTATTTTCAATTGCTGCATCAAACTTAGTTATTAAAAAGTGTTTTTACCTCTCATTTTACCATTTCATTTGCATTTGGTTTGTTGGAGCTTTGGAGGTGCCTCTTCCCCCTTGATTTTCACCAGCTGATTTCGGGAGATTCTGTGGACGATTCTTGGCGCCGTTTGGACCAGGTAGGAGCTAAACCTTAGCTCTTTCTTTTCATGGTTTCCTTTCTTCATTCTGTGCCTGTTTTCCAGTCTTTCTGAGCCTCAGGGGTTTTGCCAGGGCGCCCTAACTTCAGCGCAGGTTGCCCATTCGAAACCTGCGTTGAATGTCAAGCTGCCTTAAGGCAGCCTAACCTTCAACGCAGGTAGGACACTGCCTGCCTGCGTTGGGCTCAAAAAACTGAGTTTCTAGCACATTTTTTGATGAAATTTCGCCAATTTCTCATCAAACTCAGGAACTTACTCCTTCTCTTGTTTGTTTTGCAAGGATCTTTGAAAAAAATGTCCCTTCCATGGCGAGAACGAGAACATGAAGAGGAGGACATGATTTCCCTCCATGACCCTGTCACGATGAACGCATTGCGGAACTGTGGCCTGCTGAAGTTTTTCCGTATCTCTAGCATGAGAGCACATATCTCTCTACTGCAATATATGCTTGATGCTTGGGATCCCATTAACCAAGTATTCCAGATTAGGGGAAAATCCATCCCCTTGACCATAGAGGACATTTACTTCTTGACTGGATTGTCAAGGCGAGGTGCCCCATTTCTTTGTCAGGTTCGGCCCGGGGGACTGACTCCGTGAGAGATTATGTCCGCCAGTATTGCAGGGAAGGTTCCCAGCCGAGCAGAGACGACAAGGTTTTTATCCGTGAGATTACTGACAGGTCTCTCAGGTCCATTCTGTATACCATTGGTAGGATGGCCGGTAGCGCAGCTCTACATGTTGCCAACAGATCTTATGTGCAGCACGCCTTGGAGTGTCTCCAACCGAAAGTATTCAACTGGTGTGATGCAGTACTTGTTTAGATGAAAAGTCAGTTGACCAAGGTAAAGGACGGGAAGCTGAAGAACTTTGGATTTGGTTCTATTCTGACTGCCTTCGCCTTGGAGAAAATCCCACGGATGCAGCCTCAGTATATTGTACTCGACTTGCCTTCTCCGACCGAGCCACGCATGCAGAGGTGGGTCGATCACATGTCTAGGCATGCTGGTCAACCTCATATTACTTTCAATGATGCCTTCTTCAGGTGGTTCGAGCGCCAGGAGATGGTCTTTTCTAAGTATCCATATGTGTGTATGGATTTCCGAGGTGATCCAGATTTGGTGCTATCGGATGGCGAACACTGGGGCGCTATTGGTAAACTATTTGACCATATCACTGTTTACTATTTTTATTCATAATGTTGTTGTGCTTTATTCTATCAAGAATTTTAATCATACTCTTGGGTGCATGCAGATGTTGGTCCTGTTCGTCCAGCAGTTCGTCCGAGACCGCCAGTTGCTGCCTCGACAGTGGAGCCTGTTGGGAGAGTTATTCTTCACGATCTTGACGATGTTGAGACCCTTACAGCTGTGCAAGAGAAGGTTGAGAGCCTTACTCTCGATATTCCGGATGTAGGGATCGATGATCTAACTTTATAGTTGCAGCGGCATACTACTGGTGTGCCTAGACGATGGACTCGTCTCTTGCGCATGATTGCACAGGCCGTGACGTGCTATCATGAGCACCACTAGGCTAGGGTGCCCCCTAGCACTTTTGAGTTTTTGGGTCATATGACCGATTTTGTCTTGGTTACAGAACATTATGTATGAACGATAAACAGCTTATATATATTTTGATTTTCGAGTTTTATTCTGGTTGAGTTATATGATCATACGTACAATCATTGATGATGTGTCTCTTTTATAAATGTTGCAAATGTCTAACACATAATTTGCTAATGAGTCGGTTAATGTGTTTAAGTTTCTGGAAATATGCTGGTATTGAATTGAATCAAATTGTCTTTCCAAAATCTTAACCCTTAGGAACATGCGATAAATAGCTGGGTTGCAAACGGAATATATACCATTGAGTTGTAGTATTACGAGCTGTGAGTCTAGCCTAACAATTATTCGGCGTATGCCACGTGTGATGGCATCAGAGAGTAGTTCTATCAACGCGCTATACTCAGCGATGTTATTCGTTGATTTCCCAATACATACACCTCTGAAACTTACTAACTCGCCGCTTGGATCAAAAATGGCCCAGGCTGCGGAGGATAGGTTCCGCGAACTACGACTCGCTCCATCGGCATATCCAACACATGTCTCCAGAAGGTCTGACATCTACAACAAATGAAAAAGGGGGATCAATCAACCAGAACAAATACTTTTAGCGAAAACAAAATACAACAAAAGCATGCAGGTTACTATTAAGCATAGTAACGCTTGAGGTACAACCCGTTGCGGGGCTGCGCCAGTGGAATTCCGTCATAATCCATTAACTCGTCGGCTCCTTTTGCTAACACACTTTTAACAATATAGGGGCCCATCCATAAGGAATTAAATTTACCTGCTCCTAATTTATCGGATTCTTGGTCATAAAGCAAGACCAAGTCACCTTCTGAGAAGACATGGGGTTTGACATTTTTGTCGAACTGAGCCTTGACTCATTTCTTATGGGCTTCGTTAGCCAAAGCGGCATCACGACGGGTTTCATCCAATTGGATTAATTCCAAGAAACGAGCCTCTTCTTCTGAAGTTCCGGGGAGGAGATCAATTGCGAGTTTAAGTGACAAAATTTCGCACTGGATCGGCAAGACTGCTTCCAGGCCATACACCAGTTGAAAAGGTGTGAACCCGGTTGCGTTCTTTACCGACGTTCGGTAAACCCACAAGGCTGAGTACAGGATTAGGTGCCACCTTCTTTTATGAACCCCGATCATCCTTTGCAACATATGCTTCAGGACCTTGTTGATTGCTTCAACTTGTCCGTTGGCTTGCGGATAATACGGGGTAGAGCTGTCGTGAGATAGCCCTAGCTTGGCAGCTAATTCGACCATCATGTGATTGCGAAAATGCGACCCATGATCTGTCACTATAGCCTGTGGTACGCCGAACCTGGCGACTACATGATTGAAAAAGAAAAGGGCAGCTATTTCACCAGTGTTATCCAATGTAGGCATCGCCTCGGCCCATTTGGTAAAATAGTCAACAGCGACTATAATATACCCATGCCCCCCAGTCGAGGTGGGGTTACATTGCATGAAATCGATGCCCCATTTGGCGAAAGGGCCAACAACAACTATTGGCTGTAAAGGTGCGGGCGGTCTTCTGGTTTTGCTATCAAAAATTTGACAAGCATGGCAACTTCTGACTGCGATTATGCAATCTTTGAACATGGTTGGCCAGAAGTATCCTACTCGTAAGATTTTTTGTGCTGTTGCATATCCATATTGATGCCCCCCACACGCTCCTGAATGACATTCATTCAGGGCTTTTTCGGCCTCTTCATGGGTAAGGCACCTCCTCAGAACTGTATTGATACCACGACGGTAAAGTGTATCACCGACGATCATGTAGTCTTTTGCTTGGTATCGTATACGTTTTTGTTCGGAGTGAGAGGTGTTTGGCCTGAATTTTCGGGTTTGGAGATAAACTATGATATCTCCATACCACTCATCGCTTGTAGATATCAGAAACAAACTTTTGTCCACGATTGATTCTTCTGATGTTTCATCGTTGGACGACGATGGGAGATCGCACAATAATTCTGCGAAAACTAGAGCTTTCTTTGATTTGGATTTTACAAATTCCAGATCAAACTCTTGAAGGATCGCTATCCATTTTGAATATTTGCCCCCCAGCAACTGTCGCGATAGTATATAAGTCATGGGGTTGCAATTTGACAATATGTTAGTTTTCCGAAAGAGGACATAATGTCGAAATCTTTGAATCGCTTGAACAGCTGCAAGCGCTAGTTTTTCAACATAAGAATATTTACTTTCTGTATCATTTAAGTTTTTACTTAAATAATATATAGGATGTTCAATTCCATCGATTTCTTGAACTAAAACCATTGCAATGGTCGTATTTGCTGCAGCCAGATACAGGTTAAAATCTCTTTAATAGTCTGGGGCGTATATTAATGATGCTTTTACTAGACAATATTTCAGAGCATCAAAGGAAGCTTGCGCCACCTGGTCCCAGACGAAAGGTACATCCTTTTTCAAAAGACGAGTATAACCTTTAGCAAGTTCTGCGTAATTTGGAATGAACCTCCTCAGAAAGTTTGCTTTCCCTTGGAGTTTCTGAATCTGAAGCAAATTCGAAGGTGGAGGCAAATTAATGATTGCCTGAACCTTGCAAGGGTCGAGACAAATCCCATCCTTAGAGACTACAAAGCCAAGCAAACGACCAGATCTGATGCAAAACACACATTTGTGTGGGTTGAGTCTTATCTTGTAGTGTCGGCAACGTAGAAATATCGCTCTTAAATGCTGCGGATGATCAGTCTGCTTTCGCGAATGAGCCGGAAGGTCGTCGAGATAAGGTTGAACGATGTTCTTGATGTCATGGAAGGCATAATTCATTGCCCTCTGAAACGTCGCCCCTGTGTTCTTTAAACCAAAGGGTAATTTTCGATAAGTGAATGTGCCCCACGGACAAATAAATGCAGTCTTTGACTGGTCCTGTGGGCGGATATTTATTTGATTATACCCGGAAAATCCATCCATAAATGAAAAGATTTCGCATCCGGCGCATTCATCAATTATCTGGTCGATGAAGGGTGTAGGGTAGTTGTCCTTTGGACAAGCTTGGTTTACATCCCTATAATCGACACACACTCTAATCGTCCCTTGTTTTTTCATAACAGGGACAATATTTGATACCCAATCGGTTAGAGGAACCAAGTAGATGAATCCAGCATGGAGAAGTTTTTGAACTTCTGCCTTAACGGCAGCGGCTTTCTTGGGGTGCACCTGCCGAAGCCGTTGTCTTACTGGTTTGACATGAGGATACATTTTTATTTCATGTTCAACGATACTCGAGTCAATGCTTGGCATTTCATCATATGACCAAGCAAAGACATCTCTAAATTCGTGAAAAAGAGCGTTATATATTTCTAGTTCTGAAGGGGAACAACCTTTGCCAACATAAATATTCTCTACAATATTTTCTTTAGTCGAGATATTTATGGCTATAGTCTCTTCAATATTGGATAAGTTTCGTTCGGAATCCACCGTGTTTACAGTATTTGTTAGGAATTCAAAAACTGAAGGGTGATAAAGGTCACGTTGAGTATCTTCTTCATATTCAGGAAGAAGGGAACGATGGTGGTGATCATTCCATGGTGCCCCCTCAATTAACATTGATTGTAAGATTCCTTTGTCAGTCCCATGTACTTTCGACCAATGATCTAATGGGGTACCATATTCTCTAGACCTATCTACCCAAACGCTTGACGAGCGTTGATTTGGGTTTGCCTCCCATGCTTGAAACATTGATTGCTACAATATTTCTAAAGGTATTAGGGGCAAAACAATTGCACGATCCATGTCGACACTGTCTTTTGCGACCTTCGTGGAAGATATCATGTTGCAGGTTGCTACAAACGGTATATTTCCTATGTAAATAGGAGGTGGTAGCGTGAAAGTTCCCATCAATGTGGGGTCTTTCAATAATCCTACTCCAATATCTTGAAGCGAATGGTTTCTCTCATGGATCATGGGAATGCTTCCTGTAACTTGTGAACCATTAGGGAGGAAGTTTTGTTGGTCGACGACCGTAATCCCTCCTTCAAACGAGAATGCGATCTTCCTAAAATAAGTCGACACAACAGCTGCCATGGCATAAATCCATGGTCTACCCAGTAGGATGTTGTAGTCAAGATTTCCATCGATGACCTCAACATCAATTTCTACCGTTTTTCCTCCCAGTTCGACTTTCAAGTTGTTAATGATACCGTACGGGGAATAAGTCCTTCCGTCGAAAGCTTTTAATGTCATCGAAGATCGCGACAAGGTTGGAGATCCTAAAGTTTTCCAGAAACTCATCGACATGATACATGTAGATGCCCCCTCATCAATAATTGTTCTGTGAACAGTCTTGTTGAGGGCTTTCACTTGAATAAGGAAAGCTAGTTGAGCTGGTAACTGAGGATCTTATCCTTTGCGATCAAAGGATATAAGATTGGAATCCTTAGGATCAACCCCACCAATAGCCGATAACAAAGCCTGCCTTTGGGATGGGTAATTTTGTAATACCTCAAGCGTCGACATAGCGGATGGCGATTGGGCCAAATCTTCCACTATATTATAATGCTGCGCCGCCCTGGCGCGAGGATTAAATGTCAACTTGTGTATTACTCCCTTTGGCGGTTTTATTGTTAATTTAGGAATGATGGGCGGTACAACTTCTGTTGAAGTTGTTGTCGAACTACTTGGTTTATCTTTACCTTTGTCATTCAACAGCTGAGGATTCCCATAATCTTTGTTCCTTGTCAAAATCAAAGCATCATTCTGCTGTTTTGAAACCGACAACATAAGCACTTGCGACGGGGAAGCATTTCCACTATCAACCAGATTTTGACCTAGGTTGGGAAATGGATCAGTTAACACAGCTGAGGTTTGGGAACTTTTAAAGAACCTCTTCAACTCAGCTTTGAATGGAAAATTCCTTGTGTAATGATCCTCATCATCACATATTTGACATGGATAATTTAGTTTCCCTTTCCCAGGAGGGTTTGAAGAATTTTTTCCAGGAGATGACTCACCCTGTTTCTTCTTCTTCCCTTTGTTTTGCTTCTTCTTGCTTCCTGGTTGATTGGTTTCTTTGCCTCTATATGCTGATACGACATTTACTTCCGAAGCAAGAATTTCCTCTTTTGCATTTTGATCCGAATTCTTACGGGCTTTCTTAGACGAAGCCTTTATCGATTTCGCGTTTGCCGTGCCAGTCACGCCATCACTGGCATGAGAGTCACTATTGGATTTTGGAGGAGGAGGAATTGAAAATTCCGGTCTAGGGGCGTCTGGTATTTTGTCGTAGAGCGTGCCAGACTGAGTATAAACTAAGTCTAGATATTGTGCACGAGCAATAACTTGCTCCTCAGTTACGACTCCCCCTTTCGCCACATCTTCCATTCTAGCAGGAAGTAACGACTTTATAAACCATTCAGCTAACAGCTGATCGGGAACATATGTTTTCACCATCCTCTGACGACGACACCACTCATGTATATGATCAGATATATGGGTGGCAGTTGTCTGCTTGAAGTTGGTTAATATTTCTGTTCCCGTTTCATACCTTATCGGTAATTGAAAATGGGTTAAGAAAGTCGTGGCTAAGGAGCTAAAATTGTCGAACGAGGCTCTAGGTAATTCAATATACCATTTAGCCGCTGGACCTGTCAATGTCCTCTGAAAAAGGCGAAGCCTTATCGAATCGTCGTTTAGGGTGTTGGATGAACAACACAGATGGAAAGTCATCATGTGATTCGATGGGTCTTCACCTGGATTTCCATTGAATTTAGGAATGTCAGATGGAAGTTTGTGAGGAATCGATGGCCACCAAGGGGCATAAGCAATTGGATCATTGGTTAACCGGTGTAAATCAGGTAACTCTAAAGTCACCACAAATGGTAACTGTTGATTCAGGTTAGGCGAAGCATAACCAGGGTATGATGGAATCGCTTGAGTAGTGGGCCTTTGTATACCAGCATAATGTAATTGATGTTGGTATGAATGATACGGTTGGTGGACTTGACCACTGTAAAGTGGTTGGTTTTGACCGTTTTGGATATACGGTTGTCCACTGTTCGCAAAGATCTGCTGCTCAGAACCTTGGTACACCTGCTGGAATTGTGGTTGTTGATATTGCACTAGCCACGGTTGTGAAGCCATGTTCTGTTGTGCTATGCTAACCGTTGGACCAAGGTGTGGGGTAATTGTACCCGTTTGGACCTGTGTTGCCCCACCAGTTGGCGATTGTGGTTGTGACCCATGGTCAAGTGGTTGTTGCATTACAACCTGAGAAATCTGAGGTTGACATGTAACAGGTATCGCTTGAAGTTGTGACACTGTTACAATAGCCGGTGTGGTTAGGATGTTCGTCATAGGTACACACTGTTGCATAGAATATACAACCCTTGGTTGTTGAGGTAGCATAGGTACCCAACCACTTGATGTAATTCCAGTATAACCTGAATACTATTGTGAACTCCCGTATGGATACCCTCCCGGAGGGGGTAATGAAAGGGCATACTGCCCCACATACGGTAGTAATCCGGAACTCAAGGGAATTGATTGTCCTTGGGGACTAGATTGCCCAAATTGACCTCCAAATAGATCAATTTGGCGAGTCTCAACATAAGAGTTGCCGGATATTACTCCGGATGAACAAACTGGAACGGACCACACTGTCGAAATAGTCCCTTGGTGGACTCCTTCTAGCGGTTGTGGGCTAGTTGGGACAGATGGTATGCCGGCAAACATTGTTGGAGTGACAGCAGGGGCTTCTGCTGTCGCTGTGTCGTTTGACACAGTCCTAGATGATGATGGTTGTTCAAACATTTTAAGTCTATCCAATATGTTAGGGTCCCACCCTAACCCCCTTATTTATGTCATGGGATCACGTCATAGTCAAGAGTCAATAAAGCCCATATTAATATTTGTAAGTGGTTAACCCGCAATTAATTACGGGACCACAGTTAGTTGCAAATGGGCGGTAGTATTAGTTAGATGGTAAATGGGCGGTACTATTAGATAGATGGTATTAATAAAACCCATGATATTGGCTCGTGGTATTGCATGTATGAGTCATATATAAAGGATAGAGACTCCCTGCGAGGAGCATTGTGTCTTGTTTTGTAATCGAGCTCTGCTCTATTGGAGGTTGCCCCCTCGAAGAGGCCTGTGAACATTTCTCTCTGGATAATAAAATCATTGCTATTTTGTGCTCTGGTATATTTTCTTCGCATATTCTGTGTTCTCGGTATCTTTTCTTCGCAAATTCTATGTTTGGGTATCGCTTTGCAGGTTAAGAGCATAACAAGTGGTATCAGAGCCATGCCCCGAAGTTAGCCAAGTGGATGAATTCTCGGAATGCCGAACGAAGGTGGTGGGCCTTGGTAATATCACGATGGGATCCGTGGATGAGCTCGGTTAGACAGGCGGTGTGCTCCGGATCCTTCATGGACGTGTCATGGTCCCAACACGGTGAAGAGGAGTTGACCTGGGAAGAGCAAGCTCTCGAGGTAGGTGGTGCTCCATGTAAGGCATGTGCTTCCAATGCATTGGAGCAGAGAATCCTGGTTGGTAGAGAGTGGACGGATGGATAATCGTTTAAGGGGAGGCTTGATGGTCCTTTGTTCGAGGGGAGGATTGTTGGGTATACGACCAAATAGTCCCACATTGACTAGAAGTGGGGAGGATCATGGGTATATAAGGATGGACAAATATATCCATTGGTATGAGGCCTTTTGGGGTAAAGCCCAAAAACAAATCCATGAGGGCTTAGGCCCAAAGTGGACAATATCATACCATTGTGGAGATATGTGGTGTCCAGAGTCCGGCGTCTTTAAACCACGGGATCTGTCGTTAAGCGCATAAACCTGCGGATTTGGGGAGGCATGCACGCAGGAAATACAAGAGGTGGTCACGTCTGTTGGACTCCCTTGTAACCCCTGTGGGTACCCCTTCGAGTAGTAGCGCATTAGACAGAACCGCGGACGGACTGTCTTCCACGTACCCCCTGGGTATATAGGAAGCCCCCTAGCTCCCTTGAAACCTCGCCATAGATAAACCTTCGGCTGTATTGTGGCTACAGTACACCGAGAACAGCACTCGGAGAGATTACTCGCCCGTATGATAGGGTAGTCGGGTTGTATGACTAAGGGTACGGTCGATCCTCCTTAGTTAGAGCCCTGAAACATTGGGCCGAGTACTACTGTCAGACCCTTATGTATATTGCGATCTGTAGCACCTAACACTCCCCAAGACCATAGTTCCCTCTCTATCGGGGGATCACACATCATCTATTCCAGATCAGCAGCAGCAGCGGTTCCACCATTCAGATCTCGCAGATCCACCAGATCGGATATTCCAGATCAGCAGCAGTAGTTGTCCACCATTCAGATCTCACAGATCCACCAGATCGGATATTTCAGATCAGCAGCAGCAGTTGTTCCACCATTCAGATCTCTCATATTCACCAGATCAGAGTAGTTGGGAAGGGTTCCTGTACTTGGATATAATTTTCGCAGGACTTTTGGCGGCATTGACATTTTGAGGATTTGGCGACTGCAGTATTGATCAGGAAGGAGTAAAACTCCGTTAGGAGTTTTCCAAAAAAAAAAAAAAAAGAGTCTGAGATCTTTCGGGACGCTTATTGGTGACCTATCCCATCAGTATCAGGACGACGAGCTGAGCAAGGTGGTACCATTCAATTCTTAGTAAAAAAATTTAGGCGGTCCCAAATTTTCGCCAGGCGGGTGTGTGGTAGAAACTCGCGCTCAAGCAATGGCCAATGAAAGGATAGACCAAATTGAAGAGCATGTGCACTCCCTCCACACTGCGATGGAAAGGCTCGAAAATCAGCTTAAAGGAATAAGTCTCCAACTACAGGACAAGGGCAAGGAACCAGCCCACGAGGCGGTGTATAAGGGTCATGAATACCATGACGGGGAGTCCAGCCACTCTCCTCACGTCTGGCACACCCATCCACCACCCAATCAGAGACCTCCCAAGTTGGATATTCATAAATTTGACGGTTCTCACACGTCCGCATGGCTAGCACAAATGGAGCAGTATTTTCAATTGAATCATATCATAGATGAGGGGACTAAGCTTATGGTGGACACCATGAACTTGGACAGTGAACGATGGCAATGGAAGGAATAGTATCAGCGTTGCAATGCACAATTTCAGAATTGGGGCCAATTTGCCAAAGCTCTTCGAAATCGCTTTGAACAGGAAGACTCTTTTTTGGGGCGTCTCACTAAGCTTCGACAGACGGGTACAGTGGAGGAATATATGACTGCTTTTGAAGCTTTAGCCTTCCGCACTAAGGGTCTCACAGATGAGTTCTACATGGAATGCTTTATCAGCGGTCTTAAAGAAGCCATCAAAGCTCAGGTTCTACTCCACCACCCCCCCACATGGACCGAGGCTTGCCAGGTAGCCCGTAAGGTGGAACGTGCATTAACAGCCCAATCCAGCCGCCCCAACTTCCCCACTAAAGGTCGTCCCTCACAGGCTCCCAATATGACCCAAACACTTAAGATTCAAAGGGTGTCACCAGCAGAAATGGCCGAAAGAAGGAAGCAAGGACTATGTTACTACTATGATGAAAAATATTCCCCGGGTCATAAATGCAAAGAGCACAAGTTTTTTCAAATAGATGCCACTGACTACAGCTCCACCGAGGAAGATCCACCACTTGAGGAACCAGAGACCACCGAAGAAGATAACCAACAGGAGATGGTATCTGATGAACCAATGATTTCTCTACATGCATTGGCAGGAATTTCTTCCCCTTAAACTCTCAAAATCAGGGGTTTTCTTAAACATCGCCCAGTAGTAGTCTTGATTGATAGTGGAAGTACCCATAATTTCATCCACCAAAAGATCGCTGAAGCAGCACATTGTTTTGTCCGGGCAGTTTCTAACTTCCAAGTCCAGATTGCAGATGGGGGCACAATGAAATGTGAAGGTCGCTGTGAAAATGTCAAAATTCAAATGGAGGATTATCATTTGAAAACCCACATGTTTGCAATACACATGGGGGGTTGCGACATTGTCCTCGGTGCGGAATGGCTCCGCACTCTTGGACCAATCACAATGGATTTCCAGGAGTTATATATGAGTTTTAAGCAGAACGACTTCACACATACCCTCTGTGGACTACAGGCGGGAGCCCCCTCTATCATAAGCTCGCATAGGATGGAAAAATTGTTAAAAAAGGGCCATCATGGAGTGGTAGCTCAATTTAATGCCATCCAGGTAGTAGACACCATGTCTTCGCCAATTCATCCTGAGATGCAACAGATTTTGAATAAACATCGGATGGTCTTTGACAAACCTCATGAACTTCCACCTTCGCGAGGGGAACATGATCATAGCATCACATTGGTTCCAGGGGCCCAACCCCCAAATGTGCGGCCATACAGACCTCCGTTCACCCAAAAGAATGAAGTAGAAAAAATCATCAAGGAATTGTTGGAAGCAGGTGTCATTGTCCTAGCATTAGTCCTTATTCATCTCCAGTCGTCATGGTCCTCAAGAAAGATGGGGAGTGGCGGATGTGTCCAGAATTCAGGGCCCTCAATAAGTTAACAGTCAAAGATAAATTTCCCATCCCAGTGGTTGACGATTTGCTGGACGAACTCAATGGGGCTCAATTCTTCACTAAATTGGATCTTCGCTCAGGCTACCACCAAATTCGCATGAAGGAAGTCGACATTCCCAAGACAGCTTTTAGAACTCATGAAGGCCATTATGAGTTCTTGGTCATGCCATTTGGTCTCTGTAATGCCCCTTCTACTTTTCAGAGCCTTATGAATCACCTCCTCAAACCATATCTCAGAAAATTTGTCCTGGTATTCTTCGATGACATACTCATCTATAGTGGCACTTGGGCAGCACATCTTCAGCATGTAGATATCCTCTTGCAACTGCTCCGCACGCATAAACTATTTGTCAAAATGTCTAAGTGTGCGTTTGGCATGGAAGAAGTTGAGTATTTAGGCCACATTGTGGGGCGTGAAGGTGTCAAGGTGGATCCCAAAAAGATCCAGGCAATGCAAGAATGGCCTCAACCTAAGACCTTGAAAAGCTTGAGAGGATTTTTGGGTCTCACAGGCTATTATCGTAAATTTGTCCGCAACTATGGCCACATAGCGAAGACCCCGACGCAACTTCTAAAGAAAATTTCCTTCTTTTGGAACGAAGAAGCACAACAGGCATTTACCGCTCTCAAAACCGCCATGTGTTCCACTCCAGTCTTAGCACTACCGGACTTCACCAAAACATTTGTCATTGAATCTGATGCTTCGGGAACAGGTATTGGAGCAGTCTTAATGCAAGAAGGGTGACCATTGGCCTTCACCAGCCAACAACTAAGTGGGAAGAACTTGGGCCAATCTACCTATGAGAAGGAAATGATGGCCATCTTACATGCAGTTGAGACCTGGCGACCCTACTTGTTGGGGCGACATTTCCAAATCCGCACAGATCATCACAGTCTTAAATATTTTCAAGAGCAACGCCTATCGTCCCCCCAACAAAATAAATGGTTAGCCAAAATGCTGGGATATGATTATAAGATCATTTACAAGAAAGGGAAAGACAACAGGGTAGCAGATGCATTGTCGCGCCAATTTGAGGAGGAAAGTACTCTGCTCGCAATATCCCTCCCCATTCCATACTGGATTCAAGAGGCTCGCAGGGAATGGTTTTCCCATCCCGGGCTCTCCCAACTCATTTCTCAATTACAGGCAGATCCTAATTCCAGCAAGGGCTACTCGTGGCAGAATGATATTCTTCGCTACAAGGACAGATTCGTCATATCACCAACATCCACCCTCAAAAGTCGCATTTTGGCAAAATTGCATTCATCCCCCATTGCAGGACATTCGGGCTTTCAGAAGACATACGCTCGCACCAGAAGATCATTTTCTTGGACCGGCATGAAACAGGACATCCTTACTTTTGTAGCAGAATGTGACGTCTGTCAACGCCACAAAGGGGAAACCGTCAACACACCAGGCACATTACAACCATTGCCCATTCCGGCGTCAATTTGGATGGAGGTCTCCATGGATTTCATTACAGGTCTTCCAAAGTCCGGTAACAAATCAGTCATCATGGTGGTTGCGGACCGACTGTCGAAGTATGCTCATTTCTGCGCCCTACCCCAACCATTCACACCCACTTTGGTTGCTCAAACTTTCATGGATCAAATCTTCAAATTGCATGGCATGCCCACTTCTATTGTGTCCAACCGCGACCCAATCTTCACCAGTAATTTTTGGCAGGAGCTCTTCAGAATACAAGGCACTCAACTCAAACTCAGTACTTCATATCATCCGCAAACAGATGGTCAAACCGAAGTCGTCAATAAATGTCTAGAAACCTACCTTAGGTGTTTCTCTTCAGAAAAACAACACCTTTGGGTACAGTGGTTACCTCTGGCGGAATGGTGGTATAACACCAACTATCATGCCACCACCAAAATGACTCCCTATGAAGCAGTCTATGGACAACTTCCGCCATCCCCCACTTCTTATCTCACGGGATGCTCCAAAGTACAAGCTGTGGATCAACTCCTACAACACCGTGCAACCATGCTTGCCCACCTGCGCGAGAATCTTCATCAAGCTCAAAACCATATGAAGCAACAGGCTGACCAACATCGCTCAGAGCGCCAATTTCAAGAAGGGGATCAAGTCTTTTTCAAGCTGCAACCATATAAGCAGACATCACTCAAAGACAAGGGCTATCAAAAGCTCTCTCCAAAATTCTACGGACCATATCAAGTACTTCAGCGCATTGGAGAAGTGGCTTACAAGTTGGCTTTGCCACCTACAGCAAAAATCCACCCAGTTTTCCATGTATCGTGTCTCAAGAAAGTGATTGGGAACAATTGTCGAGTTCAAACCAGTCTACCTGAGTTGGATGAAGAAGGATCAATCTGGCTTCAACCTGAACAAGTTCTAGACACTCGAGACAAGCACCTGGGCGGACACATGATTAAGGAAGTCCTCGTCAAATGGAAAGATACCTCACCGGAAGATGCAACTTGGGAACCAGCCGCTATTCTTCAGCAGTTTCTGCAGCTTCAACCTTGAGGACAAGGCTAGTCTTAAGGGGGAGGGCATGTTAGGGTCCCACCCTAACCCCCTTATTTATGTCATGGGATCACGTCATAGTCAAGAGTCAATACAACCCATATTAATATTTGTAAGTGGTTAACCCGCAATTAATTACGGGACCACAGTTAGTTGCAAATGGGCGGTAGTATTAGTTAGATGGTAAATGGGCGGTACTATTAGATAGATGGTATTAATAAAACCCACGATATTGGCTCGTGGTATTGCATGTATGAGTCATATATAAAGGATAGAGACTCCCTGCGAGGAGCATTGTGTCTTGTTTTGTAATCGAGCTCTGCTCTATTGGAGGTTGCCCCCTCGAAGAGGCCTGTGAACATTTCTCTCTGGATAATAAAATCATTGCTATTTTGTGCTCTGGTATATTTTCTTCGCATATTCTGTGTTCTCGGTATCTTTTCTTCGCAAATTCTATGTTTGGGTATCGCTTTGCAGGTTAAGAGCATAACACAATAGATTGCCTAGCGATTCTAGAGGAACCTCCATTTGTGGTGGATTAACTTCTGATGAAGGAAATAGAGTGACCCCGACTCCAAAATGGGTTGGAGTACTTGCTTGTGGATCCTCTGCAATTTCCTCTATCACAATCAAACATGGTGGAAGAGGAAGACCGTCAGGTCCGTAAAATATTTCTAGTGCCGAAGAAGGGGTTGTTTCGACAGCGACAGTTGTTTGAGGAACAAAACTCTCTGGACCGGTTACAGATGGAACTGGTTCAGTTATACAAGTATTTGCCCCCAGACTAGGATCAGTATTACTGTCCTTCTATGGCTGTTGAACTTCTTCTATAGAGGCAGGGTTTCCAGAAATGTTTGGAGTAACCGGAATCTCAGATGTAGTTGGAACACTAGTTCTAACTTTTGTAGGAGATTTTGAACCGGTTAAACGAGTTCGCTTTGTCCGTACTGTTTTCGATTCTGGAGACAAAGATGGTTGACTCGTAAGCCTCCGCGAACGACGGGGTTTCAATTGACTTTCTTCCACGATTGCGGATTACTCAATCAACCAAAATATTAAAAGGGGAAATTTGTGTTTCCGAACTGAATGAATTTTATTAGACGCTTTTAGACACAACTTGCTTTTTCACTTTTAAAGAGTCGAGAAAAAGCTAAAGATGACTCTAGTATCCTTCGATGTTTTAACGAGCCCAAAGTGACAAATGCTCGGATGGACTTTTTCTGTTATAGAGTCTGAAAAAGGCCAAAAGAAACTGCTCTGGAGATCTAGGCAAAGGGTGTGCCAAACCTTTCGCAAAACCACAGAATACGTTTTACGGTACGAGTGGTCGATCTTCGTGAATGCTGTGTTCACTGCATTACGATAAGTAGGGCGGCCGACACAGCTTCCTAAGGATAAAAGATATATGCCTATAGGGGTCTCCCAATATATACGCGACAGTACGTGGGAACACAATCCATATTAGCGCCACCAACTCTCAGGAGGAATCACCCACCTTCTTCGAGATCGGCAGTCACTATGTTTAACGATGCCGGAACACGTCTCTAGCCTAGACCTCTATGTTGTGCGTTATGTTACAAAGCGCTGTTAGGTTCATTCAGTTTATTTTAGGTTGATCTTTTTAAAGTTTGCCTTTCAAGGTTCACCACGAGATGTATGATACAAATTCCTAAATGCAGTCTAAGATGATAAGCAAGCTTTACAATCTTTCAACTTTGAAAATCCTAGCTACTAAGGGAAAAGAGAGCGACTATCTTTTCTCAAAGAGCAATCAGCACACTCTAATGCACTTTCCCTAAATCCAACATGCAAACTTATCAAATGCAAAATGCACAATGCAGGTGTTTGTTTTCACTTTCTTAGTATAAATGCCTACAAAGAAAGCTTTTTGCACAACTTTGAATTTGCTTTTACAATGATCAAAATAAACAAGTTCACTTTCTTCGAAATCAACAAGGGTAGAAGAGATTACAATCACTTTGCGATTTTCGAAATAAAGACTCATTTTGATACTTTGAAAAGAACAAATTCAAACCAATAAGCAAAAGTAAAACTATAATCAATCTGAACAAACAGCCAATGAGCTCTCTTCTAAGATCACTTTAAATCAGATCTGAATCAAAGGCTACAGAAAGACTACTTTACTCATGCAAAGGAAGACTGTAAATGATGCCACAAACACATAAAAACATTTACAATCTTTTTGTACAAAAATTGGGGCGGAATTCAGGCAAAGAAAAGGGTTATCAGACCAGCACCTATACTTGGTTAAAGGCTGCAAAAACAGAGATCAAAACAGGGCAAAGAAGGACAAAGAATCCCAGCTGCACATGGCCACACTGGTTCAGCGTAGGTCCAACACTGTCAGTTTGACATTCAGCGTAGGTAGCCCCTTCGGGACCTGCGTTGAAATGCAGACTGCCTTCACAGTGCCTGCGCTGAAGAGAGAAACTCTTGTTTCCCTTGGTTTCTGGGTCACAAAATGCTCAAAAATCAACTGTTTCAGGCCAAATCAGAAACACAAGCAAGGTATAAATAGAGGGATGCTTTGATAGGGTACTAAATACTATCACAAGGATCAATCAAATCATTTGTGGATCTAGTTTAAATCATAGACAAGTCCAACATACTGGATCAAAGCAGCAACTTTTACTTTGCATCCGGGAAAGATGCAGTTCAATAGTAGCTGTCAAGTCTATGAAGTAAACAAATGACAGAAACACAAATTAAATGAATAAACAAGTTCTTCCCCAGCGGAGTCGCCAATTTGTTGTGGGGAAAAATGCCTATTTAGGACGATCCTATCCACCTAAGGTGTGACAGTGCCTTAGCAACAAACGAATACAGCTATCATGATTTCTTCCCTTATGAAATATGAAAGAGAGGAGATCGGCAGACTTACCGTTATCTTCCGGTTGTCCCTCGAACTAGATCCTCTTCTCTTTGTGTGTCCACAGCTACTTGCCTCCTCGCTTGATCAAGAGAACAACTACTTGAATCCCATGAGATCACAAGAGAACAGCTACCTGTGACAAGAGAACAACTACTTGCAACAAGAGAAGAACACAATACAAAGGCAAATATACATATTCATAAATGATTCAGGATTAGAAGTAAATCAAATATACTAATGCAATTACACAAAATACATCAGCATATAGGAGAGAATCAAGATAGCTTTATTGAAAGTAACAGGGTTCAGGAAGAGATACAACCCATAGGGCTCCAACCCAGCATCTCCTTCCCAGCAGAATGGAATCCCTTCTTCAGCTCCTTTCAAAGCATAACACACCCAATATTTCTAGCCACAAACCAACAACAATTCTTTGCAAATACTAAATTCCACTCTCCCTAGACCTCATGAGAGAGATCTATATATAGGAGTTTTGGAGAAAGGATGAGTCAGCTTGAGGCTGGTATGAAGCTGACTAGTGTCCTCTCCCACTTCAGTTCTTGAGTCCACTTGGAGGTTATTGCTTCCACTTGGAGATTTGGAACCTCTTACTCATCACCAGTCGAATTCCCTGATCCAAGTGTCATTTTGGAAGCTTCCTGGGCATTGACACCTTGAGGAATGACTCTGCAACATGTCCAAACTCGCCCAGCGCAGGTAGCATTCTTTGCAGTTGACATTCAACGCAGGTAGACAGTGGAGCAGTTGACATTCAGCGCAGATGCTCAGTGGAGCAGTTGACATGATCCAGAATTGCCTTGTTTTTGAGTGTTTTCAGGTGGAGAACTTTTGTTAAGTGCTGTGGTTTGCTGGCCTTGTTCCTCTAGGGGTAGGAACAACATGTTTAGGGACTTTGGATCCCTTGATTATTGACATTTCATGCTCAGTGATGCAAGGCACAAAAATGTCTATAACATTACTTTTGTAAAAGAAAAGAAAATCTTTGATAAAGGGTTTGCCAGCTTAAGTGCACCCTAATAAAGATAAGTAAAAATGGTAGGATGAGTAGATGGGTAAGTAGAAGAATGGTTGCAGAATTGTGATGATTGATTACATAAGATCATATTATTCACCTTCATCATCAAAGTTCTAAGTATGGATGAAAATTAAGCATTTATCAAAGTACACAAAGTCAATTTATTAACCTCCCTCATTCATTACATTTTCTATTTAACTAATTTCCAAGAAAAGTCTTAAAGTACCTAAAATCTTAAGTTAAAGGGGCTCAGAGCATTTCTCTGACTTCTAGATGGACTGGACCCTTGGCCCAATAACTTATAGGTCCTAAGTACTAAAAGTCTCCTCATGAACATCCACCCCCTTCAAATTCACTCATATTCCCAAATAAATCCCTTCCCTTATGAAAAACATCAATTTCCTAAGGAAAAATCATTTTCCCCTAATAAACCCCTTTCTCTAAGGATAAAACCTTGTTATCCTAGAAAATGTGATCATTTCCCCATGAAAAGACCCTTTTTCTCATAAGAAACCAAAAAGATACTTTAACCTAAGTATAATGTGTTTGTGACAAAATAAAAGAATGAAATGCATTATACTTAGCGCTTTATTCATTCTCCACGAATATCATATTAATTTCTAACTTATTTGTATTAAATCCTGAAAAAACAATAAACCCTCCCATATAGTTATATAATAAAAACCATTATATTAATATCCTGCCCCAAAAAAGTTTGAAATATAAACTTTATAAAAACCCTATATAAAAAGAGATTAATTAATCGATCTGCATTAATTAATAATCGACCCCGCCAATGAAATCGCCCCTGACACCCTAACCACACCATAATCCCTGATTAACTTAATCTTGCCACTTTTAAAACTCCATGGGACCCTCCATTTAACCTCGTGACGAAACCCCCACCCCGATCACCTTGCGATCTGCCCCCTTTTGATCTGATGGTTGACGATCATATCAGGCGGCCTCCGAAGGTCGAACTTTACCCGCTCGATATGGGTGGTTTCACTTTAGGCCCCTATGCTATGTGTCGCCCAAAAAATGGTAACGGGCAACCTTCCCCCAAAACCACCCCAGCCCAAAAGCGATGTGACCAAAACCCCCTTATTTCCTCCTGCTAGATGACAAAACATCTCATCCCCCACTTAATGCCAAACATACCTTTCCCCGTGTACCTGCCAAATTGGTTGACTTTACAAATAAAACTAAAAAAATCATTGTTTTTGGTTTTATCATATAAAACACTCAGACCTCCATGCAACTGCCAACCCACGTCCAACCGCCAACCTACCAAAGTTGCTAAACTTCCAGTCCATTCTTCAGTCACATACACCTCCTGCAAACTATGCATAGTCACCCATCAACCTGTTTAGAGCCAAACCAGGTATTTATCCAAATTCACCGAGAAAACATGTCTCATTCCTAAAGCCTGTTACTCAATTGCTTTAAGTTATTAAGTAATTAAGTAAAACAATTGCCTGACAACACAACTACTTTGAATTGAACCAATTTGCCCCCAATTTGACTGAAAACCCTTTGCCCCCATTCCTGAATCCATAAGATCCAAGGATGACTGCTCCAGTTGCAATGAATGTCCTACCAATTACTACTCCCCATCGAGACTTAGATCATCTCCCTTTGGTAGACAAAGACTTTCAAATCAAAGACACGTCTGTTCATGAATCCCCACTGGAGTTATACTATAAGTATAGAGACCAATACTTAAACCACACAGATAAAATGGGTCTTTGGGAATCAAATTTTCCCAAGTAACAAGTCCCTAGAGTTCATATCTTCCAGGAAATTTTCCACTATTGCCATATGAATTACAGTCCCAAGCAAATAGCAGTGATGACTCCTAACCATATTGTATTATTCACCATCACTGTTGAATCCATTATTGAAATACAGCAGTTGCAACCAGGGAAAATCCTGACCCCCATTTCTATTGGAGACCTGCTTGATAGATTCCCTAGAATCACCTCCATCAAACTTGCTCAATTATTCGAGACCTTCATTATGGAAGAGAAAAACATTCCAAAGGACCCTCCCCCATACATGTGGACCATATTCTCTGAACTTGGCCGAGACATTATATCAATGATATCTAGTGTTTTAGGCTCTACTACTAGTGAGTTTTTTTATGAGATTATTATAGCCTTCATGTCCATTTTCTCTCCTAGACAACCCCCTACCATCATGTTTGATTATTCCAAATTCATTGTAGATAAAATGCATGATCAATTCATAAGAATGGACAATGAAATAGTATTCAAGTACTCATCAGTTTTATATCATATTTTCCTATACTATCAAGCTGATAAATTCCCATTCACACTTCAAAATCTTGATAATGGAGGCAACACAAGATCAATATCTTCTGGACCTCATTAATCCACCAATATGATTCTCCATATACTTATACAGATTTCATAGATCTTTTTGTGCACCTAGTGGCAACCATGTTGTTAGGAAGTCCTCCCCCCAGGATCAGTGTAGATATCAGGAGGGTCCTACAGTTGTCCAAACAATACAGAGTGGGAGATTGGTACTTGTACCAAAATCACACTAAAATCAGAATATATGGCTGTGAGTTAGCACCCTACAAACTACCAAGATACCTCCCCATGAGATTGTTTGCTCTAGAGTACTACAGGAAAATAATTAATTCAGATGAGGTACATTTTGTAAAGGCCAAGAAGAAAGCTCAACTCAGAATAAAAGACTAGCTTGGCCCCTTTATATGCAACAATAGGGAAGCTGGAAGAGAAGCAGAAGAAATCCTTCAAAGGCTTAGACTAAAACAGAGCTTCATATGGAGATATGACCCTTTTGATTTCATCTGCAATAGAAGACAAAAGAACAAATTGTCTCCCTATATCCACCACAGAATTCCTGAGATAGAACAATATGAAAATCAACTAGAATGGGTGGAGAACACTTTAGTAGATAGAGATAGCACAGAAGTTGATGTTAATAATGTATTAATTGATCTAGAGAGGAGACTTGATGAAGATTCTTTTGTACAGGTGCCAGGAGAATCCCTGTCCCAAAGGGAAACATAGGAACATAGTGAGCAACAAGCAGAAGAAGGACCTCAAGAGCAAGAAGAATCAGAGCAACCAGACATATCAGAAGAGTTGGCTCAACCAGAACACATCATGAGTACTCCTCCTATTGTACAGACTCCTCTAAATGAGGAGAAGAATCCCAAAAGAGATAGGGAGGAGGCCACTCCTTCTAGCAGACCTATTGCACAGACTTATGTCAAAAGGCAAAGGTTAAATCCTTTTTCAGAACAAGAGTTCACAAAGGAAACAACTAGAACCACAGGTACAGAAAGGGCAGAGAGCAGGCAGGCCACTCCCTCTAGAGGAACACAAGAACCTTCCACTACACAGGCTCAAATGCTGGAAAGACAACAGAGCATGGAAGTATCCTCATTCAGGGCTCCAACTAGCCAGGACCAAGACATTAGAGAGAAATACAAAGAGATAAAGGCCAGAAATGAAAGGTTGAAGGCTCAGAGCTATGCACAATACCTTAAAATGGCTCCCACTAATTAAACAAGGCTAATGTCAGCCTTTGATGTAAAAGAAGGTAAGATGCAAATGACTTTCATGAAGCCTATCATACAACAGCCTAGGTCTATAGCAGATTACTTGAAGATAGATTTTGAGGTGCTGGTAAAGTATATACATCCTATCGAGTGAATAGAATTTCACAAACAGACCGGAGGGATGGTTTGTTCCACATTAACCAACAAGGCCATTACAGCACATCAACTACAAAATTCGCTGAATAATATATCAGCGCAATTCAAGCTAGAAAAGGCCTCTTCACAAGACAAGGATACTAGGATAAAGTCCTTAGAGGACTTAATCATAGAGTTGGGGCATGATCCCAAGGATGTAAAGGCTACAGAAAGGCTAATCAAAAAGAAAAATGATGACATAGCTGCCTTAAAAAAGTAGCTCAAAATCCCTCATCGGCATCATCCACAAACAGCGAAATTATTAGAAACTCAGAAGGAATA
This sequence comes from Pinus tabuliformis, assembly GCA_031772625.1. Classification (NCBI taxonomy): domain Eukaryota; kingdom Viridiplantae; phylum Streptophyta; class Pinopsida; order Pinales; family Pinaceae; genus Pinus; species Pinus tabuliformis. The sequence continues at coordinate 872,356,724 of CM062815.1, forward strand.
GGAAGAGATTATGGACTTAGTCCTTAATATAAATGATCAGTTAAAGGAAATAGAGAAAGAACTAGACAAATTGTTGCAGTCTAAACATAGTGAGTTGGCCACCACTCCACAGACTGTAAATCCTATAGTCTCTATAGCAGTGCCCTCTACATTGGCTACTTCCTTAGCACCAATAGTCCCGCCTACTATAGCCATGCCAATCACAGGTACATCTACAAATGCAGGTACATCTATAGAGAAGGTAGCAGAATTAGTGAAAGCCGTGGAAGAAATGACTATCCAGGATACAGAGCTTAAAAGGCTTGAAGAAAGAGTGTCAAGCTTGGAAACTGATAGCAAGCTTGCAAAGATACAGCAGAAAGAAGAAGCCTAGAAGAGTCAAAGAATGGGTGAAAGGATAAAATTCCTTGAAAAGGATTTAACATTACAACAGCCACTAGGACAAATAAAAGAAATTTTTGATGCAGGAAAGTGTTCCCTCTGCGGACAGAGGCAACCCCTCTAGCCCTAGAGTGGGTCTAGTCACAAACAAGGACAAATTAACAAAAATTTTCCTTAAATAGTTCAAGTTGGAGGCCTACCTCAACCGGTGGTTGATGGAGTACCGTTGCGCTACTCCAGCTTCCACTTCCTTCTTCCAACGAGTAATCAACCTGAAACAATGCAAAGGAAATACAACAAAGCACGTAACCGGAACAACAATGATCTATTTACCCACAAAGTCAAGAAGTCATGAGCTATCTAGTACATTACATATAATACATAGGAAATCATCATTAATTGCATTAATTATGAAATAAAGTAAGCTTACAACGAAGGTCTTGATGTCACAAGCCTTCTCAGAGGGATCCAACTAGCATGTTCCTCAAGCATTCACTCTTGAAAGTGGATCTCTCAATACACAAGTCTCTCTCACTCACAAGTTCTACACAAGATCAAAAGCACTTCACAACCTTCCTCAAACTCTCAACAAACCCACACTGGTCACACTCACACCAGCAATCTAGTAAACTCACAATACTACCAGCAACACTCCAAAGAATAAGAATTCCAAACTTCCAAAAACTAGCAGCCCATAGCAATGGTGAGAGTTTAAATAGGAGAATTAGTCTCCATGAAAGGTGGGAGGATGAGCTTATCTCCAAGGAAGGTAGCACAAATGATGGAATAGCCATGCCAGAGAAAGGAGGGCGACATAAACAAGGCCAACAACTAGGTCTGGAGTCATCTGGAAGGCCGACTGTTGGAACAAATTCGCCCAATCTGGATCATCGCAGGCACATAACTGGTATGCCACACTGACATTTCTATTACATAATGGAGATAGTCATGTCATCGCAGTAAACTACAAGAAATAGTTGCACTGGCACATGAAATTCAACCATCGCGGGAATCACGTGTACTTCCGCGATGGTAGCACTTCTGGACTGTTTTGGAGCGCTCATCAACGTGTTTATTTGGCCAACAGACGCGATGAGGCAGAAACTTGGGAAAAGTGGGTCATTTGGCAACATCAGAGAGCATGAGCATGAATTATTTGGGACTCATGACATAGTAGGAAGAATGGGATGAAGGCAGTGACAAATTACTGTGTAACCCCCTAAAGTATGAAGCCCGAGAGAGAGGGAGGGGTGAAATGCTTTACGAAACTGACTAAACTGGAACACCATCTGGAAAAACCTTCACAAAAGTACAACTGATATCTCTGATAATGAAGTACATGTAGTCTAGGCATGGGCACAACCATCCAAAAGACATACGAACTAGGTCTGTGGTATGGATGTAGCCATCTAGCTAATGAGACCATGATGATGATAAAGGTATGGTCGCAACCATCCATGAATGAGTCATGTAATCATAAAACCAATCCACGCAGCCCGAACATGTGTAATATGAGTTTGGGGTCTTGAATCCATCCGATCATAGTACAAATTCTAACATGCGAATAGATGTGCTGAGGTCGAGCATGATAGAAAGTCGCTTGATTTCTGTCAATGATGAATACTGTTAACAAGCGCGAGAAAAACCACCAATAATGCCAATGGCTGTCAAGGTACTATCTAGCACAATCCACAGAGTGTGAAAAAGGAGCTGAAGTAGAATACTCATGGAATCACCCAATCGACAACCAATGATGAAAGTCGACCGTCAGGTGTGAAGAACTTGCCATTGAGGCATGCAAGCTCTAAGGTACCAAAGGGTATCTCTAGATCAATCTCCTGGATAAGGAGCTGAAGTTGACAGGAGACGACCCGTCACAGGAGGGCCGTATGTTCCCCCATCAACGACATGAGATAAGGAACAAGAGGTAGATAGTGAAGCAGAGTATCAGAGGAGAAGACGAGGGTGTAAACTGTAGAAGGATTATACTCTTGAACATGTCGGTGACACGACTCCGGAGGGTGGCAACATTTAGATACCAAGGGATCAGAGGCACAATGGAGATAGCATGAATCAGATGGAATGAGGCTAGAATGATAACCCAAACCCGCGGAAGGCCAAATGATGATGTATGGATGTCCCAACCTGACAAGAAGAAAAAGTGTCGATGTTCAAGATAGACTAGCTGCCATAGACAATCAATGATAAACCTGTTGTTGAGTCCAACCTAGTAATAATTTAACAAGCCGTAGGAAGGAGAAGCTCGAGTCTTGTCGTGGTGATGAGTCCAATGTCGTCAGGGTTTAACGAGTTCGACATAAGTAAAACTTGGAGCCTTTTTCATGTTTAGAGAGTTTGAAAAAGACATGGAAAAGAAAACTCCATGGGGGTCCTTTTTCGTAGAGTTGTGTCTCTCAAGCCCGAATAGGTATAAATGATACTCGAAAGAACCACCCGACCATTACGATCGAGGAGTACTTTTCGTAGGTAGTGACTTTGACACGAAAAAAGTAAAAAAGCGGTTGGAATCACGTCATTTCGTAACTGATAACGAGCTTGAAACGACAAAGCCCGACAATATTTTCGCATTTCTACGGTCAGAAAAGAGCTTAAAGCAGACCGCCTCTTATTCTGTTTAACGAGTTAAAAGGGAAAACTCGGCAATCTTTTCGTTTTTAAATGGTTGGAAAAGAGCTGAAAGTAGACCTCCATTTTTATTTTATTTAACGAGTCAAAAAGGGAAAAATACTCGGCTATCTTTTCATCTTTTACGAGTCAGAAAAGAGCTTAAAGGAGACTCGTCCTAGATGAATGAGTGGTATAAAGGGTAGCAACTGGTTTTGGCAATGGTGAACTACTCAAAACATGTAATGGTCAAGAGGCTAGCTAATAAAACCACTCATCGCTGCGGTTCCTCAGGAAAGGAAAAACAACCAAGTGAAAGCATATGATTGGCCAAAGAGATGGTGGCAATGGAATGAAACAACCAAGGCTCATCTAGCAGAAATTAGCGGATAAAAATGGCAATCACGAGATGTAAATCGGGTATGGGTTCATTTTTACACAAGCTTGAACCATGGAGAACTTTGCTTGGATTCAGTTTCATGTTTACAAAAGCTTGAAACGAAAAACTATGCTTGTTATAAGTTCGCATGCCCCCAGCATAATGAACGCAAATCGATGTACATGCCCCCCAAGCTTCATTGCATTCAACAAGGTGGATGGAATGAAGGGTCACTTTCGAGATCTTGGAAAGACTCGACTTGGATTTTATAAGATCTTAATCAAAGAATCGATTTGGAAAGGGAGTTGTTTCATTTTTTAATGAGGTTGACATGGTGAAAGAACTATCCTCATAATCCTTGTTTCATTTTGAAATGAGCTTGACACAAGATCAGGAACTATGCTCGACACTCCTTGTTTCATTTTTTAACGAGGTTGACACAGTAACAGAACCATCCTCATAACCCTTGTTTCATTTTTAAGCGAGCTTGACACAAGATCGGGAACTATGCTTGTAGCCCTTGTTTCATTTTTTAAAGAGCTTGACACAAGATCAAAACTATCCTCGGACACCTTGTTCATGGGCCACACAAGAAAATGGCTCCCAAGAGGTCTTCACAGGATGGAAGAAACACACTCTGGAAGGAATACATGTCATGATGCACCAATGATAGATCAGGTTCTAATGCCCCCAGTACATGATGTACGAGACCATCTGCATGATCATCAGTAGAGGCGGAGATGGAACGGGTAGCCACATAATTGACCTGTGGCAAAGAAGGTACTCCTTGAGAGCAAAAATCGAGAGGGGATGACAGCTGTGCAGGAGGCACCAGGGGATTAAAGAACAATAATTGATCAATAGTCACCATTCTTCCGTGGTGTGGAAAACAAACCACATGGAAAAGGGAAGAAACGAGGGCCCCCATGGCACAAATATAGTCACGGCCAAGGAGAAGAATAAAATTCGCACCTTGGACAACCATGACGTCTATATAAATGGTTTTGCCCCCCAAGTAATTGGAAACTTTGGGAGGATCCCTATAGGTTGACAAGGTTCTTCGTCGAATGCCAATAGATTCTCTGTGACCGACACAAGCTGTGGGGAACCCAAAGCTTGCCAAGTAGTGGAAGGCATAAGACTGATAGACGCACCCTCATCCAACACAGTGCCAGGTACTCCATTATCGTAGGCGTGTACTTTAATCTCGAAAGGCACATAGGATGGAAGGAAAAAAGTGGTCAAATGGCTCCAGTTGAAGGTGACAACCAAACTACTTGGTGGGGGAATCGTATGATTGCCCCCCTACCCCCCAAGGACCGAAGAAGGACTCTCGGGATCAGCTGGGATAGGAGAGTCGTTTTTGGACGCTGGAGAATCTGACGAGACGAGAAGAACATGAGCATGATGCTCTCCCAAGATAGAGCGATCAAAAGGTGGTGAACCTAAGTCGACACTCTTTCCGACCAATGGTTGGTCTTGAGCAAGCAGAGCACAGCCGGGCTCGGAAGAAGAAGGATGGACAAGAGAAGAATCTACGTCAATTTCTTAGTCAATGGAGTCTGGAGAAAGCCACTGATAACTAATGAGAATTTGGGGTGAAGAAGCTGTAAGACTTTCAAAAACAACGGAAGCTTTATCCATGAGCAGACAAAGGTGAAGGGGATGGATGCCTCCACATAGCTTACAGGGGAATCGAATCTTCCTGTCCTTCTTACCATTGGCAGTTGCTAGAATAGCATCACATTGAGCTACAGAGGACAATGAGGGAAGAACCGGATCGTGAGACCATACTTCTAGGATCCGTGGAATACCAGGACAATCACAAAGAAGATGGTCATCCTTGCATAATTTACAAGGAAACTTAACCTTCCGCAGAGGAATAGAAGGTGGTTCGACCTGAGATGTACTCAGAGCAGTAACTACATAGGTGGCCTTGCATTTATTGGACTTCTTCTTCTTCTTTGTCTTCTTCTTCTTCTTCTTCTTAGTCTCCTGGTTAGTTAACGTGAAACTTTCACCACGCGAAGGAGGAGAGGAGGAGGAGGAAATAGGGGAAGAAGGCATAGGCTCAACCTTGGATTCAACATTTCTTGGTTCGGACGAAGGAGACGGTACAAGAGTCATAGCACTCGAGACCACCGAGGTTGAAAACAACGATACGGGCAAAACGACGGTTATCCCAGGCAATGATAGTGTTGCCATATACGAAGCACCGGCATTTCCAAAAGAAGGAAATGGACCCGGATTTCCATCTGGGGGGGAAAACCTTGGCCGGTAGACTCAGGGAATGTTTCCATCGAGAACGAGAAAGAACCCTACTCAAGCTAACACAAACAAGATCTAACCAGGCAAATGTAAATCGTGGCCGAATAAATTTTAAGACACAGGAACAAAACTTGAGCTTTTCATCCTTAAAGAGTCGAGAAAAGGAAAAAAGATGACTCTAGTCGCCTTTGAATATTTAATGAGCCTGAAGTGACAAGTGCTCAGATGGACCTTTTCTTTTATGGAGTTCGAAAAGGAATGAAAGTGACTACTCTAGAGAACTAGGCAAAAGGTTTACAAGACAAATCCGTAAAACTGCATATACACCTTGGTAGTCATATGAAAACCAAGGACTTTCCGTACAGTAGTCGATCTTCCATAATGATGTGTTCAGTGCATTACGGCTTGTAAGGCGGCAGACACGGCTTCCTATGGATAAAGGATGATAAATTAGTGGGGTCTCCCCATATACTCAACGGTACGTGGGAGCACAAATCCGTACTAGACCACTATTGAGTCACAGAAGGAGGAATCACCCAACCTTGAGTGGAAACAAAAGTGACTAGGTTTAACGACATCGGAGCACATCTCTAGCCTAGACCTCTAAATGTGTGCATTATGTTCCAATGTGTTGTTAGATTTATTCAGTTCATTTTAAATTTGATCTTGGATTATGATTCAATTTTCAGGCCTTACAGTATGTATATAACAAAAGCTAGGATGCAGCTAAAATGAATAAAATATTCTTTTTCTTTGATGAACACCTACCTATGGGAGGGTAGAGAGATCATTCCCAAACCAAGAAAACCAAGGCAACAAACAGTCACTCAATGCAAGAAGACATCAATTCTTAAATTGCGCGGATACTACTAATGAGAGATCTAATCATTTGCTTTTAAATATGCAAATTTACTTTCACTTTCGCATGCTAAATGAAATGCAATCTTTTTTATTTTGATTCCTTTAATCTAAAAGAAACCAATAAGCAATAGACAAATGTGGAAAAACAGTTGATCCAAACAATTGTAATCTATGTCCGGGTAGTGAAGAGAAATCGAAACAATGCCAAGATTTTTCCAATAACAATCACTAAACAATCAACCAAAAGTAAGCAAAGGGGAAGGCTCAATCAAACCAACAGCAAGCAGCAAACGAATCTTTGCAAACAGGTAACCAAGCGAAATTGATCCAAAAGACTTGAAACAATGAAATTAGGTCACAAAGCAAGAAAAACAAGATTCATTTAACAATGCTCACAAGAAAGTGCCTCAGCCTCTAAATAGTGAAAAACAAGTCATCAACCACGTGGGAACAGCAAGGGAATAGCAAGGCTGACGGATTCAGGAGGCAGAATTGAAACATTCAATTGTACAGCGATCAACGCGGGCAATATACTAGCAATAAAGAGCTGATAAGGAACAATACGCAGCAACAAAGTGATGTCAACGTGGAAGTACACAACTTTTCCACGATGGCCCGATTTATACAAACGTCGTGACTGTTAAGCGTAATAACGCGATGAACAGGATACTAAAAAAGTGGTGACGCGATGACAGCACGACTGTTAAATTAAAAGTCGCGATGATGTTCAAAACACTAACAGGTGAAAAAAAAATTACTGTTACACAGTAATTTGTCACTGCCTTCATCCCAGTGTCCCTAATGTGTCATGAGTCCAAAATCATTCATGCTCATGCTCTCTGATGCTGCCAAATGACCCACATTTCCAAAAGTTTCTGCCTCATCACATCTGTTGGCTTAATAAACGCGCTGAAGGGCACTCCAAAACAGTCTAGAAGCGCTTCCATCGCGGAAGTACACGTGATTCCCGCGATGGTCGAATTTCATGTGCCAGCACAACTACCTCTTGTAGTTCCCGGTGATGACATGACTAGCTACATTATTCATTGGCGATGTCAGCGCAGCAGACAAGTTATGTGCCTGTGATGATCCAGATTGGGCGAATTTGTTCCAAAAGTCGGCCTTCCAGATGACTCCAGACCTGGTTGTTGGCCTTGTTTATGTCGCCCTCCTTTCTCTGGTGTGGTTGTTCTGTCATTTTTGCTACCTTCCTTGGAGATAAGCTCATCCTCCCACCTTTCATGGAGACTCCTTCTCCTATTTAAGCTCTCACCATTGCTATGTGCTGCTAGTTTTTGGATAGTTTTGGATTTCTTAGTCTTTGGAGTGTTGTTGTTAGTACTTGTGAGCTTGTTAGATGGCTGGTGTGAGTGTGACAAGTGTGGGATTGTTGAGAGCTTGAGGAAGGTTGTGAAGTGCCTTTGACCTTGTGTAAAACTTGTGAGTGAGAGAGACTTGTGTATTGAGAGATCCACTTTCAAGAGTGAATGCTTGAGGAACATGCTAGCTGGATCCCTCTGAGAAGGCTTGTGACGTCAAGACTTTGGTTGTAAGCTTACTCTATTTCATAATTAATGCAATCAATGATGTTTTCCTATGTATTGTACGTAATGTACTAGATAGCTCATGACTTATTGACTTTCTGGGTAAATAGATCATTGTTGTTCCGGTTACGTGCTTTGTTGTATTTCCTTTGCATTGTTTCAGGTTGATTACTCATCGGGAGAAGGAAGCAAAAGCTGGAGCAGCGCAACGGAACTCCATGGACTATCGGTTGAGGTAGGCCTCCAACTTGAACTATTTAAGGAAAATTGATGTTGATTTGTCCTTGTCTGTGATTAGACCGATTCTAGGGCTAGAGGGGTTGCCTCTGTCCGTAGAGGGAACACTTTCCTAAATCACAAATTGGTGACTCCACTGGGGAGCTGGGCTTTGTTCTTTTCTTGTTCACTCTTGCCTTGATTTTTTCTTTTGGTCTCTTTTGAAGTTTTGGGGATTAGTTACATGTTTTCTTAGTTTCCTGGCCTGATCTGGGAAATGTCCTTATTTTCTTAAAGATTGATTGTTTTTAGTTTGGGAAATTTTGTTCGCCTGTTATTGTTTTGAGCATCATCACGACTTTTAATTTAACAGTCACGTTGTCATCGCGTCACCCCTTTTGTAATATCCTATTCATCGTGTAATTACGCTTAACAGTCAAGACAGTTTTGTTTATCGGACCATCGCGGAAAAGGCGTGTACTTCCGCGCTGACATCGCTTTGTTGCTGCGTATTGTTCCTTATCAGCGCTTTATTGCTAGTATATTTCCCGTGCTAATTGTTGTAGAATTGAATTTTTTCAATTCTGCCTTCTGAATCCATCAGTCTTGCTAGTCCCTTGCTGTTCTCACTTGTTCGATGACTTGTTTTTCACTGTGTAGAGGCTGAGGCACTTTCTTGTGAGCTTTGTTAAATGAATCTTATTTTTCTTGCTTTGTGACCTAGTTTATTGTTTCAAGTCCTTTGGATCAGCTTCGCTTGTTTTCTTGTTTGCAAGGTTTCGTTTGCTGCTTGTTGTTGGTTTCATTGAGCCTTCCCCTTTGCTTACTTTTGGTTTATTGTTTAGTGATTGTTATTGGACCAATCTTGGCATTGTTTCGATTTCTCTTCACTACCCGGACATAGATTACAATTGTTTGGATCAACCGTTTTTCCACATTTGTTTGTTGCTTATTGGTTTCTTCAAATTAAAGGCATAAAAATAAAAAAGATTGCATTTCATTTAGCATGTGAAAGTGAAAGTGAATTTGCATTTCAAGTTGCATATTGAAAAGCGAATGTTTTAAATCTCTCATTAGTAGTATTTGTGCACTTTAACGATTGGTGTTTGTTTGCATTGAGTGACTGTTTTTTTGCCTTGGTTTTCTTGGTTTGGGAATGATCTCTCTACCCTCCCATAGGTAGGTGTTCATCGAAGGAAAAAGATATTTCATTCATTCACATCCTAGGTTTTGTTATATACATACGGTAAGGCCCGAAAATTGAAACATAATCCAAGATCAACTTTAAAATGAACTGAATAAATCTAACAACGCATTGGAACATAACGTACACATTTAGAGGTCTAGGCTAGAGACGTGCTCCGGCGTCGTTAAACCTGGTCACTTTTGTTTCCACTCAAGGTTGGGTGATTCCTCCTTCGGTGACTAAATAGTGGTCTAGTACGGAATTGTGCTCCCACGTACCATCGAGTATATGGGGATACCCCACTAGGTTATCATCCTTTATCCATAGGAAGTCGTGTCTGCCACCTTACAAGCCGTAACACACCGAACGCAGCATTCAGGAAGATTGACTGTCGTACGGAAAGTCCTTGGTTTTCATATGACTGCCAAGGTGTATATGCAGTTTTACGGATTTGTCTGGTAAACCTTTTGCCTAGTTCTCTAGAGTAGTCACTTTCGTTCCTTTTTGGACTCCCTAAAAGAAAAGTTCCATCTGAGCACTTGTCACTTCAGCCTCATTAAATATTCGAAGGCGACTAGAGTCATCGTTTTTACTTTTCTCGACTCTTTAAACATGAAAAGGTCTTGTTTTGTTCATGTGTCTTAAAATTTATTTGGCCACGATTCACATTTACCCTATTAGATCTTGTTTGTGTTAGCTTGAGTAGGGTTCTTTCTTATTCTCGATGGCGGCATCCCCCGAGCCTACCAGCCAAGATTTTCCTTCAGATGGAAATCCTGGTCCATTTCCTTCCTTTGGAAATGTCGGTGCTCTGTATATGGCAACATTGTTGTTGCCTGGGATAACCATTGGTTTGCCTGTATGGCTGTTTCCAACCTCGGTGGTCCCGAGTGTCATGACTCTTGTTCCACCGTCTCCTTCGTCCGAACCAAGACATGTTGCTTCCAAGGTTGAGCCTACGCCTTCTTCTCCTGTTTCTTCCTCCTCCTCTCCTCCTTCGCCTGGTGAAAGTTTCATAGTAAGTAAGTAGGAGCCTAAGAAGAAGAAGAAGAAGACGAAGAAGAAGAAGAAGTCCGATAAATCCAAGGCCACCTGTGCAGTTACTGCTCCAAGTCCATCCCAGGTCGAACCACCTCCTGCTACTTCGCGGAAGGTTAAGTTTCCTTGTAGATTATGTAAGGGTGAACATATTCTTCGTGATTGTCTTGGAATTCCAAGGATCCTAGAAGTATGGTCTCATGATTTGGTTTGTCCCTCATCATCCTCTGCATCTCAAGGAAATGCTATTCTAACAACTGTCAATGGTAAGAAGGATAGGAAGATTCGATTCCCCTGTAGGCTATGTGAAGGCAACCACCCCCTTCACCTTTGTCTACTCATGGATAAAGCTTCCGCCATTTTGGAAAGTCTTACACCTTCTTCACCCCAACTTCCCATTGGTTACCAGCGGCTCTCTTCAGACCCTCCCTCAATTGACAAAGACATTGACTTAGATTCTTCTCTTGATGTCCTCCTTCTTCTGAGCCTGGCTGTGCTCAGCTTGTTCCAGACCAACCATTGGTCGGAAAGAGTGTCGACTTGGGTTTGCCACCTGTCACTCACTCTGTTTCAAAAGAGCATCATGCTCGTGTTCTCCTCGTCTCATCAGATTATCTAGGGTCTGAAAACGACTCTCCTATCCCAGCTGATCTAGGGAATCCTCCTCCAGTGCCTAGGGGAGCAGGGGGGCAATCATACGGTTCCCCCACCAAGTAGTTTTGCTATCACTTTCGATTGGAGTCAATTGACTACTTTCTGCTTTCCATCCTATGTGACTTTCGAGATTACAGTATACACCTACGATAAGTCGGAACCTGGCACTGTCCTCGATGAGGGTGCATCTGTCAGTGTTATGCATTCCACTACTTGGCAAGATTTGTGTTCCGCACAGCTTGTTCTGGTCACACAGAATTTGTTGGCATTTGACGGAGAACCCTGTCAACCTCTAGGGATCCTCCCAAAGTTGCCTGTTACTTTGGGAGGCAAAACTGTCTATATAGATGTCATGATTGTCCAAGGTGAAAATTTCAGTCTTCTCCTTGGCCATGACTATATTTATGCCATGGGGGCCCTCATTTCTTCCCTTTTCTGTGTGGTTTGTTTTCCACACGATGGAAGAATGGTGACTATTGATCAATTATCATTCTTTAGTCCCCCGGTCCCTCCTACACAGTTGTCATCCCCTCTCGGTTCCTGCTCACAAGCAGTGCCTTGCCGCACGTCAATTATGTGGCTACCCGTTCCATCTCCGCCTCTGCTGATGATCATGCAGATGGTCTGGTACATCATGTACTCGGGGCATTGGAACCTAATCTGTCATTGGTGCATCATGACATGTATTCCTCCCAAAGTGTTTTTCTTCCATCCCGTGAAGACCTCTTGGGAGCCATGTTCTCGCATGGCCCATGAACAGGCGCCCGAGGATAGTTCCGATATTGTTTCAACCTCGTTAAAAAACGAAACAAGGTGTCTGAGGATAGTTCTGATCTTGTGTCAACCTCGTTAAAAAACAAAACAAGGTCTCCGAGGATAGTTTTGATATTGTCTCAACCTCGTTAAAAAATGAAACAAGGAGTTCCGAGGATAGTTCTGTTCTTGTGTCGACCTCATTAAAAAATGAAACAAGACGTCCGAGGACAGTTCTTGTCTTGTGTCAACCTCGTTAAAAAATGGAACAAGGAGTCTCGAGCACAGTTCCTTCTCTTGTGTCAAGCTTGTTACAAAATGAAACAAGGGTTATGAGGATAGTTTTTTTATTGTGTCAACCTCATTAAAAAATGAAACAACTCCTCCTTTTCCAAATCAAGTCTTTGATTAAGATCTCGTAATATCCAAGTCGAGTCCTTCCAAGATCTCGAATGTGAACCTTCATTCCATCCACCTCGTTGAATGCAATGAAGCTCGGGGGGCATGTACCTCGATTTGCCTCATTATGCTGGGGGCATGAAAACTTATAACAAGCATAGTTTTTTTGTTTCAAGCTTGTGTAAACATGAAACCAAATCCAAGCAAAGTTCTCCATGGTTCAAGCTTGTGTAAAAATGAACCCATAGCTGATTTACATCTCGTGATTACCTTTTATCTTCTAAATTCTGTTAGATGAGCCTTGGTTGTTTCATTCCATTGCTACCATCTCTTTGGCCGATTATATGCTCTCACTTGATTGTTTTTCCTTTCCTGAGGAACTGCAGTGATGAGTGGTTTTATTAGCCAGCCTCTTGACCATTACATGTTTTGAGCAGTTCCACCATTACCGGAACCAGTTGCTACCCTTTATGCCACTCGTTCCTCCAAGACGAGTCTCCTTTAAGCTCTTTTCTGACTCGTAAAAGATGAAAAGATTGCCGAGTATTTTTCCCTTTTTGACTCATTAAAAAGAATAAAAATGCAGGTATGCTTTCAGCTCTTTTCCGACCGTTTAAAGATGAAAATATGGCCGAGTTTCCCTCTTGACTCGTTCAAAGAAATGAGAGGCGGTCACCTTTAAGTTCTTTTTCTGACCGTTTAAACGTAAAAAGATTGTTGGGTTTTTGTCGTTTCAGGCTCGTTATTGGTTAAAATGACGTGCTTATGACTACTTTTCTAATTTTTCGAGTCGAATTCACTACCCATGAAAAGCACTCCTCGATCGTAATGTTCGGGCGGTTCTTTTGAGTATCGTTTTATACTTTTTCGGGCTCGAGAGACACAACTCTACGAAAAAGGACCCCCCTGGAGTTTTCTTTTCCATGTCTTTTTCAAACTCTCTAAACATGAAAAAGACTCCAAGTTTTACCTATGTCGAACTCGTTAAACCCTAAAAACATTGGACTCGTCACCATGACAAGGCTTGAGCTTCTCCTTCATAGGGCTCATTAAACTATTACTAGGTTGGACTCAATAACAGGTTTATCATTGATTTTCTATGGCAGCTAGTCACTTTAGCTCCTTCTTCACACTTCGTAGATTATGCTGGAAAGTACCTTGAGAGCCATTGACGTTATTGGTGGTTTCTCTCGTGCTTGTTAATGGTTTTCCTCATTGACCGGTAATCAAGCGATGTTCTATCATGCTCGACCTCAGCACATCTATTCGCATGTTAGAATCTATACTATGATCAGATGGGTTCAAGACCCCGAACTCAAATTACACATGTTCGGGCTGCGTGGATTGGTTTTATGATTACATGACTCATTAATGGATGGCTGCGACCATACCTGAGTCTTCATGGATGGCTACGACGATACTTTTATCATAATCATGGTCTTATTAGCTGGATGGCTACTTCCATACCATAGACCTATTTTGTATGTCGTTTGGATGGTTGTGCCCATGCCTAGACTACATGTAATTCATTATTAAAGATATCAGTTGTACTCGCGTGGAGGTTCTTCCAGATGGTGTTCGAGTTTAGTCAGTTTCGTAAAGCATTTCACCCCTCCCTCTCTCTCAGGCTTCATACTTTAGTGGGCATCCGTTACACAGTAATTTGTCAGTGCCTTCATCCCAGTCTCTCTACTATGTCATGAGTCCAAAATCATTCATGCTCATGCTCTCTGATGCTGCCAAATGACCCACTTTTCCAAAAGTTTCTGCCTCATCGTGTTTGTTGGCTTAATAAATGCACTAAAGGGCGCTCCAAAACAATCTAGAAGCACTGCCATCGCGGAAGTACACGTGATTCCCACGATGGTTGAATTTCATGTGCCAGCGCAACTGTCTCTTGTAGTTCCCCGTGATGACATGACTAGCTACGTTATTCACTAGCAATGTCAGCACGACAGACCAGTTATGTGCCTGAGATGATCCAGATTGGGTGAATTTGTTCCAATAGTCGGCCTTCCGGATGACTCCAGACCTGGTTGTTGGCCTTGTTTTTGTCACCCTCCTTTCTCTAGCGTGGTTGTTCCGTAATTTGTGCTACCTTCCTTGGAGATAAGCTCATCCTCCCACCTTTCATGGAGACTCCTTCTCCTATTTAAACTCTCACCATTGCTATGTGCTACTAGTTTTTGGATAGTTTTGGAATTCTTAGTCTTTGGAGTGTTGTTTTTAGTACTTGTGAGCTTGTTAGATAGCTTGTGTGAGTGTGAAAAGTGTGGGATTGTTGAGAGCTTGAGGAAGGTTGTGAAGTGCCTTTGATCTTGTGTAAAACTTGTGAGTGAGAGAGACTTGTGTATTGAGAGATCCACTTTCAAGAGTGAATGCTTGAGGAACATGCTGGCTGGATCCCTCTGAGAAGGCTTGTGACGTCAAGACCTTGGTTGTAAGCTTACTCTATTTCATAATTAACGCAATTAATGATGTTTTCCTATATCTTGTACGTAATGTACTAGATAGCTCATGAATTCTTGACTTTCTGGGTAAATAGATCATTGTTGTTCTGGTTACGTGCTTTGTTGTATTTCCTTTGCATTGTTTCAGGTTGATTACTCATCGGGAGAAGGAAGTGGAAGCTGGAGCAGCGCAACAGAACTCCATCGACTACTGGTTGAGGTAGGTCTCCAACTTGAACTATTTAAGGAAAATTGTTGTTGATTTGTCCTTGTTTGTGACTAGACCCACTCTAGGGCTAGAGGGGTTGCCTCTGTCCACAGAGGGAACACTTTCCTGCATCACAAATTGGTGACTCTGCTGGGGAGCTGGCCTTTGTTCTTTTCTTGTTCACTCTTGCCTTGATTTTTTGTTTTGGTCTCTTTTAAGTTTTGGGGATTAGTTACATGTTTTCTAAGTTGATTTCAATGAATTTGTGCAATACTTTTCCTAGGTTAGTCAGGGTTTCTTGAAAATCACAGCCGTAAGGTATAAAATCATCCATATATATTTCCACCACATCATGTACTAATTTAGCAAAAATACTTAAGACTGCTCTATGGAAAGTGGCAGGAGCATTGCATAGGACAAAAGGAAGGACCCTATAGGAAAAATTACCCCAAGGAAAGGTGAATATGGTCTTATCGTATTCTTATAGGCATATTTGGATTTGGTTGTACCCACTGAATCCATCTAAGAAAGAAAAAAACTTCTTCCCTGCCAGGCCATCTAGCACTTGGTCAATGAAGGGTAGGGGAAAATGATCCTTCTTTTTGGTGTTGTTCAACTCCCTATAATCGAAACAAATCCTCCACTTACCATTTTTCTTGGGAACTAACACTAAAGGAGAGACCCACTCACTGTCGGAGAAAGGGTAAATGAATCATGCATCTAACCGTTTTTACAGTTCTTCTTTGACTATATCTTCAAAAGTTGGATTCATCCTCCTTTGTGGTTGTTGGACCATCTTGCAACCTTCTTTGATGTATATATGGTGAGTACACACTGAGGGGTGTACTCCCTTCATTTCCTTGTAATTCCAAGCGAAGGCTTCTAGGTTTTCTCTCAACCTGTTGCCTAGCTTTTCCTCTTGAAGAGTATAAAGAGATGGATTAACTTTCAAAGTTTTCTCTGGGCCAAATTCTATGGTTTTGACACGGAGTGGGTTGGAATTGGTCAAGCATAAGTCAATTGGAAGATTTTTTTTGGTTTCCCTTACTTCTTCTTCTAATGGTAATGAACTAGGAGTTGAACTTTGGAGAAGGTGTTCAATTAAGTCATCCTCATCTTGATGTCCTCCTCCTATGGTTGCTTCCAAAGCATAAAGTTGGGTTGAATAAACCTCATCTTCTTCCTCCTCCTCCAACCATAAAGGTAAATCATGCTCTAGAGAAGGTTGAGAAGGAGGGCATAGGACTAACTGTTTGGACATATGCCCATTTTTTATGGTCATATTCCCATCTTTGCATCTAATGTTAGCATCGGTTGTGGCCAACCATGGCCTCCCAAGGATGAGAGGGTAACTGGTAAGCTTAGCCTTAGGCTGGAGAACTAGGAAATTTGCAAGGTACTCCCAGGAGTCAATGGAGACCATCAAATCCTCCACAATTCCCTCAAGGGTGATCGTGGAATAGTCTGCAGGTTGCAAATTGTTGTGGTCTTCCTCAATGACCCTTGGAGGTTGAGCTTGAGCATGGTGTCCTTGGTCATCACATTAATGGTAGCCCCTATATCGATTAGAGTGTTTGGGGTGATGGTGCCATTGATGTGCACATCTACCATAAGACTTCCAGGGTCCAAATATTTTGGACATATTACTTGCCCCAACATTAAGTCGAACAGTTGCCCAATGACATTAATGGTAGGGGCATCCCTTTTTCTTCTTCCTCAATGCTTGAAGCATTTATCCTTAATAAACTTGTCATGAATGTAAACATCTTTTATTTCCTGGAGAAGGGGAATCTTTACACATACATTTTTCAATACTCCCAGAAGTTCAGTTTCTTCTGGGGTACGCTGGAGTGGTTGGGATAATATTTTAGGAAAGGGTGGATTTAATTTAAGGTTTCTTTCCTCTCTTTCTTCCTCAACCTCCCTATGTGGAGAGGTAGGTTGGTTATCTGGGAGAATTCTCCCAGATATTAGGTTGATCTCCTAGATTTTTACAACATAAGCTAGGTATGATGTCTCTCCACTGTATACTTGTTGAGTCTTCCTATTGTTCGGGTTTGGACTTTATTGGGTAGGCATCTAGGGTTGCTTGGGTGGATCAGAGTGTAGGAGTTGTGGTTGGGTAGGTGGTGGAGGCAATAGAGCTGGAGCATTGTTGTATTGGGGCCTCCACCCCTAGAGTGGGGTATTACACTGAGGTTGTGGCAGAATGTAAGTTTGAAATGACTAATTGGATGGTTTGGAATGATACTAAGATGCATAGGACCAAGGAGGGGGTGTAGAAAAAGAAGGATGAGCAGGGGGTCCGCAAGAAGGTGTAGTTGTGGTTTGGTTCGGGTTGTAATATATGGGATGACCCTTGCATACCCTGCTGGTATGGTCTACACCCAGGAGATCTCCTTTGGTTGATGTAACAAAGCTTCTTAGTGACCCCTTCAGCTCCTTGATATACACCTTTGAGTCTAGGTAAAGAAGGGCACTTGTTTGTGGAGTGGTTTTCTTCACAAACCGAACAAATCTCAATGCAGTTCAATGGACATTCATTCCTAGAATGCCTCCTGGTGCATCTAGGAGGAAAGATGGCCAAGGCTCTCTCTGATTTCTCTTGATTCCTTTTGATGTTCATGGTGTCTAATTGCAAGGAAAGGGTTAGCAGCATCTCACTCTTGAAATCTTCCAGCATATTTCCAATTTCACCCTTGATGGATGAGTTGGAAGATGATGTACTGGCCATAGGTTGACTACTCCTACCCTTTTTCCTGACTGCCCTAGAATGGTTTCTAAAGAAAGCCTTGATATCCTCATAGGGTAATTGGTAGATATCTCCTCCTACTAACAAATGTAAGCTATCGAGAAGATCTTCCCTTACTCCTCCAAGCAAAACCAACTTTAGTGACTTGAGGTCAAGTGTGCACCTGGCCCTTTTGTAACTAAGCTGGAATATTTCTTCGTAGTCTTCTAATGATTCATCCTAGCCCATGGTCATCTTAAAAATATCTTCTTTAATATCCTTTGACCTATAGTAGTCCCTATATTTGTTGGTAAAAGCATATTGCATCTAAGCCCAAGTTGTGATGCTATCTCCAGGTAAACCCATGAACCAACACAATGTTGCATCCTTGAGGGTAGATGGAAACAATTTTAACTTTTGCTCACCATTTGTATGGTCATAGGTTCGGCATATAACAACAAACTCAAATATGAAAGTGTTAGGTTCCTCTATGGTCGGGCCATGGAAATGAGGTAGAGCAGAGGGGCTTATATTATTCATATTAGTGTCCACATTGGTTTCCCTGATGGAGAAGGAATCCTCAACTCTCTCTCTATTCCCTCTATCATTTCAATTTTCAGCCATTGGTTCAGTAGGAATGGGTTCATCTTCTTCCTCTTCCCCTATAGGTTCATCAAATATGCTAGGTTTCTCACCTAAAGGTCCTCTAGTTCACAACCACCGAAGAAGAGAGAAGGTTGGTTGTTTGATGCAGTGGGGGCATTTGGCAAGAATTTCCCTAAATTGTCCCTATTCCTACGAGGCATGGAAGGAAATGTTTTTGGGTTGGTTTTTATAATATTTTTTAGCTAGAAAGTACTTTGTAGAAATGAAATAGCTGATTCAATGAAAACTACTGACGTAAAGAAAATTTACTTGCTAAAATGAAATTCTATTTGCAGAATGGAAACGAAAGCAGCTAATGACAACTGAAAGAAAGGAAGCTACTAGATTACTTTTTCAAAAATAAACTAATCAAAGGAAATTGAAAACTAGAAATAGAATAAAAGAAAGCAGACAAGAAACAGAAGAAAAGAAAGCAGTAATCACATTCTACTCAGACACCTCCCCGGTAGGGACGCCAAAAAGTGATGAGTGCCAGTATTGTAGCTACGATGCTGCAACTCCTGGGCTACCAGCTTTACTTACCAACCCAAGGTTCATATAAAATTAGAGGTGACAGTGCTATATGCACAAGTAGAAGTGAACGTCCTACCTATTGTCACTTGTTCATCTGGCAAGAGAACCCAAGGGTTCCAAGCTAGACTTCTATAAAGTTAGAAGAAGCTTCATTCTTTGATGGAAGAAGAGCCAATCTATTCTAAGAGAGCTACTCTACTACAGTAATGAATAAAACAACATGTAATGCTAAATCACACCATATCCTAATTAACCATTTAAACAAATATGCTAAGAAGACTTGCTAAATCAACACTAACCTAATGCTGCTATCTAAGTTACAGAAGTAAAGAGCATCAAACTAAACTAATGAGTAAGCAAGGAAACTAAACTAAATATGTTTTCACTTTCTTGGTTTTTTGATGATCGAATAGTGTTAGAGTCTGATTGAATAACCAAATCGAATCTAAGAAGTGGCAGTGTTTAAATTATTTGCAGAACAAAGTTCGGGAAGGAGTCAAACAGAAAAGAAATCAAAGATCGAAATCAGCGAAAGGGGGACGTAATGAAGCATCAATGCATAGGAACCATTGGATGGAACAGTGAATAGTAAAAACTGAAGATGAGTGGTGGAGATATTATTGCAGGAGATTACATGAATAGAGGCACGAAAAGGATTAATGGGAGATGAATGGTGGATATCTTATTGCAGGGGATTAAGTGAATAGAGGGATGAACAGGATTAACGGGTGATGAGTCGTGGATATCTTATCCCAGGGGATTAAGTGAATAGATGGATGAACAATATTAATGGAAGATGAATGGCACAGATCTTATTGTGGGAGATTAATTGAATAGATTGATGGATCACATCAAGTCACGTGTTGGTAAAAGGGTGGAAAACATGCGGAATGATGGAGCGGTCCTCATAGGTGGTAAGAAGTTTCTCACCCCCCCTCAAAGTTGTAAGTGGAATTCCTAAATTTTACGCGATTAGCTTAAGTGAGTGACACATAGGATGAGAAAACCACTTTTCTCGCGTGCTCTTAGGCGGATATCGACCATGCAAGAATTCACACGAGATTGCGTGAGAGCCATTGGATCATGCAGGATTGATCAACACAGAAGAACGACTAAGCTAGTTGGCGATTGGGTCACACAATAATCGTTGGATCAGGCGAGGCAGATCGACGGTGGAGATTCGGAGTGCCTAAAGTCAAACATTGAAATGAATATGCACGTGGTTGATGGTGATTGGCCAGGTTTGTTGTGGATCAGATGGTAAGTAAATCTATAGGCATAATCTGATTAAGATGTGATTTATTAGCTTCTGCATATATTATGCATGGAGAAAGTGCTGAAGGAAATGAGAATACGAGTGAGATCTTATTACAGAAAGAGAGTGATGGCAAAATATGATGATAAAATGAACCGAGTACTGAATCAAGATGAAAAACTCCAAATCTCATGTGCAAACTAGAAAGAAGGGTCTCTTCCTCAAGTCATGGTCCAAGAGGGAGGAGGTGAGGCCGAGACACCTACTAACAACCTTATGGTGATCTTTTTCTCCTTGCTAACCTGCTAACTGAAAGAAGGCACAAATGGAAGCAAACTAAAACACAACCAATCTACACTACATTGTTGTAAGGGAAGTGCAACTACTTAAGAAAGTGAAAGATTAAACCATGAATCTATGCACTACACTATTGTATTAGAAATGCAGGTACTTAAGAAAATGAACTATTAAACCATGAATCTATGTGCTCCACTGTTGTAATGGAAATGTAGCTACTTAAGCATATGAACGATTAAACCATGAAACTATGTTAGCATACATGTACAATAAAGAGGATCCTTAGCTACTAGGTTTGGGCCCTAACCCAAGAGATTCATCCCTCTGAGTTAATTTAGTGCTGGCTCAAAAACAAACTCATTCTTATTATAAAAATAATAGATTACATCAAAAACTGTCACAAGTCTTGCAGATCAAAAATAAAGTAGAGTCTTACTATCAAACATTTGAATCCTACTGAGGTCCTAGGCCTCTCTACTTATATGACTGAATTCTCCAACGACTTCCTTAAAATTAGGGAGGCTCGGATCCCAAACTTGAGATAAACTAATGCTTTGACTTTCACTTGCTCAGCTGCCTTCTAGTCCTCATGATTTGGTTGTTTGCACTATGAGCTGATGGAGGAATATTCGAATGGAGCGGTAGTAAATGAGGAGGATTCACCTCCTATAATTCCTCTCCCTTGTCCCATTCGAGTTTTGACAAAGGTATTTCCCAAAATTCCTTGCTTTTATCCTTTAATCCTATGTTAAATGCACATTAGACCACAAAGCAAAATATCCAACTCTAACTCATCTCATAAACAAAATATAATAAAAAATATTCAATAAGTTGTCACAATAGTTGGTTTAACTAAGCTACGAGGTGAACTAAGGCCCATATAGTTACCCAATGATGAGGCTTATCATCATGAAAGAGAGAATATGACCAAAGTGGCATCTCAGAATTCAGACCCTGTCAATGAGAAATTATGGAACCTAATTAAAGTATGGCTTCCCCCTATTTATAGGAAGAGGGGGAGCTTTGATTACAGTTACAAAACATATCTTTGCTAGAGCTTCAGCTATCTACTAGACTAGATGTCTCAGTGTGCAAGTCTCTGTTGCCCAAACTGATTACAATCAGGATTTGTTGCCTTCTTGGAAATAAACAGAAATTGAAAAATAATGAAAATAAAGAGAAAAATGGAAATAAAATGGAGGAAGTGCCACCTATGTTGCTCTTGTGAGTGACCTCTATTCAATCCATGTCTCAAATGTGATTTGCTTCTCCTGTTGGGTGTGGAGCCTGATTATCTTCTATACTCAAAGGTATCGCCACATAGGACCCGAAGCTAAAAACAGCTGTAAAATTGCCTTGTAAAAGTATAGTAATTTCTAGTCAATCTGGGTCGTTCATTAGGCGGATGATCTGACAGTAGAACTTATGTTTAGTTTAGGGTTTTTTTCCCTAGAAGGCAACCCCTCTCTTTGTATGAGGGTATTGTATTTGAGGCTGTGAGATAGATGTGTATTCTGTGAGCGAGAAACAGAGAGGTGAGACTGTGAGAGAAAACAGAGGATATTACAGCGGATTTGTTGTAGGTTGTGTCTCTTCATTTTGCTGGATAATAAAAAGGAAGGACTGGCTGTTCGGGGTGGACGTAGCCCAAACTGGGTGAACCACGTATATCTGTGTCTCTCTTGTTTTGTGCGTTTTCTGTGTTTATATTTCTGCAATATTTTATGTGTTCCATTGCTCCGTAATATATAATTTTCTAACATCTCCTACCGCTCGGTCGGTTCCTATCACTTCCGCCTTAACTACCTGAATAGCTCGTTCTCTGGAGTAGGGAGTGGATCAACTGTGAATGCATGTCATGGAGTGGGAATGGAGCTTGTCACAATAGTCCTTTTCTGTATGATGTTGTGGAGCACCATGATGAGGCACTAAGTATTCCTGAGCCTCCCATACTATAATTTACTCACAGTAGTCGTGTATTGAAGGTGTCGAATCCATTTTCACAGCCTATGTATTCCTTGGTTTCTTGCTGCATGGGCTTCTATAGGATTATCCCATATTGGTGTCCGATTACCCCATTCCTTCATTCAATACCATAGCTGTCGACCCATCCACCCCTTAAAGCTTTGCACAATTTTATCGAAGCATTACAACATCAGGACCTTTATTCTAAAAGATATCACAGAACAACGGGTCATGATCACCTTTGGTCCCCTCTGGCTTAGCCCCCTTCTATGTTTCTGTATAATAGGACCGAGGGTTATGACCTAGGACCTAGCCCTAAGGTGTTAGAGCCATTAGACTCTTGTCTGGGGGCCTTTTTCCTTTGTTGCATAGTATCCTGCACATCGACGCATTATAGCACTTTCCTTTGATAACACCCACTGACACCTGCGATCACTGATATGTGGGACCGAGCCGACTCAGTCTATCACAATCGCAAAACAAGAAAAAGAGAATCATCCACTTATTTTCATAGCGTAGGCTGACTGTCTGGATCTGGGATCGTCATAAACTATAATACATAAATTATCACATCTGGGAGGATCCCCTACATATCGCAATCACAAACCTGGAGGGATTGTGGTGGATGAGGGCCTTGACTTGTATGATTTCCAATATTTGATTGTGATAGCTGACATCATCACTGCAACGTGCCACCCTATGAGTGGTGACACGTGTCACCCATAAATTCCCCCCTTAGGACCTTGAAAATGTCGAATTTGCATGACACATGTCCTTCGTACTACCATGTCACTTCCATATTGCCACATCATGATGACATCAGCTGCCATGCCATTTATAAGGACCAATTGTAGTCCACCACATGGACCCCTAAAGGAGAGAGAAAGGGGTCCAACTGGCCAGGTTTTTCCATGGATATTCTTTGTTAATCATTTTTCAGCCCTCTCAAAGCTTTAACACTAAATGCCCAGTTTTTAGTGATTCCCACGATATCGGCATTCAGCGAGGATTCTTACCTTGCGCTAGTGTGTACCCTTTGCGCCTATGATCTCCGATCTGCAATATCAGTGCTCTGCCTTATGAACCACCGATAAACTGTAAGCATGTGCCCGGGACTCACCAATTGTGATTTTCGACAAGACTTCACCCACTGATTGCGATTTGTGATATTGGCGCTCAGCTAATCGCTAATCTTACTGCCTTCCTTTGTTGTTGAAGGTAGCTCCAATTGTGATTTTCAATGAGCCTTTTCCTCTAGCCTATTTTGTTGGAAATAATACTGAGAGGGGGGGTGAATCAGTATTATCATATTAATAAAACTTTTTCATTTCCATAATCAGATTCATATATGCTACTTCCACAACTTCTTATGATTAAGTTAATCGATCTTCAATGAGTGCATTAGAACATTATCAACCATATTATCAGTTAACAGATGCAGTAACATAAAGTAGATCATCACACATAAGGCACACACATGAACACAATGATGTAAGGTGGAAACCCAATGCGGGAGAAAACCACCTGCTGCAAGTCATCTCAATCTTCTTCTTAATAAGAAAATTCTTTTAAAAATATTTGTACTGGTGCAGCCTTATACCAGTACGGGAGCTACAACCCCCTTTGCTCTTGTACTAGCCGATCCATTTACTAGTACGCAGGCTACTACCTGCTACAATGCTCCAAACATTTCCTTTAGCTCTTGTACTAGCTTAGATACTAGTACGTAGGCGCCGGCCTACAATCTTCTCTCCTTCAAGTACCACGTTTCATCAATTTTCATACTGGACCCAACAACAACATTGAAGCTCAAACAACCTTCTGAAACACCCAATCAACTGTAGTAACTAGATCAACAATAATAGGACCAAACCCAGGATGCAACAATGATAAACAAAGATTTTAAGAGAAGGAAGCACCCTGCTCAACTGCTAGCCTGAGTCCGGACTCACCCTGCTCAACTGCTAGCCTGAGTCCCGGACTCACCCTGCTCAACTGCTGGCCTGAGTCCCTGGACACACCCTGTTCAACTGCTAGCCCGCGTCCCGGACGCACTCTGCTCCACTGCTAGCCTGCGTCCCTCGCTCTGAGTCTTTTGAACTGCCTGCGTCTCGGCGCACCTGAACCCTTCTGCGCCTGCGTCCGGCGCACCTGAACCGGTTCGCTCCTGCGTCCCGGACGCACCTGAACCCTTACTGCACCTGCGTCTCTTTAGATATGAAAGATATAAAGACTTCAAGACTAACCCAAACAGTCAGATCTACAGGTCTGATCGTGCACCATAGCGATCATAGTCCATTAGAAGATTCGCCTTCATAGATCTGGACTAGATCTCACCAAAAGATATTCAACAAAGATGGTGCCTAATCCAAATGAACTCCTTTGCTTTATATAGGCAAGCTTCTCCCCAAAACATGGAACAATACCACGAGCCGACACCATAGAAACACAAAACCGTCGGCTAGATACCACACAAGAAACCCCCACGTGCTTTTCTCTGCCTTGAAAT
This sequence comes from Pinus tabuliformis, assembly GCA_031772625.1. Classification (NCBI taxonomy): domain Eukaryota; kingdom Viridiplantae; phylum Streptophyta; class Pinopsida; order Pinales; family Pinaceae; genus Pinus; species Pinus tabuliformis. The sequence goes on from CM062815.1 coordinate 872,381,622, forward strand.
GTGTGCACTGGGTGGACGCACCCCCTGAACGGCTGGCCTGCGTCTTTGGACGCGGGTTCTGCATGGATTACCTGCGGGGACGCACTTTCTGTAAGGTGTACCTGCGTCCTTCATAATTTCAACAATATTTGAACCTCTGCTTACAAAGAGCTTGCCATTTGATTCCTTTGAGCTATCCTGTAATATGTCACATCTGATATCTCTTCTGTAGATTCATCTGAATGTATATAAGTGAGATGATCTTCTATGAGAGTGTTGCCATCAAGTACAACATATGCATCATAATGCCAACATATTTTCCTTTGTTTTCTAGCTTTCCAAAGGTAACTTCAACATGCTCTATCTTTTGATCTAGAACTCCATTTTAGGAATTCCACAGACCTTTGGAAAGATATTTCCAAGAACTATGAAATGGAGAGGGACTAATTAAACCCTAAAAGCTTTTGTGGCTTGGGAAATGGCTTCAAAAATTACTTCTCGTATGTATTCTCGGCAACTGATAACTTGTAAAGTAGTGAGTGACAACATTGGCTCCTACTAGGGACAATGCCTTGCTGGAAAGGTGTTGACAACCTACAAACTAGTATCCTTCACCATTGTGCATAGAGTCAGAAATATAATGAAATTGTAAAACCATGAAATCTCCATGAAACTCTATGTGTAAGGGGTCATTTCTCCATCAAACTAAACTACAGAAAAATATATTCTATCTACTAGAAAGTAAATTCTCACCTAGTGATCTTATTTATATACATTCCTACTTATGCATAGTGCTAAGTTCACCTAAGTGAGTTCCACCGTCTAATGGAGCCAGGACAACATTAGATTACTAGAACTAGTGCCTTCATGCTGCTGAAAAGTAAAAAATGAAACAAGCATGTACCATGAAAAGTCTTCAAACAAATACCCTGATACATGTTGTTGAACTGACCTCCGCTGATGGCTTAAGAATATGCTTATGTACTCAGCTACAGGGTCGTGGAATTGGAAAGGAAAATTTTCATTTGCCTCCTTTTTAGAAACAGTTTGTTGATCAATGTCTTCTTGGTGAGGGTAGCCACAATTACTGTCCATATCCTCAAATTTAGCTTTTCTAAGAGGAACTTTTTGCTGATCTTCTACTACCCATTTTTCAAAGGGACAACCCTCTTGGAAATATTCAATAAACTCTTCATTGTTTGAAATGTAAGAGTTGTAGATTGGAGAATATACGAAGAATTTCTGGCAAGAATCTTTTCGCTACATGCAGTGACAGACCCTGCGTAGTCTTTTAGCTTTGGGCTCTTCTTGGAAAACTTGTTGTTAAGATATTTCTCCTCACTCGCTCGTAAACAACTCCCTTTGAACCTCCGTGATCAACTCATCATCCTCTAGATCATATGAATCATAAATCAAGGAAGTTTCCTGATCTTTTTCTCTAGGTGAACGATGTTCATTGTGGACTGGAGCTTCCATACTGACCTCCTGTTGGTCCTCCTCTGCTTTGTAGCTTCCCATGACTGGGATTGTGGTGGCTCTACATCACTTGACTCTCCATTAGAGTCATATTCCTCATAGGAAGGAGGAACATCAAATTCATCTGAATCAAACCACTAAGGCTTATTTGCAGCTCGATGATGTTTCCTTCTTCTGTTTCCTGCTTATTGGGTGATGCTTCTTAACGTGAGTAGATGTTTTCTTGGATTGGATATCCACAAAAATCTTCAGTGGGGTCATATACATCATAAGAAGGAGAAATATCAGACTCAATCAAGTCATACCTCTGAGGGTTTATTTGAAGCTCGTTGATGTTTCCTTCTTCTTTTTCTTTCTCATTGGGTGATGCTTCTTGATGTGAGTAGATGTTTTCTTGGAATGGAGCTCCACAATCATCTTCAGCAGGGTCATCAACCTTGAGGATGTCTTCATCATTAAAATGTGCACATAAATATTCAAATAGAGCATTCAGTGGATAAAAAAATTGAAATATTAATGGAATTCTATATGAAAACATTTCAAGGAAGACATCTTGCCACGAGTTATCATTTTATACCAAACTCTAGCATCCTCATCTAAAGACCACTTGAACAACTTCATTTGTACATCTTCAAGAAAAATACCTTGTTGCTCCATGCATTCATGGAAATATTTGAGGTGTTGGTCAGGCCTTATATCTGTATTCCCACTGAATCTAGGCAAGTAGGTATTCAATTTATGAAATGAAGGGACATGATTGGGATACCTAGGAATAGAAGAGAAATCCAGTGTTGAAATAGGGCAACAAGAATATTCCAATTTAAGTTGTCCTTGAATTAAATTTTGAATTAAAATCGAATTTAGTCTTAACAGCGACTTGGAAATAATAAATTAACTTATTTTAAATTAATTAGTTGGAGAAATTCAAGTTAGAAGTCTTTTTGAAATCATGCAAGAGTTATCCTTTAAATTAAGGAGATAAGATTGAGTTATATTTGAGTTTTAATTAGTTAACTTAGTTTATTGAGTTAATTCTAGTTAAATTAGTTCCAAACTTTTTGAGGAACTAATAGTGAGTTAACAATCAGTTGATGCATTAAAGCACTCAACTAGTGCTACTTAGTTAACTAAAGATTCCCTCTTCAAAAGCTCATGCATGCCTATTCTGAGAAAGACCTAGTTGAGATTAATGTTCAAGGATAGTGTACTATCAGTTGCATGTGTTTTCTCATGGAGAAAACTCATGCATGCAGTCAAGGATTCATCCTTGAGGATTGTGTAGTTTTGAAGGCTTGTTTTTCCACTTGGTAATAGGCTAATCATCCACAAGGAACAGTGCAAGGAAATAGGAGCTTGGAGGGCAGAGAGGAAGGCTGGAGAGAAACCAAGATTGCCTGTGAGCACCTATGAGGATGTACTGAGAGCTGACTAGCTGTGAGAGCTAAGGCTTCCTATAATTACTATGTATTTCCACCATGTATGATAATACAATAGTGTGGGGTTTTTATGTGAGACTTTCCCCAAAGCATTTTCATGTGTATTGAGTCATTGATTCTTCTTCTACTATTTATATTGTTCAGCTTGATATTTAAGCATCTGCAAATTGATAGTATAAGTAGGTTATAGTATTTTGCTTTGATTTATATTGCATTATCGGGTTAACCTATCACATAATTTCTACATGGTATCAGAGATGTGAACAATATACTGAGAATAGAATTTGAAGGTTGAAGTTCGAGATTGCCGGTGGAAATCGAATTCATATCATACTTCAAGGTTGGCCAATGGAATTCTATGGCTTGAGACTCGAGTATGTCTTGGAAGGTAGCTCGAATTACATAGCATGGAAAGATAGAATGGAGGATGTATTAGAAGACAATGGCTTGAAGGAATTCATTGATCAAGAAATCTCAAAGCCAGCTTCAACTAATGCACAAGAGTTGGTTGAGTGGAAGAAGTGTGTGGTGAAGGCAAGATGGATCATCCTTGAGGGATTTTGAGACCATATTGTCTTGAGACTCCATGGGAGGGATACTCCATTTTCAATGTGGAAGACATTGAAGGACCTCTACTAGAACAGTAGCAACCAGAGGAAATTGGTGCTCAAGGATAAGCTTCGAAGAATCAAGATGGATAAGGGCGATACTATTTCCACATATCTGAACAAGCTCACCACCTACAAAGATGAGCGTTGCAGTGTGGGAATAACTATTGTCGATGATATGGTGAGCCTTGCTCTCACCCTTCTAAAGAGTTGGAATAGCTACCAGGACTCTGTGAATGGAAGGGAGAAACTGCCGGATTGGGAATGACTGTGGTTGGATCTTATGTAGGAGCAGGCCAAGAGGATCACATGAGATGGTTCTTCATCCAAGAATAATGGTGAAGAAAATCTGGCCTTAGCAAGTAAGGCAAGGAAAAGGAAGGGGAAGGCTTCCCACTTCAAATAAAATAATTCTCATGGAGGGAAGAAGGGTGACATGTCTAAAGTAAGATGCTTTAATTGTCACAAGATGGGACATTATGTGACTAATTTCCCATCGAAGAAGTCCAAGAAGGGATCTTCAAAAGGATCATAAGGTGAGGCATTAGCCTCTCAGTTCGAAATGGACTTTACCCTCATCACATGCATGGTGTCATTTGTGTCTCGTATCTTAGCAGTGGAGCCTCATTCTACATGACCAGTGATAAAAAAAATTATTTAGTTCCCTGGAGGAGAAAGACCTCAAGATGTGCATAGAGATGGGTGACAAAGGAAGGTATAGTGTTTCAGGAGTGGGCATGGCTACTTTTGAGAGGGAGCATGGAGCTCCTCTCACCTTGACAGATGTGCTGTATGTGCCTGGACTGAAGAAGAACTTGGTATCGGTCACGATGTTGGAGGAAAAAGGCTATAATGTTTTCTTCAGTAAAGGAAAGGAATTCCTAAGACACATAGCCATGGGTCAGACCAAGAGGGTATGGATTCGGGTGAAGCATCTCTATAAAATAGAGGTAGATGATTGTGCAACATTAAGTAGGAAAGAAGAATTGGTGCAAATCTAAGACATTGGTGAGTTGTGGCGCAGATGGTTGGGCCATTTGCATCATGGGGCCTTGAAGATAATGCAGCAGATATCTATAGGATGCCCCAAAGGTAAACTTGAGAAAGTTGACACATGCAAAGGTCGTGCCTTGGGAAAGTACACCAAGTCTTCCTTTCATGATTGAGACAGTCGAGCATAGGCTATCTTAGAGTGAGTTCATACTGATTTTTGTGGACCATTCTTGATGGAATCCATAGCAAAGGAAATGTATTATGTGATTTTCATTAATGACTATTCTTGTAAATGTTGGATTTATTTCATGCAGAAGAAGGACCAAACTTTGACAATTTTTTGTGAGCTCAAAGCTTTGGTTGAGAAAGAGTCAGGGAAGAAGAAGAAGATAAAGGCCTTGAGAAGCAACAATGGTGGAGAATATGTCTCTCAAAAGTTTAAGGACTTCTTTGTAGTGGAAGGAATTAAATGAGAGTTAATGTCACCTCATAACCCATAGCAAAATGGGGTGGCCAAGAGGAAGAATAGAACTATTGTAGGGGTAGCACGGGCAATGTTTCATGACCAAGGCCTACCACTTCACTTGTGGGTTGAGGCATGCAACATAGCGGTCTATTTGCAAAATATAAACCCGCATCACATACTTGGAATGAAGACACCAGAGGAATATGTCTCTGGTAAGAGACCAGATGTGGGTCATTTCAAGATCTTCGGCTCATCGGTATATTTCCATGTGACAAAGGATGCATGGAAGAATCTTGAGCCGACAGCAGAGAACTATCAGGTGTATTTTCCTTCCAGTCGGAGGATAGTGGTTCACAAAGATCTCAAGTTTGATGAGCAGAAGGCCATGTGAGTTTCCATTGAGAGGGAGCTCCAACTACAGGCTATGGAGGAACTATTGGTTCCTAAGGAGGAGGAGCCTCAGACTGATGTGGAGTAGCTGCATACAGAGGTTCCAGGAGTGGATACATCCACTCAAGCAGAATCTTCCAAAGATGGATGGAAGTGCACAAGAGAAGCTGACAAATTATTGGAAGATGCAAGAGAGAATGTGGGAGTGTTATAGACATTTTTGAGCACTGCAACCCCAATCAAACATGTCCATAAACCAAGGGCTCCTAAGTCCCTAAAATTTTTGTTCCATCCCCTAAAAGAACAAGTTCAGCTGATTACATCATCTCCCAGAAGTTCTCCATGAAAAACTACTCAGAACGGGTCTAAACTAGACCATCTCACCTGATCCATGGTCAAAGTGCGATGCATCCCACCTAAATCCACATGGGAGGTGCGATGCATACTAAAAATCGCTTCTATCGGGTGTGATGGGCGAGAGTGGACAAATGGCAGAGACAATTTGCGAGGTGGATGATCATGAAATCTTCCAGAAACTTCTCCTGTGACACTTGCCTCTCTGAATTCGCCCAGGGATGAGTAAGAGATCATGAATCTCCAAGTGGAATCAAGAACTATCAGAGAGAGGACACTAATCAAATCCCATAAGCTTACTCACCCCCCTGCAATCATCTATATATGGATCCCTCATCCTAGAGATCTAGAGGCTGGAATTTTGTATCTTGTAAGGAAGTGCTATTGGTTTCTTATTAGAATATCATAGTGTTGGGTGATCTAAGCTTTTCATGAGGTGAAAGAAGGGCTTTCATGCTGGAGGATGACGCTAGGTCAGTAAAATTGGTTGTAATCCTCTTTGCTATTCTTGACTATTAATAAAGCTATTCAAGTTTTCCTCCACATTCTTGTATGTTTGATGATATATGCATTTGTGTGGTCAATATATATCTGGTCCTATATTGTTTATGATTGTAGATCTTTGTTCTTCGATAGTATTATGGTGCTTTGATCCCACAGCTGCTCTTTGAAGCCAGGTAGCGAAGGAGAAGTGGGAAGGATCTGTCAGAAAGGAAAGGAATCAAGCAAGGAACCAAGCACAAGACTGAGGTTGGTGTCCTTTATTCCACTCTTATCTACTTTTCATAAAGGAAAATGAAAGTGGTTTTAGTTTGTTTGTTTCTAAGATAGATACCAGTCTTAGTGGGACTAGCAGATCCGAGTGGACACTAGATTTCCCAATAAAAAAATGGCAACTCTGCTGGGGAGCAAATAGATTGTTTGTTTGTCTATATTTGTTTGTTTTATAAACTTATAGATGGAGCCTGAAGTCAAGCCAGCTAGCCTTCGAACTGCATTTGCTATGCAAGTGCAAAGTAGATCAATGTTACTTCATTCTATCTCCAGGTTTTGTTTATAAACTGAACAATTAATTTGCAAACCTTCTAATTACTCTAGTGGTGGCTCTAGTAACCTCATTAGATCAGCCCATATGATTTCTATTTATTGTACATCATTTGCTCGGCCTAAATCCCTAAACGAAGCTGCAAACTATGACCAAGAGCCAAGTAAAGTCTTGTCCTGGTACCATCGCACCCTCTCTTCAAGGAAACCAGGATGCATCGCATCTCTCGTGTGAAGTAGGTGGGATGCATCCCTGTTTCCCTGTGTTACAGGTGTGATGATCTAAAAAGTCTAATTTTGCCTCTAGGTTTTGGTTTTTCTTAACTCTTTTCAGTTCTGTTCTGGAATTTTGTTGTCTATGATCCGTATACCACTGTGGAAACCCACTTCCTTTCCATCATTCTACCTCCATTGTGCAAAGAACTGTGAATTGTTTTGTGTATTTTACGCCATTTTCATTTCTCTTTTACAAAGTAGTAGCATAGTCAAGCTGTCATCTTTTGATTTGAAAGTGTCGCAAGTGTCATTTTCAATCAAAGAAAAGAATTCTATTGTTCTTGATGGTTGATTATAAAGTTACTCTTGTATTTGATTTGAATTAGTAGTTTTCAAGTGTCAAAAGCAGTTTTCAATTCGAAATAGTAAAGTGTCGCCATTATCTGCCTTTCGTTTTGAAGAGAAATTTGTTAGTACCGTCGCTTAGAAAAGATAATTCAGATTTGTACTTAGCATTCTTCTTGTCATCCACACATTAAGAAAGTTGAAAACAAATACATGCATGTGCATTTTCTTTTAGACTACTTTTTGGTTTGATTTAGGATAGTGCATCTAGTGTGTGCTCTCTGCTATATGTTGAAAGAATACCGTCTCTATTTCTTTAGTAGCTAGGATTTTCATTTCAAAAAGAAGATTAAACGATTGTTTATCATCTTAGATTGCATTTTAGGAATTGTACATCTACATCACGCAGTGAACCTGAAAGGAAAATTTCTTAAGAAAGATCAACTGTAAAATAAATTTAATGAACCTAAAAATGCTTTGGAACCTAATGCACAACATCTAGAAGTCTAGGCTAGAGACGCGTTCCGGCGTCGTAAAGCCTGATAACTGTCGCTTTCGTTGTTGGTAGGGTGATTCCTCCTCTTTGAGATGACAAGTGCCAGTATGGACTTGTGCTCCCACGTACCATTGAGTATATATTGGGAGACCACAATAGGCTATATCCTTTATCCATAGGAGCCGTGTTTGCCGCCCTATCAATCGCAATGCACTGAACACAACATTCGGAAAGACTGACTACCGTACCGTAAAAATTATTCTGCAGTTTTGTGATTGGTTTGGTAATCCCTCTTTCTAGATTTCCAGAGTAGTCTCTTTCATTCCTTTTCAGACTCCCTAAAGGAAAAGGTCCATCTGAGCACTTGTTACTTCAGGCTCATTAAAAATCGAAGGTGACTAGAGTCATCTTTTGTTTTTGTCGACTCTTAAAAATTGAAAAAACAAGTTGTGTCCAGGGAAAATTTTAAGAACCCCCCCTAAATTTATAAATATAATAAATGGGCGAATCTCCATGGTATATAGGAAAAATGGAAGGCGATTTTATCAATAATATAATATGTATATATAATTTTTTGGCGAATCTCTCACCAGACATGGTGAATATTTTACTCAATTATAAAATCTTGTAAGATCTTGGCAAGTCTTTCACTAAATAATAAAACATTGTAAAGTCCTAGTGAATCTTAGCATAGGCTACATGTTGGTTTAACTACATTCCACGTGAATACCATGGGTCAATACCATGTGCCATTTTGGTGAATACCATGGGTCAATACCGTGTTCCATTTTGGTGAATACCATGGGTCAATACCACGTGCCATTTTTATTTTTATTAATTCTAATATTAGGGTTAATAATGGTTTTTTGCATGGTATTAATAACAATCTAGTCCATGGTATTTGTCCCATAGTATTTTGGCCATAGGTTTCACCTAAATATAACCCATTTTTTGAGTGTTCGTAAATATAAGGTAACTTATGGAGTAAATATAAAAAATTGTTTTATTTGTTTACCATACCTCTCGTTTATTTATATTTTTATTAATTTACTATACCTCTTTTACAAATATGGTATTTGGCCCATAGGATTCACTTAAATAAAACCTATTCTTGAAAATGGGCGAATGGATTCACTTAAATAAAACCTATTCTTGAAAATGGGCGAATGGAAGGTTGTAAGTCCTAATTTCAAGGGCTAAATTTACCTTTTTTACCCTCTCCCTTAAAATAAGGTGGGCTATTTGAGGTGATTTGTAAAAATGTACTATGATACAAAATATTCGCCCACTAAAAATTTAAAACCCCTTAATTTAGCCCAAAGGGCAAACATTCGCCCCTAAAATTATCCTTGGTTGTGTCAAAGCGTCTAAAATTTATTTTAATCGGAATAATATCACCATTCCCACGTTGATATTAGGTTCAGGAAAATGGAGTCCACTGACCAAGGAGTTCCCCTTGGAGGAAATCCTAGTCCCTTCTCCTCTTGGGGAGATGTTGGTGCACCTCATATGGCCACATTGTCACTTCCAAGATTGACAATTTGCTTGACCGTATGGCTCTTCTCGACCTCCGTTGTTCAAAATACCATGATTCCTGAACAATCGAGTCAGCAACTAGATGATACTAGAGTTACCCCCCAACCTTCTACTTCATCCAATTCTCCCTCTCCTCCTTGCTCTTCGATTGATAAAACCGATAAGGCACAAAACCAAGTAACTAAGAAGAACAAGGAGAAGAAGAAGAAAGAGAAGAAGAAGAAAGATCCAAAGGTGAAAGGGGGCAACCATGCACCATCTAGCGAAAATCCACACACTGCACCATCCAGGCCTAAATCGCCATGTGTCATTTGCAAAGGAGACCACTATCACTGAGATTGTCCCTACATCCCTCAGATCTTAATGGACTAGTCTCCTCGTTTGCACAACCTAGTGTCATCAACCTCTGAGGACCATGTTGAGAGTACACCATCAACTAGTGAAAGTGAAGCACCTGGACAAAAAGTAAAATGTAAATTTCCTTGCAGACTGTGTGAAGGCAATCATGCCCTCCACCGTTGTCCCTTCCTGGACGAAGCTAAAAGAGTTTTGGATGACCATCTGGTTTCACCGTTACGACTTCCTCTTTGATATAAGAAACTCTTGCCAAGTCCATCACTGGTTGAAAATCTGACTGACATGCCATTGTGTTCGGTCGAAGCATCTGTCATTGAAGATAAACCCGCCGAACCCATACCAGACAAAAGTCAAAAGGTTGAGGCGACAGTCAACCCAGTCTTGTCTTGGGAAGGTCTAGCATCAGATGACACAATAACTGAAGAGAATGAGAATGACACCATCCAAATTCTTTTCGTAAACTCAGACTCTGATGAACATGAGGGCAGTCTACCCATTCCTTTACTATAGGAAGGAAGTTCATCAAAGTCATATCCGGCCGTCTATTCGGTCCCACCTCCAAGCAACCTAGTTGTTTCCTTCGATTGGAACCTACTAGGCAGACCCCATTTACCGGCTAGTGTACCATTCCGAATCATTACACAAATATACAGAATGGTCATGGATGGTACCATCATAGATGAAGGGGCTTCTGTGATTATCCTTTCCTCAACTGCTTGGAAAGCGCTTGGTTCGCCATCGCTTTTGCCTGAGATGAGAAATCTGACAGGCTTTGACAAAGGAACCAGTCAACCGTTAGGGATCCTTTCCAATGTGCCGATAACATTGAGAAAGAAAATCGTTCACATGAACGTAATAGTAGTCCAAGGACCTCTGGATTATAATCTACTCCTTGGGTGTGACTATATTTATTGCATTGGAGCCATTGTCTCCTCACTCTTTAGAGTAATGTGTTTTCCGCACGAAGGCAGAGTGGTCAAGCTTGTATACCAGTTGTCGTTTCCCGGCTCACACATAGAAAATAGTCAAATACCATCCCTAAATGGTCTTTTCATGCAAGGAATGTCTCATCAATCTCCAGTCCGTCCACCTGATGAGCGTGAGTGATTCAGGAGGACATGACTGAAACCCAGGGGGCATGCACCCTGGTCTGTTTCGGCAGGAAAACCTTGGGTATAGGGTAGGTTTCCGTGGAGGATATATGACTAGTCTGACACACCCGTCCATTTAGGAAAATGGGATTAGACTAGAATAAGATTCCCTCGTCAAAGTTATGTGAGTGGAGGCAACTGCGCCACTCACCTTTGTCTATTTCGGTAGACATCGCCAAGGAAGCATTTTGTTTGCAACGCGGATGGAGAGCTTTCATATGGTAACCTAGGAATTTTTCGCTATACCTGGGGGCATGCAAACCTTTTTGCATGCAAGCGAAGGTCGACCATTTATTTTCTTAGTTTGTAGTTTCTCAACCCTTTAAACTCGTAGGATTGGTCATTCCTAACTTGCATAAAAAAAGGATCTAGGGCAAAGCTTTGTAAGGTGCAAGCTCCATAAAAAATGGCCTCTTAGATGAGACATCCTTATTATATGACTGGCACGAGCAGTTTTAACGCAGAATTCAAACTCGTTAAAAAATAAACATAAGCAATGAGCAAACATTCTCCCAGAGTTTAAGCTCATTAAAAAATGAACCAATTCCCGGTAAAAAACCATTGTGAATGCATTATCATCAGCTTTTGAGCCTTGGTCGTGTTCTCATCATCACCTCCACTCTGTTTAGCTGATCATTCACCTCCATTTGATTGTTTACCCCTTTTGAGGAACAGTTGCGAAGAGTGATCCTGTTAGCCATCCTCGTGACACTGCCGTGACTAGAAAATTCCAAACCTTACCTGGAACCAACTGCTACCCGAAATTATCACTCGTTCCTCAAAAAACGAGTCTCCTTTTAGCTCTTTTCAACTACCTCATAAAATATGAAAAGATTGTCGAGCAATTGGCCTCTCCAGCTGTTAAAATGACAGAAAGTGCTATCCCTCTTCTAGATTTTAATCTTTTTGGACCTGAGGGATTATTACACAAAAAGATCGAGCACTTGTCTTGTTCAGCTCGTTAAAATTACCAAAAATTCATCCCTTTTGTATTATTTTATACTTTTTCAGGCTTAAGGGATTATATGATGAAAAAGGATCATTGGAGTTTCCTTTACATCCCTTTTCAGACTCTTTAAAATTGAAAAGGACCGAGTTATCTTTGTCATTAAACTCGTTAAAACCTAATAGAGACAAGCTTTTCCATACAGACAAGAACGAGTTTCACTGTCGCTAGGTTCATTAAAATATAGCGACGGGTTTGCCTGAAGGGAAAATTATAGAACAAGCATATGCTGTACTCCTCAAGCTTGACAAAAATAAAGAGGTACTGGTCAGCAATGACTGGGGAAAAATTGGGAAGGAAACTTGAAGAAACTTTATTGGTAGCAAGTCGCTCTTGAACTTGACACTTTCGCTCCGCATCCGAATCGGGTTGGGTTGTTCTTTTCACTGGTTATATTACCATTGGTCCATCACACCATCCACATTTGGGGTTAGTTCTACCAATCCATCATGTCAGTGTCGCCGGTATGTTCAAGAGAGGTCGCTTAGAGAATTCACCTATGTCTCATTCGTTGCAATACATTCACGCTCCATTCTTTCATGACTGCCACCCTGAACCCTAAATCATCAGACCGTTTTCACCTCCAAAATCATTTACTCCATTCCGTGTCATAGACGCGGGATTCATTAAGGCCCTCCTACAATGGGTCTCTTCTTGTCGACATCAGCTCATTATCCAGGAAGTCAACTTAGGAACAACCCTTTCAGTACTTTGAAGCTTGCATGCCTCAATGGCAAGTTTCTCACTTCCATCGATAGGTTTACATCAATGACCTTCGACCGAAAGATTTTGCATGGTGTTCGACACCAAGTACCTTATACACACCACATGAATTGTAATGTAGTACCTTGAGGGTCATCATCATTATAGGTGATTCCTCTCGCGCCTGTTAACAACTTACATCATTGGCTGGTAATCAGGTGATGTCTTTCCATGTTCGACTCCAGAACATCTTTCACATGGATCGACTTGTACTCCGAGTGAAGATTCAACGAGTTTGAAGACACCAGATCTAGTTTCATCCATTCGGGCTGCGATATATTCAGGAAAATAAATACATCAAATGTACATTGTTGCTACACAGATGATCATCTGAATCAAAGGATGATGACTCTATCAGAATCATCAGGCTCTCGCGCAGACAGTTGTCTGTCTTATGTACATGCAAATGAATTTATAAAGCTGAGCATGGGAATGCCCGCCTCATCTAGATCATGAAAAATATTATGAAGATAATGTATTGTATTGTATCTTATTACAGGTCGCCTTCCAACTCGAAAAAACTTTGGATCCTCATGATAAAGCATTTCACCCAACATCAAAAGATTAACGACCTCATGCTTTAGGGGGCAACCGTTATAGACATTTTTGGGCACTGCAACCCCAATCAAACATGTCCATAAACCAAGGGCTCCTAAGTCCCTAAAAGTGTTGTTCCATCCCTTAAAAGAACAAGGTCAGCTGATTACATCATCTCCCAGAATTCTCCATGAAAAACTACTCAGAACTGGTCAGAACTGGACCATCTCACCTGATCCATGGTCAAAGTGTGATGCATCCCACCTAAATGCACACGGGAGGTGTGATGCATACTGAAAATCCCTTCTATGGGGTGCGATGGGCGAGAGTGGAAAAATGGCAGAGACCATTCGCAAAGTGGATGATCATGAAATCTTCTAGATAGGGAAAATTTTAAGAACCCCCCCTCAATTTACATGTATAACAAATGGGCGAATCTCCATGGTATATAGGAAAAATGGAAGGCGATTTTATCAATAATATGACATGTATATATAATTTTTTGGCGAATCTCTCACCAGGAATGGCGAATATTTTACTCAATTATAAAATCTTGTGTTTATTGAATACACAAATGAAATCATTGCATTTCTTTAAAATATCTTTTGAAATCAAAATTGTTGAAATTACATATCGATAACCTAGTGGGTGTAGGATAAAATTCACCTGTGCCATTCACAGAAAGCATGATAAAAAACCTAATACTATATATCAAACCAAGAAAAATTCAAATTCATCACTTCTAGGGACCTCGTAACCACCCTGCCAATACACAAGTATGTTCCTGTTTGAAATTAGAAAAATTACCCAAATTACAATCTGTTTACTCCAGCATATCCAATACACAAGTATGTTCTTGTTTGTAATTAGAAAAATTACCCAAATTACAATTTGTTTACTCCAGCATATGTTGGAAAGTTATAGAAGGATGAGTAGTGCAATCAATCGATTCCTTTTAGACCTAGATTTGTTTCAGTTTAAAACAGAAGTATATAAATATACTTGTCCAATGTCTATGCTTTAACAATTCACCTTAAGATGTTTTTACAATATAATTTCCTAAGTCTATTTAATATCTTCATTATCATAAAAACCAACCTATATCCATCTTAACTCCACATCTACCACTCTTAGGGGGATGAAATCTATTTATCCCTTTGAGCACTTGGTAGACCCAGAATGATCCAGATTTAAACAGGAACGCAACAAATTACAGAGATAACCATATACACAAAGATGCAGCAGAAATAATACTTCATTTCATTAATGGAAAATACTGAAATATGCTTACAACCAGAAATGGAAATAAACCAGCTAGGGTGATGGTAGCTTATCTCTGAGAAGAGATGTGATGGCTACATGCCTCTGAACTGTGTTACAATGAGACTCGAAGACATTTTATTGTTGAGAAACAATGGAAAACCCTTAACATTCCAAAACCTAACCCTAGGAGATGAAACGCCAAACTGTGGGCCCCGTTTGGGGTAAATTGGTACATCAACTTCCCGGGGTCGTAACTTTGGCATATGATCTCCGTTTGACGCGTATAATAGCTCATTAGAAAGATCTATCCGAGCACTATCATTGTTGGAACAAGCAACATCCGTTCATTCCATGGACCCATGTTGCCCCCGGATTCCCCAAAAAACGTTGTTTAGGGCCTCAAAACGGCTCCGGAAGTTCAGGACCCGAAAAACTGCTAAAAATAGTAAGTTGTGCTACAATTAAGGAAACTGAAAATGCTGAGAAAGACAATGGTGGGGGTCCAGGTGGACTTGGCAGGTGGCCACCAATATCCACCTGGATCATTCCTCCCCCCTTAGGAAGCAATGGTCCCCATTGCGTTGAGCTCCTCCATGAGATGAGGAAACTTCTGCTGAACTTGTTCCCTGGTGAGCCACTTGCCCTGCTGAAGGAGTTGGCTTGCTTTGACAACTCGATACAGTTGGATATTCTGTTGGCGAGTGTTCTTGATCTGTGTGTCCATGATCCGATCAGTTGCAGCTTGTTCCATGCAATCTGGATTTAATTCTGTGGGTTTGAGCTCTTCTGCAATGTCGGATGTGTCTAGCAATGGTGGAAAGTATGGCCGAAGGCGGTCCACATTGAACACTGGGTGCAGGCCAAGGAATGGGGGAATGCTGAGCTCAAATGCATTGTCTCCATGGCCTTATTAATGGTGTAAGGACCATATCGGAGTGGTCTCAATTTTCGATAGGCTCCAGTAAGGCCTTCCTTCTGCAAATGCAACCAGACTTTGTCGCCCACCTGAAACTTGTGTGGCACCCGATGTTGATCATGTCGCTGCTTGTACTTGGCATTTGATTTCTCAAGAATGTCATGGACCTACTGGCGAATATGTTGGATGCGCTCAATGAAGCTGGTGGCCTTATCTGTTTCGGACTGGACATGAGCTGAATTCATGTGAGTAGCTACAAGTGGCATGGCCACATCAATGGGGCATAGTGGCTGGAATCCCAAACCCACCTGAAAAGGGCTATGGCCAGTGGAGCTGTGAAGAGCTCGATTGTAGTTGTGTTGAACATAGGGGAGGCTCTCGTCCCATGTGCGTGGATTCTTTGAGTTATACATGTGCAAAATGTGCACAATCATCCTATTGACAACCTTTGTCTGGCCATCAGTTTGAGGATGGAAGGCTGTGGACTTCGTGAGTTTGGTGTCCAGCATTGACCAGAGACTGGACCAAAATGTGCTAAGAAACCGACTGTCCCGATCTGAGATGATAGACTGTGGGATCCCAAAGTGCACCCACACTCGTTCAAAGAAGAGTTTAGCAGTGGCTTCTGCTGTGATATTCTTCTTGCAGGCCATCATAATGACCATCTTCGAGAACCTGTCGACGACCACAAAAACAAAGTCATTTCCATGTTTAGTGGAAGGAATGCCTGACATGTAATCCATGGAGATGGATTCCCAAAGTCGACTAGGGGTAGGAAACGGGGTATAGAGGTCGTGCTTCTTAATGGTCGGTTTGGCAATGGCACAGGCAGTACATGATCGGATGTACTTCCCAACATCATGTTGCAGATTTGGCCAATAGAAATAATTTTGCAGTACTACCACTGTTTTCTCGACCCCGAAATGCCCAGCAGCCCGACTGTAGTGTGCTTCCAAAATCATCTTGGCACGCTCACTTGAAGGAACACAAAGGTGACCGAGGTGGCATAATAGGGCATCCTGGAGGTGAAAATCTGCAACATGCCGAACCTCCAAGAGTGTCTGGTATGTGTGGCTGAATTCTGGGTCGCTTTTGTAGAGAAGTGGTCAATCAGAAGTCTCGTGCCCACAAGAGTTGAGCACGGTCGTTAGCACCATGATCGGTGGTCGACTGAGGCAATCTGCAACATTATTGGTGCTGCCCTTTTTATACTTGATATTCAAGTGAAACTGTTGCAGGTATGTAGACCTCTTCTGATGGCGATCATTCTGCAATTTCCCTTGGGTCTTTATGAACTGCAGAGGTCACTGGTCTATGTGGATGACCGTTTCCTTCCCAAAATGTAATGCTTCCATTTTCGGCAGGCCTGTACAATGGAATACATCTCTTTATCATAAGTGGGGTACTTGCGGACTGTGTCTGAAAGTGTTTCACTGTGATATGCCACTGGATGTCCATGTTGAGTAAGGACTACCCCAATAGCATAGTCAGAGGCATCTGTCTCGACCTCAAATGGTTGTTGTAAATCTGGTAACACGAGCACTGGTGCCGTGCAGAGGCGATCCTTCAACTCTCTGAATGCCTTCTGTTGAGATTCAGACCAAAATAATTTTTCTTTCGCCCCGCCCTTGGTGACTTGACTCAAGGGCCAAGAAATATGAGAAAACCCCAACACAAACCTGCGGTAGAAGTTGGCAAGTCCTAGAAAGCTGCGGAGCTCTGTTAGAGTGGTTAGAGAGGGCCAATCCCAAATGACTTGGATCTTGGCTGGATCGACATGCACCCCCTGTTCATCAATGATGTATCCCATATACTGAACCCGGGTCATGCCAAAAGTTCATTTCTCCAAATTGGCACATAGCTTGTGTTGCCGCAGTGTTTGGAGAACCTGTCGGATGCGGTGGAGGTGTTCTTCCCAACTCTGGCTGAAGATCAGAATGTCATCCAAGTATACTACTACAAAGGAGTTGGTGAATGGCCGCAAGATTTCATCCATTAGCCTCATAAAGGTTGCAGGAGCATTCGTCAATCCGAAAGGCATGACCAACCATTCGAAGAGGCCCTCCTTGGATTTGAAGGCAGTCTTCCACACATCGGAGGGTTCGATTGGTACCTGGTGATATCCTGACTTCAGATCGATCTTGCTGAAATATTTCGCCCCCTTTAGTTGGTCTAGGAGGTCATCAATCCGCGGGATCGGGTACCTATTACGGACAGTGATCTTGTTCAGCGCCCGATAGTCAATACAAAGTCTCCACGTCCCATCCTTCTTCTGTACCAACACGATCAGACTCCCACAGGGCGATGAGCTCGGACGAATGTGACCTTTCTGCAAGAGCTCCTGAATCTGCCTCTTGATTTCATCGTTCTCCATAACGGAGCGCCGATAAATTGGTCCATTGGGTAGCGGTGCACCTGGGGTCAGATCAATGGAGTGCTTGACTTGACAGTACAGAGGAACCCCTGCTGGGGAGGTGAATATGTCCTCGTACTCCTCCACAATCTTGTCCATCTATAGTTGTCATGCAGAGGGACCTCGTTTGGAGGCCGCGACCACTGTCTTCTTCTTTCCTTGAGGGCGTATCATCAGGAAAACAAATTTCCTGGTTTTGGAAATGATCTTACTGCATTGTTTTGCAGTAATCAAAGAGATGGCGGCAGGTGGTGCTACCTCTGGTATCCTGAACAACTTATTTCCCAATGTAATAATAACAGCACGGGGCCTTGATTCATACACAGCATGTCACTTCCACAAGTATGGTTTTCCTAGTAATACATCACAAACTTCAAGGGGAGTAATGTCACACAATACCTCATCCGTGAAGGGCTTGATGTTCTATGGAAGGCGACACTGCTGTCTCACGCGAAGATCTCGTCCTTGGTGAAGCCACCCAATGGTGTATGGTTGTGGATGTGTTATGGTCGGTAAGCCCAACCGCTTCATGACCTCTGCCGAAATGAGGTTCTTTTGACTCCCGCTATCAACAATGAACTGTATCGGGGAGCCCTTTACCCACATCTGGGAGTGGAAGAGACGCTCCTCCTCCTCTGGATCTTCGGGTTCATTTTTATGGATCTTTGCGATAGCAACAGTGGCGTTGGGATCCGCATCAATGATCTACTTCCCTTTCTCATACTCCTTATCGGGTTCTGACTCAAATTCGGAACATGCATCTCATTCTGAAACCTTTAGCTCAGCCACCAGTGACTGCTTGGCCTGACACTCACTTGTGTTGTGAGTGGAGCTCTTATGGAACTCGCACCATTTTCCAGTGTCCTTTCTCGGCTTCGTGGCGCTGTTCTTTGCTTGCAGCTTCGGCTGGTTGTCTTGGGCTGTCCCGCCTTGGCTTTGTCCTTTGTTCTGTGGTTTAGGGGCACCTTTCCCCTTTGGATTCGCAAATCCAAAGTCTCGCTTCTTTTGTTTAAACTTCTGCTAGACCTTGACGGCATATCGGTATGCTGCGCCGAGCGAGGGGATGTTTAGGAATTGTATTTCTTCTTGGATGCACTTTTGCAGGCAGCCACGATATTTGAGTATCAAATGTTGCTCCGAATCCTTGATACCCAACTTTGTGCGAAGGGTATGGAAAAGATTCGTGAACTCCGGCACGTCTTGGTCCCTTCCCTGCCGCAGCGTGGTCCACTTTATGTATTCATCCTCATAGCTTCCGACAGGGTAGTACTTCTCCTTGATGGAATCCCGGAACGAATCCCAGGTGGGTGCGGCTGAAAATAGTGAGCCAGTACTTTCATCCTTTTGCTCGCAGTAGGTTTCCCACTAGTCCTTGACTTGGGGGGCTGCTTTGAGAAGAGCAAAAACAATCTTTTCCCGACTCGAAAATTCATGAACAGAAAAATAACCCTCTAGCAGATTTAACCATTTATCTACGGCATCTGTGTCTATCTGACCCTCGAATATGGGGATTTCAAAATTAACTTGTACCTTAAAGGGTGTGGCATTTCCAGAGTAGCTGTTGGAAGCCGATGCGTTTCTTCTGGGTAGCCGCTGAAGGATCTAGGCAAAGTTGTCTATCATCGCGTTCCGTTGTCGCTCGAGGGCTTCTTCGAGCAAGATTTTGATGGGATCTCCTGCCCCCTCGTCTTTATTCTCATCCGCGATGGGAGGCCGTCAGGATTTGCAAGGCTGGTCTTGCAAAGGTTCAACCAATTCAAGCCCTAACTCCTTATATCCCAACCTTGTTGGGGACATGCAAAGAAAAACAGAGAAAAAGCAGACCGCTCTGATACCACTGATCCAGATTTAAACAGGAATGAACAAATTACAGAGATAACCATATACACAAAGATGCAGCGGAAATAATACTTCATTTCATTAATGGAAAATACTGAAATATGCTTACAACCAGAAATGGAAATAAACCAGCTAGGGCGATGGTAGCTTATCTCTGAGAAGAGATGTGATGGCTACATGCCTCTGAACTATGTTACAATGAGGCTCGAAGGCCTATTTATTGTTGAGAAACAATGGAAAACCCTTAACATTCCAAAACCTAACCCTAGGAGATGAAACGCCAAATTGTGGGCCCCGTTTGGGGTAAATTGGTACATCAACTTCCCGGGGTCGTAACTTTGGCATATGATCTCCGTTTGACGTGTACAATAGCTCATTAGAAAGATCTACCCGAGCACTATCATTGTTGGAACGGGCAACATCCGTCCATTCCATGGACTGATGTTTCCCCTGGATTCCCCAAAAAATGTCGTTTAGGGCCTCAAAACGGCTCCGGAAGTTCAAGACCCAAAAAACTGCTAAAAATAGTAAGTTGTGCTACAATTAAGCAAACTGAAAATGCTGAGAAAGACAATGGTGGGGGTCCAGGTGGACTTGGCAGGTGGCCACCAATATCCACCTGGATCACAGAACTAAGATGGATCTAAGATGATAGAATTTCCCCTTTAAATAGTTTATGCTCATATGAATACCATGGTATTACCATGGGTCAATACCATGGGTTATCATAAACCTGGAGCTTAAAAATTACTATTAGTAATTTATAAAAATTAATAAAATTAATAGTTGATTTTTATTTTATTTTTTATTTTAACCAATCTAAAATGTTTAACATACATTAAATTACAACATCCATTTTTACTCTTGATCGGATCAAATATTTTTTCACTCTATGCTAGTTTGCATATCACGATATTTGATACCTCTCCAGGGTTAGTAGATCCAGAGTAAAGATGGATCTATGCTAGTTTAATTCCCCCATTTAAATAGGCTACATTCGAGGTGAATACCATGGGTCAATACTATGTGCCATTTTGGTGAATACCATGGGTCAATACCATGTGCCATTTTTATTTTTATTAATACTAATATTAGGGTTAATAATGTTTTTTTGCATGATATTAATAACAATCTAGTCCATGGTATTTGTCCCATAGTATTTTGCCCATATAAAAAAATGTTTTATTTGTTTACCATACCTCTCGTTTATTTATATTTTTATTTATTTACCAAACCTTTTGAGTAAGTATAAAAAGACGTTTTATTTATTTACCATACCTCCACTTTACTTATATTTTTATTTGTTTACACCCTTGCATGCATATAAGGTGACTTATGGAGTAAATATAAAAAATGTTTTATTTATTTATCATACCTTTCATTTATTTATATTTTTATTAATTTACCATACCTCTTTTATAAATATGGTATTTGGGCCTTTGGCCCATAGGATTCACTTAAATAAAACCTATTCTTGAAAATGGGCGAATCAAAGGTTGTAACTCCTAATTTCAAGGGCTAAATTTACCTTTTTTACCCTCTCCCTTAAAATAAGGTGGGCTATTTGAGGTGATTTGTAAAAATGTACTATGATACAAAATATTCACCCACTAAAAATTTAAAACCCCTTAATTTCGCCAAAGGGCGAACATCCGCCCCTAAAATTTTCTATGCTTCCAGAAACTTCTCGTGTGACACTTGCCTCTTTGAATTCGCCCAGGGATGAGTAAGAGATCATCAATCTCCAAGTGGAATCAAGAACTATCAGAGAGAGGACACTAATCAAATCCCAGAAGTTGACTCACCCCCTTGCAATCATCTATATATGGATCCATCATCCCAGAGATCCAGAGGCTGGAATTTTGTATCTTGTAAGGAAGTGCTATTGGTTTCTTGTTGGAATATCATAGTGTTGGGTGATCTAAGCTTTTCATGAGGTGAAAGAAGGGATTTCATGCTGGAGGATGACACTGGGTCAGAACAATTGGTTGTAATCCTCTTTGCTATTCTTGATTATTAATAAAGCTATTCAAGTTTTCCTCCACATTCTTGTATGTTTGATGATATATGCATTTGTGTGGTCAATATATATCTGGTCCTATATTGTTTATGATTGTAGATCTTTGTTCTTCGATAGTATTATGCTGCTTTGATCCCACAGGTTCTCTTTGAAGCTGGGTAGACGAAGGAGAAGCGGCAAGGATCTATCAGAAAGGACAGGAATCAAGCAAGGAACCAAGCGCAACACTGGGGTTGGTGTCCTTTATTCCACTCTTATCTACTTTTCATAAAGGAAAACGAAAGTGGTTTTAGTTTGTTTGTTTCTAAGATAGCTACCAGTCTTAGTGGGACTAGTAGATCTGAGTGGACACTAGATTTCCCGATAACAGGGAGCACCATCTTCTCAGCATAGACAAAGGAGGTCACCTAAGAGGTACACTAGATACATGGCCCTTGTTGGGGAATGTGTTGAGATCGAGCCATCTTCCTTTGAGGAAGCAGTGCAGAAGCCGATTTGGGTTGATGCTATCATGGAGGAGTATGACTCCATAGTTTGTAACAGTGTTTGGGTTGTGGTTCTGAGACTAGAGAACAAGTCAGTTGTGAGTTCCCATTATCTTTACAAGGTAAAGCAAGTTGTTGATGGTAGTGTGGAGAAGAATAAGGCAAGATTTGTTGCACGTGGCTTTTCACAGGTCGAGGGGATTGACTATGATGAGAATTTTGTTGTTGTCGCAAGGTACTCATGTATCAGATCTATGTTGGAACTTTCAGCACAAATGGGTTGTAAGATCCATGAGATGGTTGTGAAGACTGCATTCCTCAATGACCAGATTGAGGAAGAGGTACATAGAGTAGCCGGAAGGTTTTGAGACCTTCGATCATGAGTCGCATGTGTGCTGCTCAAGGGAGTGTTGCACGGGTTGAAGCAAGCACCTCGTGCTTGGTACACCAGGATAGACAACTACTTCATCAGGTTGGGGCTTCACAAAGAGTGAAGCGGATGCGAATCTCTACCACATGATGAAAGGTAAGTTGTTGATCATTGTACTTTATGTTGATGATCTCATATTGACTGGTGATGATCAGTTGATCGTGTCTTCTAAGGAGGACCTTGAAAGATAATTCGAGATGAAAAACATGGGTCTCATGCATTAATTCCTTGGCATGGAAGTGTGGCAGAAGGATGGGGATTTGTTTGTGTCTCAGGGAAAGTATGCCAATGAGATACTCAGGAGATTCCATATGGAGAAGTGCAAGCCCATGTAGACTCCTCTAACAGGTAACCGAAGGAAGGAGGTTGCTACTTCAAGAGTAGTGGTAGAGGCTACTGTGTATAGGTAGCTTGTGGGTTCACTGATGTACTTAATAAACACATGACCAAATTTTTGCTATGCGGTGAACCAGTTGAGTCAAGCGATGGTTCAGCTTACCAAGATGTTTTGGAAGCTAGCAAAGCATGTATTAAGATACCTCGGAGGCACATCTCAGTATGGATTATGGTATAGACAGACAGAGGGAGTGAAGCTATAGGGCTTCACTGATGCAGATTGGGCAACGATTCCATTAGATCGAAAGAGCATATTAGGAGGTATTTTCAACCTTGGGTTAATGGCAGTTTCTTGGTACAGCAAGAAATAGATGTTAGCTGCACTCAGCTCGGTAGAGGCAAATATATGGCTGCAAGTCAGGCAGCATGTGAGGCAATCTGGATGCAGAAAATCCTAGTTGGTTTGTTTGATCAAAGGATGGATCCAACTGTGATCTATTGTGATAATCAGAGTTGTATCAAACTCTCTGAGAATCCAGTATTTCATTATAGGTCCAAGCACATTGACATTAGAGTATCATCATCTTAGAGACTGTGTAGCAAGGAGGATCATGTTGTTGCAGTATATTTTGACAAAGGATCAAGATGCTGACATTTTGAAAAAGACATTGTCAAAGTGCAAATTCGAGTTCCATAGAAACAAGATTAGGGTGGCAGATAATCCCTTTCTTGTTGAGAGTCAGTGTTGAAATATGGCAACAACAATATTCCAATTTAATTTTTCCTTGAATTAAATTGTGAATTAAAATCAAATTTAGTCTTAACAGCTACTTGTAAATAATTAATTAACTTATTTTAAATTAATTAGTTGGAGAAATTCAAGTTAGAAGTCTTTCTGAAGTCATGCAAGAGTTATCCCTTAAATTAAGGAGATAAGATTGTGTTATATTTGAGTTGTAATTAGTTAACTTAGTTTATTGAGTTAAGTCTAGTTAAATTAGTTCCAAACTTTTTGAGGAACTAATAGTGAGTTAATAGTTAGTAAATGCATTAATGCACTCAACTAGTGCTACTCCAGTTAACTAAATATTCCCTCTTTAGAAACTCATGCATGTCTATTCTGAGAAAGACCTAGTTGAGATTAATTTTCAAGGATAGTGTACTATCAGTTGCATGTTTTTTCTCATGGAGAAAACTCATGCATGCAGTGAAGGATTCATCTCTGAGGATTGCGTAGTTTTGAAGGCTTGTTTTTCCACTTGGTAATAGGCTAATCACACACAAAGAACTGCGCAAGGAAATAGGAGCTTGGAGGGTAGAGATGAAGGCTAGAGAGAAGCCAAGATTGCCTATGAGCATCTGTGAGGATTGTATTGAGAGCTAGCTAGCTGTGAGAGCCAAGGGTTTGTATAATTCCTATGTATTTCCATCATGTATGATAATACAATAGTGTGGGGTTTTTATGTGAGACTTTCCCCAAAGTATTTTCATGTGTATTGTGCCATTGATTCTTCTTCTTCTAGTTATATTGTTCAAATTGATCTTTAAGCTTTCGCAAATTGATAGTAGAAGTAGGTTATAGTATTCTACTTTGATTTATATTGCATTATCGGGTTAGCCTATCATAGATTTTCTACATGGTATCAGAGCTCTAAGGAGAGAGAAAGGGGTCCACCCAGCCTTGGTTTTCCATGGATTTCCTTTCTTAATCATTTTTCGGTCATCTTGTCACTTTAACACTAAATTCCTACTTTTCGGTGATTCCCATGATATCGGCATTCAGTGACGATTCTGGCCCCACACTAGTGTGCACCCCTTTGGGCCTGCGATGGCCGATCTATAATATTAGTGCTCTGCCTTATGAACCATTGATAAATTGTTAAGTCTATGCTCGAGACCCACCGATTGCAATTTGTGATAAGACTAAACCCACTAATTGTGATTTTTGATATCAACACTTGTCTAACCACTGATATTACTACCTTCCTTTTCTACTGAAGAAACCTCCGATTGTGATTTGCGATGAGCCTTTTCCTTTTGCCTTTTTTCCTTTGTTTTCTAGCTTTCCAAGGGTAACTTCAACATGCTCTATCTTCTGATCCAGAAGTCCATTTTAGGACTTCCACTTACCATTGGAAACATATTTTCGATAACTATGCAATGGATAAGGACTAATTAAACCCTAAGAGCTCTTGTTACTTGGGAAATGGGTTCAAACTTCATTTCTCTTGTGTATTCTAGGTAGCTGATAACTTGTAAAGAAGTGAGTGACAACAGTTGGAAATATATATGTGTGTAGAACAACATGAAAAGGTGTGGGTGGAGCTAAAGAAGAAAAAAATTTCCCCAAAAGAACATCATTTGATGCCTCAAAACGCTCCCAGAAGGTTTCAAACCCTGTTTTGCAAAACTGGATCCTACCAGTAAAAATAGTTCCATGAGTTGATTCTTCTAGTTTTTCCACTCCGAATGCAGCAAGATGGATGAAAAACAAATAATCTTCCAATATTGTTCATCCCCTTCAAAAAAAGATATTTCCACATCCCAAATGTGATCCACATGCATATTTGTTGCTAATATAGAAAGATACTAACTTATATACACCATGGATTGATATGCCATATATCGCTCCACCATAAAGCCCTTGGGGTGTGCTCTTTTTTCTAACCATAGCCTTCAATGATTTCAAGTGCCTCTCCACCATCCAAATTGACCTTTCTTGTACAGGTCCACACAATTAAATCTCTTTAACTTGGTGTATGAGGTATTTTTCTTGTGCATTGAAAAATGTGAGAGCTAGATACTTTTTCATTTCACAAATTAGCTGAGAAATTTCTCTCCTCCAATGCTTTATATATTCTTTATGTATTTATTTCAAAGAAAGCCATCTAACGATGATGCAAGAAAATAACATGTTTCAACAAAACATAATATATTATATTAAAATTAAAACACCTGCCATTAAGTTTGTTGAAAATAGCAACAAGAAATGTTAAAAATAACATAAAGGAAGATCCTAATTTAATTTTGTACTTGAATTAAATTGGGAATACAATTGTAATTCCAAATCTCATGACAACTTGAATTAGTTAACTATGTTAATTTGAGTTAGTTGGCCCAGTTAATTCAAGTTGAGGGTCTAACTAGAGTCATGTAGAGTGTCTCCTACATTATAGGAGCACTAGTTGTGTTTATTTTGAGTTGTGATTAATTAATTCAGTTTAACTGAGTTAAAGTTAGTTAAACAAGATCCAACTATTGGAGGAACTATTGGGAGGTCTAGTAGTGTGGTGTTGCCTGCAATCAAGTGTTGTGTTTCCTACAGTCAAGTGTGGTGCTACTTGAAGTACACTATGGTGTTGCTTGAAGTGGAGTGTGGCGTTGCTTGAAGTACAATGTGGTGATGCCTGAAGTATGGTGTAGTGTTTCCTGAAGTGTAGTGTGGTGTTGCCTAAAGTGCAGTGGGGTGATGCCTGAAGTACAGTGTGGTACAACCTGCAGTGATCAACTAGTAAACTAGAGATTCACTCATAATTAACTCATGCATGTCAAATCAAAGAAAGACCCAGTTGAGGTTGGAGTTCAAGGGAAGTGTGCTATCATTTGCATAATTATCCGAATTAGACAATTGGTGCATGTAGTTAGAAGAAAAACCTAAAGGAACTACTCAATCCTATGGTGGAAAATTCATATTAAATTAGGGCCTAATTCCTCATTGAATAGTGAAAGGAATTAGGATCTTGGAAGGCGAGGAAATTGGCTAAGTATTGGCCAAGGCTTGTCTAAGAAGTAATGAGATAGATAGATATAGTGTTGAGGTTGCTCAGGCTTGAGAAAGCAATGTAATCTTCTTATATTTTCTAAAAAATACAATATACAAATAGCAAGGGTTTATAGTTGTGGATTTCCCCAGGAAATCATTGTGTAATATGTTGATTGAATTCTTTCTCTTGTATGTTTCGTGATTTCTCAATCAATTGATTGTTGAAAATGAACCAAGAAAATCTTGATTTACTTTTGTCCTCAAATTAAATTAGGGATAAAATTGTAATTCCACATCACAAGACAAATCGTACGAGTTAACTAAGTTAATTTGACTTATTTGGCTTATTTAATTCGAGTTGAGGGCCTCACTTGAGTCATGTTGAGTTTATCCTACATTAAAGGAGCCATGGTTCAGTTTATTTTGAGTTGTCTAGTTTATGGTCGAATCATATGCTATTTTGTATTTATGTGTTTCGTTTGATCATGGAACTTTGGGTTCTTGGCCAAATTTATTGCATAAGTATTTTGAATCATGAGTGGAGTTGAATGCACTTGTTTCACCTGCAAATCTTCCATGATTTTCTTCAGCCACACAATTTCCTTTGTTTCTATAGCTACTGCCACATATTCTACCTCTGTTGTGGAATCTATTGTAACTGATTGTTTGCATGAGCTCTAGGAGATCGCTCTTGATCCAAGACTCATAACATAACCTGAAGTATATACCCCAGTTTTTTTATCTCCATTGAAGTCTGAATCAAAGTATCCAATCAAGATGAATTCGCCCACCTGTGTATACTTGAGTCCAAATTCTTGAGTTCCCTTCAAGTACTTTAGAGCTCTTTTTGAAGTAGACCAATGTCCCTCACAAGGATTTTTCATAAACCTAGAGAGGATTCCAACAGTAAATGAAATGTCTGATCTGGTAGTAGTCAGGTAGTTGAGACTTCTTACAAGTTGTCTATACTTTGTTGCATCCTAAAATTATTTTCCTTCAATGGATGTGAGCTTCAAGTTCTGTTGCATAGGAGTAGTCAAAGGATTGCACTCAACCATGCCAAACTTGTTCAACAGAGCTCCAATGTACTTCTTCTGAGAGAGGAATATAAATTGTAGATGTTGAGTTACTTCAATACCAATATAGTAGTGAACATAGCCCAAGTCAGTCATTTGAAAATATTTCCTCAATTCCTTCATTATGGATGCAATGTAGCTCTCATTGTTCCCCCTCACAAAAAGATAATCTACATAAACCACAAGATATACAATTTTTTTCCAACTTTCTTGACAAACAAAATTGCATCATCAAGATCATAATGTTTGAAGTTGAGTTTCAAAAGATGCTCAATCAATCTTTCATACCAGGATTGAGGTGCTTGCTTGAGGCCATACAAGGATTTCATAAGCTTGCATACCTTGTGTGCTTGGCCTTTTAAAACAAATCCTTCTGGTTGGGACAAAAAAAAAATCTTTTATGTCCCCATTCAAGAAATCCATTTTTGCATCCATTTGATGGGCTTTCCAACTGTTATAAGATGCCAAGGCAAAGAGTGTCTAGATGGTAGCCTATTTTGTTGTGGGGGCAAAATTATTCTCATAATTGATCCCTTCCTTCTATGCAAAACATTTTCCCACAAGCCTAGCTTTGTGCTTGTCAAGTGAGCCATCAACTTTATACTTGTTCTTGTAGACCCACTTGCAGCCAATTGGTTTGGTTCCAAATGGAGGAGCAACCAACTTCCAAGTGCCATTATATATCAAGGCATCATACTCTATTTTCATCACTTCTTTCCATTCATCGTGAGAAGAGGCTTATTTGAAGGAATTTGGCTCAAAATTTGTAGACAAATTCAGTTCACAATCATAAGAAACATCCATATCAACAAGTGAATCAGAATCGTCTACATCACCTCCATTTTGTCTGCTTTAATTTCTTGTTCCTGTCTTTCCAACCTCATCAGGATGGACACTTTCAAATGTCTTTGTCAGCCATTTTGGAGGACCTTTCTAAGATGGACCAAGTTTCTCAGTTGACTGAGTTGGGACTGAATCAAGATTGAGTCTCCAAATTTTGTCAATCACATTATTAAAATTGTCATCAATGACTGGAGATTCATGTGGGGGAGAGAGTTCTTCAGAAGAAGATTCCACATATTGATCCATTATAGGAATCTCCCCTTCAATATGTGGAATCTAATTATCAAATTCTTGAAATGACTTGGCATGTTTGAATCTATCCAAATGATCAAGTTGCCACTCAACAACATTGTCAACCTTAGAAGATTCAAGAAAGATCACATCTCTAGATACAACAAACTTCTTATTAACTTCATCATAGAGACGGTATGCTTTGGAGGTATTTCAATACCCCAATAATATACACTTATGACTCCTTGCACCAAGTTTGTTTCTTTGTTCCTTTAGTATCAAGTTCTAACAGGTGGAACTGTTGGATTAATGGGTCCTGACCCAGGTTCAGAGTTAGTTTTAGCAAACAAATCCTTACACTATTGGCCCTTTTAGCATCAACCTATCTAGCACAAACTGAATTCTCACCCGAAGCAGTATGGGTGGATCCTAGAACCAAGTTTCTGCACCCAGAGATTAGTGTAATGTCATTTTATGCCCTAAACCTACCTTCACGCAGATCGATAAGCCTTTAAGGCTTATCGATATAACTTCTCTTAATCGGATTTTACACCTTCATGAACGTTCACAACTATCTTTCGCGGACCCTAAATAGGTGAATCGCCCACTTACGGTCCTTTGTGATTACTCCTAATTCCTTATTTTCCTAGAATGGCTTAAGCGTTCGATAACTTTATCATACAACAAGATATTCTTCGTGTAAATAGTTATCATTACTTGCATTTATATGACAATATAAATCATGTAAAATCGCACATCAATATAGTATTAATTCATAAACCCATCATTAATCATAACATAATAACACATTCATTCATAACAAAAGGAAACAGATAAACACAGGAATTTCTGGAATAATCTCTTTATTAATACTTCAGTTCTTCTTACAGACCCAAGACTTCCTTGCGCACTCAGTTGTAGGGGTCCACACACTCATCTACGGACTCTACTCTAGGCCTCTACACACACAGCTGTAGAGCCTATCTTCTACTCTAAGACTTCTTCGCTCTTTCTTCTACTAACCCATTACATTCATCTTCATTGATATCTACTTCTATGCCTTAGACTCTCTCAGACTCTTCTTTTTATACAATCCCATGGTCTGTGGACCATGGGTAGGTCTATACAAGCCGACACAACTTAAAAAAAAGAAGGGTAAAACCCTTTATGACAATTTACTATCTATGCACTCTACGACCACACTTTGCAGAGACTTTACACTTTTTACAATAGAACTTGGGATTTTGCCCCAAAATTAACTGTAGGGGACCCTAACCCAAAAGGTCCCCAACACAAATATCATGACTTGCCCTCAAGTCAATCTACTGGAGCAGAGATCTTAGTACGGAGACCTCACGGCCCTACTTGTGCTACTACTATCCAAGTCACCCTCTACGTGGTTGCATGTTTGATCTTCTCCACCAGCTTCTCTGTTGTTGGTACTGCACTGTCTTCCTTGAGGACCTGTTGTGTTCTCTGTAAGCTTTACATCTTCTCCTCAATGGTGGTAGAGATAATATAGGCCTCATCCAGTGAAGGCCCCAATCTAGCCTTGAGGACCACCTCTTTCATTTGCGCTACCTCCACCTATTCGACCAACTATTTAGCCTCATGCATCTTGGCCAGTCGTTGTGATATAGCAATGTTGCATGTTGTTGCTCTTTCTTCATCGTATTGTTGCTACAATTCATAGGCTTCTGTATTTAACCTCTACAGGTTAGGATCTTCTTATAGTGCCATGACTACCTCCATGGATTGCTCGAAAAGCACGATGCAATCCCCCACCACGGCATACATTGTTGCAACTCCATCCCTCACAGCTGCTTCATGTTGTTCTTTGACCTCTAGCGGATTTGAAGGTTGTAACTTCAACTCAAGCTCTGCTATCTTCAGGTTTAGTTCAAACTGAATCTTGGCCAATTATGTTTTGTGTCACGCACACCTGCATCCACCTTCCTGATCTTTGTGTCCACCAGCACTTCCTCTAGGATATGTAGTTCAGGGACTGTCCTAAATGCTCAAACACCACGGCTGCAGTTTGTTTGTTTTGCGCTTGAACTTTCTTCCATGCTTCCAGCACTATTGTTTTCTCCATGAACATATGTTCAATGTTGACCTTGTACTCACTGATCATGCTCAACACACGCTACTCT
Source organism: Pinus tabuliformis (assembly GCA_031772625.1). NCBI lineage: Eukaryota > Viridiplantae > Streptophyta > Pinopsida > Pinales > Pinaceae > Pinus > Pinus tabuliformis. Next base: position 872,412,542 of record CM062815.1, read on the forward strand.
TAGGCCTTAATCTTTGCGATCACACCTTCTTGTAGTGTGTGAAGGAACTCACTAGGGAGCACGGCCAAGTTGAGGCCCACATTCTTCAAAGTGTTGATAATAGCCTTGTCAGTGGCCACCTCCACGGTCAAAGATCCATTAGGCAATGCGACTGCACGGAGATCCGTTGAGTGAACCAGCTCTACTGCTTGAGCGGTCCCTGGTGCCAAACTGGTTGATGTAGCACTACTTTGTCCTGAGCCTACCTGAAGTCTAGCATTTTGGATTTGAAACTTGCATAGACTCATCTGTATGGCGACCAGTGATTTCTTTTGTTGCTACTCAAACTACTATAGCAGTTCTATTGTTGTATGCTACACCTTATCTCCAATATCATCCAAGTCAACCTCTGTCAAGGTAATTGGATCTAGCGACGACTTGGTGGATTTTGTCTTCTTGCATAGTCATTCCTTTTCCTACTCCGTATACCGCTTCACTCGGAATAGAGTACTTTCTTCCTGATCTCCATCGCCCTTCTCTGACTGCTATTCTTCATCCATTTGGGGCGAAGGAGATTCCTAGCTTCTTTCAGATCCGTTCTCTTCCTATTCCTTTGTGGTGCACTCTGCTTCTACCCGGGCCTTCTCCTCAGCCTCTTTCTTCCTCTTCTCAACCAATAGTTGAACCTTCTCTCTGGCCACTTCCTTTTTCTATTTCTTTGCGAACTTTATAGTCCAAGTGGCCACATTGGAGGTAGAATTCTAGTGTGTTTGCCAATTCTTGATGACCTCTGTAATAGCATCATCCATAGCCAGATAGGGTAAGTCAAACCATTTCTGCTTGGGGTCCATTTCGCGCCCATATGTAAACATGATGGAAGTTCACTTTGAACTCTGCGTACCCCAAGAGTTTCTCAAACATGGTTGGTGACAACCATAGCTTTTTGTTGATGGCCACGCAAATACTCACCTCCATTAGCACCCAAAGAATTTGCTCTCTGTTACCCGCACAACATCTTCAATGGCCCAAAGAGAGGCAAACTTCGCCACTTCCTATAAATCCTTCTCCACAGGAGGAAACTAGATATCCTTCAGAAGATCCCACGTGACTAGCACAATTGAGAGCAACAACCATGAATAGTGTAAGTTCTTACTATCAGTCTATGCCTCTCTGCAGTTCATGAGGAACTCACTACACAAGTAGCACATCTAGTTGAACTGTACGCCATCCATGCACTCGGATGCCAATGAAACCACTAGGGTCGGCAACCTGTCTGCGCGGCACTTTCGCATAACTTTTCCGGCCAAAATGTGCATGGAAATCTTGACTGCAGGGTCAGTAATGCTGGTAATTGAATACCCGTACATATTTTTGACAAGTTTAAACTTGTCCATCATTTTCTCAGCAAGGTCCCTCTCACTTGTCTTTCCACCAAATGCTTTGGCCAAATTCAATCCTGAATGGGGTAATAATGTGATCCGATGGATCAGCATGTCTGTGAAAGGGATCGACTAATTTAAACACAAGCACTCGTCATGCACTAGGCACAGCAGTTGCTTAATGACAATCAGGTTGATATTTGACTGATGATAGTGTGGCACCCATAACAGGTTCAACAACCCTGACATTTTGACTCCAGGAATCCCTTCTACTGGCTCCAATGCGGTGACATGATACTCTTTATATAAAACCCTCTGCATGAAGGTCGGTAGCAAGGTGGGGGAACCGCTCGTGGTCCGCCAAATCCCAGTATTCAAGCTTCAAGTGCAGGACCCGCACCAAGCACGGACCTTCAAAGGTGATATTCTCTAGCAACATGGGTGTGTTGAGGGAGAATTGTTTGGCATCTGGGTCCTTCGGGACCTTCACCTTTCCCTTTCACAGAGGGATATACTTTTGTAGCTTTGAAATAAGGTCCACCCCCTCAATTTCAATATCCTCTATGCCTTCCTCTACCTCCATATCGACCACTTTCCCTTTCTCCTTCACACTCAGCTTTTCCTTTCGCTACACCTATGTAGTTGCATGCCTTCGCGATTACTCGCACACCAGCATCGGCTTCTTTTGCTTATCCTTCTTCAGCTTGGGGACCTCTCTCGTCAGCGTAGGCTTTGGCCTAGGAAACCTCAGGGATGTAGGCATTGTTGCTAGAACCTCCATACTAATCACTTCGGGAGCAGCTCCTTGAGAGGCGATAGCTCCCCTAGTACTAGTGGTTTTTGTTGGACCTTATCCTAACATGATGTCATGAATAAGCTCTCTATATGACTTGGGATATTGATCGAACACGAGTCTTGCAACCAAATACTCAAAGAACTCATGGTTCATGCACAATAGTCAACACAACACAAAAATTCTAAGAATGAAAAGTGTTTCTCATTGGATGCTCACACGTATTTTATAAGCGAATTCAAATTTGAATTCGACCATTCCCCCCATAATTCGTCCATAAATGCGAGATTGGCGGCAGATTTCCAAATATTTCACTCTTAATTTCAGCCTTAAATGCCTTAAATGTTGATCCCCCACTCCTTTCAACCATCTCCTAGCAATCAAATCATGAACAATGGTGGTAATGATCACTTTTTGGCTATGCTACGCGGTCTCCACCCCTATAGCGCAGCTCCCTTCATGCTTCTTCTGGTACTATGATGCCCTCCTGTTTCACGCATAGCTCTACAACCCCGAGCAATGTAATTTATAGTCTTGCGCCTCCTTGCAGCTACCTGGAGCACTAAGACTGTGTTACCATCATGTAGTCATCGAGTTAGATCCCCAGTGTATGACTTCAATCGTCTTCCATTTACTTTTCCCAGAAATGAATCTCCATTCAATTTCACAAGCTGAACTGCTCGACCATCAGTAATCTATTTGATTACATATGGCCCTAGCTAGTGCATCTAAAATTTACCTGGAAACTTATCATACTTATTATCGTATAATAAAACTAAATCATTTACCTCGAAGGTGTGTAGTTTGATGTGTTAATTGTGCCATGCCTTTTCGCGTTCCTTTTGCACCTGTTGATGGAATCCAGCCAAAAATATATCTTCCTCAAGCTCTGTTAGTTGGACGAGCCGCTCTTCTAAGGCTCTACGGTCTATCATCCCTGTGAATGCCTCTATGTGTAGACTAGGCATGATATACTCCATTGCCATAACAACCTCTATGCCATAGACCAACCTAAACAGTGTCTGACCAGTAAGCTTCTTACAGGTAGTTCTATAAGCCCACAACATAGTTGGTACATGCACGTCCCAATCGTTCCTCTGCACATTGCAAACCTTTCTTAGCACGTTCTCCAATATCTTATTAAATGCCTCAAATGCCCCATTGGCCTGAGGATGATATGGTGTACTCTTCTGCTGATAAACTTGGAATTTCTCTATTAGCGCGCTGATTGTTTCATTGAAGAAGTGCATATTGCGATCACTCATTAAAATATTTGGGTAGCCAAACCTAGTCAACATATACTCAAACAGAAATTTTGTTGTTGTTGCCCCTATACAATCCTTCACGATTTGTGTCTCTGCCCATTTGGTCAAATATTCAGCCGCAGTGATGATATACCATGCACCTGTCTTCTTTCTTCGAGGTTGAATTAGCCCTACAAAATCGATTTCCAATTTCTCAAATGGTTGTAATGATACCTATTGATTCAAAGGCGGCTCATCCCTTTGTGATGGCTTCCCAGTTCCTTGACATGCATCGTATGCCCTATAATATGCTTTGGAATCATTATGCAATGTTTGCCACCACAACCCAGCGCGTAAAATCTTATGTGTTGTTTCTTTTCCTGCATAATGGCCTCCTGTAGCTCCTCCATGAGCTTCATCAAGGATACTATTCCATTCAAAATCAGGCACATAGCATTGTAATGTCTCGTCTGATCCCATATTATACAAGTGACCTGTGATAATAGAGAAATCTATCGCGCACACCAACAATTCCTTCTTATGGTTACTAGTGTATCCTTCTAGAGTCATTCCCATAGTCAGGAAGTGGATAATTTCTACAAAGTGATTGTCTGCTACGCGCACCATAAAGACTTGTGCATCAGGCAGCCCCTACTCTAAATTGGTAGGCTCCTCTCCTATTTCAATGTGCGACAAATGATCTGGCCTTGCATTCAATCGTCTGGGCTTCACAATTACTTCAAAATCATACTCTTGAAACAACAACAGCCATCTTCATATTTCCCCCCCCCCAAAACAGGTGTGTTGACTAGGTACTTTAATGCATAATGATATGTATACATCTTAAAGTGTCTGCCAAGCAAGCAATGCCTAAAATTATGGAGCATGTACACCATAGCCAACCCTTCATGCTCTGTCGTCGAGTAATTATTTTCAACCTTAGACAGCTTCCTGCTCGTAAATGCTATTGCGTGATCCAATTCTCCTTCACCGGCTCATGTCAGCATTTCTCCCAACAAGATACATGATGCATCCACATGCATCAAATCCCTACACTACTGGCCCTTTCAGCATCAACCTACGGAGCGCGAACTGAAGTCTCACCCGAAGCAGTATGGGGGGATGCTGGAACCAAGTTTCCGCACCCAAATATTAGTGTAATGTCATTTTATGCCCTAAACCTACCTTCGTAAAGATCGATAAGCCTTTAAGGCTTATCAATATAACTTCCCTTAATCAGATTTTACACCTCTGCGAACATTCATGACTACCTTTCATGGACCCTAAACAGGTGAATCAGCCACTTACGCACCTCTGTGATTACTCCTAATTCTGTACAGCCCAGAACGGCTTAAGTGTTCGATAACTTTATAATACAAGAATATATTCTTTAGATAAACAGTTATCATTACTTGCATTCATATGACAATATAAATCATGTAAAATCACGCATCAATACAATATTAATTCATAAACACATCATTCATCATAACATAATAGCGCATTCATTCATAACAGAATGAAATAGATAAACACAGGAATTTCTAGAATAATGTCTTTATTAATACCTCAATTCTTCTTACAAACCCAAGACTTCCCTGTGCACTCAGTTGCGGACTCTACTCTATGCCTCTCCACGCATAGCTACAGAGCCTCTCTTTTACTCTAAGACTTCTTTGCTCTTTCTTCTACTGACCTGGTACATTCATCTTCATTGATATCTACTTCTATGCCTTAGACTCTCTAAGACTCTTCTTTTTATATGCAGACCATGGATAGATCTATATAAGCCGACACAACTTACATAAAATAAGGGTAAAACCCTTTATGAAACTTTACTATCTATGCGCTCTGAGACCACACTTTGCGGAGACTTTATAGTTTTTACAATAAAACTTGGGATTCTTGCCCCAAAATTGAACCTAGGGGACCCTCTCCCAACATGAACCAAAGACCCTAAGATGCTTTACCAAAGGAATGTGGCCATACCACATTGTAAGGAGTCTTGTTTCTAATATAATTATATGGAAACCTATTCTTTATATACATAGCACATAGAACTACATCGGCCCAAAACATCAATTTTGGATTCTTGAAAAACATCATGGAATGTACCATATTTAAGATTGTCCTATTCATTCTTTCAGCTATTCCATTCTGTGAAGCAAACAAAGTTCATTCTTCAAGTTAAATACTCCAGAAGACCTGTAATATAAATATTTTCATTGGGATACAAGAATATATATTAAAATGTATAAAAAAGATGATGATACAAATGAGAGTGAGAGGCTTTCTTATATACAAAGAAGGTGTCTCTTCATGGAAAATCATGTCTCATTTAGACATGACACTTCAATATAATTAATAATTAACTAATCATTATTTATAACTATTATCATTTACATTATTTTCTATATATTGTATTCATAACATTTCCTTCCTCCTCAAAAAGTTTTGTCCTCAAAGCTTACTGATGAAAGACCTAGTCTCTTTTTCTTGTTTCGAATGTCTTATTGTCTCAGAATTTTTATCTTTGTCGAAGCAAGATGATATGATCCTCTAAGTGATAAACAAAATTGTCACACTAAGAATGGATCTGGCCATCCTAAATTAATCCTTTGTGGAATCTCGTACTGACTGGAGACCTGTGATGAATTATTATCACCTGAATGGATTGCACTGACATTAGTATTCTTTATAATGTCAGTTTGTTGTTTATGTTCTAGATACGTGGCTTGATTGAGTTGTCTACTCTCATGACTCGGATGTCGATAAGGAATTATAATGATTTGATTTTCCCTTATATTGTTTGTGCCGTTTTCCTAATTTATTTGAAGCACCTAATTTCCTTTAGTTATGGAAGTTGAATGGTTAATTTCTGGATCTTCACTTGAATCTTTTGTTGTTGGTACTACAACTTCTGAGTACATCTTTACTTCATCTAGTTTGTCCTCTTTTTGAGTTGTGATATTGATTAGATCAGTATTAGGTCCCTTATCTTCACCATGGACGATTACGTCTAGAGACTTCGATACTTCTTGAGAAAGTTGATCTAACTTATATTTTAATGACTTCTTGTCATTCTTAAACTTTTTGATTTGTGTTAGAAATTTTTCACTATGATCCTTAAGTCGAAATATTTCTTCATTTATATCAGCAGTGATTTTTTCAAACTCATTTTGCATATTTTGTAATACTTTTTAACCTTCTTGAGAAATTACTTTTGAAATATCTTATATATCTTCTGGTGGTACTGAATTTGGCTTCAATGTAACATCTTTGAGTGTTATTTCCTTCTTCTTGTAAGAGAATTTAAAAACTTTTTCTTCATATTTAAGATGAAAGATCCTACCATTTCCATGATCCAGGTGTTAGCTACCTATACCAATAGGTTTCATATTTCATGATTGGCTATGAAAGGACCAAATATGCTCTGCTTTGATGACTCAAAGATCACATATTTCCAAGAGAACTCAATCTATGCTTATAGCTTGGTATGAACTTCAAATTTTGATGGATGATTCAACAATTTAATCTGGATCATTCCATGGTTTAAATTTGCAGTTGTAGAATAGAGAAAGGAGTCTGTCCAAACTGTTTAATCTTGGCAGACAAGTAGTTCAGGTAGAGAAGAGAAGGCTCCCAACAGTTTAATCTGGGACCTTGGAAGAAATAAGGGTAGAAGTAGATAGAAAGAACAAAAGGAAAAAGCCAAAGAAAAGAAAAGGCAAGTAAGGGTCTGCAAGTCCAAGTGCACCGTCTAAGAAGAAATAAAAAATGCTAGGCAAGTAGTTGGGTAAGTAGTTGGGGTTGCAGAAAGGTTATCTTTACCATTTCAGATGTGTTAACTGTGCTTACCAAGGCAAAGTCTATCAATTGACAAGGTGTTCATCTTCATCAAGTTACAGCAAGGAGCATGACTAACCTCCCTCCTTCCCCCCTCCACTTCATTACTAACACTCCCCCAACAGCTGAGATTCATGGAAGAGATTATGGTTTCATAGTGGTTCTTAATCCTTTAGAAGCCACATTTCTTGTGTAAAAATCTTTTCATTTTGATCTACTCTTTAAACCAAGTGTTTTACAAACAAATTCAGTTTTTTCCCCCTTCATTCCCCTCATCCATATTAACTCTAACTTTACTATATAAATCCCTATATCACCTCTCCCCTACTAATATTAAACACCATGGTGTATAAACCCCAAATTTTGTATAAATACCCCTCCCCTTGGCATTATAGCCAATAAGTCCTATGTCAGGGATCAAAGTGACATCTGGCCACTTGGATAAACCTACACCTCATCTACCCCCCCCTTGCCTCAAGTCATTCCACTCACTAAGCCAATATTTACCAAGAAAAGACCCAAAAAACCCATTTTTGACCGCTTAAACCAAAGTTGGCGCATGCATTTGGTTTATTTTTGAAATACATTGAAAACATTGTGAAAACCCATATCCGAAGGTTTCCGCCGGGCGCTGCTCCCAAAAATAAATAATAAAAAAGTATCCGCCCGCATGCATATCCCCCGAACATATCATTCCCCCGTCCATCGTCGGATCAGAACCAAGAGATCCGACGGTCCGTATTAATATCGGAGCGGCCCCTGCGACAGAGGTTTAGCGCCCGAGAAAGTGACGTTGCGTTACGTCAGGGCGCGGCCACGCGTCGCCCATTAAGGGCTCTCGGAGCAATCTCTAACAAATGCGGGGCCGTATCATAACCACCCTGAGAAACCGTGGCGGCTAGGGCTAAACCGTAACCGTTAGGTCCCTCACCGCCCGGTTTGAGGGTCCAGCGTAATCTCCACGTCATCACCCTGCCTGCCACCGCATCACACTTTTGTCCGCATCCGTGCCATCGTGCCTGCCACCTCGTCACCCTGTGGACCAATGGCAGCCCGCCACCTCATCCGATGATGTCATGCTGACGTCATCCAAGGCTGACCCCACCCTACGACGTCATGCTGACGTCATCATAGAAAAAGCGCCAAATTGTAAAAAGTCCATATTTAGCCAAAAAAACGCGTTTTTGTGTACTTTTCACTCATTTGCTACTGTTAGATTTTAGACTTCTGTGGGAGTTTTTTGATTCATGATCCGGATTGACCACAGTTCTGAGTTCAGTCTGCCAACGTTTCAAACCCCAAAGGGGGTCCATCATTTGATACTGTTTCCTCTGCATGCTATTTTTACGTCCTGGACTGCGCCACCTGCGGGAAACGTCCTGAAGACCTCCAGAGCACCAATTACACCCACAGTTACGACCTCTGTTCGCGGTTAGCCAGGTATTTCTCATAGTTCATCCTCCATACGCCTAAATTCACTGTAAAATGCTCAGAACACTTAAGTAACACTGAAACTCACTATTTTACCGACAGTTTTCCTCTGCAACACTTCCAATTACAGTTGCAACCTTGAAACCACCAGCAGAGCCTTCATTTCCCGAGTTTTGGTTAAAAAACTGTAAACTGCTCGCGCAAACGTGAGACAGTTGGTCAAGATACTTAAAACCTACCATAGAAGACAGAGGGAAACCAGACATTGGTCTTATTCGTAATTCAAGCAGTATTTCAATTGCTGCGCGTCCACTCCACCCTCTGCTCCCCATAATTCACAGTTGCATTGCAAAAACTCACCTCTGTGCTGTACTACTCACTTGAAACTAATTCACCTGCAAGACAGAAACTGAATAGACCATGGAGACTCCAATTGCACTGAACATCAAGCCTCTCAATGCCCCTCACCAGGAATTAGAATGGAAAGCCCTGGGAGATATGGATTATCAAATGCTAGACTGGTTTCCATTGGGCTCCAAATATAACATTCAGATGCTGAATGAGTTGAAAGCCCAACACCTTAGTGGAGCAGACATCTTAGGGATTTGGGACTCAAACTTGCCCATCTACAACCTCCCCTAGGTAAATCCTATGCCAGAGTTGATCTACAGATGCCAGGAGTGCTATGACCCAGGCCAAAGAGCTGTCTTCAGCCCTACAGGCTCAGTCCTGTTCCATATCACCACTGAGAGTATAAATGAGATGCTGCACTTCCATACTGCAAAGCCATTGATCCCCCTCCACATGCAGAACTTGATAAAGAAGGGGAACAAGTTGTCTAATGACCAACTCATCAAAATCAACCAGCTGTTTGTACAACCAGGTTCTGAAGCCATCAGAACTCCTCCTATTGGACATCAGTACTTGAATAAATTGGGCAATATGTTAGTGGATTTGATCAGCTATGTCCTAGGGTTCAAGGGACAGGAGGATGTGGATGAAATCATAATGGCAATGCTGTCTTTATTCCCTCCTGGTAAGCCCCCAGCTGTACATTATGATTATGCTACATACATTGCAGATAAGATTCATGACCAGTTTATGAATTTGAAGAGGGAAAGACTGTTCAGGTATACTTCATACATATACCACCTATTCTTGTTTTATCAGCCAGCCAGCTTCTCTATTCCCTTGAAGCAAGTCAATGCCCAGGGAAATCCAAGGTCAGTTGTGTTTTGGACCTCTGTCTTTCATTGTCCCTCTGTATCACCATATACATACTCCGAGTTCATTGACTTATTCATTCACCCAGCCATGACAGTATTGCATGGTGTTCCTCCTCCAAGGTTAACTGATGACATGAGGAGAATTCTCCACCTGAACAAAACCTACAGCATTGGTAATTGGTACCTCTACCAAGACCACACAGTCATCAGAATATATGGCTGTGAGTTGAAGTCTTTTAGGTTGCCAAGGTATGTCCCCATGAGGCTTTTTGCCTTAGAATATTTCAGGAAGTTTGGGAATGCCGACTACCTCCACTTTTAAAGCAAGAACAAGAAGTCACAGTTAAAAGTAAGGAGCCAGCTGGGCCCTTTCCTATACAACAGAAAAGAGGAGGGGTGGAAAGAAGCAGACAGAATCCTAGAGGGCCTCAGACTACAAACTAGCTTTGAATGGATACCCTATGACCCCAATCACTTTGTCTCCCTCAGGAGGATAAAATACAAATTGGGCAGCTATTCACACGTAAGGCAGCCTGAGATTGAGCAGTATGCCAATACATTAAGCTGGGAAGAGGGAACCTTAGAAGAGGAATTTACTGAGGAAGAGCTGTTAGAAAAAGAAGCTAGAAATATTCAAAAGAATGCTGACTTAGAAACTTATGGACAGGTTCCCCTCTCATACAAAAAACAACTTGGAGCAGCCGCCTCGTCCTCAACAAAGCATCATCAAGCTGCCATGAATCCTCCACAGACAGTCAACAAGGGCAAAGAAAAGCAGGTGGAACAGCCACCTCCTATGACCGAAGAGGAAATGTAAACCCTAGTGCAGCAACAAGAAGAGATGGAGCAGCAGGGTGAAGGGCAGCAACAAGAGGAGCAGCAACAACAAAAAGAACAAAGGCAGGAACAGCCTGCCCAGCAAAAGCAAACAGTGGAAGCCCCTAAGTCCACTGAACAAACTGAGCCTCCAAGGCAAGAGACTTCAGCTGAGGCATCCACACTCCAGACACCACAAAAGGAGGACACAAGCAGGAAAAGGGACAGAGAAACTCCCCTTACAACGTCAGCAACTCATGGGGAGAAGAGGCAGAGAATCAATCCTCTTTCAGAGGAAGAGATGCCAATAGGGTAGTCGCTGGGTATGGTCCCACCCAGCAGGGAAACATCAGCGAGTTCCTTTCAATAGGAACATGATAGGTCAATGGGAGGAGAAGTAAGTTCCTCCAGGCAGCAAAGGGAAGGTGGGCCTAGTATTAAACAATAGTTCATCGATATTAAGATGAGGAATGAGCCCATCAAAAGACAGTTGTACAACCATCTGCTAAACTTGGCTCCCACCAATCAGCAAAGACTCATGTTTGCATATGATGTGCAGAGAGGCAAAATGATCATGAGTCATTTCATGCCAACAACAGTACAACCCCAAACTGCCTCTGATTATTTGAGGACTAACTTGGAAGTCCTTGCCAAGGATATCCACCCAATGGACAAAATAGAACTGCACAATCAAACGGGTGAGATGGTCTATGGTTCCCTGGCAGACCAAACCTTGGATAACTATAGGCTACAAAATAGCCTTAACAATACAGCCTCTCAACTGGAGTTGGAGAGGGCATCATCCTAGGCAAAGGACAACAGAATAAGGTCCTTGGAAGAAATAATCATTGAGATTGGACATGATCCCAAAGATATCAAAGGGATCCAAGAGATATTGAAGTTGAGGGATGCTGACATGGCAGCATTGAGGAGAAAGATAAAACTCCCTACCACAATCCACCCTCAAACAGATGATGTGGCCCAGCAAAGGCATGATCAAGAGGCCACAACCCTGTTGATGTCTCTATACAAGGAGCTAATCCGGACTCAAGACAAACTAGGAAAATCAGAGGCTGCAAAGGCAGCACTACAGGCATCATTGAAACAAACAGAAGAGGGTCAAACCTCCCAGCCTCCTCCTGAAATAATCAATCTTGAAGAAACTGCTCCAACAACTGCCCCTCCTCCTCAACAAACAAGGCCTACAGCACCAACTACATCAACAACTGCACCAGCAATAGAACAGACTCATAGTCTGGATATGCAGAAGCTCCAAAATGAAATTCAAGTCCTGGAAGCTCAAATGCTGGAGCTCAATTCTGCCAAAGAATCCTTGGCTAAAATAAATGAGAGATATGATAAGAGCAAACAGAATGCAGCTGAAAAGGAACGAGAGATAAAAGCTCTAAAGAAGAGGATAACTGAGCTTGAGAAGGAGCTCACACTAGAAAAGGTGACTGCAGAGCTAAAAGCAGTCCTTTGGTCCAATATTGGCCGGTCTATCACCAATCAGTGGCAGTACATCGAGAATATAGATGAACAAACAATACTCATTACAAAGGCAAACAGGGAAATACACAGACCTAGAGCAAGTCTTGGCAACATGCCTGATGCTGCCACCAGAATGATAAATATTTTAAATAACAGGACAAGCTCTCAACTGGCCACCATGGGAATTGCTCACAGGACTGAGACAATCTCAATGGTTAAAAGGGTCCTGACACTACGAAACCTGGTTGGAACACTGGAAAGAAGAACCCAGGATATGCAGACTGAAATCAACAAGTTCATGGACAGATTTCAGGCATTACAGAACAGAGGCCTCCCCAGCATATTAAGCAGTGTAGGAAGACTGCTTACCCTTGAAAACTACATCAAGAGGGTTGATGCCCATGCTGCAGGACAAATTGCAAAACAGCCCAGCACTTCAGCAGAATCAGGGCCAGCATCAGGGCAAACTTTATACAATAGGGTGGACAACCTATTTTTTATTATGAATGAGATCAATCATCTGTTCGATGTGCCTCCAAACTTTTTTAAGTATACAGAAGCAGATGAAACCATAGAGGCAATTGTGAAGCACCAATTGCCCACACAGGAAGTCTGGAAAAATTTGACACAGATAATATTATCAAGCCAGAACCTGTAAATGATAATTTTTGTCCAGTTCGTAAGTAGTCACACACAGACATAATTTTGGTAGATAAGCATACAGAGGAAAGATAAAGGCTGAGCCAACTCAGCAGGGCTATTCGGTCACCACAGCAGCAATCACAATCACAGGTGGCAAACCCGAGAAAATACAGCGCAACAAGAATAAAGACGTGTTCTCCAGCATTAAAGCAAAGTGGCTCAACCGACTCACTGACCTCCAAAGGTCACATTATCCTCTGACAGACATAAAGGGCATTTATGCTGTATTCAAAGTTGTAATAACTTCTTTTCTACTTTCTGTACGAAGTTATGAAGATATTTCCTCTCTCAGATGACTCAATGCCTGAGATATTTTGTATAAACATTCCTATAAAGTCCCCTTCGCATGAGCTTGCAAGGGTTGTTGTTGATTTCTCCTGAAGAAGTTCTTATGCTGTAATCCTTTCAGAATTTAATAAAGAAAGTGATGGAATTTCTCGGATTTCTGAAGTGTTGAATGCATACTGGTGTCTGTTGGAAACTGCTGGATTCCTGTGTATTTCATCATACAATAAGTCTCTGTAACTCTCTCTGTTATGTATTTTGTTTGTTAAAATTCATACGTTATCTAACTTCAAATATTTAGCAACAAAGAAAAAGAATAACTTTCAGGATTTATTCAATGAATACCCTGAGTTCAATCTGTGTTGTTAATTAATGTTTTCTTCAGATGCAATCTTGATAAGTGTAATTCTTAATTGCTGCACTTTCAGAATACATCTTTCATAGTGGCCTTTGTCACAGGAATTCAAGTTTGCTCCTGTGCAGTGTGTTTCACTTTCACCTCACCAGCTTAATAGAAAATTCTTAATTGCTTTCTGTTGGTTGACATCATCACCATTTAAACTAAATTTGTTTGTCTGAAATACAAAATTGGCCCTGCAGTTTGAGCACCACCAATCCTTCGTTTCTAAGCATTTCACAACTCCAGACTCCATTGCCCAATGATATTTTACTCTTTAAACAGTATATCATAAGACCTGAAAGAAATCCTTCAACCAAAACATATACCAAAACCTGAGCATAATAGCTAGCCTAAAACATCATCATAACAGAGACAAATCACAAAGAGAGAGCCCTCTCTGATCACAGTTGGGCTAGAAACTGTGATCCAAAGATTGGTTAGTGGTTACCCCGGCCGTATTCCCTTGGGAGTCATAGGGAACAACCTGGGCGTTAACACCAGGGTGACACCAAAATAGTGTCATCTTGATTGCTCCATAAGGTTTGAACTGATAATTGAGATATAAAGGTATAATCCTCAATGTTTAACTATAAATTAGTTATGTCATATTTTTTGTTGCCAAAACAGTCTAAATTTTCAATTATATTTGACTCTAGAATCACTAATTGGTTTGTGATTTTAGGCATTATATAATTTTTATCTTCAACTGGAGAGATAGAAATTGTAACATCTTTTCCTACGAGAGTTCCCTTAATGTTAAATAACACCTTAACATAGCTGGGTAAGGTTTCCGAAAATCTTCATTCCTTCAATTTTGTCTTGGAATCCATGTTGTATTCATTAATAATTTCATCAAATTTTGACTATGAAACTTATGTGTCCTTCATAACGACTAAGTATACGAAGTGTGACAATCCCACTTTTTTGAATATCCTTAAGTATTCCTTGATAATGTTATGATAACCTTCCTTGAAAAACTTCCTTGCTATACCACTTAGGTACTTTGGGAATATCTATATCTATATATATATTTTTTACTTTATAACTCTACCAATTTAATATAAAACATTGGTGATCCTTAAGGTTGAACTTTCCATATAGTAAATATATTCAAATGGAATTTGGAGTTGAAATGGGGATGTTTTTTTTTTAATATATATAATAGTTATATTAAATATAATATTTAATAAATATATATTATATCTAAATGTTTTTCTTTTTTCTAAATTACTTTTTTATTTTTGATTTCGCATATATGTAGTCTTTATCACTAATATTCTTTGCTAAGCAACCCTTAAAATAACCTTGATTATTTCCTTAAATAATTTGATTTTTTTGGACACGACTCTCGAACTTCAAAAATCGTGACTTGTTTGTTCTTGAATTTCAATTGGCAATTATCCCTTTTTGTTCATGGATTTAGTAAGGTCTTGATTGGTATAGCATTTGTTAATTAAAACAACAAGGTTTCACACAGATTGTGGAAGTACGATGGCGTCAAGGCTCAAAAACAAGTGTGACGTGGGTGGAGTTCACTGGCAGAGATTACTATGAGTGAATGAGTATTTAGTGCATGGTGAATGAAAATGCAATAAAGGGAGCTGCGAGTAGGAGGACATGGTAGCAAAGATGGAAGGAGAGTTGGTGGTTGTGACTGGTTCGAATGGCGTGCAACCATGAACTGTAGCGAGCGAAAGGTGGAGGTAAGTTCAAGATTGTGATCGGAGGCTAAGTGTGTAGAGTATGGTGCAATGGATGGAATAGTGACTGTAAACTTTGGCAGGGTTGTGACATACATGAATGGTGAGGGTGGTGGCAGCATCAGCTACCTTTCTTGTTGGCGACTGTGTGAGTAATGAAAAATTGGATTTTCGGCTGTGGCAAAGGCTGGAGCGAAGCTAGTCGTACAATGGGCCAGGATTATTCTGTGTTTTTCTTTTAAATGTAACCCTTTTGAATATTATTTTTTTTGGATTTTTAAATTTTTTCTTTTGTATAATTTATTTTCTATTTTTTAATAATATTATTTATTTATTTCTTATATTTTTTATAATATTTTTTTATTTTTTTTTAAATCTTCTTTTTATTTATTTATTTATTAACCTTTTTTATTAAATGGCCCAGGCCTCTGATGAAATTTGTGATGGTGAAACTCCAATCTTGCTATAGTGAATGCTTTAGTCACGACAGCAACAAAGTTGACGATTTTTATGGCCAAGGACCGGATCAGAGGACGAGCTTTGTGAAGCAGTTGAGAAACTAGAGGATCAAACTACTCTCATACCAAATGAAGCGAACAAATTTCATTCTTCAAGTTAAATACTCCAGAAGACTTGGAATATAAATATCTCCATTGAGATACAAGAATATATATTAAAATGTATGAATAAGATGATGATACAAATTCAAGTGAGAGATTTGCTTATAAACCAAGCAGGTGTCTCTTGATGGAGAGTCATGTCTCATTTATACATGCCTCTTCAACCTAATGACTAATTAACTAATCATTATTTATAATTATTATCAGTTACATTATTTCCTATACATTTTGTTCATAACATTCTATTGGGGTCCGAGGATTATAAGGGACAATTGTTTGATGTTTGATCCCATGCTGGTGAAGATAATTTTCAAATTCATTTGAGGTGTATTATTTTCCATTATCAGTGCGAATAGAGGGAATATGAGATTGTGCATCATTTTCAATCCCTGCATGAAAGTTTTTGAATGTTTGAAAAGCATCATATTTCTTCTTCAATACATAAACCCAACACATTTTGGTGTACTCATTGTATATTTATTTCCATTTGCAAAAGGAACAAGAATTGGGCCACATAAATATGAATGGATAAGTTCAAGTTTTCTATGTACTCTGGAATCAAAATCATGAAAATATTGTTTTCTATGTTTTCCTAGAATACAAGTATCACGTTGCTTAAGTTTCCTAGGAATTGTAGACAAACCACTATCATCAATTTTCTTCAACATACAAAGGTTGTCATAATTCAGGTGTCCAAATATAGCATGCCATAAAAGACATGATGGAAATGTACCTTCATCATAATGAGAACTGTATGATAATTTTTGTGCACAAGCATAGGTACATTTCAACTTCAGAAATATTTCTTTTTCTATCCCCGTCATGACAAGTGAGTGATCTGATGCTTTTCTAACATCAACCTTGCCATCAAATATATGAATGGAGTGTCCTCGCTGATGAATGTGGACCAAGGACAAAAAGTTTCTCCTCAACTCTAGTAGGTATAGAACATCATGTAAAAGAAATTCTGTAAGACTAGGAAGTTTGAGCTTGATTGTGCCAAGCCCTGATGGCTTGACTTTTGATTTTTCTACAAAGTATACTGCTCCATCAACATTGTTAATAAATTCTTCAAAAAAATATCCTCTAAAGGTCAGGCGCCAAGTTTCTCCTGAATAAAGCAACCAATCATTTATCCAAGAAGAAAGTGAAGCATTAAACTAGTCTTCAATTACTCCAACATTACAATGTGCCATAACATAATGAGCGGATTTGGGTGGTTTACCTTTCTCTTTGACATGGGTTTTATCTTTGGCTTCATTTATTTCATGCTCAATTATGTCCCAAGGTATCGTACATGTGGATTCATCATGTCCATCTCTATTGCAATGTATGCAATGAAGATCATACTTTTCTCCTTGAAACAGTGTGCCCCCACTGCCTCTAAAATTTCTTCTTCCTCTTCCTCTTCAACCACTTCTTCCTCTAGAAGAATATTGAGCATCATTCTTCTCTCTATGTGAAGTACACACAGCTTCTTTAGAATACTAAGGAGTTTTCTTCTTCACAAAATCCTTCTCTCTCTTAGCAAACTTCTTCTCAAGGGATTCAAAGCTAATATCCTTGATTTTCCCACTTTCTTGCAATGACTCAAGATAGTTTGAATAAGGGGGATATAGTGCCTTGACATAAGATATGAGATGAATGTCTATTTGAACGCCATTGGTTTTGATATCATGCATAATAGATCTTATTTCTAATTCTAAAGGAAGAGGGTCATCATTTTTCAATTTAATACTGCACAATTTAATCATCAATTGGACAACTTCAAGTTTAGAGTGTGAGTCATGGAGTTCCTTAAACTTCTGTAAGGCTCCAAAAGAATTTGAAAATGGTGAAATAGGGTGACTCACCTCTTCATTTAGAGATGTTGCAATCAAGGCATAGGCCATGTTGTTCTTTTTTTTCCCAAATGGAAATCCCCTTATCTGAGGTGGGATTTGCAGGTTCATTACCTCCTTCTCCTACACAAACTCCTTTCCCCAACTCATTGAAAATGAGACTATGTTTTTATTTTGTGACAATTCAGGATAGTTCGCTTTCCCATAGAGAACTACTCCAACAATAGATATCAATGAATGCATTTAAATATATATATATATATATATATATATATATATATATATATATATATATATATATTATTATATATATATATATATATATATATATATATATATATACTTTTGGTGGCAAAAAAATGTAGTTTTGATGGAAAAAATTGCACTTCTGGCGTAAAAAAATGCAATCTGATATTTTAGGAAAGAGGGATTATATGGGGGAGGGTTATATGGGTAAGGGAATATATGGGGGAGAGTGTTTATGGGGGAGGGTGTGTTACAGAAAATATTGTCACCATGACTATTTGCAGTCAGTCTGGGTCTATCATCATTCGTACTGTCCTCCTTAGCAAGTCTCAAACCTCAGCTCTTCATGTCAAGCTTTGAAAATGAGAGAAAGTCCTTAAAGATCAATAAATCTCTAGTTCCTCACTTTCTCTTACTGTTACCTGCGGCCCCGCACCCCATGGTCGTGTTACCTACGGACCTGCCCGCTCTGTCTCTAAAGGAGTGGGTGCGGACCCCTGTGAAAGTAAAAAAGGTGCAATTTTATTCTTAAAAACTCACTTTGGGTTAATTCTGGATGATTCTAGAAAGAATCTTGACGTGGATGGTTCACTCCTAGGTGGTTCATGCATCCCAAAACTAAAGGAGCTAATCCCTTGATGAGAGGAGCTTATCCCTTTGAAGGAGGGCTTTATTCCTTTGAAGGTGGACCTAGTAACTTCCCTCCATTGCACTATAATTTAAGGGATTGGGCTAGTTGCTAGAGAGGTTAGAAGCTGAACATTTTTTAGGGTAAATGCTGTTGGAATTGAGACTTCCTAGTTAAGCTTGAGAGGAGAGATTACATACCTTTTGGCTTCATTGGGAAGAGAGTGAAACTTGTCAAAGTAGAGGAGATTCTTGTTGGACCCTGGGAGGAGCTTGTACAACATCAAGGCACCAAGGTTGTAAAGTTCTTCTTTGATTAAAGTTAATACAATAATATTCATTTTTCTCAACAAATTGTCTTCTGTGATTTGTTTCATGAATTCCTTGATCATCATGATAATTATGCTTTATTATATTGGCTTTTCAGGTGCTATTTAATGTGTGTGCTTGTTTTTGTTTGCAGATTCTTTACAAGGAAGCTCATTTGGATCAACGGAGCGTGGCTTCTACAAGCTTGCACTGGACCCAAGGTAGGCCTAAAACACTTGTTTGCCTTTATCTATAAATTGCATATTTAGAGAAAGACAGAATTTGTTTGGTTTGCTTGTCGCTAGATATCATTAGATACTAGGAAGGTCGGCCTTGTCCGCAAGAACGACTTATCCGGTCGCCAAAATGGCAACCATACTGGGGACTTGAATTTTTTATTTTTCCTTTGCTTTTACTTTGACTTGATAAACTGTGTTTTTGTTTCTGTTTTTGGCTTTATGTGTGTGGGATTGGGTAGGTTTAGTAGATCTTGAATTATTTTTTGTTTTTCGTACTTTTGGGAGAGGACTGCACCCTCTGCTTGTAACACAGTGTGGACATACCCGCACTTTTGCTTTACACACAGAGCGGTACCGCACCTGGGTAAACTGGGAGCCTGCGGACCCTGTCAAAATTTTGAAAAACTTAATATTTTCTCTTTTAGTCAGCTTAGGATTTGTTTAGGTGTTTTTAGCCTCTGCCCAGATCTTCACGTGACTTGTCAGGAACTTTTCTTAGGTTAATTCCATTGGCATTAGGGTTTTAGGTGAAATTCCTAGAAGTTTTGGTTGTCAGGCTTGATTTTCATTTGGTCTTGTAGTAACTCAGAGCTTAGAAGCCTTAGAAGCCTCAGATCACCTTGGTTTTTACTAGCCTTCTTATGAGTCTGACCGTTTGCAAAATCTGCCTTTGTTGAGGAATCCATCTTATTTTTCTCTTTGCGAAACTTCGAAAGGACTTGTGTTGAAATTTTGGGATTTCATTTTTAGAAAAGAAAACAAAACTTGGGTGTTTTTTGACTGATTTGTGATTCTGGACAAATTAGTCCTTAGTTTGCTTATAGCTAAGTAAAACATCCTTGAAAAAAAATCTTGTAAGCTTTTACTTCAAATAGTTTTTTAGAATTTATAGATCTCAAGATTAGATTTTTCCATAGTTTTGAGTGTTTTATAAAAATAAAAATAAAAATCTCTTTTGAAAAAGTTTGTTTTGGTAGTATTTGAGTGTTTGAAAGAAAAAGGAAATTTTCGTGAACATAACTAGTTGTCTCGTTTTTTAGTGTATTGGAAAAGACAAAAAGCTATTCTTTTGATTTGTTTGTTAAGGAAAGATTTGTTTTTACAAGCATTTGCATTCTCAACTCTTTCTCTAGCTAGAAATTCATTGAAGGGAAAAAGATTGCTTATCATCTTAAGTGCATTTTTTAGTGATTTGGAGTCGAGTCTTCACACCATAAGTTTCATCTCCACACCTTTTGACTTAAGAAAAAACCAATAAAAATAACGCTTAAAGCAAAATCTATCTAGTAATCTTTTTATTTCTATGACTCTTTATCACCAACATAGCTTAGGCTAGTATCTTGGAGTAGGGAGTAATTAACTCTCCAAGATAGTAAAACAAACAAGTAGCTGTATCTTGCGGTAGGAGATAAATTCCAATTGTTACATCTATGCTCTGGGAAAGCTCCTCTTAAAGGAGAAGCATGAGATTATATCTGAACCAATGTGGGAATCAACCCTTCCTCATTGGGAACAATAGAAGATATTCACGTATTAAAAATGGTAAACCTCGGATTGACCATTTTCGAGGAGCCTGGGGTCACTTGTTGGTAAATCTTGGATTATGTCAAGGAACCTTCAAGGGGATTGAGCTTGTTACTCTGCCCTTGCGTGCGTATCGGATCATAGACTGTTCCCCCAGGTATATTTGTTTCCGTTGGTAACCATAGTGACCATATTCTATAGGATTCTTTCCTAAGGTGACGGTGGAGGGAAGATCCCACTGTACCTGGAGCAGACGTCGACTAGACTCACTTGGATTTTCTGGGGGGTTCTCTTCACTCGAGATGGTTTAGTGGAGAAACTTGTGCCAGTCTATTCATTAAGCAGGTTGTCGGGGTAACTGTTCCAACCGCCATTTCTGTATTGAATTTTGCGACATTGGATTTCATCACCAACTAGTGTTTTCGGTACGGAAAGTTACTGTTTGTGTGTGGTTTGATCTCCTAGATTCTTTAGGCGTGTGATTCAAAATTTTTTGGTTCTTTAGAGGCTTTAGGTGGTTTCCATTGAGATTTTTCTTTGTTTGCGTGTGAAGTAGTTAAAATATTTAATCGTGACTGAATTACCGAGGAAGTCCCGTAGACTTCGGGGCCAACCTCCTGAGTTTTCACCGAGCCAGCTTGAAGGGCTACGAGCCCTTGTAACTCCTAGTGACAGTAGAATTGGGTCACCTGAAGAAGGAGATTCTTCATTAGTTGTACATCCTAATTATCAAGCTCTAGTAGTAGATTATAATCCACAATCTATTTCATTTTCCGAAGTTACTGGTAGTTTTTCATCTACTAGTGATTTAGCTGAGGAACCTGAAATATCTAAACCTGAAACTAAATCTGCTGCTACTCCAACATCAGGATTTTCCTCTCCAACTTCCAGTGGTCCTGGTTCACCCAGGGTAGAAAGAGTAATTACCCAAAATCTTCCTTCTGGACTTATTTCTATTGAAGAACTTGTTACTCCGGAAGAAAGTATCCCTATCCCTGAAAATCAACCAGCTATAGAACTTAGGGAGCGTGGATCGATCTTTTACAGTCCACCTACGAGGGACGCTTGGTATCTTTCATTGACCAATGTTTTGGAAAACCCGGGACTAAGTTTTTCACCACCTCGCATTCCTTTTCACCGAACACCTAGGGGTTATTATCCTACGTTAAATATGTCAAGACAGTCGTCCATGTTTTCTCAATCTCCAGAAACCTTTTTATACGGCGGTCCTTCTGTTCCCTCTCGGTATCAGTCACTTACTGGTACTTTTTCTGGAGCATCTCCTCAACCTATTGAACAAGGGTTATTGACTGGTAATAATGGAACTAAGCTATTGAGTGTAGAAGATATTCTTATGATGTCAGGTACTATTCCTAATCCGCAACCTCAAGGTGGCCAGTTACCGCCTGGGGAGCAGCCTCAAGGTCCTCAATTATCTTGCAACCGAATGTGCAGTTGTCATCTCAAACTGGACAACCTTTGGTTTCTGGTTCACCCCAGCAACCTGTCAACTCTATTATTCAAACTTCTACACCTTCTGTAGTTTCTAAGCCTAGGCCTAGTACGCCTCGTACTCTGCGTCAAACAACTGCTGCAACTGCTACAACATCTGTTCAATCTACTCCACCTACTTCTGGAGTATTGACAGCTCCAGTTTCTATTGTTCCTATATCAACTCCTCAAGCATCTTTACCTCAATCTGGATCCACAATTCAGACTTCGATTCAAATGCCTATAGGACAACCTGGTCCAAGTACGGTTGTCACAAGTCAACCTCAATTTACTTATCAACTGTACCAGGGACAATACCAATTTGGTCCTGCTATGCAGCAGCTAGTCTATTAATATCAACCATACCTTGGATATACATATCAGCAACCTCAACAACCCCAGTACGGTCCGGTTAATCCTGGTTTTCCTAGAGGATATAATATCCCAAATGCAATTCCAATTCCTAGTTATCCTGGATATCCTCCTCCTGGGGCTGGTCTCTTGACCCAGGGTTTCAGGGACCCTAATCATCAGTTACTGTTTATTGCAACTTTGGACTTGCCTGACTTGTTGGGCCTTACAAACGATCCAATTAACTATCTTCCGTTTTGGCTGCCAATGCCGAATAAGTTGCCTAGTGATATTCCTAAGTTTGAAGGCAAATCAGGAGAGGACCCATCGAACCATGTGAGTACTTATCACCTCTAGTGTGCGTCTAATTCCATTTCAGATGATTTAATCCGTTTAAGGCTTTTTCAACGCACTCTAATTGGTCTTGCGGCCAAGTGGTACATTGAGTTACCGTGAGCCACTTTTTATAACTTTAGTCAGTTAGCTACTTCATTTTCAACTCATTTTCAGTTGCCAGTCAGATATAACAATGGCACGGAATTTGTAACTTCATTAAAACAGTCAACGTCCACTTACATTTTAGATCACATTCATGAATGGAGACGTCGACAGCATTTAGTGAAAGTTTTTATTTCGGATCAGATCTTAGCTGAATGGTTTATCAAATCTTTATTACCGAAAATCACTGAGAATGTAGCTAAGGCAGGAGTCGTTACTGAAGAGAAAGTAATTTCTCAAGCTTAGTACCTTGACTTAGTTTATACACAATCAGGTATGTTACACGAGAAAATCCCCGACCTTCCTAAACAAAATCAAATAACTGCAGCTCCTTCAGGGTCTCATGCCGCTGATGGTATGATTGGTATGGTTAATACCAAAAGTAAGAAGAAATCTTCTAAGAACTCTTCTCCTATCATAACTTTACCAGATTCCCCTACAAGAGATTCTTCCATGGAAATTTCCGCCGATATTCATGTTGTAGAGTCATCTACAGCCAAATCAAAATCCGGCGGTAAAAAGAAAGGGAAGAAGAAAAATAAAACAGATAAAAATTCGAAAGAGAAACCAGAAAAAATGGAATCAACTGATGAGAAATGCAAACCTCATTATCCTTGTCTCATTTGTGACGAAGATAATTTTACAAGAGACTGCCCTCATCGCGCTGAGGTTGTGAAAATCGTCAAAGGTTCCCAAATGCATGTTGTTTTGAAGGATCCTTTTCCTAGTCAAGACAGTAAGATGATAGGTTCTTCCTCAAATGCCTCCGAAGAACCCATAATGATGATGTCCCATGTTAGGATTGCGACTCGATCGCAAGATTATGGATGTAAAAGTCCTGTTGGTGGTAAGGAAGCAGAATCTTCTAATTCGAACACATCAACTTCAACTCCTGATTCTGATCCACTACAGATCGAGAAACCTAACCCAGACTTAGTGATCAAACCGCCTGCCAAGGGTATACTTCGAAAGTC
Source organism: Pinus tabuliformis (assembly GCA_031772625.1). Taxonomy (NCBI): domain Eukaryota; kingdom Viridiplantae; phylum Streptophyta; class Pinopsida; order Pinales; family Pinaceae; genus Pinus; species Pinus tabuliformis. The sequence goes on from CM062815.1 coordinate 872,436,554, forward strand.
AGCTTTCAATCCACATGCGAGAGCGGCTCAGAACTATAACATTGTTGAAGATTTGGCTATTTCACCTTCAGCAATGTCAGCTTTGGAAGTGCTGCAATCATGTCCAGCACAACGTAAATTGCTATTGTCAGCTATAGGAACTGTTGACATTCAGGACTCAAACCTTATAATTTTCGATCTAGAAAATAGTACACCTCGCCTAACTCATCAAATGGCTTTCCAAATTCCAGTGTTAGTCAAAAACAGACCTTGTTATAGGACTGTGATTGATGAGGGAGCCTCAACATGTATTATGTCGATCCATTGTTGGAGATCGCTTGGCTCTCCTACACTTAATCAATCCTCGATGATTCTAAAGGCCTTTGATGGCCGTGGGTTCTATCCTTTTGGAATTCTATAGGATTTACCTATAGGGGTTGAAGGCAAAACTTTTAATCTAGATGTGGAGGTGGTTGATGCCCCTCTAGATTACAACCTTCTCTTGGGTCGTAGTTGGTCTTACGCTATGACAGCTGTTTTTTCATTGGTCTTTCGGCTTATAAATTTCCCTCATAATGGAAAGATCATAACTATAGACCAGCTAACTTACTTTTCATCCGACCCAGCCTCTTCTGAAAGTATCTAGCATGTCGGAAAAACAACCATCCCTTATAAGGATGTTGGAGTAGGACTAGTTAAAGATCCTGGTTTACTAGGAACTTTTCCTTTTCCTCCTATCAATGCATCGTCTTCTACTATAACCATTCATATGATTTCATCAGATACTATTATTTATGATGATCCTTGGATCGTACCTTTTGAATCTGACATAGATTCATTTGGTGATGTTATGCCTTTGAGTCCATATGAAATTGCGTATCAGGTTGTGCAGTCGTTTTCCGACCCTTCTTCAATCGAAATTGACTTAATGAATGTGGTCCATGAAGAATCACTTTCAACATCAAACTCAGATTCAACAACGTTTTCCGAACTTGTTCACACTGATGAGCAAATTCGTGAAATCCTGTGTGTTGATGATTTACCAAGGGAAGATCTTCATCATAGATCTTCGTTTTTACCTGAGATTGATCACTTTGAAAATGATTTTTCATCTATTTTTACGACTGAATATGTCAATGCACCTCAAAATCCAATGAAAAATCCTGATTTTGAGTTAAATTTGGGAAACATTTCTCGAACTATTCCTATTTATATTTCGGTTAAGCCTGGAATTGTTGAAAACATTCATATAGGTGCCTCTTGTACGGAAGATGAAATTCAAACATATAAGGCCCTATTTCAAGAATTTTGCGACGTGTTTGTCTAGTCATATGAGGAAATGCCAGGAATTGACCTAGAAATTGTTATTCATGAAATAAAAACTTACCCGGATGCTAAACCTGTCTGTCAACGTTTGCGTCAAATCCACCCGCGAAAAGCTGCTTCTATTAAAGCAGAAGTTGAAAAATTACTTAAAGCAGGTTTCATTTATCCAATTCTGTTAACAGATTGGGTATCGAATATTGTTCCTGTTAACAAAAAGCAAGGAACAATAAGAATATGTATCGATTATAGGGATATTAATCGAGCCTGTCCAAAAGATAATTACCCAACTCCCTATATCGATCAAATCATTGATGATTGTGTCGGCAGTGAAATATTCTCCTTCATGGATGGTTTTTCTGGATACAATCAAATAAATATTCTACCTGCTGATCAACCAAAAACGGATTTCATTTGTCCATGGGGGACATTTGCTTATTGCAAATTACCTTTTGGGCTCAAGAACGTCGGGGCAACTTTTCAAAGAGCCATGTCTTACACGTTTCATGACATCAAGCACATTGTGCAACCCTATCTCGATGATTTACCTGCTCATTCATTACATCGAGCTGATCATCTCATCCATTTACGAGCAATCTTTATGAGGTGTAGGCATTATCGAATTAGGTTGAATCCACAAAAGTGTGTTTTCTGTATAGAAACGGTTCAGTTACTGGGGTTTTTTGTTTCGAAAGGCGGCATTCACGTCGATCCCTCGAAGGTTGAAGCTATTGTCAAATTGCCTCCTCCTTCAAGTCTTCGCCAACTCCAAAGTTTGCAAGGGAAAGAAAACATTTTACATCGATTCATTCCTAATTACGCTGAGATCACAAAGGGTTTTACCCGATTGTTGAAACAGAATACTCCATTCTTTTGGGATGAGATAGCTGACAAGTCTTTTGATCCACTTAAACACGTGTTGACCCATGCACCGTTATTGCATCCTTCCGACTACAACCAGGACTACCTCTTATATCTCGCCACCTCGCATTTCACCATTGGAATGGTGTTAGTTCAGGAAGATGAATTCAGTAGTGAACATGTCATATATTACCTTAGTCAAACTTTAAATCCAACCGAGCTAAAATATTCACATGTGGAGAAATTGGCATTGACAGCTGTTCAAGCTGTCCAACGGTTTCGTCATTACATTTTACTGCGCAAAACTATAGTAATTTCTGATTGCAACCCTATGATCTATATTTTGACCAAACAATTGCTAGGAGGCAAGTACTCCAAATGGATTGTGATCCTGCAGGAGTTCGACTTGGAATTTGAAAAGTCTAAGTCAAAGAAATCTTTAGTTTTGCAGATTTGATTTGTGACTTCCCGCATGCTGACATGGAAACTATGGCGGAGGAGCCCATTGTGGACGAATGCTTGTTTCTAATCAGCACTTTAGATCCATGGTATGGGTATATCATCGTTTATCTCCAAACCCAATCCTTTCGGCTAGAAATTTCAAGATTAGAAAGTCGAAAAATACGATTCCAGTCTCAACAATTCAAAATTATTGGAGATATGCTTTATTGTCGTAGGGTGAACTCTGTTTTCCGACATTGTTTAACTCATGAGGAAGCTGAAAGGGTTCTAAATGACTGTCACTCTGGAGCGTGTGGCGGTCATATATCTAGGTTTGCCACAGCCCAAAAGATATTGTGCGCTGGCTATTTCTGGCCATCTTTGTTTAAAGACTGTATTAACGCGGTCCGAAAATGCCACAACCGCCAAATTTTTGATCGAAAGATCCACACTCCACCTGCTCCTCTCCACCCTATAATTGTCATCGGTCCTTTTGCAGAATGGGGTATTGATTTTATTACATGTAACCCTCACTTGGCCGGGGGGCATGCGTATATCATCCTTGCGGTAGATTATTTTACCAAGTGGGCCAAGGTGTTGCCTACATTTGAGGCAGATGGCAAAACTGCTGAGATTTTCATGTTCAATCATATAATTGCTAGGTTTGGTGTTCCACAAGCGATTATCACTAATCATCGGCGTCATTTTCGAAACATTATGATGACTGAACTTACAGACCAACTTGACCTGTGTCACGATAATTCAACTCCATATTATCCACAGGCTAATGGTCTGGTTGAAGCCATCAACAAAGTTCTAGTCATCATGATCCGAAGAATCATTGGGATTCATAGGTCGAATTGGCATAACATGCTATTTTCAGCGCTTTTGGCGTATCGAACCTCAGTAAAAATGTCAAATAATTTCACTCCTTTCCAACTAGTTTATGGTCTGGAAGCTGTGTTACCCATTGAATGCAAAATCCCGTCATTGAAAATGGCCATCGAATTACTTCCAGCCACTTCTGAAGAGGAAAAACGTTTGTTATACTTAGCTCAGCTAGATGAGAATCGACGTTGTTATAGACATTTTTGGGCACTGCAACCCCAAGCATAAAATGTCCATAAACCAAGGGCTCCTAAGTCCCTTAAACTGTTGTTCCAACCCCTAAAGGAACAAGGTCAACTGATTACAGCTTCTCCCAGAAGCTCTCCATGAAAAACTACTCAGAACTAGTCAAAAATGGATCATTTCACCTGCTCCATAGGCAAAGTGTGTTGCATCTCACCTAAATACACACAGTGGGTGTGTTGCATTTCAAAAATCCCTTCTATGGGGTGTGATGGGCGAGAAAGGACAAATGGCAGTGTCAATCCGTGAGGTGGAGAAGCATGGAATCTTCCAGAAACTTCTCCTGTGACACTTGCCTCTCTGAATTCGACCAAGGATGAGTAAGAGATCATCAATCTCCAAGTGGAAGCAAGAACTATCAGAGGGAAGACACTAATAAAATCACAAGTCGACTCATCTCCCTTACAAAAATCTATATATGGATCCCTCATCCCAGAGATCCGGAGGCTGGAATTTTGCATCTTGTAAGGAATTGCTGTTGGTTTCTTGAGGTAACATCATAGTGTTGGATGATCTAAGCTTTTCATGAGGTGAAGAAGGGCTTACTTGATGAGAGGATGATGCTAGGTCGGAACAACTGGTTGTAACTCTCTTGGATCTTTCTTGACTATCAATAAAGCTATTCAAGTTTTCCTCCATACTCTTGTGTCATTTATGTTTTATGCATTTGTATGGTCAATCTACATCTGATCCTAGATTGTTTATGATAATAGATCCATGTTCTCGTATAGTGTTATGCTGCTTTGATTCTATAGGTACTCTGTGAAGCTGGGTATACAAGAAAGTGAGTAGCAAAGGACTATCAGAAGAGAGAGGAATCGAGCAAGGAACCAAGCGCAAGACAGAGGTTGGTCTCCTTTATTCTTCTCTCATCTATTTTTCATAAAGGAAAAGGAAAGTAGTTTTACTTTGTTTGTTTCTAATGTAGCTACCAGCCTTAGTGGGATCAGCAGTTCTGCATAGACACTTTTCCCTGTAACAAAATGGCGACTCCGCTGGGGAGCGACTAGGTTGTTTGTTTATCTACATTTCTTTACTTTATAAACTTATAGACGGAGCCTAAAGTTGAGCCAGGTAGCCTTCGAACTGCATTTTTTATGCAAATGCAAAGTAGATAAATGTCGTTTCATTCAATCTCCGAGTTTTGTTTATGAATTAAGCAACTGATTTACAAACTATCTAATTGCCCTTGTGGTGGCTCTAGTAACCTCCTTAGATCTACCCCTGTGATTAATTTACTGATTACCACTTGCTCAACCAAAATCCCTGAACTAAACTGCAAACTGTGACCCGGAACCCAATCAAAGTCTCATCCCTGGTCCAGCGCATTGTTTGTCCTGTGAATCTCAAATTCAGTGCACTTCCGAAGTGTAGTAGGTGCGTTGCATTTCAAATTCATTGTGTTACAGGTGCACTGATTAGACAAGGCCTTGTTCCTGAATTTTGGTTTCTGTGTTCACTCTTTTCAGATCTATTCAAGAGTTTTGCTGCCTGTAGTCAGTACACCTCTGTTTGAAACCCCTTTCCTTGCTGTTATTTTGCCTCCATTGTGAAAATAACTATAAATGTTTTAATGTATTTGTTGAGTCATTTTCAGTTCTCCCTTACAAAGAAGTAACGTAATTGTACTGTCGTTTCTTGATTTGAAAGTGTCACAAGTGTCGTTTTCAGTCATAGAAGAGAATCTGATTGTTCTTGATAGTTGATTACCCTGTTACTATTGTATTTGATTTGAATTAGTAGTTTTTCTAGTGTCAAAAGCAAGTTTTCATTTCCAAATCGCAAAGTGTTGTCGTTGTTTTCATTTTGATTTTGAAAAGAAACTTGTTAGTAATTGTCGCTTTGAAAAAAATTCAGATTTGCGCATTAGCTTTCTTTTTATCATTCACATATTAAGAAGGCTGAAAACAAATACATGCATGTGCATTTGCATTTAGACTGTTTGATTGGTTTGATTTAGGACGGTGCATATAGTGTGTGCTCTTTGCTCTTTGTTGAAAGAATTATGTCTCTCTTTCCTTAGTAGCTAGGATTCATTGCACAAAGAAGATAAAACGACTGTTTATCATCTTAGATTGCATTTTAGGAATTGTACATCTACATCACACGGTGAACCTGAAAGGAAACTTTCTTAAGCAAGATCAACTATAAAATAAATTTAATGAATCTAACAACGCTTTGGAACCTAACGCACAACATCTAGAAGTCTAGGCTAGAGATGTATTCCGGCATCGTAAAGCCTGGTAACTATTGTTTTCACTGTTGGTTGGGTGATTCCTCCACTTTGAGACGATAAGTTCCAGTACAGACTTGTGCTACCACGTGCTGTCGAGTATATTTTAGGCTTAATCCTTTATCCACAGGAAGCCGTGTCTGCCACCCTATCGATCGCAATGCACTGAACACAACATTCGGGAAGATTGACTGCCGTACCATAAAAAGTATTATGCAGTTTTGCAATTGGTTTGGTAATCCCTCTGTCTAGATTTCCAGAGTAGTCCCTTTCGTTCCTTTTCAGACTCCTTAACGGAAAAGGTCCATCTGAGCACTTGTCACTTCGGGCTCATTAAAAATCGAAGGCGACTAGAGTCATCTTTTGTTTTTTCTCGACTCTTAAAAATTGAAAAAACAAGTTGTGTCAAAGCATCTAAAATTGATCTAATTCGGAAACATACTTCCCCTTTATTTTTGGTTGATTGAGTAATCAGCAATCGTGGAAGAAAGTCAATTGAAACCCCGTCGTTCGCGGAGGCTTACGAGTCAACCGTCTTTGTCTCCAGAATCGAAACTATTACGGACAAAGCAAACTCGTTGAACTGGTTCCAAATCTCCTGGTAAACTTAGAACAAGTGTTCCAACAACATCAGAGACTCCGGTTACTCCAAACATTTCGGTATCCCTGCCTTTACAGAAGAAGTTCAGCAGCCACCGAGGGACAGTAGCTCTGATCCTAGCTTGAAGGTAAACACTTGTGTTACTGAACTAGTTTCATCTACAACCGGTTTAGAGAGTGTTATTCCCCAAGCATCTGTCACTGCAGATTCCATACCTTCTTCGGCACCAGAAATATTTTACGGACCTGACGGTCTACCTCTTCCACCTGGTCTAATTGCTATAGAAGAGATTATGGAGGATCCTCCATCTAGTACTTCATCGCAATTTGGAGTTGGGATCACTCTGTATCCTTCTTCATCAGAAATTAGTCTACCGCCAGTGGAAGCTCCTGTAGAATCGCTAGGTAATATTTTGGATAGACTAGAAATGTCTGAAAAACCGTCGACATCTAGGACTGTGTCGTCCGACACAGCAATGGCAGAACTTCCTACTATCACTCCAACAATGTTCGTCGATATACCATCTATCCCAACTAGCTCTCAATCGCTAGAAGGGGCCCACTCAGGAGCTATTTCGACAGTATGGTCCGTTCCTATTTGTTCATCCAGAATAGTATTTGGAAACTCTTATGTTGAGTCTCAAAAAATTGGTCCTTCAGGATGTCAATTTGGGCAGTCCGGTCCTCAAGGGCAAACCATTCCTTTAAGTACCAGATTACCGCCGTATGGGGGGCAGTATATGCTTTCATTGTCTCCTCCGAGAGGACAGCCATACACGAGTTCACAACAAAATTCAGGTTATGCTGGAATTACATCTAGCGGTTGGGTACTAATACTACCTCAATAACCAAGAGTTGTATATTCGATGCAAAAATGTTTACCAATGTCAAATATACCAACTACACTAGCTATTGTGACGGTGTCGCAAGTACAAGTGCTGCCTGTTGTATGCCGACCTCAGGTTTCTCAGGTTGTAATGCAACGGCCTCTTGTCCCTGCGACTCAACCACAATCACCGACTGGTGGAATGACACAGGCCCAAACGGGTACAATTACCCATCATCTTGGTCAAGCAGTTAGTATCGGGCAATAGCACATGGCTTCACAACCATGGCTAGTGCAATACCAACAACCGCAATTCCAACAAGTGTACCAAGGATCTAAGCAACAAATCTTTTCAAATAGTGGGGAGCCGTATATTCAAAACGGTCAAAATCAACCATTCTACAATGGTTATGCCCACCAACATTACCAAAGTTACCAACATCAAATGCATTATGTTGGTATGCAAAGACCCACTACTCAGGCGATTCCATCTTATCCTGGGTATGCTTCGCCTAACCTAAATCAACAATTACCCTTCATGGCAACTTTAGAGTTACCAGATTTAAATCGGTTAACAAACGATCCAATCGCTTACACCCCTTGTGGCCAACGATCCCGCATAAACTTCCATCGGATATTCCTAAATTTAAAGGAAATCTGGGTGAAGATCCGTCGAATCATGTGATGAAATTTCATCTGTGGTGTTTGTCAAACACCCTAAACGATGATTCGATTAGGCTTCACCTTTTTCAGAGGACGTTAACTGGTCTGACAGCAAAATGGTATATCGAGTTTCCTAGAGCTTCGTTCGACAACTTCAGTACCCTAGCCACAACCTTTTAACCCATTTTCAGTTACCGATAACTTACGAAACAAGAACATAACTTCTTACCAATTTCAAACAAACAACGGCCACTCACATATCCGATCATATACATGAGTGGCGACGTCGTCGTAAAATGGTAAAAATGTATGTTCCTGATCAGCTTTTAGCTGAATGGTTTATTAAGTCATTATTGCCTTCCATCACGGAAGATGTGGCAAAAGGGGGAGTCATCACCAAAGAGCAAGTTATCACTCGTGCACAATATTTAGACTTGATTTACACTCAGTCTGGAACGCTCTACGATAAAATACCTGATCCTCCTAGACCGGAATTCTCGGTCCCTCCTCCTCCTAAATCAAACAATGACTCTCATGTTGGCGATGGTGTGATTGGCACAACAGACACAAGATCAACAAAGGCTACATCTAAAAAGGCTCATAAGATTTCCAGTCAAAATGCAAAAGAAGAACTTCTTGCCTCAAAAGTAAATGTCATCTCGACAAATAAAGGCAAAGAAACCAAGCAACCAGGAGGCAAGAAGAAAAACAAAGGGAAGAAGAAGAAACAGGAGGAATCATCACCTGAAAAATCTTCTGCAAACCCTCCTGGAAATAGGAAAGCAAGAAATCCTTGCTTTATATGCAATGAGGATCAGTGGACATCAGATTGTCCACACAGAGCTGAGCTTAAAAAATTCTTCAAGAATTCAAAAATCTCGGTAGTATTAACTGATCCGTTTCCGAACCCAAGGACAAATCTGGTTGACAGCGGAAATGCTTCCCCGTCTCAAGTGTTGATGTTGTCGGTTTCCGTTATAGACATTTTTGTGCCTTACAGCATGAAGCATGAAATGTCAATAATCTGAGGGATCCAAAGTCCCTAAACATGTTGTTCCTACCCCTAGAGAAACAAGGTCAGCAAACCACAGCACTGAAAATCAGTTCTCCACCTGAAAACACTCAAAAACAAGCTATTTCTCGATCATGTCAACTGCTCCACTGAGCATCTGCGCTGAATTTCAACTGCTCCACTCTGTACCTGCGCTGAATGTCAAAAGCAATGAAGGCTACCTGCGCTGGGCGAGATTGGCCAAGTGGCACAGTCATTCCTCAATGTGTCAAATGCCCAGGAAGCTTCCAAAATGACACTTGGATCAGGGAATTCGCCTATTGATGAGTAAGAGGGTCTTGATCTCCAAGTGGAAGCAAGAACCTCCAAGTGGACTTAAGAACTGAAGAATAACTGAAGTGGGAGAGGACACTAGTCAGCTTCATGCCAGCCTCAAGCTGACTCATCCTTTCTCCAAATCTCCTATATATAGAGCTCTCTCATGAGGTCTAGGGAGGCTGGAATCTTGTGACTGTAAGGAAGTGTTGTTGGTTTGAGTATAGAACTATTGGGTGATTTGCTTGAAGGAGGTGAAGAGGAGATTTCTTTCTGCTGGGAGGTGATGCTGGATTGGGCCTTTTATGGTTGTATCACTTCCTGAACTTTACTTCTTCCATTAATAAAGCATTTGAGGTTCTTCTATATGCATGTGTCTCAATGGCGTATTGATGCTTGTATATTTGATTTATTCTAATCCTTGAATCAATTATGCATGTATGCTTCTTGTAGTTTCCCTGTCTTGTGATTTTGCAGGATCTTGGTGTAGCTGGGACAGTGAAAGAGCAAGGAGCTGGGAGCAAGCAGCAAAGAGAGAAGATTGGATCAATCATTAGCGGAAGACAACTTTTAGTGGATCTCTTTCTCCTCTCTCTTACATCTCATAAAGAAGTAATCTCGAATAGCTTTGCTTTGATTGTTGCTGAGGTACTATCACCCTTAGAGTGGGATAGGGTCATTCCGTATTGGATACTTTTCCCAACAACAAATTGGCGACTCCACTGGGGATCGTATCTTGTTGGTTGTTTGTGTTTTTCTATTCATTTCATAAACACAGGGAGTACCGAATCGAACTGCATTTGGATCTTTCAAATGCAATGTAGAGGGCAGCTACTCTAGCTCAGTTTCTGGGCATGTTTATGATTTGAAGAGCTAATTCACAAGGACTCTAAATAGCTCTTAGTGATAGCTTTTCATCCTCCTTTTCATCCCTTAGTGTGTACTTGACTGATAGCTTCTGATTTGGCCAAAAACTGTGAATTTTTGAGCAATCTGTGACCCGGAAACTGAGAAAAACGAAAGTTTGAATCTTCAGTGCAGGCACTGTGAAGGAAGTCTGCATTTCAGCGCAGTTCCCGAAGGGGCTACCTGCGCTGAACGTCAAACTTCCAGTGTACTACCTGCGCTGAACCAGTTTTGCCTAGTGCTACTGGGGTTCCCTCCTGTTTATTGCCCTGTTTTCACTCTTGTTTTTGCAGCCTGTTACCAGTCAATGTACCTATCTGAAACCAACTTTCCTTGCCACTATTCCACCTCGGTTGTATAAAGAAACTGTGTTTGTTCTTTGTGTATTTCTTGTATCATTTAAAGTTTCCCATAACGAGAGTGAACTAATCTTGCTGTGACCTCTTAGATCTAGACCTGTGATAAAGTGTCGTTTTGATCTTAACAGTTAGTTTGTTTGTTGTTCATAGCTGATTGAGCTTTTACTTTCGTCATATGGTTTGAATTTATATATTTCTAGTGTCGAAACAAGTAAATCTTAAGGTGTCTTTTGATTTTGGACAAGCTTGTTTGTTTTCACTTGAAATTGAATTCAAAATTATACAACATCTTTCTTTTTTGTATTACGCCAACATTAAGAAAGAGAAAAGAAATACCTGCATTGTGCATGTGCATTTTGACAGTTTGCATGTTGATTTAGGAAAAAATGCATTAGTGTGTGCTCTATGATCTGTGTGAAAAGATGTTGTCTTTCTTTTCCCTCAGTAGTTAAGATTTTCAAAGTTGAAAGATTGAAAATCTTGCTTATCATCTTAGACTGCATTTAGGAGTGTTACTATACATCTCGTGGTGATCCATAAAGGCAAACTGCTAAACAAGATCAACCTTAAAATAAATTGAATTTACATAACAACGCATTGAAACATAACGCAAACACATAGAGGTCTAAGCTAGAGACGTGTTCCGGCGTCGTTAAACGTGATATCTTAGCGTTGAGTGGTTGGGTGATTCCTCCACGGTGAAGCGATAAGTATCAATACGGACTTGTGCTCCCACGTACCGTCGCGTATATATTGGGAGACCCCTATAGGAACAACGCCTTTATCCATAGGAAGCCATGTCGGCCGCCCTACTGATCGCAATGCAGTGAACACAACATTCACAAAGATCGACCACCCGTACCGTAAAACGTATTCTGTGGTTTTGCGAAAAGTTTGGCACACCCTCTGCCTAGAACTCCAGAGTAGTTTCTTTTGGCCTTTTTCAAACTCTATAACTGAAAATGTCCATCCAAGCATTTGTCACTTCGGGCTCGTTAAAACATCGAAGGAGACTAGAGTCATCTTTAGCTTTTTCTTGACTCTTAAAAAGTGAAAAAGCAAGTTGTGTCTAAAGCGTCGTTATAAAAATTATTTTAAACGGGATAATCATCACCATTCCCTCGTTGATCTTCGAAGTTAGTCTTTTGGCATCGTAAGTTCTTGTACAATCGCTAAGAAATCTTTTGGATAGACTAGATATGTCTGAACAACCATCGACATCTAGGACTGTGTCGTACGACACAGCAGCAGTAGAGCCTCCTGCTGCTACTCCAACGATGTTCGCTGGTATACCATCTGTCCCGGAAAATTGTCAACAACAAGCCGGAGTCCAATCAGGGACAACGACATGGTTAGTTCCTATTTTTTCATCCGGATTATCATCTGGTATTTCTTATGTTGAAACTCAACAAATTGTTGCAAGGTGTCTTCAAAGGCCAATTTACCCTTTAAGTACTGGATTTCCGCCATATGGAGGGCAGTATGCTCTTTCATTGTTCCCTCCCAGAGAACAACCATATGAGAGTTTACAACAAAGTTCAGGTCAAGCTGGAATTACATCCAGCGGTTGGGTACCAATACTGCCTCAACAACCAGGGGTTGTATATTCAACGCAACCAGTACACCCTGTGTCGAATATTCCCACCATACCTGCTATAGTGAATGTGTCGCAAGTACAAGCTCCACCTGTTTTATGTCAATCTCAGGTTGCAATACAACAACCTCTTGTCTCAATGACTCAATCACAATCTCAGGGTAGTGCCTTCTTATCTGGAGCGACTCAGGCTCAAACAAGTATTGTGACTCCTCATCCTAGTCAATCATCTAGTATTGGTCAACAGCAAATGGTCCAACAACCAGAGCTGGTTCAATCTCAACAACCGCCATTCCAGCAATCATATCAAGGACCTGAGCAACAAGTCTTTGTAAGTAATGGGCAACCATACTATAATGGTTATGCCCATCAACCTTGTCAAATTTGCCAGCATTATGCTGGTTTGCAAAGACCCATTGCTCAGGCGATCCCATCTTATCCTGGGTATGCTTCGCCTAACCTGAATCAACAGTTGCCCTTTGTAGCAACTCTAGAATTACCAGATCTAAACTGGCTGATGAATGATCCAATTGCTTATGCCCCTTGGTGGCCAGCGATTCCGCATAAACTTCCATCGGACATTCCTAAATTCAATGGAAATCCGGGTGAAGACCCGTCGAATCATGTGATGACATTCCATCTATGGTGTTCATCGAACACCCTGAATGATGATTCAATAAGACTTCGCCTCTTTCAGAGGACGTTAACGGGTCCAGCGGAAAAATGGTACATTGAATTGCCTAGAGCTTCGTTCGACAACTTCAGTACCTTAGCCACAACCTTTTTAACCCATTTTCAATTACCAATAAGGTATGAAATGGGAACAGAACTCCTTACCAACTTCAAACAGACGACTGCCACCCACATATCTGATCATATACATGAGTGGCGACGTCGTCATAGGATGGTAAAAACGTACGTTCCCGATCAGCTATTAGCTGAATGGTTTATCAAGTCATTACTTCCTGCAATCACGGAAGATGTGGCAAAAGGGGGAGTCGTAACGGAAGAGCAGGTTATCGCTCATGCGCAATATCTGGACTTGGTCTATACTCAGTCCGGCACGCTCTATGACAAAATACCTGACGCCCCTAGACCGGAATTCTCAATTCCTCCTCTTCCTAAATCAAACAATGACTCTCACGCCGGCGATGGCGTGATTAGAAAACACAAAATTTCTAGTCAAAATGCAAATGAAGAACTTCTTGCCTAAGAAGTAAATGCCATGTCGATCGACAAGGGCAAACGACTGAAGCAACTAGAGGGCAAGAAGAAAAAGAAAGGGAGAAAAAGGAAACCCCCGGCAGGGTGTCTTATATGCGATGAGGATCATTGGACGAAAGATTGTCCACATATAGCTGAAGTTAAGAAACTCTTTAAGAGTCCAAAAACCCCAGCAGTATTGACTGATCCGTTTCCCAACCCAGGTCAAAATCTGGTTGCTAACCAAAATTCTTCCCAATCCCAAGTGCTTATGTTGTCTACCTCAAAGCAGCAGAATGATGCTTTGACAAGGAATAAAGATCACGGGAATCCACAGTGGTCGAATAACAAGGCTGATGAACAACCTAGTAGTTCGACAACAACTTTGACCAAAGTTGTGCCACCCATCATTCCTGAACAGATGATAAAGTCGCCAAAGGGAGTAGTACCCAAATCGACACTTAATCCTCGTGCAAAAATAACACAGAATTATAATATAATAGAGGACCTGGCTCAATCGTCGTCCGCTATGTCGACACTCGAGGTACCGCAAAATTACCCCTCCCAAGAGCAAGCTTTATTATCAGCAATAGGTGGAATTGGCCCAATGGATTCCAATCTCGTGGCCTTTGATCATAAAGGATATGACCCTCAGTTACCAGCTCAACTAGCTTTCCTTATTCAAGTGAAAGCCCTCAACAAAACAATTCATCGGACAATTATTGATGAGGGGGCATCTACATGTCTTATGTCGATGGGTTGCTGGAAAAATTTAGGCTCACCACCCTTGTCGAAATCGTCAACGATGTTAAAAGCATTTGATGGACGATCATACACTCCATACGGGATTTTAAGTAACTTGCAAGTTGAACTAGGGGGCAAAACAGTAGGAATTGATGTTGAAGTAATTGATGGAAACCTCGATTACAACATCCTACTGGGAAGGCCCTAGATATATGCCATGGCCGCAGTTGTGTCGACCTACTTCAGGAAGATTGCATTCCCCTTTCAAGGGAGAATTACAGTCGTCGACCAACAAACTTTCCTCCCTGACAGTTCACAAGTTACGGGAAGCATTCCAATGATCCATGGAAGCGATTATTCGCTTCAAAATATTGGGGTAGGCCTCCTAAAAGACTTTGCCTTAATTGGTACTTTCGCCCTACCGCCTCCAAGTAATCTGACGGAAGTGGCCACAGTAGAAACCTACAATATGAAATCTTCTATATCTAATGGATTCGGAAGATTCCTAAAAATTTTGTCAGCGTGGATCATCGCCCTAATAGAAATATTGTAAATACAGTGGGCTCCAAGGACGACTCTTATCTCGTGTCAACCTCGTTAAAAAAATGAAACAAGGAGTCATGAGGATAGTTCTTTTACTATGTCAACCTCATTAAAAAATGAAACAAATCCCCTTTCCAAGTCTCAAAGGTAAACCTTCATTCCAACCACCGAGTTGAATGAAATGAAGCTTGGGGGGCATGCACCTCGATTTGCGTTATTATGCTGGGGGCATGCAAACTTATCACTGAGCAGTTTTAGCACATAGTTCATGCTCGTTAAAAAATAAACATAAGATTAAGCAGTGTTTTGGCGCATTCAAGCTCTTTAAAAAATGAACCCAGTACCGGTAAATAACCACTGTGATCGTAAAATTATCAGCCATAAAAGCCTTGTTCGTGTTTGCACCTGCCACCTCCACCATCATTTGGCCAATCGTTCACCTCCATATGTTTGTTTACCCATTTTGAGGAACAGCTGCGAAGAGTGATTTCACCTAGCCATCCTCGTGACACTGCCGTGATTGGAAAATTCCAACTTGTACCTGGAATCTACTGCTATCCCTGTTTATCACTCGTTCCTCAAAAGACGAGTCTTCTTTGAGCTCTTTTCAACTGACTCATAAAATATGAAAAGTTTGCCGAGTTTTGGCCTTCCAGCTCGTTAAAGTGACCAGAAGAGCTATCCCTCCTCTAGATTTTAATCTTTTTGGACCTGAGGGATTATTACACAAAAAGGTCGAGCACTTGTTTTATTCGGCTCGTTAAAGTTATCGAAAACTCATCCCTTCTGTATTGTTTTATACTTTTTCGGACTTAAGGGTTTAGATGACGAAAAAGGAATTTTGGAGTTGACTTTATGTACCTTTTCAGACTCTCTAAAAATGAAAAGGACCGAGTTTTCCTTATCGTTAGACTCGTTAAATTGATTAAATAGCGACAAACTTGTCTTTAGAGGAGAACGAGTTTTCCTATCGCTAGGCTCATTAAAACATAGCGATGGGCTTGCCCGAAGGGCAGGTTATAGAACAAGCATATGTTATCCTCCTCAAGCTTGACAAAAATAAAGAGGTACTGGTCAGAAATGACTGGGGAAAAATTGGGAGAACCTCAAAGCTTTAATGGTAGAAAGTCGCTCTTGAACATGACACTTTGTCCTCTGTATCACATCGGGTTGGGTTGTTTCATTCACCGGTCTCATCACCATGGTCTTCACCAAACCATCCACATTTGGGGTAATGCTACCGATCCATCACATCAGTGTCGTTATATGTTCAAGAGATGTTATTCAGAAAGAGTCAACCGTGTCCCATCCACTGCCATACATTATCCTTCATCCACCCATGATCGCCACCCTGAATCATATCTCACAGATTGTTTTCACCTCCACTAAAATCATTAGCTCCATTCTGCGTCATTGATGTGGGATTCATTAAGGCCCTCCTTTGACGAATCGCTTCTTGTCGACTTCAGCTCATTATCCAAGAAGTTGATCTAGGAACACCCCCCTAAGTACTTTGAAGCTTGCATGCCTCAATGGCAAGTTTCTCACTTCCGGCGACAGGTATACATCAATGACCTTCGACCAGAAGATTTTGCGTGGTGTTCGACGCCAAGTCCTTTATTCACACCACGTGAATTGTACTGCAGTACCTTGAGGGTCATTATCATTATCGGTGATTCCTCTCGCGCTTGTTAACGGTTTACATTATTGACCGGTAATCAAGCGATGTCTTTCCATGTTCGACTTCAGCGCAATTCTCACATGGATCGACTTGTACTTAGAGTGAAGATCGAACGAGTTTGAAGACCCCGGATCTAGTTTCATCCATCCGGGCTGCGATATATATTTAGGAAACATAAAGACATTTGACATGTACATCATTGCAGCAGATGATCATCCTACTCAAAGGATGATAATTTCAGCAGAGAATTATCAGTCTATCATCAGACGATCGTCTGTTCTATGTACTAAAATGAATTTATAAAGCTGAGCATGGGAATGCCTGCCTCAGCTAGATCATGAAAGCAGAATGAAAAATAATGTATTGTATTGTATTTTATTACAGGGCGCCTCTCAGCGATTGAATGAACTTCGGATCCTCCTGATAAAGCACTTCACCCGATGAACGACCTCATACTTTAGGGGGCAACTGTTATAGACATTTTTGTGCCTTACAGCATGAAGCATGAAATTTCAATAATCTGAGGGATCCAAAGTCCCTAAACATGTTGTTCCTACCCCTAGAGGAACAAGGTCAGCAAACCACAGCACTAAAAATCAGTTCTCCACCTGAAAACACTCAAAAACAAGCTATTTCTGGATCATGTCAACTGCTCCACTGAGCATCTGTGTTGAATGTCAACTGCTCCACTCTGTACCTGCACTGAATGTCAAAAGCAATGAAGGCTACCTGCGCTAGGCGAGATTGGCCAAGTGGCACAGTCATTCCTCAATGTGTCAAATGCCCAGGAAGCTTCCAAAATGACACTTGGATCAGGGAATTCGCCTATTGATGAGTAAGAGGGTCTTGATCTCCAAGTGGAAGCAAGAACCTCCAAGTGGACTTAAGAACTGAAGAATAACTGAAGTGGGAGAGGACACTAGTCAGCTTCATGCCAGCCTCAAGTTGACTCATCCTTTCTCCAAATCTCCTATATATAGAGCTCTCTCATGAGGTCTAGGGAGGCTGGAATCTTGTGACTATAAGGAAGTGCTGTTGCTTTGAGTATAGAACTATTGGGTGATTTTCTTGAAGGAGGTGAAGAGGAGATTTCTTTCTGCTGGGAGGTGATGCTGGATTGGGCCTTTTATGGTTGTATCACTTCCTGAACTTTACTTCTTCCATTAATAAAGCATTTGAGGTTCTTCTATATGCATGTGTCTCAATGGCGTATTGATGCTTGTATATTTGATTTATTCTAATCCTTGAATCAATTATGCATGTATGCTTCTTGTAGTTTCCCTCTCTTGTGATTTTGCAGGATCTTGGTGTAGCTGGGCTAGTGAAAGAGCAAGGAGCTGGGAGCAAGCAGCAAAGAGAGAAGATTGGATCAATCATTAGCGGAAGACAACGGTCAGTGGATCTCTTTCTCCTCTCTCTTACATCTCATAAAGAAGTAATCTTGAATAGCTTTGCTTTGATTGTTGCTGAGGTACTATCACCCTTACAGTGGGATAGGGTCATTCCGTATTGGATACTTTTCCCAACAACAGTTTCCAAACAACAAAATGATGCTTTGATATCGACAAGGAACAAAGATTATGGGAATCCACAGTTGTCGAACAACAAGGATAAAGATCAACCTAGTAGTTTGACAACAACTTCGACAGAAGTTGCGCCACCCATCATTCCTGAGCTGACAATAAAACCACCAAAGGGAGTAGTACACAAGTTGACATTTAATCCTTGTGCTAAAGTGGCACAGCATTATAATATAGTGGAAGATCTGGCCCAATCACCATCCGCTATGTCGACACTTGAGGTACTGCAAAATTGCCCATCCCAAAAGAAGGCTTTATTATCAGCCATCAGTGGGATAGACCCAAAGGATTCCAATCTTGTGTCCTTTAATCATAAAGGATATGATCCTCAGTTACCAGCTCAACTAGCTTTCCTCATTCAAGTGAAAGCCCTCAACAAAATTGTTCATCGAACAATTATTGATGAGGGGGCATCTACATGTATTATGTCGATGAGTTGCTGGAAAACTTTAGGATCTCCAACCTTGTCACGATCTTCGACGACATTAAAAGCATTCGACGGATGAACATATACCCCATATGGTATTCTAAATAACTTGCAAGTTGAACTAGGGGGGGGAAACAGCAGAAATAGATGTTGAAGTAATCGACGAAAACCTCAATTACAACATCCTACTGGGAAGACCATGGATATATGCTATGGATGTTGTTGTGTCGACCTATTTTAGGAAGATTTCATTTCTCTTTCAAGGAGGGATTACAATCATCAATCAACAAACTTTCCTCCCCAATGGTTCTCAAGTTATGGGAAGCATTCCAATGATCCATGGAAGCCCTCATTTGCTTCAAAATATCAGAGTAGGCCTACTAAAAGACCCTATATTAATGGGAACTTTTGCCCTTCCACCTCCAATAAATCTGGCGGAAGTAGCATCAGTAGGAACCTGCAATATGATATCTTCGATTAAAAAGATCTTAGAAAACGATATAAACATGGAGCATACGCAGGTATTGTCTCCAAGCCTAATGGAAATATTGTAGCAATCAATGTTCCTAGCATGGGAGGCACACCAAAATCAACGCTCACCAAGCGTTTGGATATATAGGTCTAAGGAATATGGCATTCCTTCAGATCCTTGGTCACGAGTGCATTACACCGACGAAGGAATTGTTCAATCAATGGTAATTGAAGGGGCACCATGGGAAGATTACCACCATCGTTCCCTTCTTCTAGATTGTGAAGAAGATACTCCTGATGACCTTTATCATCCCTCAGCTTTTTATTTCCTATCAAATACTGTAAACACAGTGGATTCCGAGCGAAACTTGTCCAACATTGAAGAGACTATCGCCATAAATATCTCGACCAAAACAGATGTTGTAGAGAATATTTATGTTGGCAAATGTTGTTCTCCTTCAGAACTGGAAATATATAACGCCCTTTTTCATGAATTCAGAGATGTCTTTGCTTGGTCATATAATGGAATTCCAGGCATTGACTCGAGTATCGTTGAACATGAAATTAAGATGTATCCAGATGTCAAACCAGTACGACAACAGCTAAGGCAGGTGCACCCCAAGAAAGTCATTTCCATCAAGGCAGATTTGAAAAACTTCTCCATGCTGGTTTCATTTAACCGGTTCCTCTAACTGATTGGGTATTGAACATTGTTCCTGTTATGAAAAAACAAGGAACGATTAGAGTGTGCGTCGATTATAGGGATGTAAATCAAGCTTGTCCAAAAGACAACTACCCTACACCCTTCATTGACAAGATAATTGATGAATGCGCCAGATGTGAAATCTTTTCATTTATGGATGGATTCTCCGGATATTATCAAATAAATATCCGCCCACAGGACCAGTCAAAAACTGCATTTATTTGTCCATGGGGCACATTCGCATATCGAAAATTACCCTTTGGTTTAAAGAACAGAGGGGCAACATTTCAAAGGGCGACGAATTATGCCTTCCATGACATCAAAAACATCGTTCAACCATATCTCGGCAACCTTCTGGCTCATTCGCGAAAGCGAACTGATCATCCGCAGCATTTAAGAGTGATATTTCTACGTTTCCAACACTACAAGATACGACTCAATCCACACAAATGTGTGTTTTGTGTCAGTTCTGGTCATTTACTTGGCTTTATAGTCTCAAAGGGCAGGATTCATCTCGACCCACGTAAGGTTCAGGCAATCATTAATTTTCCTCCACCTTCAAATTTGCTTCAGATTCAGAAACTCCAAGGGAAAGAAAACTTTCTGAGGAGGTTCATTCCAAATTACGCCGAACTTGCTAAAGGTTATACATGTCTATTAAAAAAGGAAGTGCCCTTCATCTGGGATCAGGTTACGCAAGCTTCCTTTGATGCTTTAAAAGAATCCCTAATGAAAGCATCATTAATGTACGCTCCTGATTATCAAAAAGACTTTAAGATGTATCTGGCTGCAGTGGATACAACCATCGCAATGGTTTTAGTTCAAGAGGACAACAGAATTGAACATCCTATATATTATTTGAGTAAGAACTTAAATGATACAGAAAACAAATATAGTTATGTTGAAAAGCTAGCTCTCGTAGCTGTTCAAGCGATACAGAGATTTCGACACTATGTCCTCTTTCAAAAAACTACCATTCTGTCATATTGCAACCCCATGACTTATATATTTTCACGACAGTTGCTGGGGGGGAAATATTCAAAATGGATAGCAATTCTACAAGAGTTTGATCTGGAATTTGTAAAATCCAAGTCAAAGAAAGCCCTTGTTTTCGCAGAATTATTATGCAATCTCCTATCGTCATCCAACGATGAAACATCTGAAGAAACAATCGTGGATGAATCTTTGTTTCTGATATATTCAAGCAATCCATGGTATGGAGATCTAATCATTTATCTCTGTAGAGCATTGGGAAGGTATGTTTTAATAAATGATTTAGTGATGTTTTAAGCAATAGTTGTAATCTTTTCTTTATTATAAAGTAGGGAAATGCAAAGACAACGAGTCTAAAATGATCCAATCACTAACAGTTGTCTTCTCTACGCAGGAAAAGGTAAAAGCAGGAAGGCGCAATGCAAAACGAGGATTTGACGAGAAGATAACGGCTGTCCCTCCAATTCTAAATAAGGTTCAGACCAGGTCAAGTAAATCAAGGGAGATCAGTCCGAAACAAGATGAAGGACTGCCAGTTCGGAATTCCAAGCCGAGTAAAGGAAAGCGTTAACAGTTTAGCGGATCCCTCAGGATCTTCGATCCTGAGGGATCGCTACGATCAATCGTTTTGTCGACCAATGAACTCCGCCGTTAATTGTATAAAAGGAGGGTAGCATTGAAACTAGGGGGGACTGTTGGTATCTTTAACTTTCTGTTCATGAATTTCATTGTCAGTTGAACTCAGACTATTGAGTCTCTCTGAGACTTAGTTTTGTACTTTCATCGATGCGTTAATATAATATTTTGGTGTTAATTTCTCCGTGCGTCTGAAGTAGCTTACGGCAGTGCGCCATTGGAAGCTTTGGGCCCGGCTCCAACGGACACTGGCTGATTGTACCATTACAATTCTGCTTTGTGTGGTTTGTTTCTCATAATCTGTTATGGTTACATGTTGTTTCATATTTACTCATCTGTAGCTTTCCTGTTATAAATCTCTGTAACAAGTTCATATCATACTTTCAGGATTCTTCGCATACTGTTGATCTGAGTTGTTTGCACTAATTACAGAATTCATAAGTAGAATATTTCAGCTACAGGTGACTGGGATTAATGGATTGTTGGTGACTATTACAGATCGTGTACATATGATTGACGTTTCCTGTCTTTAATGATTTGCTGTTCCATTTGATATACATATGATTGACGTTTCATGTCTTTAATAATTTGCTGTTCCATTTGATCAAGCTGCAAACCTGTATAAATGATTGCTTTCCTTTTTGTATGCAAGTGTGTGCCAAGGATTGGAAGTGTAGACCTCGCGAGACTTAGTTTCTTTACTGCCGTTCCTTTTATTGCTGTTCCATTTCTGAAGATTGTTGTTTCATTCTGTTTTCTTGCTTGCGTTTATTGAAGTGGCATGAGAGGAGGTTCAAGACTGTTGTGAGATACCGCAGACGCTATAATGCTCCCAGATCATGATCCATACTCCTTCATCAGTTTCTAGGGGGATAGGTTATTAATTCCATACCCTCGACCGACGAAGTTGCTGCGTGTGTGATTTCTTTATGCAAAAGTAATTTAGCATTAGCATCCGTTTACTCTTGTATTCTTTAGATCTATACTACAAAGCATTATCCTGACAAATAGCCTCAAATTAAGATGTCCCTTACAATAACAAAACGCTCCCGGATTGACTTGTAATGTGAAATAACTAGAGGTGAAAAAGACCCTTGTTACAGCTCCACATTTTGGCGCCGTTGCCGGGGAAGGGGCATAGCCATTTGTTTTTTTTAACAGGGTAGTGTGTGAATCTGTTAGGGGAGAACTGGATTTTAAAAACGGAAGGTAAGAACCTGCGTGCGGAGCATGTAAAAGCCCTGCTCCACCGTCCGCTTTCCTAGCAGAATTGATTTAGTAATCTAATTGGAGTGCATGACTAAGCAGAAAAAGCCAGAAAAGAATCAAAAGCCTCCATCCAAAATCGAAAAAGCCAAGGGGTCGGCGACCCTTGGACGAAAGACCTTTATAGACGAAATTTACAAGAAAGCCGGATCTCCGCCATCAGTAGGTTATAAGAAAGTAAACTCTAAACAACCTGCTAGTTCCCTTCAGGCCTCAGAATTACCATCTGAAGCCTTTGCGGAGGTGCACAGTCAGACAGAGGAGCAGGACTTTCAAGAATTTGACAATTCAACTCCTGGACCAGTGCACGAAGGAAATTTTAGTAGCCTTTGCGAAGGGGAAGGAGACACAGGGGAAGTCGAGGAACCTAGATCTCCTATTGAACTAAACCGGCCTTTAAATAGTCCGGATAAAGGAAGCGCTGCAAAAATCCTTGTTGAAGGAATTCATTCACCTCAGACCATAGGGGCCATCATTATCCCTGATAAAGGGAGTGCTGTAAAAACAGTTCCTGCTAAGATTACCCCTCCTCAACCAAGGAATACTCTATTGGAAATTCCTGAAGATTACTGGCATATATTTGATTCCATGGCGCAGAATCAGCCAAATACCCAAACCTCTACTTTGCAATATCCCATAGTAGATTCTGCTGCGAATGCACCAATGAAGGCAATTCCACTTCAACATATTCCGACGTTCCATGGACTCACATCAGAAGACCCTGATGCGTTTCTATTTGAATTTGATGTGTTATGCAGGGGATACGATTACACCACTGATCCCCAGAAGCTAAAACTGTTTCCCTCTACCTTGAAGGGAGCAGCTCTGAGATGGTTCATGGGTCTAGGTGGTGGAGTCATAAACAATTGGGACGAAATGAAAGCGGCCTTCTTAAAAAAATATCAGGATTACTGTAGATCAAGAGAACTAAAGGATGAAATCTTTCAAATGTCTGCCAGACCAAACGAAACTTTAGAAGAATATGTAGAACGTTTCCAATATAACTTGCAGAGATCTCCATATGCATCGTTACCTCTACCCGATAACGTGTTAAAAACTGCATTGATTAGAGGTATGAAGGAGCAATGGATTGAAACGTTGAATATTATGGGAAAAGGAGACATTTATCAGGAAAATTTTGTTGACATTATTGATCTATGTATCAGGAGCTCAAGAGGCAGCACACGGATAAAACCAGCAGAATATGATCGCTTCACTAGAGACAATCGAACATCAACAGAAGGAGTATCACGAGTGGAACTTGGAAATTTGTTAGAGAATTTTAAAACTGATATCATGGGGACATTAACAACACAGCTTGATATTGTGCAGGCTAAACAGAAGCAAGCAGAGGCGGAACAGAATCTGGCAATTTTCTGCCCAAGGTGCAGGAAGAAACATAGCCAGAAAGAATGCCCGCTTGATACAGTTCAAATATGTGCTATTTGTACCAAGGACCATCCGACTGAAAGCTGTCCCTCGCTCCCTGGTTTAAAGGCGGTGTACAAAGAAGCAGAAGAGGAACCAGAATCAGCATATTTTATCAACCAACGTCGTCAATGGCAACCTAGGCAACCTGGTATGTTTCAAGATCCCTCCTCTTCTTTCCAATCGCCGCAATTTAATGCTCAGCAACAAAATATGTGGCAGAATCAGTCTCAGCACCCATTTTCAAATTGGCCACCTCAAATGTTTCCTACTCCGAACCCTTGGATGAACCAACCTGGTTGGCCAAACTTTCCTTATCCTCCGCCATATTGGCCAAATAGTTCATATCCTCCACAGTGGACCCCTTCCACTTCGCAAAGTTCACCCTGGCAGAGCAACTGGCCAAGATCAACATATCAAACGCCAGGATCAATTCCCCTCCCTCAACCAACTCTGCCAGCCTTGCAACAAAATCCCCAGCCCAACCTAAGACCGCAGCTCCCAGCCCAACCCAACCCGAATCCAAATAATCGACCAGTTCAATCTCTTCAAATTATAGAATCGTCCGAGATTGAATCTGCTCTGCAGGAGTGCAATGATCTTCAGTTGAGATCTGGGCGAATAATAGAAACTGAGGGGCATAGAACCGCGCATATTGAAAACCAGTTACCGATAGAACAACCATCACAACAAGAAGAAGTAAGTAAAGACCAAGTTCATCAGCAAGGACTTACATCTTCTCCACCTTTCCCAGAACGACTGGCCATTCCAAGACAAATGCAATATCCGGATTTTGATATTCTGGGAGAACTCCAAAACTTGTATATACGAATTCCATTCCTTCAGGCTATACAGGATATCCCCATATATGCAAGAACCATAAAGGACCTGTGTAGCAGAAAAACAAAAAGAAATATAACCCCTAACCCTAGAGTCCAGGTAGTCGGCACCTTATCCGACCTCTTATCAGGGAAAGAAACACCAATTAAATATGAGGATCATGGAAACCCAATTGTCACTGTTCAAGTTTGTGGGCAGACCCTGACCAACGTTTTAGTAGATCTAGGGGCTGCGATTAACATCCTGACAACATCAACCTGCCAGAAGCTTGGAATCACATCGGTAGAGCCTACTTCCACTTTACTAGAACTAGCTGACTAATCAGTAATAAGACCAGAAGGCACCTTGTATGATGTCATGGTTTCAGTGGACTCTTGGGAATACCCGACCGATTTTCTGGTGATTAATCCCAAAACCCGACTAGATGGACATCCGCTAATTCTAGGTAGACCATGGCTCGCTACTGCTGACGCCTACATTGGATGCCGGCAGGGAAACATGACCATAACCAGAGGACCGGATATCAAAAATTTAATCTTGTAACCGCCAGCCCAGCCAAGCATCACACCTCATATATCGATGACCAATCTGTGCCCTGCCTCATATATTACTGATAATATTAGACCACCATTAACAGTTCAGGAAGCGCTAGATTTTAAAGATCAAACAGAAGATGATGCCATCAATAAATTCATTAATCAAACAGAGTCCACATCGTATACACAATGCTTTATTATAAAAGCGGCATTTGATAACGAATTAGAGGAAGATCCTCTAAAAGATGACAATGACCCAAATATACCTGTAACCTATGTTGCTAACAGCAAAGTAATACAAATTGAACCGGGCAAAACTTTAAACATTAACGCTAATCTGACACCTGAACAAGAGACCAAACTCATCCAGCTCCTACGAAAGTATCAGGAGGCATTTGCTTGGGACTATCCCGATATGAAGGGGATTGATCCCCAGCTATGTACACATCGTATCTATATCGAGAAAGATGCAAGACCAGTTCGCCAACCACAAAGAAGACTCAATCCCCATTTAAAAGATGTTGTAAAAGATGAGTTGCAGAAATTATTAGACGTTAATTTTATTTATCCTATTTCTGACAGCAAATGGGTCTCCCCACTTGTGGTAGTACCTAAAAAGAATGGGAAATGGAGGATCTGTGTTGATTACAGAGAACTAAACAAAGCTACAAAAAAATATCACTTCCCGCTCCCTTTCATAGACCAGGTATTGGACACCTTAGCAGGCAAGAAATTTTTTTCTTTCTTGGATGGCTTCAGCGGATATAACCAGATTCAGATTGCCCCTGAAGACCAGGACAAGACTACCTTTACTTGCACCTGGGGAACGTTCGCTTACCGAGTCTTACCCTTTGGATTATGTAATGCTCCAGCTACATTCCAACGGGCTGTTCTTAGCATCTTCGCAGATCTAATTAATGATGGATTGGAAGTCTATATGGATGATTTCACACCATATGGAGATGACTTTGATCCAGCCCTGGACACTCTCGAAAAAGTTCTAGAGCGTTGCATTGCTACCAGGCTTTGCTTGAGTCACGAAAAATGTTACATGATGATGACAGAAGGACTCATTCTGGGACATCACATCTCAGCAGCTGGAATTCAGGTAGACCCGGCTAAAATTCAAATACTCATGCTTATTCCAACCCCCACTAATCAAACAGAGGTACGCAGTTTTCTTGGTTTTTTTGGGTATTATAGACGATTTATACAACATTACTCACGTATTGCCGCACCTCTACATGCATTAACTGGAAATGTTGATTTTTTGTGGACAGAAAAATGTGATCGAGCCTTCACAGAATTAAAGAAGTTGCTATCTACAGCTCCAGTTCTCAGAGGACCTAATTGGAATTTACCATTCCAGATTTCAACCGACGCCTCAGACACAGCAATCAGTGCAGTGTTGGGCCAAGAAGAAGAGAAAAGACCATACGCTATCTATTACATCAGCAAAAATTTGGCTCCGGCTGAATTAAATTACACTGTCACCGAAAAAGAATTTTTAGCTGTGATACATGCTATTAATAAATTTAGACACTATATTACAGGCTATCCCGTCATTTTGTATACAGACCATTCTGCTATTAGGTATTTAGCAAATAAGCCTGTTACAAATGGAAGAATAACCAGGTGGTTGATCTTGTTGCAGGAATTCGACATTACAATCAGAGACCGACCAGGGAAGGAGAACCCTGTAGCTGACTTTCTTTCACGAATACCAAAAGCAGTTGAAACAGCAACAGTTGAGGACCAATTCCCTGATGAACACTTGTTTGCAGTTGCTGTTCAGACTCCCTGGTACGCTGATGTGGCTAATTATCTTGCAGTAGGTAAGCTTCCAAAACATTTAACTCCCAACGAACGGAAACAGATCGTTGCGAAAAGCAATCGATTTTCGTGGGTTGGGGGCTATCTATTTCACACAGGCGCAGATATGGAAATCAGAAGATGTATTCGAGAAGACGAAATCTTTGATATATTGAAAGCCTACCATGACGGGCCATGTGGAGGACATTTCGCTGAATGAAGGACAGCACACAAAGTATTACAAACGGGATATTACTGGCCTACAATCTTCAAAGATGCCAAAAAATTTGTCCAGGCCTGTGATAGTTGTCAGCGTGTAGGACGACCTGCCCCAGCAGACGAAATGCCTTTTCGGCCTCAACTGGTGATCGAACCTTTCGAACGCTGGGCTCTGGACTTTGTCGGACCCATCAACCCCCCATCAAACCAAAAAACTTACATTTTGGTGGCAACTGAATATGTTACCAAATGGGTTGAGGCGGAGGCATTACCCAGAGCTACAGAGGAATCGGTAATTCAGTTTTTGTTCCATTTGTTTGTACGTTATGGTCTCC
Source organism: Pinus tabuliformis (assembly GCA_031772625.1). Lineage (NCBI taxonomy): Eukaryota > Viridiplantae > Streptophyta > Pinopsida > Pinales > Pinaceae > Pinus > Pinus tabuliformis. The sequence goes on from CM062815.1 coordinate 872,464,214, forward strand.
CAAGGGAAGTGGTTACAGATGGAGGACCACAATTTGTGGGACATAAATTAGCTGCAACGCTCAATAACCATCACATCCATCACAAAATTACTACCCCATACCATCCGCAGGCAAATGGGCAAGTCGAGAACAGTAATAAGATAATAGAGTCCATTTTGACAAAAACTGTTGCTTCACACCGCCGCGATTGGGCCGCTCGACTACCGGAGGCACTGTGGGCTTATCGAACCACATGGAGAAGTACCACTGGCTATTCACCATATCACTTAGTGTTTGGAAAGCAACCCATTTTTCCTATAGAATTTGAGATCCAAACCCTGCGAACTGCCCAAGAAGTCGGATTAGATTTAAGTGAAGCACAGAAAAATCGATTATAGCAAATTAATGAGTTGGACGAAACAAGGCTCGCTGCATTACAGAATACAGCACTCATCCAGCAGCAGCGAGCCAAATGGCATGATGCGCTCATCAAAAACAAGATATTTCACGAAGGAGACTGGGCTCTGTTATATGATTCTAGATTTCAGGATTTCTCGGGGAAGCTTCAGACTCGATGGTTGGGACCATACGAGATTCAAAAAGTCCATGACAATGGGACCCTTACTTTGATTACAATCGATGGATCTGGATATACATTTAAGGTAAACGGCCACCGAGTTCGTCTGTATCACAAACCGCTCACTCGGGAATCATTTTGCCAGCAGTTACGCCAAGATACTAACATCAAGATTATGGGAGAGGAAGCAAAAACTTCCTCCCCTACAGATTCGTAAAAATTTCATTCTTTATTACCACATTTTGTATATAAGATTGTAAATTTTGTATATATGTTTCAACTGTGTGTTTTGCTGTTCCTTTTCAAAAGGAACAGCACCTGTGTGTTTTGCTGTTCCTTTTCAAAAGGAACAGCACTGGTGTGTTTTGCTGTTCCTTTTCAAAAGGAACAGAACTGGTGTGTTTTGCTATTCCTTTTCAAAAGGAACAGCACCTGTGTGTTTTGCTGTTCCTTTTCAAAAGGAACAGCACTGGTGTGTTTTGCTGTTCCTTTTCAAAAGGAACAACACTGGTGTGTTTTGCTGTTCCTTTTCAAAAGGAACAGCACTTGTGTGTTTTGTTGTTCCTTTTCAAAAGGAACGACACCCTTGAGTTTTTGCTGTTCCTTTTCAAAAGGAACAACACTTTTTGAATTTTTGCTGTTCCTTTTCAAAAGGAACAACACTTTTTGAATTTTTGCTGTTCCTTTCCAAAAGGACCAGCACTTTTGAATTTTTGCTGTTCCTTTTCAAAGGGAACAGCACTTGTGAATTTTCTTATTTCGTTTAAGGAGCAACATTTGTGTGTTTTTTTCAATTTCTTTTAAGCAAGCAGCATTTGAGTGCTTTTGTTATCTTAGGACATTGCATCAAAAAGGACCCTCCCACCCTCCCTTGTAAGAAAGAAATAGTATGCCCTCGTCCTTTCTATAAGAAGAAAACATTGTCCCGAGGCCATAAGTAGCAGCTATATATTTATGCAACAAATATAAAAGGCATGATATATCAAGATCAGCACATCATAAATCGCTATCTATAACAGCTCTAGTATTGATGCAACAAAGGAGGGAACCATACACTCATCATTCTTTCAGCCATAAGTCTCACTTCCTCTGCCTTGTTGGAAAACTTTATCATGTTACGTTCCTACAATTTTTCTTATTATTACTTGGAAATAAGAATAGAAAATTTATATTTTCCTATTGGGATAACAAGACTTCTTCCGCCATTCCCACTCTTAAGGAGGGCTGAACCACCCTTATGTGTAATCATACAAGAGCAAAAGTCTATCTCAAAAGAAAAAGCAGCAGAACCAAAAGAAATTATTTGTCAAATGCAGGATAGGGGGTTTCATTAAGAACCAGCCTACTATGATCATAAGATTGGAAGCGAAGTGGCATTCCCATCATGGCCACCATACCAGGGATATGGTCCAACAGGTTCATTATATAAACAAACCTTGGAATAGGGGGTCTCATCACGACCCAGCCTGCCCACGTTTCGCGCCTCTCTGGTGAATGGCGTCATGGTTATCTGGTTACCAAGCCAGCATGATGGCCTGCATGTTGACAAGAATTGCTCTTCAAAACTACACAAAGGACTATGGTTCCGGGGTGAAATAAACAACTCTGCCACGGTTATAAACACCGGTCGGCAGCAGAGCTCTGTTAATGGTATCGGAGTCAAAACATATACACCAATTTGGATCTTATTAAATTTTTCTTTCTATCCTCGTAATAATTATATCTTACACCTCAAGGAATACGTCACATGAACATTTATCATTACCAAGTATGGCAAAGGCAATTGACTATGACAATCTCAGACTTTCCATGAGTGCTAGACGTCCTATCCTTATGTTCTGCATCACATCACGGAGGCTTATGTTAAACGCGATCTATCTGTTGCATCGATCTCGGTATTTCATTGTCTAATCTGAAACATGGCAAAATTTTAAAAGCTGCTCCATTATGACTCGGTGATGGAATGACCGCCTTCTTCTATTTGACGGCTGGGGCAGCCTATCATTTCGCGCGGGGGGGAGGTGACTTCATTACTCCGCCGGCCACGTGTTAACACATCATTCGGAAATGATATGATACGGAGGTACGATATGCGTTAACGGCATGACAATGCTATTTTTTTGAAAAAGTCGTTATTTATGATCAATTATTCATGCATGCTCTGTATCTTTTCTTTTTGCCGCAATTACGTTCTTTGCATTGCTGTTCCATCTAGACCCTGAAACAGAACCATGGGGGGAAAGTCTATCAGAAGTGAGCCGAGCGAGCTCATAGTTTCCGAAGCCGCTCGGAAGATCTTAGAAAAAGCAGGGTGGTTAACTTATTTTGGCCGCCTGCGCAAATCAAACGAAATAGTGGCCATGGAATTCCTGCAGAATTTGCAGGAAGAACACTCAGTGGTAGGTGGGAAGCAGATAGCAGTCACGAAGGAAATAATCGCGGAAGTAACCGGATTACCAGACTTAGGTCCAATATGGACGACAAAAAAAGAAAGACTGCAAAAGATCGTAGAACTCTTCCAAGATGAAGGGCAGGAGCTGACAGTGAAGGGAAAAGGAGTGCTGCCGGCAACACTGGGAGAACCTTGGAGCGAACTGGCAAAGGTAGTACAGAGCTACATCACCTGCGAAGGACGAAAAGATGTGGTAAGGCTGCGTCACCTTAAGCTCTTAGCTGTGTTAAAAGGAAAATGTGCTGTGAATCTCCCTGCATTGTTAAATTCATTGTTGCATGATACCTCTCGGAGCCTGAAAAAGGCACACCATGAAGACGCAGTGGTTAGCCACCACGGGCTGATCCGCCTGATAGTGACATACAGTCTCGCTCGGCAGCAGACTAGCTGGCGGGAACTTCTTACAGCAATTGAAGGGGAAGTAGAATCACCATCCCCAAAGACGAAGCACCCCGCTAGCACCTCCGAAACACCTAAAAAACCCAGAGAATCGCCAAAACCTAAGCAACCCTCGGACACAACCGAGCAAGCGAAGAAACGCATAAAGCTAGGGAAACAGAAATGCACCCCTGAAGCAACTAGACATACAGAAAAACGTAAGGAATTGGCCGCAGAAAGACCTGCTACCTTAAAACGAAGGCATTCCTCTGGCACAGAAGAACAGGTTGAAAAACGCAGAAAGGTGGAGGCGGAGGAACAGATGGTCAGCACACCCGAACAGCCCGGGAGGCCTAGAAAGTCAGTTCGGTTGGCAAAGATAAGAGGTAGGCTGGAGAAAATCCAGCCAAACATAGGCCAGCCGATTGAAATAATAGAGGATCCTCCAGCGCCAGAACAAATATCTGGGGAAAACCTGGAACAAACAGAGAATGAAGTAGAAGCTGAAGAAGGAGATAGGGATGACGACTCTGCGGCCGAGACCAGCTATCCAGAGGCAGCTGCTGAGCCGCCAATTCGAGAGAAGGAGATGGAACAATTGGGGGGTAGCCATCCACAAAACCCTGTGGAGGAAGAAGAGATGGCCACCATCTTGGCCAGCCTTAGAGGTTATCCTTCACCCTCCAGTCCGGCAGAGCCTCCCGAAGGACCATTTGAGGAAGAGACGCGTGACGAATTGCATGATGGAATGGCAGGGGAAGAAAACTCCCCTGTCATCGACAAAGAAAATGTGAATAGCAATCAGGAACAAGCCGTTCCTAAAACACCGGAAGGAAATCCACCCGCTGATGGCGAGGAGGATGAAAATGTTTGTCGGGAACATGACGTTCCCCGAATGATGGAAGAAACCCTCGATGAAAGAGGAGCAGAACTGACGGCCACCCATGTGCCCACAGCCGAGGCAAAAGAAATTAAGAAGTTGAAAAGAAAACAGCAGAAATTGCTGACCATTATAGCCCAGCTTCGGCGGAAAATTCGAAGTCTGAAAGCTAGTTTGAGAATAAAGAGGACTGTGAGAAGAAAAAGGAGGACAAATACAACTGGGTCCTCTCAGAGAGGAAGACAGAGCACCTATAGGCATCTAGTAGGTCAACATTCTGCTAGCAAACCTGCAGCTGTTCCAATTAATACTGAGGAACAAAATGTTGTTCCATCTGGAACAGAGCACCAGAATACCGTTCCTATTGACATAGAGGAGCAGGCTGATATTCCAGACAGCCCATTAGAACCAACTGCTGTTCCAATTAAAGTTGAGCCACAAGACGACATCCCAGTTACAGAGGGACCACCGTACCCCTTTGTACATGTCAAGAAGGAAGGGGAAAATAGAGCAGTCCACACTGAGACACCACCTTCAGGGAGAATTAAGCGACGAAATGTAAAGGTCCAGGCGAAACTTCCGGCCTCCAGGGAATTATGGGAAAGGGATCCAAAAACTAAGGCCTTGCGCCGTGAGATAAGACAGGCCCAACAAGAGGCTGAACAGCTACGGGAACAAATGATCCCTCGAGAGAAATATGAGGAGCTGCAACAGGAGGTTGAGCAGAGGATTCCTCGAGAAAAATATGAAGAGCTGCAGCAGGAAGTTGAGCAGAGGATTCCTCGAGAAAAATACGAAGAATTGCAGCAGAGGGCTGAGCAGTTAGAAGAACAAAGGATCCCTCTGGAAAAACATGAAAAACTGCAACAGCAGCTGAGAAACATGAGTGAATCGGAGAGTCGGGCTTTCGAAGGATGGCAGAAGGAGCAGGAAAAGGTTGCTAAGGTAACACGTCGACTAGATGCTGTTATTAAACAAATGGACACTGTATGTTCGTTGTATGATGATGTTTTGACTTGCAGGGCCCCCGCAAAGAATTATGCTTTATTCCTCCTAGAGAGATACTTAAGATTGAAAATAAAAGCTGTCAGGGCAGGTGCCCCCATTCAGATTAACACTGTTAATGATTTTATTGATTGTTGTAAACATTATGGGGTTAAGGTCCAACGATTATTATGTGAATTTTATTTGCACAATATGGTGCTTGAGCAGGAAACTGATCTAAACCCTGGCCCTTTTGTGGGGGATATACAGCTGCAAGCCTTTGTTTCATTTGGGGTCAACCAGTTAAAATGGCTCAGGGCTTACAATGCCTTTCAGAGGCAGGAGCACAGCCTAGATCTATGGGTCAGGGCTGAGCCTCGAGATCCAGTTCGCCTCTGGAAATCACATAAAAACCTTATGAGAAACCCTGACGTTATGAAACTACTAGTACCCATGCATGAGGAGTTGATTCGAAATAGCTTAGAATACTTCCGGGTTATTAAAGATTCCGCCTTGGAGGCTGCCAAATTCCGTTATCGGATTTCCACTCCAAGCATCCAGCTCAGGGAGCCCTTCAGATATGAGAACTTTGAGCTGGCTGCTGAGCGATTGCCTTTTTATGGCCAGTGCATTCTGCAAGCTGGACCATCATGGTTAGGATATCGGTTCTGAAGCCCTATTATCTGGCACCCTGCCCCGGGGTACCAGGCCTTGTATGATATGCCTGCAGATCAGTTGCATTATTTCTTTGATAATCTGGTTGCCTATCATGGTTGCAGACCCCCTCATGAAGTACCCTCTCCAGCCTATTCTCTTACTGCTCTCCATGTTAATTATAACGGTTTCATGAGGCCATGAAACAGAGTAAGTCGGCGGGTGTGTAGAGCATTGGGAAGGTATGTTTTAATAAATGATTTAGTGATGTTTTAAGCAATAGTTGTAATCTTTTCTTTATTATAAAGTAGGGAAATGCAAAGACAACGAGTCTAAAATGATCCAATCACTAACAGTTGTCTTCTCTACGCAGGAAAAGGTAAAAGCAGGAAGGCGCAATGCGAAACGAGGATTTGACGAGAAGATAACGGCTGTCCCTCCAATTCTAAATAAGGTTCAGACCAGGTCGAGTAAATCAAGGGAGATCAGTCCGAAACGAGATGAAGGACTGCCAGTTCGGAATTCCAAGCCGAGTAAAGGAAAGCGTTAACAGTTTAGCGGATCCCTCAGGATCTTCGATCCTGAGGGATCGCTACGATCAATCGTTTTGTCGACCAATGAACTCTGCCATTAATTGTATAAAAGGAGGGTAGCATTGAAACTAGGGGGGACTGTTGGTATCTTTAACTTTCTGTTCATGAATTTCATTGTCAGTTGAACTCAGACTATTGAGTCTCTCTGAGACTTAGTTTTGTACTTTCATCGATGCGTTAATATAATATTTTGGTGTTAATTTCTCTGTGCGTCTGAAGTAGCTTACGGCAGTGCGCCATTGGAAGCTTTGGGCCCGGCTCCAACGGACACTGGCTGATTGTACCATTACAATTCTGCTTTGTGTGGTTTGTTTCTCATAATCTGTTATGGTTACATGTTGTTTCATATTTACTCATCTGTAGCTTTCCTGTTATAAATCTCTGTAACAAGTTCATATCATACTTTCAGGATTCTTCGCATACTGTTGATCTGAGTTGTTTGCACTAATTACAGAATTCATAAGTAGAATATTTCAGCTACAGGTGACTGGGATTAATGGATTGTTGGTGACTATTACAGATCGTGTACATATGATTGACGTTTCCTGTCTTTAATGATTTGCTGTTCCATTTGATATACATATGATTGACGTTTCCTGTCTTTAATAAATTGCTGTTCCATTTGATCAAGCTGCAAACCTGTATAAATGATTGCTTTCCTTTTTGTATGCAAGTGTGTGCCAAGGATTGGAAGTGTAGACCTCGCGAGACTTAGTTTCTTTACTGCCGTTCCTTTTATTGCTGTTCCATTTCTGAAGATTGTTGTTTCATTCTGTTTTCTTGCTTGCGTTTATTGAAGTGGCATGAGAGGAGGTTCAAGACTGTTGTGAGATACCGCAGACGCTATAATGCTCCCAGATCATGATCTATACTCCTTCATCAGTTTCTAGGGGGATAGGTTATTAATTCCATACCCTCGACCGACGAAGTTGCTGCGTGTGTGATTTCTTTATGCAAAAGTAATTTAGCATTAGCATCCGTTTACTCTTGTATTCTTTAGATCTATACTACAAAGCATTATCCTGACAAATAGCCTCAAATTAAGATGTCCCTTACAATAACAAAACGCTCCCGGATTGACTTGTAATGTGAAATAACTAGAGGTGAAAAAGACCCTTGTTACAGCTCCACAATCTCCAAACCCAAAAATATAGGCCTAATACCTCCCATTTCGAACAAAAATGTATTCGATACCAATCAAAGGACTACATGATCGTCGGTGATACACTTTACCGTCATGGTGTCGATACAGTTCTGAGGAGGTGCCTCACCCATGAGGAGGCCGAAAAAGTCCTGAATGATTGCCATTCAGGCACGTGTGGGGTGCATCAATCCGGTTACACTACGGTGCAAAAAATTTTACGAGCAGGATACTTCTGGCCAACAATGTTCAAAGATTGCATAACCATAGTCAGAAGTTGCCATGCCTGTCAAATTTTCGATAGAAAAACCAGAAGACCACCCACACCTCTGCAGCTAATAGTTGTTGTTGGGCCATTTGCCAAATGGGGCATCGATTTCATGACATGTAACCCCACCTCGACCGGGGGGCATGGGTATATCATAGTCGCAGTGGACTATTTTACCAAATGGGCCGAGGCGATGCCTACATTAGATAACACTAGTGAAACAGCTGCCCTTTTCTTTTTTAATCATGTAGTCACCAGATTCGGCGTTCCACAGGCTATAGTCACAGATCATGGATCACATTTTCGCAATCACATGATGGTCGAATTAGCTGCCAAATTAGGGTTGTCCCATGACAGCTCTACTCCATACTACCCGCAGGCCAACGGACAAGTTGAAGCAATCATCAAGGTCCTGAAGCGCATTCTGCAAAGGATGATTGGAGTCCACAAAAGGAGTTGGAACCTGATCCTATACTCAGCCTTGTGGGCATACCGAACATCGGTAAGGAATGCGACCGGGTTTACACCTTTCCAACTCGTGTATGGCCTAGAAGCAATCTTACCAGTTCAGTGTGAAATCTCGTCCCTCAAACTCGCAATCGACCTTCTCCCCAGAACTTTAGAAGAGGCTCGTTTCTTGGAACTAATCCAATTGGATGAAACCCGTCGTGATGCCGCTTTGGCTAACGAAGCCCATAAGAAATGAGTCAAGGCGCAGTTCGACAAGAATTTCAAACCCCGTGTCTTCTCGGAAAGTGACTTGGTCTTGCTTTATGACCAGGAATCCGATAAATTGGGAGTAGGTAAATTCAAGTCTTTATGGATGGGCCCCTATATTGTTAAGCGGGTGTTAGCAAAAGGAACCTATGAGTTAATGGATTATGACGGGATTCCACTGGCACAACCTCGTAATGGGTTGTACCTTAAGCGTTACTATGCATGATTCAGTGTGGTAACCTATATGCTTTTGTTACATTTTTGTTTTCGCTAAAGTATTTGTTTTGGTCAAGTAAGTCCGCTTTTTACATTTGTCGCAGATTTCGAACCTATTGGAATATTTTGTTTGATATGCCGATGAAGCAAGTCGTAGTTCGTAGAGCCTATCTTCTGCGGCCTGGGCCATTTTCGATCCAAGCGGCGAGTTAGTAAGTTTCAGAGGGGTATGTATTGGTCGATCAACGAATAACATTGTTGAATATAGTGCGTTGATAGAACTTCTCTTTGATGCCATCACACATGGCATATGCCGACTGGTCGTCAGGCTAGACTCACAGCTCGTCATACTACAGCTCATTGGTATCTACTCCGTCCGAAATCCAGATATCTATCGCATGTTCCTAAGGGTCAAGATTTTGGAAAGACAATTTGATTTTATTCAATATCAGCATATTTCCAGAAACTTAAACACATTAACTGACTCATTGGCAAATTATGTGTTAGATAGACATTGGTAACATTTATAAAAAGAAGCATCTCATCAATATTTGCATCAGGATCATGTAACTTAACCAAAATAAAACTCCGAAAATCAGAAATATATATATATAACTGTTTATGGTTTACATATAATGTTCTGTAACCAAGACAAAATTGGTCAAATGACCCAAAACTCAAAATGCTAGGGGGCACCCTAGTCTAATGATGTTGGTGATAACAAGTCACCGCCTTTGCAATCATGCATAAAAGCCTAGTCCATCGACTTGTCACGCCAGTAGTATGTCACTACAACCTCAAAGGCAACTCGTCAGTCCTCACATCTGGAATACCGAGAGTGAGGCCCTCGACTTGATCCTGTAATGCTGAAAGGGTCTCGGCCACATCAAGGTCGCGAAGGATAGCCCTTCCCACAGCCTCTCCTGCTGGAGCAGCAACTGGCACTCTCAGGCGTACTACTAGCCGAACGGGACCAACATCTACATGAGCACATGAGTTCTGATTAGTCTTGACAGAATAAAGCACGAGGACATTATAAAAGGAAAAATGATAAACGGAAATATGGTCAAGAATTTACCAATGGCACCCCACTGTTCGCCAGCCGACATTACCAAATCCGGGTCACCCCGGAAGTCCATACCAGCATATGGATACTCGGAATAAACCATCTCTTGACGATCGAACCACCCGAAGAAGGTATCAAAAAAGGAAATCTGAGACTGACCAGCATGCCTAGATATATGGTCGACCCATCTCTACATACGTGGTTTAGTCGGTGGAGGTAAACCAAGTGCAATATACTGCAGCTGCATCAGTGGTATCTTTTCCAAGGAGAAGGTGGTCAAAATAGAACCGTATCCAAAGTTCTTCAATCTCCCGCTTTTCACCTTAGTCAACTATTCTTTCATCACAAGGAGTATTGTGTCACACCAGTTGAACACCTTCGGTTTGAGACATTGCAAGGCGTACTACATATAAGATCGGTTGGCTACATGAAGAGCCGCACCACTATCCATCCTACCGAAAGTGAACAGAACAGTCCTCCAAGACCTATCAGTGACATCTCAGATGATGATCTTGCCGTCTTTACTCAAGATCCCTCTCTGCAATACCTACGAACATAATCTCTCACAGATTCACCTCAACAAGCCGAACTTGATAAAGAGATAGGGGCACCCCGCCTCGATAAGCCGGTCAAAAAATAGATGTCCACTACGGTCAAGGGGATGGATTTGCCCCTAATCTGGAACACCTGGCTGGTAGGATCCCAAGCATCGCGCAAATACTGTACCAAGTTGATTTGTTGTCTCATGCTAGAAATTCAGAAAAACTTCAACAGGCCACAGTTCCGTAATGCATTTACTGTAACCGGAACATGTAAGGCAAGCATGTCATATTCTTCATGCTCACGTTCTCACCATGTAATGGTCATTTTTCTCCAATAAATCTCTAAAATCAAATAAGAGAAGAGTTAGATCCTGATTTGGTGAGAAACAAGCAAATATTTCCATTGAAAACTGTGCATAAATTTCCTTCCTTGCGCTCATCGCACCTACAGTAGTGTTCTGGGTGCGTTGCATGTCAATTGGCCAGTGGACAGGCCAACATCCAACGCACCTTTCAATGCATAAAGGGTGCGATGGAGCCAGGGTGAGTTTTTCAAACCCCAGAGGCTCAGAAAAACCAGAAATCAGGCTCAGAATGCAAAATGGAAAGGATGTAATGAAAGAGCTCAGGTTTAGCTCCTACCTGGTCTAGACGACACCGAAAATCGTCCACAGAATCTCCCAGAATCAGCTGATGAAAATCAAGGGGGGAAAGCACCTCCAAAGCTCCAACAAGCCAAAGTTCAAATGAAATGGTAAAATGAGAGGTAAAAGCACTTTTAAATTACTTTTTACGTAATTCAAGTAAAATATTAGTGTCTTAACTCATTTTTCAAACATATATTGTTCATTTCTAACTAGTTTGATGAAGCTATTAAGCATGCAGTATAATCTTTGAAGGAACAAAGCTATTTATGGTAAAGTCAGGAAATGACCTTTATGTCGAGCAGTTTTAACGCAGACTTCATGCTCGTTAAAAAATAAACATAAGCAATGAGCAAATGTTTCCCCCAATGTTTAAGGTCAATAAAAACTGAACCAGTTTCCGGTAAATAACCGTTGTGAATGTAGTACTTCAGCCTTTAAATCCTTGGTCGTGTTCTCATCATCACCTCCACTCTGTATTGGCCGATCATTCACCTCCATTTGATTGTTTACCCCTTTTGAGGAACAGCTGCGAAGAGTGATCCTGTTAGCCATCCTTGTGACATTGCCATGATTGGAAAATTCCAAACCTTACCTGGAATCAGCTGCTACCCAAATTTATCACTCGTTCCTCAAAGATGAGTCTCCTTTAAGCTCTTTTCAACTGACTCATGAAATATGAAAAGATTGCCGATCCATTGGCCTCTCCAGCTTGTTAAAGGGACCATAAGTGCTATGCCTCCTTTAGATTTTAATCTTTTTGGACTTGAGGGATTATTACACAAAAAGATCGAGCGCTTGTTTTGTTCGGCTCTTTAAAAGTATCGAAAATTCATCCCTTCTGTATTGTTTTATACTTTTTCGGACTTAAGGGATTAGATGACGAAAAAGGATTTTTGGAGTTTTCTTTACGTCCCTTTTCAGACTCTCTAAAATTGAAAAGGATCGAGTTATCTTTGTCGTTAAACTCGTTAAAACCTAATAGCGACAAACTTGTCCATAGCAGACAAGAACGAGTTTCACTATCGCTAGGCTCGTTAAAACATAGCGATGGGTTTGCCCATAGGGAAAATTATAGAACAAGCATATGTTATCCTCCTCAAGCTTGACAAAAATAAAGAGGTACTAGTCAGCAATGACTGGGGAAAAATTGGGAAGAAAACTTGAAGAAACTTTGTTGGTAGCAAGTCGCTCTTGAACATGACACTTTTACTCCGCATCCAAGTCGGGTTGGGTTGTTTCATTCACCGGTCACATCACCATGGTCACATCACACCATCCACATTTGGGGTTAATGCTACCAATCCATCATGTCAGTGTCGCCGGTATGTTCAAGAGAAGTCACTCAGAGAATTCACCTGTGTCTCACCCACTGCAATACATTTACGATCCATTCTTTCATGACCGCCACCCTGAAACTTATATCACGAAACCGTTTTCACCTCCATTAAAATCATTTTCTCCATTCCATGTCATTGATGTGGGATTCATTAAGGCCCTCCTATGACGGATCGCTTCTTGTCGACATCAGCTCATTATCCAAGAAGTCGATCAAGGAACACCCATTTCAGTACTTTGAAGCTTGCATGCCTCAATGGAAAGTTTCTCACTTCCGGCGACAGGTTTAGATCAATGGCCTTCGACCGAAAGATTTTGCGTGGTGTTCGATGCCAAGTCCCTTATTCACACCACGTGAATTGTACTGTAGTACCTTGAGGATCATTATCATTATCGGTGATTCCTCTCGCGCCTGTTAATAACTTACATCATTGGCTGGTAATAAGGCGATGTCTTTCCATGTTCGACTCCAGAACATCTCTCACATGGATCGAATTGTACTTTGAGTGAAGATCGAATGAGATTGAAGACCCCGGATCTAGTTTCATCCATCCACGCTGCGATATATATTCATGAAATAAATACATCAAATGTACATCATTGTTGCACAGATAATCATCCAATCTATGGGATGATGGTTCCTCCTTAATCATCAGTCTACACTCAGACGATTGTCTATCCTATGTACATGAAAATGAATTTATAAAGCTAAGCATGGGAATGCCCACCTCAGCTAGATAATGAAAATATTATGAAGATAATGTATTGTAATTTATCTTAATACAGGTCTCCTTCCAGCTTGAAATAACTTCGGATCCTCATGATAAAGCATTTCACCCGACATCAAAAAGATTAACGACCTCATGCTTTTGGGGGCAACTGTTATAGACATTTTTTGGCACTGCAACCCCAAGCATAAAATGTCCATAAACCAAGGGCTCCTGAGTCCCTAAAAGTGTTGTTCCAACCCCTAAAGGAACAAGGTCAATTGATTACAGCTTCTCCCAGAAGTTCTCCATGAAAAACAACTCAGAACTGGTCAAAACTGGATCATTTCACCTGCTCCATAGGCAAAGTGCGTTGCATCTCACCTAAATACACATAGTGGGTGTGTTTCATTTCAAAAATCCCTTCTATCGGGTGCAATGGGTGAGAAAGGACAAATGGCAGTGTCAATCCGTGAGGTGGAGAAGCATGGAATCTTCCATAAACTTCTCCTGTGACACTTGCCTCTCTGAATTCGACCAGCGATGAGTAAGAGATCATCAATCTTCAAGTGGAAGAAAGAACTATCAGAGGGAATACACTAATTAAATCACAAGCTGACTCATCTCCCTTACAGACATCTATATATGGATCCCTCATCCCAGAGATCCGGAGGCTGGAATTTTGCATCTTGTAAGGAATTGTTGTTGGTTTCTTGAGGTAACATCATAGTGTTGGGTGATCTAAGCTTTTCATGAGGTGAATAAGGGCTTACTTTCTGAGAGGATGATGCTGGGTCAGAACAACTGGTTGTAACTCTCTTAGCTCTTTCTTGATTATCAATAAAGCTATTCAAGTTTTCCTCCATACTCTTGTGTCATTTATGTTTTATGCATTTGTATGGTCAATCTACATCTGATCCTAGATTGTTTATGATAATAGATCCATGTTCTCGTATAGTGTTATGTTGCTTTGATTCTATAGGTACTCCGTGAAGCTGGGTATACAAGAAAACGAGTAGCAAAGGACTATCAGAAGAGAGAGGAATCGAGCAAGGAACTAAGCGCAAGACAGAGGTTGGTCTCCTTTATTCTTCTCTCATCTATCTTTCATAAAGGAAAACGAAAGTAGTTTTACTTTGTTTGTTTCTATGGTAGCTACTAGCCTTAGTGGGATTAGCAGTTCTGCATAGACACTTTTCCCTGTAACAGACGTGACGCTGGAATAGCAATCGAAACTCATGCGAAACGTATTAAAGCTCAGTATGATTGAAATGTTACCCCTCGTAATTTTTCGGAAGGAGACCTAGTCTTATTGTACGATCAAGCAAATGATAAATTAGGTGCTGGAAAATTCGTACCCATGTGGCATGGTCCTTATGTTGTTAAGCAAACGCTGGCAAAAGGGGCCTATGAATTGGTAGACTTTGATGGGGTCTCTTTAGGTAAACCCAGAAATGGTCTTTACCTGAAGAGATATTATGCTTAAATCTGGGTGTGGAGATTTTTAGTTAGGTTAGTTTTCTTTCTAGCTGGTGTGTTTTAGATTAAAAAGTGTGCTTAGCTTAGAGAGTGTTTTTTGTCATTATTCCTGCTTATGTTGATTTTACTTTTGATATTACATATGTCGACGCCTCTCCAAACATACATTGGTTTTGCTGATGGTGCTTATCGTAATACACGGAACATTTCTTCCGCAGCTTGGGTCATCTATTCGCCCTCTGACGAGTTGGTATCTATGCATGGGGTAAGCCTTGGTCAAACAATGAACAACATTGCAGAGTATAGTGCAGTGATTGAGTTATTATCTGAATCCATCTCATTTGGGATTCAGAGTTTGATAGTGAGGTTAGATTCTGAACTCATTGTATTACAGCTTAATAGAGTATATGCCATTAGAAATCCAGTGTTATTGAGATTATTTTTGAGAGTTCGTCTCTTGGAACATGAATTTGAATATATTGAATATCAAAATATTCCAAGATATTTAAATACATTAGTAGATGCAATTCCTTCTCGAATGTTAAGTAGACATTTGCAATAATCATACAAGTAAATTTAAAAACATTCCATAACATGTTTTACAAGATAAGCCGGTAATAGTGATATAGTATAGCATAGAAGTGTGTCAAATATACATCGTCTTTGATCATAGGTTTAAAAACAGCTTATGATCGGCAAAAATGATAGTACAAAAAGCAAAAAATGTCATATGTGTCTACAACAGGCGATCATCCTATCACTGGTGATGATCACGATAAGAAACCACTGTACGGGCCACCCTACAAAGGAACCTCCTGAAAGGTCTTGGGACCCCAATCACATAGCGTTGTAGCCTAAGAGGAATGTCATCTATGTTGGTCTCCGGAATGTCTGCTGTCAAACGCTCTAGATGGCTCTCCAATTCAGTCAAGGTCTCTGTAGATTCGTCCTGTAAGACTGGTGCTGTTGCAGCTGGCTGTTTTCTCTCATTGGGCTGGAGAGTGGCTGGTCGCCGTGGACCTACATCTGCATTTGAAACTTTTACTATCAATTTTGGGACGAAATAAAAACAAAAAAAAAAAAATTAAATTAGAAAATGTTGAAAATGATTTTACCTGAGTCATCCCATTGCTCTCCTAGTGGAAGAGCCATGTCTGGGTCACCACGATAATCTACCCCAGCATAAGGAAAGTCATTAATAGCAAAAACTTGGTTCTCCAACCAATGAAAATACGCAGGAGTGAATCGAACGACTTCTATCCCCTCCTCAGGATGACGGGCCATAACTGCAACCCGACTCATCAGTTTGGGCTCTTGGGGAAGTCCAGCTCCAACAGTGAGATGCTGTGGGACCAACGTTGGAACCCTCTCCAGACCAAAGCTCACAACTAAAGCACCATGTCCAAAGGTCTTCAGTTGTCCGTTCTTTGCTCTAGTCAGTTGGCCTTTTATATTATCCAACACAACCTCGCACCAGTTGAAGATGGTGCCTCGAAAGCAGTCTACTTCCATCCACATTTGGGATCCAGTGGCTATATGTAGTGTTGCGCTTCCGCAGAGCCTGGTAATAGTAAACGCAATCAATTTGAGCTCAGGAAGGGATATGGTTTTGATATCAATCCATTTGTCTCTAGTTTGGTCGTTACAAAACTCTAGCCGGAGGCTATCGACAGACTGGCCACCTGGCCTAGTCTCGAATAGAGTCAAATGTTCAGCTCTCTTAGGTAAACCAGTCAAAAAGTAAATGTCTTCTAGCTCCATTTCAAGCTGGTGGCCACCAATAAAGAAGCACTGGTCCTGTATATTCCATCTGTCTACCAGTCACTACAAAAAGTCCACCTCGGCCCTCATGCCAGGTATGGCCCAGAATTTGTATAAACCGCATGCCTTCCATGCATCAATCGAAGGTTGATGATTAATATCAGTGAGATCTACATCCGCGTGCTCCCGTTCCTGCCAATCAAGCATGATGTATACCCTACATTCAATAAAACGGCGGATTAGAATATCTAAAATCAAAATTTTTGGGTGGAATTTGAAAAATTTAGTTTTAAAAACCTTTGCTGCGGGGACTGCATCCTCTCTGTTAGAGAAAGTACGTGGGTCCGCACTTTGCCTTCACGGCAGGTGCATACCCCTGACCTTTTCCCTTTTACGGAAAAGGCAGGGTCCGCATTGTTATAGACATTTTTGTGCCTTACAGCATGAAGCATGAAATGTCAATAACCTAAGGGATCCAAAGTCCCTAAACATGTTGTTCCTACCCCTAGAGGAACAAGGTCAGCAAACCACAGCACTGAAAATCAGTTCTCCACCTGAAAACACTCAAAAACAAGCTATTTCTGGATCATGTCAACTGCTCCACTGAGCATCTGCGCTGAATGTCAACTGCTCCACTCGGTACCTGCACTGAATGTCAACTGGGATGAAGGTTACCTGCGCTGGGCGAGTTTGGCCAAGTGGCACAGTCATTCCTCAAGGTGTCAATGCCCAGGAAGCTTCCAAAATGACACTTGGATCAGAGAATTCGCCTAGTGATGAGTAAGAGGGTCTAGATCTCCAAGTGGAAGCAAGAACCTCCAAGTGGACTCAAGAACTGAAGAATAACTGAAGTGGGAGAGGACACTAGTCAGCTTCATGCCAGCCTCAAGCTGACTCATCCTTTCTCCAAAACTCCTATATATAGAGCTCTCTCATGAGGTCTAGGGAGGCTGGAATCTTGTGTATGTAAGGAAGTGCTGTTGGTTTGAGTATAGAACTATTGGGTGATTTGCTTGAAGGAGGTGAAGAGGACATTTCTTTCTGGTGGGAGGTGATGCTGGATTGGGCCTTTTATGGTTGTATCACTTCCTGAACTTTACTTCTTCCATTAATAAAGAATTTGAGGTTCTTCTATATGCATGTGTCTTAATGGCATATTGATGCTTGTATATTTGATTTATTCTAATCCTTGAATCAATTATGAATGTATGCTTCTTGTAGTTTCCCTCTCTTGTGATTTTGCAGGATCTTGGTGTAGCTGGGCCAGTGAAAGAGCAAGGAGCTGGGAGCAAGCATCCAAGAGAAGAAGATTGTATCAATCATTAGTGGAAGGCAACAGTTAGTGGATCTCTTTCTCCTCTCTCTTACATCTCATAAAGAAGTAACCTCGAATAGCTTTGCTTTGATTGTTGCTGAGGTACTATCACCCTTAGAGTGGGATAGGGTCATTCCGTATTGGATACTTTTCCCAACAACAAATTGGCAACTCCGCTGGGGATCGTATCTTGTTGGTTGTTTGTGCTTTTGCTATTCATTTCATAAACACAGGGAGTACCGAATCGAACTGCATTTGAATCTTTCGAATGCAAAGTAGAGGGCAGCTACTCTAGCTCAGTTTCTGGGCATGTTTATGATTTGAAGAGCTGATTCACAAGGACTCTAAATAGCTCTTAGTGATAGCTTTTCATCCTCCTTTTCATCCCTTAGTGTGTACTTGACTGATAGCTTCTGATTTGGCCAAAAACTGTGAATTTTTGAGCAATCTGTGACCCGGAAACTGAGAAAAACGAAAGTTTGAATCTTCAGTGCAGGCACTGTGAAGGCAGTCTGCATTTCAGCGCAGTTCCCGAAGGGGCTACCTGCGCTGAAGATCAAACTGCCAGTGTACTACCTGCGCTGAACCAGTTTTGCCTAGTGCTACTGGAGTTCCCTCCTGTTTATTGCCCTCTTTTCACCCTTGTTTTTGCAGCCTGTTGTTTGTCAATGTACCTATCTAAAACCAAATTTCCTTGCCACTATTCCGCCTCGGTTGTATAAAGAAACTGTGTTTGTTCTTTGTGTATTTCTTTTATCATTTACAGTTTCCCATAACGAAAGTGAACTAGTCTTGCTGTGGCCTCTTAGATCTAGACTTGTGATAAAGTGTCGTTTTGATCTTAAGAGTTAGTTTGTTTGCTGTTCATAGCTGATTGAGCTTTTGCTTTCGTCATATGGTTTGAATTTATATATTTCTAGTGTCGAAACAAGCAAATCTTAAGGTGTCTTTTGATTTTGGACAAGCTTGTTTGCTTTCACTTGAAATTGAATTCAAAATTATACAACAACTTTCTTTTTGTATTGCACCAACATTAAGAAAGAGAAAAGAAATACTTGCATTGTGCATGTGCATTATGACGGTTTGCATGTTGATTTAGGGAAAAGTGCATTAGTGTGTGCTCTATGATCTGTGTGAAAAGATGATGTCTTTCTTTTCCCTCAGTAGTTAAGATTTTCAAAGTTGAAAGATTGAAAAGCTTGCTTATCATCTTAGACTGCATTTAGGAGTGTTACTATACATCTCGTGGTGATCCATAAAGGCAAACTGCTAAACAAGATCAACCTTTAAATAAATTGAATTTACATAACAACGCATTGAAACATAACGCAAACAAATAGAGGTCTAAGCTAGAGACGTGTTCCGGCGTCGTTAAACGTGATATCTTAGCGTTGAGTGGTTGGGTGATTCCTCCACGGTGAAGCGATAAGTATCAATACGGACTTGTGCTCCCACGTACCGTCGCATATATATTGGGAGACCCCTATAGGAACAAAGCCTTTATCCATAGGAAGCCGTGTCGGCCGCCCTACTGATCGCAATGCAGTGAACACAGCATTCACGAAGATCGACCACTCGTACCGTAAAACGTATTCTGTGGTTTTGCGAAAAGTTTGGCACACCCTCCACCTAGAACTCCAGAGCAGTTTCTTTTGGCCTTTTTCAAACTCTATAACTGAAAAAGTCCATCCGAGCATTTGTCACTTCGGGCTCATTAAAACATCGAAGGAGACTAGAGTCATCTTTAGCTTTTTCTCGACTCTTAAAAAGTGAAAAAGCAAGTTGTGTCTAAAGCGTCGTTATAAAATTTATTTTAAACGGAACATAATCACCTCCTATTCCTGCGTTGATCTGTAGGTTGAGAACATGGAACGCCCCAACTAAGGAATTCTACATGATGGAAATCCTAGTCCTTTCTCCTCTTGGGGAGAAGTTGGTGCGCCCCACATGGCCACATTGTCGCTTCCAGGACTGACAATTGGCCTACCTATTTGGCTATTCTCAACCAATGTAGTTCAGAACACCATGGTTCCTGAACAGTCGAGTCAACAGTTAGACCAGTCTAGAGCTGCCCACCAGCCTTCTACTTCCTATAACTCTTCCTCCAATCCTTCATCTTCGCAAGGTAGAGCCAGCAAAAGCCAAGCTCCCATGGAGAAGAAGGAGAAGAAGAAGAAGGAGCCTAAGGTGACTGGGGGCAAGCAAAAGACATCTGACAAAAATCCACACACAGCACAGACCGGGCCTAAATTGCCATGTGTCATATGTAGAGGAGACCACTTCCATAGAGATTGTCCCTGTATTCCCCGGATACTAAGGGACTGGTCCCCTCGGTTGCACAATTCGGGAGCATCAAACTCTGATAGCCATGTTGAATGCTTATCGTCAACTAGCGAAAGTGAAGGTTCAAGACAAAGAGGGGGAGCAAGATCCCCCTGTAGACTGTGTGAAGGTGATCACGCCATCCACCGTTGTCCCTTCTTAGACGAAGCGAAGAGATTTTTGGAAGATCACCCGGTTTCACCGTTGAGACTTCCTCCTGGATACAAAAAACTCGTGCCAAGTCCTTCGTTGGTTGAAAATACAGCTGGCCCGCTCAAGTGGTCAGCTGAAGCGTCAGTCATTGAAAATGAACCTACTGAATCCAGACCAGACGAAAGTCTAAAGGTCAATACGGAAGTTGACCCGGTTCTTCCTTCAGAGGTTTCATCCTCAAATGACACCGTCACTGAAGATTCATCTTCAAATGACACCCTCACTGAAGAGAATAAGGATGACACCATCCAGATTCTTTTCATCAACACAGATTCTGATGAGCATCAGGGCAATGCGCCCATTCCTTTATCGCAGGAAGGAACATCGTCAAGGTCATATCCAGCCGTGTATTCGGTCCCACCACCAAGCAACGTGGTTGTGTCCTTTGATTGGAACCAACTAGGCAGACCCTGGTTGCCAGCCAGTATACCATTCAGAATCATAGTCCAAATTTATAGAATGGTAATGGCTGGCACTATCATTGATGAAGGGGCATCTGTGAGTATCCTTTCCTCTATTGCTTGGAAAGCACTGGGTTCCTCGGCGCTTTTGCCTGAGATAAGAAATCTCTCGGGTTTTGATAAAGGAACCAGTCGACCATTAGGTATCCTCCCCAATGTGCCTGTTACATTGAAAGGGAAGGCCGTTCAAATGAACGTGATGGTCATTCAAGGACCCTTGGATTATAACCTACTCCTTGGACGAGACTATATATATTGCATGGGAGCTATAGTCTCCTCACTCTTTAGAGTAATGTGTTTTCCACACGAAGGAATAATGGCCAAGCTCGTAGACCAACTTTCATTTCCAGAATCACGCATCGCAAATAGTCAGATACCAACCCTGAATGGTCTATTCACCCAATAAATGTCTCCACCCCTAGTCCTCCTTCCTGATGAGTGCGAGTGATTCGGAAAGATGGGACTAGAACCCAGGGGGCATGCATCCTGGTCTGCTTCGGGCAGAGGAAACCTTGGGTATAAGGTAGAATTTCCGCGAAAGAATATGACTAGTCCGTACCCCGTCCGTGGATGGAAGAGGGGTTGTTCTAGAACAGGATTCTTTTGATAAGGTTACTTGTTTGACAAAGGTCATTCACCATTGTCTACTTCGGTAGACAGTGCCGAGGAAATGTTTTCGTTTGATGGTGTTAACAAAACAATCTTTGGGTAACCAGGAAGAGGCAAGCCTCACCCTTTAAAACAAATGTTTTATCGGATAAGTAGGGGCAACCTTGAAATTGTACTTTATACCTGGGGGCATGCAAACCTTTTGGAGTGCAAGCTAGGAGCGGTTATTTATGTGTTTTTGGGATTAGTCGTTTCCGAACTTGCATAAAGAAAGGATGAGAGGGAGCATAGCTTATGAGAGGGAGCATAGCTTATGTGAGGCGCAAGCTCTATAAAAATTGGAGTCTTACAGGAGACATTTCTTATCTTATGACTGGTATATCGAGCAGTTTTACCGCGGAATTTATGCTCGTTAAAAAATAGAAAAGCGAGATCGAGCAGTTTTAGCACATAGTTCATGCTCGTTAAAAAATAAACATAAGATCGAGCAGCTTTACCGCGGAATTTATGCTCGTTAAAAAATAGAAAAGCGTGAGCAAGAGTTTCCTCCAGAGTTTAAGCTCATTAAAAAATGAACCTATTCTGGTAAATAACCATTGAGATCGTAAATTTATTAGCCGTAAAAAGCCTTGGTCGTGTTTGCACCTGCCACCTCCATTCCATTTGGCCGATCGTTCACCCCCATATGATTGTTTACCCATTTTGAGGAACAGCTGCGAAGAGTGATTTCACTTAGCCATCCTTGTGACACTGCCGTGATTGCAAAATTCCAACCTGTACTTGGAATCTACTGCTATCCCTGTTTATCACTCGTTCCTCAAAAGACGAGTCTTCTTTGAGCTCTTTTCATCTGACTCGTAAAATATGAAATGTTTGCCGAGTTTTGGCCTTCCAGCTCGTTAAAAGGACCGGAAGAGCTATCCCTCCTCTAGTTTTTAATCTTTTTTGGACCTGAGGGATTATTACACAAAAAGGTCGAGCGCTTGTTTTATTCGGCTCGTTAAAATTATCAAAACTTCATCCCTTCTGTATTGTTTTATACTTTTTCGGACTTAAGGGATTAGATGACGAAAAAGGAATTTTGGAGTTAACTTTCTGTACCTTTTCAGACTCCCTAAAAATGAAAAGGACCGAGTTTTCCTTGTCGTTAGACTCGTTAAAATGATTAAATAGCGACAAACTTGTCTTTAGACGAGAACGAGTTTCCCTATCGCTAGGCTCGTTAAAACATAGCGATGGGCTTGCCCGAAGGGCAGGTTATAGAACAAGCATATGTTATCCTCCTCAATCTTGAAAAAAATAAAGAGGTACTGGTCAGAAATGACTGGGGAAAAATTGGGAGAACCTCCAAGCTTTAATGGTAGCAAGTCGCTCTTGAACTTGACACTTTTCCTCCGTATCACATCGGGTTGGGTTGTTTCATTCACCGGTATCATCACCATGGTCTTCGCAAACCATCCACATTTAGGGTAATGCTACCGATCCATCGCATCAGTGTCGTTATATGTTCAAGAGATGTTGTTCAGAAAGAGTCAACCGTGTCCCATCCACTGCCATACATTATCTTTCATCCACCCATGATCGCCACCCTGAATCATATTTCACAGATTGTTTTCACCTCCACTAAAATCATTAGCTCCGTTCCATGTCACTGATGTGGGATTCATTAAGGCCCTCCTTTGACGGATCGCTTCTTGTCGACTTCAGCTCATTATCCAAGAAGTTGATCTAGGAACAACCCCCTCAGTACTTTGAAGCTTGCATGCCTCAGTGGCAAGTTTCTCACTTCCGGCGACAGGTATACATCAATGACCTTCGACCAGAAGATTTTGCGTGGTGTTCGACGCCAAGTCCTATATTCACACCACGTGAATTGTACTGCAGTACCTTGAGGGTCATTGTCATTATCATTATCGGTGATTCCTCTCATGCTTGTTAACGGTTTACATCATTGACCGGTAATCAAGCGATGTCTTTCCATGTTCGACTTCAGCACAATTCTCACATGGATCGACTTGTACTTAGAGTGAAGATCGAACGAGTTTGAAGACCCCGGATCTAGTTTCATCCATCTAGGCTACGATATATATTCAGGAAACATAAAGACATTTGACATGTACATCATTGCAGCAGATGATCATCCTACTCAAAGGATGATAATTTCAGCAGAGAATTATCAGTCTACCATCAGACGATCGTCTGTTCTATGTACTAAAATGAATTTATAAAGCTGAGCATGGGAATGCCCGCCTCAGCTAGATCATGAAAGCAGAATGAAAAATAATGTATTGTATTGTATTTTATTACAGGTCACCTCTCAGCGATTGAATGAACTTCAGATCCTCCTGATAAAGCATTTCACCCGATAAACGACCTCATACTTTAGGGGGCAACTGTTATAGACATTTTTGTGCCTTACAGCATGAAGCATGAAATGTCAATAATCTAAGGGATCCAAAGTCCCTAAACATGTTGTTCCTACCCCTAGAGGAACAAGGTCAGCAAACCACAGCACTAAAAATCAGTTCTCCACCTGAAAACACTAAAAAACAAGCTATTTCTGGATCATGTCAACTGCTCCACTGAGCATCTGCGCTGAATGTCAACTGCTCCACTCGGTACCTGCGCTGAATGTCAACTGGGATGAAGGCTACCTGCGCTGGGCGAGTTTGGCCAAGTGGCACAGTCATTCCTCAAGGTGTCAATGCCCAGGAAGCTTCCAAAATGACACTTGGATCAGGGAATTCGCCTAGTGATGAGTAAGAGGGTCTAGATCTCCAAGTGGAAGCAAGAACCTCCAAGTGGACTCAAGAACTGAAGAATAACTGAAGTGGGAGAGGACACTAGTCAGCTTCATGCCAGCCTCGAGCTGACTCATCCTTTCTCCAAAACTCCTATATATAGAGCTCTCTCATGAGGTCTAGGGAGGCTGGAATCTTGTGTATGTAAGGAAGTGCTGTTGGTTTGAGTATAGAACTATTGGGTGATTTGCTTGAAGGAGGTGAAGAGGAGATTTCTTTCTGCTGGGAGGTGATGCTGGATTGGGCCTTTTATGGTTGTATCACTTCCTGAACTTTACTTCTTCCATTAATAAAGCATTTTAGGTTCTTCTATATGCATGTGTCTCAATGGCGTATTGATGCTTGTATATTTGATTTATTCTAATCCTTGAATCAATTATGAATGTATGCTTCTTGTAGTTTCCCTCTCTTGTGATTTTGCAGGATCTTGGTGTAGCTGGGCCAGTGAAAGAGCAAGGAGCTGGGAGCAAGCAGCCAAGAGAAGAAGATTGGATCAATCATTAGCGGAAGACAACGGTTAGTGGATCTCTTTCTCCTCTCTCTTACATCTCATAAAGAAGTAACCTCGAATAGCTTTGCTTGGATTGTTGCTGAGGTACTATCACCCTTAGAGTGGGATAGGGTCATTCCGTATTGGATACTTTTCCCAACAACACGCATGTTTCCTATGCTATGCCTGCGGACCCCCGCATGCGGGATTTTAACCTAGAAATTTCCTAAAAAACAAAATAAATCCCTAAAAACAATTTTCAAACAGATGAAATGAAAGAGTATGATGATGTGGATTACCTAGAGGATACGGCGTTTGATTCCAACAAACGGATTTTCCGCAATCTTCACGGGAAGTTTCTGACCAAAAGCTCTCTTTTCTCACTCTGAAGTCAAATGGTAAAAATGAATTTACAAAAGCCCTTTTTATAAGCTTTTTTGAATAAATGAGTTTTTAATTTGTTTATTTTTCACTTTAAAGAGGTAACTTTTGAAGCGCTTTTATCTATTTTAAATAGGTATGAGTAATGTTTGAGTTTTTTTGCAGGATAATGGATTTTTCAGGCAAAATTGGTCATTTTCAACAAAAAACACTAGAGTCACCTTTAAGCTCTTTTCTGACTCCTAAAATATGAAAATATTTCCGAGTTTTTCTTTTTAAGCTCATTAAAACGGAACTAAAAAGGCGTCCACTTACAGCCCTTTTCTGACCGTAAAAACATGAAAAGATTGCCGGATTTTTGTCATTTCAAATTTGATATTGGTTATAAAACGACATGTCATTGATCGCTTTTTTACTTTTTCAGATCAGAGGCACTAATTATGAAAAGTACTCCTTGGTCGTAATGATCAAGCGGTTCTCTCAAGTATTATTTTATACTTTTCAAGCTTGGGAGACACAAATTTACGAAAAAGGACAACCATGGAGTTTTCTTAAGTTTTTTCAGACTCTCTAAAATTGAAAAAAGCCAAGTTTCTCCTATACTGGACTCGTTAAAATTTAACAGTAAAGGACCTGTTCAATTACAAACAGGAACAGAACACTCCTTCTTAGGGTTCAAATTTAAACTAAGTTGGACGCATCCGAAGGATGAGCTTATAATCAAGCAAATGTTATCCTCCTCAAGCTTGTTAAAAAATAAAGAGGTACTTGCCAGAAATGGTGGGGGAAAAGAGAGAAAAATGAGCCTGTTTGTCATACTTTGTAAACACTCTTGAACACGACACTTTTTATTCACCTGGGTTGGGAAATCCTTTACCTAACAGTTGATCAAACCATATTGAAAGTCTTCAGGCGCTTTCTAGGTATTAACTTTCTGTCAATTGTCACCAAACCATCTGTTGTGTCGTTATGTGTTCAAGAGGTCAGTGCAAATAAACCATTCATCTGCGAAATATCTGTCATCCATCTTGACCATCCCTGAGTCAGTCCTTGCAACTAAATTTCTTCAAACTTGTTCTGTGATTTCGTGTTGTGGGCTTGCCTACGATGGATCGCTTTCTATCGACTTCAGCTCATTATCTAGAAAGATGATCTAGAAATTGTCAGTACCTTGGGATTTGCATGCCTCAATGGCAGTTTTCTTGCCTTCGACGATAGGTTACATCATTGACCTTCGATCAAAGGATTCCATGACATGTTCGACATCAACACATCTATTCACATCTCATGGATTGTACTGAGTACTTTGAGAGCCATTGACATTACTGGTGGTTTCTCTC
This sequence comes from Pinus tabuliformis, assembly GCA_031772625.1. NCBI lineage: Eukaryota > Viridiplantae > Streptophyta > Pinopsida > Pinales > Pinaceae > Pinus > Pinus tabuliformis. The sequence continues at coordinate 872,490,522 of CM062815.1, forward strand.
ACAATTGTTAACAGTTTACATCATTGACTGGTAATCAAGTGGTTTCTACCATGTTCGACTTCGACACTTTCATTCACATGGATAGAATCATACTATTTTGGGAAGTATAAATCAAGACCCTGGATCTATTTTCCACCATCCAGGCTGCGAGGAATTTTGCATTCATTATACAGTGGACTATTCATAAACAGATGGCTGCATCCATACTGTGTATACATGTGTCTACACTTGTGATGTATTACAAGATCATTTCTATATCAAAGCAGTAGTTATTTTTCTAGTCAGTTTTGATCTGAGTATGGGAATGCCTATCGCAGTGATGATATGATCTCATATATATATTTTTCACTGAATGTTTTTACAAGTTCCAACCGGGCTCTCCACAAGATGATCCTCGAAATGATAAAGTACTTCACTCTTCTTAGATGATAAATGAAATCCTCATCTACTACAAACTTTGCACTTTACGGGGCAATCAGTTACACAAAATATTGTCACCATGACTATTTGCAGTCAGTATGGGTTTATCATCATTCATACCGTCCTCCTTAGCAAGTCTCAAACCTCAGATCTTCATGTCAAGCTTTGAAAATGAGAGAAAGTCCTTAAAAATCAATAAAGCTCTGGTTCTGCACTTTCTCTTACTGTTACCTGCGGTCCCGCACCCCATGGTCATGTTACCTGTGGACCTGCCCGCTCTGTCTCTAAAGGAGTGGGTGCAAACCCCTTTGAAAGTAAAAAAGGCACAAGTTTATTCTTAAAAACTCACTTTGGGTTAATTCTGGATGATTCTAGAAGGAATCTTGACGTGGATGGTTCGCTCCTAGGTGGTTCATGCATCCCAAAACTAAAGGAGCTAATCCCTTCATGAGAGGAGCTTATCCCTTTGAAGGAGGGCTTTATCCCTTTGAAGGTGGACCTCGTAACTTCCCTCCATTGCATTATAAAATAAGGCATTGGGCTGGTTGCTAGAGAGGTTAGAAGCTAAACATTTTTTAGGGTAAATGCTATTGGAATTAAGACTTCCTAGTTAAGCTTGAGAGGAGAGATTACATACCTTTTGGCTTCATTGGGAAGAGAGTGAAACTTGTCAAAGTAGAGGGGATTCTTGCTGGACCCTGGGAGGAGCTTGTATAGCATCAAGGCACCAAGGTTGTAAATTTCTTCTTTGATTAAAGTTAATACAATCAGATCCATTTTTATCAACAAATTTTCTTATGTGATTTGTTTCATGAATTCCTTGATCATCATGATAAGTATGCTTGATAATATTGGCTTTTCAGGTGCTATTTAATGTGTGTGCTTGTTTGTGTTTGCAGATTCTTTACAAGGAAACTCATTTGGATCAACGGAGCGTGGCTTCTACAAACTTGCACTGGACCCAAGGTAGGCCTAAAACACTTGTTTGCCTTTATCTATAAATTGCATATTTAGAGAAAGATAGAATTTGTTTGGTTTGCTTGTCGGTAGATATCATTAGATACTAGGGAGGTCGGTCTTGTAAAAAAGAACGACTTATCCAGCTGACAAGGTGTGTATGGGGGAGGGTTGTATGGGGAGGGAGGAATTGTATCATAGTTAAAAATTAGGAACGGATTTATGCAGCGTATCAACAAAACCAAAATGTATGCAACGTATGTATTGTTAGGTTCCTATACCAATAGCAGTCATAGTTTTGAATGAATAAGGTTGAGCCTTGTAATATTGTGCATAACTTTGCTTTCTACAAATGTTTTTCATATTAAAAAGTTAAAAAATAACCTAAAAGAATAATCAAAGGACAAAAAAATGAAAATAGGTCAAAAAATGAAATATATGAACCCCAAAAGACAAAAAGAGACCATGAAAGTGTGCAAGGAAAAATTCCACTACTATTTACCTTTTATGCATAATAAATGATTGTGTGCAGCTTGTTACTTATGCTACAATCCATGATAGTCAAAATATTTAAACTTGGTTATTTCATACTTTGAATTTTATGTTTATAGGTAGTGAATAAATCTGACCAAACAGTGTAATCTTGGCAGATCATTAGATAGGTAGAGTGAATAAAAGGAGCTCATCAGTTTAACCTCAGCCCTTGTAAAATATAAGGTTAGAAATAGATAGTTTATTTTGTAAAGAAAAGAAAAAGATTGATAAGGCTTTGCTAGCCTAAATGTACCCAAATAAAGTGAAGAAAAAATGGTAGGATGAGTGAGTGGCTAAGTAGTAGAAATGTTGCAGAAATGTCATGTAATTGATACAAAAAGCACTTATGTCATTGTTCCAAATGCATCATTTAAATATGCATAAGTGTTAAACAAAACAAAAGCAACGGTTCATTGTTTGGTTTACTTAACATCCCCCCATTCATTTTAAACCCCATGACACTCACTAACTTCCCTTCCATAATAAAAATATTAATACCTATAGCTTTTAAGTCAAAAAGGCTCAGAGAATTTCTCTGACTTCTGGTGGGAGCAGACCCTCGGCTTGATGACTTAAGAAGGAAAGGTGTTAAATTACAGTATGATTCATTCAGCCCCCTCACAAAACCCATTTTCCTAAGGTTAAGTTCTTTTGCCTAGGGAAACCCCTTTATAAACATGTTTTATACAAAACCCATCAAATACATTTATCATAAAGTACTAAGGGTATGGAACACACATAACATTTCATATACCTAAGCACAGTATCCCTTCCTCCCATTTCACTTCATATTAACTTTTTAATTAAATATATAAGAATCCTGAAAAAGCTATTGTCCCGTATATATTTACCTCCCTCATATAAGTTAACCCCACCCCTTAGTTTATCTATAAACTATGTTACTACCCCTTATCCCACAAAAAACATTAAAACCTCGCCCTCAGTCCCTAATCCCTAATTATAGTCTCACCTGAACCCCTAAACCTGGATTAGTCCCTAAACTAATCCCGAAACCACCACAATTAAATCCCATTATTCACCCCAGCACAACTCCCATCTCCCGATCATCGTTGATCGTCCCTCCTCCACATCCAATGCCCCACAAGCATATCGAGTTGGCCCAACATCTGCCCTTTACCCACCCGATAAGGCGGTTTTCCCACTGACCCTTGATGCTACATGGCAAACGCTGAATGGAATCAGGTGACCCCTCCTGAATACCGCACACACCACAAAAGCGGTGTGATGGACCTCCCAAACCACTTCCCCCTTTCAACTGAAAACCGTCACTGTTCATCAATTAGTGAACCCGCCAAAATTAACCATTTTTCCTATAAAAGCCTAATTTACCCCTCTTTTCACTCTTTTCGCGCATTTTCCTTTGAGAACTCAGAAAGTCATTGTGACCCCTGCAAATAGCCAAATTTCTCACAAACCTCTGCCATTGCTCCACAGACACTGCAAACAGTCCAGCTCATTCATCAGTCCATACCAGTACCGTACGAACCTCTGCAGTCGCCATCAACCACCCATTTACAATCAATTTCACCCAAATTCTAGGTATTTAACCATGGAATTCCAACTCCATTGTCAAATTCCAAGTCAATTCACCCTCATGACACTGTTACTTAAGTAAAAAATATCAAATTTACTTAAATTTTAACAATGTGAACCATAAACAACCGCAGAACCTCCATTGCCCTAAAAACTCTGAGTCACCCCCAACACTCAAATCCACAAGAACTGAGTATGGCTACCCGAATTGCTATGGATGTAAGGCCCATCAATACACCTCATTTAGACCTAGACCACCTTCCTTTAGCTGATAAAGATTTCAAAATAAAATATACCTCTACCCAAGAGTCCCCACTCAAAGTACATTGCCAAAGCAGGGACAAGTTCCTGAACCATGCTAATGAAATTGGCATTTAGGAGTCAAAATTTCCCAAGTACCAGTTCCCCCAAGTCCACATTTTTCCTGAGATTTTTCATGTGTGCTATGCTTGCTACGTCCCGAGTCACAGAACTATCATATATTGTGACCAGAAGGTCCTTTTCACCATCATTGCTGAGTCTATTAATGAAATGTTGCAGCTCCAACCAGGACCAAGACTAACCCCACTCTCAATTGGAGACCTATTGGACCTGTATCCCAAACGTAGCTCTGCAAAATTGGCCCAACTATTCCAAACCTTCATCAGAGAAGAGAGACACATACCTAAGGAATCCCCCCCATATGTAGCTGTTATTTTTTCCCCATCGGGCCAGAATATTGTAGCCATGATATCCTGCATTTTGGGGTACACCACTAGTGAATATACTGATGAGTTAATCAGCCTTCATGTCCATCTACACTCCACGATGGCCTCCTGCTGTCATTTATGACTATGCCCAATTTATAGCTGATAGGATGCATGAGCAATTCCTTAGGACGAACAATGAAAGTGTTTTCAAGTACTCCTCAATTTTATACCATATGTTCTTATATTACCAACCTGATAAGTTCCCATTCACCATTCAAAAATAGGACACCAAAGGTCAGCTCAGGTCAGTCATTTTTTAGACCCCATTGATCAACCAATCTTAGTCTCCATACCCTTATTCTGATTTTGTTCATTTATTTGTACACCTAGTCATGACAATGTTGACTGGAATACCTCCTCCTAGAATCAGTCTAGAAATAAGGAGAGTCCTTCAATTGTCTAAGCAGACCAAAGTGGGTGACTAGTACCTCTACCAGAACCATACAGAAATTAGAATTTATGGTTGCATGCTAGCACCATACAAGCTAACAAGATACCTCTCAATGAGGTTGTTTGCATTAGAATACTATAGACAAATCATCAATGCAGATGAAATAAACTCTGACAATGCCAAGAAGAAGGCCAATTTCAAAATAAAATACCAACTAGGCCCCTTCATAGGCAACTCTAGGGAGGCAGACAAAGAAGAATACCAAATTCTACAGAGAATGAAGTTCCAAAGAATTTTTGTTTGGAGATATGATCCTTTGTAATTCATCACAAAGATGAGACAAAAGGTCAAGCTAGGACCTTTCATCCACCATCCCATACCTAAAATAGAAGCATATGCAAATCAAACAGAATGGGTGGAGGGTACCCTAGTAGACCAAGACAGCACCAGAGTAGATGTAGAGAATGCTCTAATTGATTTAGAAAAGTAGCTTGATGACAACTCTTTTCTGCAGGTACCAGAAGAACCAGAAAGAACCATGAGTACCCCTCCAGTTATGCAGACTCCTCAGAATGAGGAGAAGATCCCAAAAAGAAACAGAGAAGGGGCTTCCACTTCAAGAATTTCCACCTCTAATTTGTAGCAAGAATCAAGCAAGAGGCAAAGGATAAATCCCGCCTCTGAGCAGGAATTACTGAATAATTAGCTGAGGTCATAAATATAGGAGCAGAAAGAAGTAGGCCTACCACTCCATCTAGAGGCATGCAAGAGCCTTCCACATCACAAACTCAGATGTTGGAAAGGTTGCTCAACGTTGAAGTATCTTCCTTTAGAATAACTACTCACAAAGACCAAGATACCAAGGAAAGATATAAAGAAATCAAAGCTATAAATGAGAGGCTAAAGGCCCAAACATATGCACAATACCTGAAGCTGACTCCTGCCAATCAAACAAGGCTAATGCCAGCCTTTGACATTAAAGAGGGAAAGTTGTAGATGACTTTTTTTAAGCCTACAACCCAACAGCCAAAGACAACATCAGAATTCAAAAGGGTAAATTTTGAAGCGTTGGCAAGGGATAGTCATCCCATAGACCAGATTGAACTACACAAACAGGCTGGAGAGATGATATACTCCACCCTGACAGGTAAATCCATAGCTACCCATTAGCTACAAAACTCTCTGAACAACATCTCAGCACAATTCCAGTTAGAGAAGGCCTCCTCACAGGCCAAGGATATCAGGATCAAGTCCTTAGAGGACTTAGTGATTGAATCAGGACATGATTTGAAGGATATAAAAGCTATAGAGCAGCTTATTAAGAAGAAAAATGATGATATAGTTGCATTGAACAAACAGCTAAAAATACCTTAGCTACAGCATCCATAAACATTGGAAGTCATGGAAGCCCAGCAGTGGCATGAAGAACTCATGTACTTGGTCTTAAAATTGAACAATCAACTAAAAGAGACTTAAAAGGAATCAGACACTTTGATCCAATTAAAACAAGCAGATGTGGCCACTTCTTCAACAAATGTTATCCCCATAGTCTCCACAGTAGTGCCATCCACATTAGCAACATCTTTGGCACCTACAACTCCACTTGCAACAACCTTTGCCAGCGACAACAGAGTCTACATTAGCAGCAGGTGCATCAGGAGAGAAAGTAGTGAACTAGTCAAAGCCATGGAAGAGATGTCTATCTAGGCTACTGAAATGAACACGTTAAATGTTACAAGTTTGGAAACATACCGCAAACTTGTCCAACTGAAGCAGAAAGAAGAAGCACAAAAGGCCCAGAGAATTGGTGAGAGAATCAAAATCCTAGAGAAGGATTTAACACTGGACAAACCAAGGAAATGTTGTGGGCCAATATCATTGATCTGTCAATGATACTTGGCCATCAATCCAATTTATTTTTGAACAAACGGAGTTAGTAAAGGTAGCTACAAAAGCTATCTACAAAATGAAGGAGGATTTGGGAGATAAGCTAGAAGATGCAAATAGACTCATCCACTTCCTCAACAGCAAGAATAGATATGAGCTCCATGAGCTAAATATAGAAGATAGGACTGCTACCATTTTAGAAATAAGGAAGGTCCTTTCCAAAAGGAACCTTATGCTTAATTTGGAAGAAAAGTGCCACAATATGCAGGTAGCCATTGATAGGTTCATGGATAAATTCCAGATTTTGAGGGAGAAAGATCTACCCAGTCCTATGGTTATCAATGACAAAATCATGACATAGTTGGACTATGGTGATAGACTCAGAAAATTGGCTAAGGAACAAGCCATTTCTTCATCCATAAAAGCCCTGCCAACAGGCAAAGTGTTATATGACACATTTGAGAAATTGTTTTTCCTTGAGCATAAGGCAAAACATTTGTTCCTCATCAAGCCCAATTTTGCCAAGTATATTGAAGTTGATGAAATCTACAGGATAATGGTGAATGTGAAATTACCAGATGTAGAATGGTGGGAGACAATGACATATTTACTAGGATAAATTTACTACACATTAAAAACAAAACAGCCAGGTAAAACAGGTAAAAACGGCACAATAGGGTCAAAGAGTATCAGTTGAAAGATGAAAGTAAAGAAGATTCCAGCGTGAAAATCCACAACTACAAGCTAACATAAAGGGCTACACTTCAACAATAAAGGCTAGCATAACCATAATAAAAGGGACAACATAAGACAGTTCATTAGTTGTCTCTATCTTCTTGCAAGAAGATATGTGTATTTCCTAGATTAAATCTCAAGTTGTTTTGAGATAATTTGTGATTATTTTTTGTATAAATACTTCACAATTCGAAGTATGTAGGGTGGATTCCAAACATTTCTATAGACTTCCTGTTCTTAAGTTTGAAATTATATTGTATCAATGACTGGATTAGCTAGCTGGAACAAGGAATACAGATCAGATATTTCATTGGATTCTTGTGTAAAGAAAATTTCAAATAAGTATTCTCTCTTGTTCAATGTTATTTTTCTTTAATTTTTTCCACAATCTTACTTGTATCTCTAAAAATTTGAATGCTATAACATCGAATGATATCTCAGAAATTTCTTAACTGCACTCTGCCTTGACTATTATGCATGTTTAATGTTTTCTTCACTAATCTAAGTTAAGGAATTATTGATTGCTCCTTAGTTAGGTAGTTCTTTGTGATCTATAGCAAAGGATTCTTAATTTCCCTTTGTTCATGATTGTCCTCTGTTCCTCATCTTAGCCTTGGTCTGAGGATTCTTAAGTGCTCTCTTGCCCTGGTTAGGATCATTTCACCCATTCGACCTAAAGATTTGTGCTTTACTTTGCTAGTCTGCCCTATGAACATTCCCTTTAATGAGTTGATCCAGTTCTGTTATCCATTTTTTGAATCCATAGCCCAATGGCTTAAATACCTTTCTCTATCCATATGTTCCATGAATTCCACCACCCAACCTCCAATTCAAAACCAAAACCCCAATGAACAATAAGAACTAGCCTAAAATCCTAGAAAAACAAAGCTAAATCATAAAGAGACAGCCCTCTCTGAATCATAGGTTGGCTAGAGCGTATACTTGAAATATTGGTTTGTGGTTACCTTGGTTTCTTCGTTCTTCTAATAAATTCTAAGGAAAATTATGAGTGATAACATAGTGGCGACCATACTGGGGACAACCCTTAGTCCTAATAAATCTTTAAGAAATTTTTAATTCTTTATTCTGAGCCTCTTAAAGTAATTTATTAGAAGTTACTTCTCACAAAAAGAAAACAATTAAAAAAAAAATTGAAATTCTCGCTTCGAGGAGAACTCATTATACTAGGCCTAACCCAGATCCATCTGTTACACAGTAATTTGTCACTGTCTTCACTCCAGTCTTTCTACTGTGTCATGTGTCCAAGTCATACATGCTCATGTTAGACAAATGCTCTATGATGTTGCCAAATGACCCACTTTTCCAAAGGTTTCTGTCTCATCACACCCGTTGGCTTAATAAACGTGCTAAAGGGCGCTCCAAAATAGCCCAAAAGCGCTGCCATCACGGAAACACACATGATTCCTGCGATGGTCAGATTTTATGTGCCAGCGCAACTGTCGCTTGTAATCCTGAGAAATGATCTGACTAGATACGTTATTTAATAGCGATGTCAGCGTGGAAGGCTAGTTATGTGCCCGCGATGATCCAGATTGGGCGAATTTGTTCCAACAATGGGCCTTCCAAATGACTTCAGACCTGGTTGTTGGCCTAGTTTATGTCGCCCTCCTTTCTCTAGCGTGGTTGTTCCATCATTTTTTCTACCTTCCTTGGAGATAAGCTCATCCTCCCACCTTTCATGGAGACTCTTTCTCCTATTTAAACTCGCACCATTGCTATGTGTTGCTAGTTTTTGGAGTTCTTAGTCTTTAGAATGGTTGCTGATAGTGCTGTTAGTATTTGTGAGTTTGCTAGATAGCAGGTGTGAGTGTGACAAGTGTGGGATTGTTTATAGCTTGAGGAAGGTTGTGAAGTGCCCTTAATCTTCTGTAAAAATTGTGAGTGAGAAAGACTTGTATGTTGGGAGATCCATCTTCAAAGAGTGAATGCTTGAGGAACATGTGGGCTAGATCCCTTCTGAGAAGGCTTGTGACGTCAAGACTTTGGTTGTAAGCTTACTCTTATTTCATTATTAATGCAATCAATGATGTTTTCCTATGTCTTGTATGTAATGTACTTGATAGCTCATGACTTCTTGACTTTGTGAGTAAATATATCATTGTTGTTCCGGTTACGCGCTTTGTTGTATTTCCTTTGCATTGTTTCAAGTTGATCATTCGTCAGGAGAAGGAAGCGGAAGCTAGAGCAGCGGAACACAACTCCATCGACCACTAGTTAAGGTAGGCCTCCAACTATGACTGTTTAGGGAAAGCTATTGTTGATCTGTCCTTGTTTGTGACTAGACCCACTCTAGGGCTAGAGGGGTTGCCTCTGTCTGCAGAGGGAACAATTTCCTGCATCACAAATTGGCGACTCCACTGGGGATTCCCTTTGTTCGTTTTTTGTTTGCTCTTGTCTTGTTTTTTGTTTTGGTCCCTTTTGAAGTATTGGGGATTAGTTACCAGTCTGTTGAGTTTCCTGGTCTGATCTGGGAAATTCCCTTATTTGATTGAAGATTTACTGTCTTTGATTTGGGAGTTTTTGGTTCGCCTGTTACTATTTTGAACATCATAGCGGCTTCTAATTTAACAGTCGCGTTGTCATCGCGTCACCCCTTTCGTGATATCCTGTTCATCGTGTAATTACACTTAACAGTCGCGACTGTTCTGTAAATCGACCGTCGCGGAAAAGTCTTGTACTTCCGCACTGACATCGCTTTGTTATTGCGGTGTGCTCTTTATCAGCGCTTGTTGCTTGTGTATCACCTGCGCTGATTGCTATAGAATTGATTTTTTCAATTCTACCTCCTGAAACAATCAATCTTAATAGTCCCTTGTTGTTCTCACTTGTTTGATAACTTGTTTTTCACTATTTATAGGTTGAGGCACTCTCTTGTGAGCTTTGTTGAATGAATCTTGTTTTTCTTGCTTTGTGACCTAGTGTCATTGCTTCAAGTCTTTTGGATCAATTTGGCTTGGTTGGTTGTTTGCACAGATTCATTTGCAGCTTGTTGTTGGTTTGATTGAGCCTTCCCCTTTGCTTACTTTTGGTTGATTGTTTAGAGATTGTTATTGGACCAATATCGGCATTGATTCGATTTCTCTTCACTACCCAGACATAGATTACAATTGTTTGGATCAACCGCTTTTCCACATTTGTTTATTTCTTATTGGTTTCTTTTAGATTTAAGAGACATCAAAATCAAAAGAATTGCATTTCATTTAGCATGCGAAAGTGAAAGTGATTTTGTATTTCAAGTTGCATTTTGAAAAGCGAATGATTATATCTCTCATTAGTAGTATCTGTGCGCTTTAGGAATTGATGTCTGCTTTCTTTGAGTGACTATTTTGTTGTCTTGGTTTGGGAATGATCTCTCTAGCCTCCCATAGGTAGGTGTTCATCAAAGAGAAATATGCTTTACTCATTTTAGTTGCATCCTAGGTTCTGTTATATACATACAGTAAGGCCTAAAAACTGAAACATAATCCAAGATCAACTTTAAAATGAACTGAATAAATCTAACGACGCATTGGAACATAACGCACACATTTAAACGTCTAGGCTAGAGACGTGCTCCGGTGTCATTAAACCTAGTCACTTTTGTTTCCACTCAAGGTTGGGTGATTCCTCCTTCGGTGACTCAATAGTGGTCTATCAAAGATTTGTGCTCCCATGTACCATCGAGTATATGTTGGGAGACCCCATAGGAAGTCGTGTCTGCCGCCTTATAGGCTGTGACACACCGAACATAGCATTCGGGAAGATTGACTGTCGTACAGAAAGTCCTTGGTTTTCATATGACTGCCAAGGTGTATATGCAGTTTTACGGATTTGTCTGGTAAACCTTTTGCCTCATTCTCGAGAGTAGTCACTTTCGTTCCTTTTCAGACTCCCTAAAAGAAAAGGTCCATCTGAGCACTTGTCACTTCAGGCTCATTAAATATTTGAAGGCAACTAGAGTCATCTTTTTTCCTTTTCTCGACTCTTTAAAAATGAAAAGGTCAAGTTTTGTTCCTATTTCTTAAAATTTATTCGGCCATGATTCACATTTACCCGGTTAGATCTTGTTTACATTAGCTTGAGTAGGGTCCTTTCTTGTTAATTTGCCTAGGATATTTTGAAGTCATCATCCTGGTGGAATTACTGATCCCATCTTCCGTTCCGAGTGACCAAGGGTCTCCTTCTTCTGTTGCTCCCGAGGTACCGGTTGTGAGTGATACTCTCCCTATTATTTCGAGTATCCAACCGATTAACTATCACGCTCCAGAGGACGAGACTTACGAGATTCACTGGAACCCCATTTGGGAGCCTTCTGAAGACGATATTCCCGATACTCCTCCTAGCATTTCAGTCCCAATGTCTACTTCTGATATGAAGGACACATCCCCCATCACAAGTGAAGAATCCGTTGTGACGAGCGGTGAAATTCCCACCTCAACGGAAACTTCACCTTTTCATATCACCCCTCTCGGTGTTACATTGCCTTTACGCTATAAGGTGTTGAGGGATGTTATGTCTTCTAGGACTCCCCTTATGAGTTCTATGTGGTCGCACACCATCACTCCGACCTCGGAGTCCTTTACTCCTCAAATTCACAATGTGCCTGTCACTTCCGTCCCGACTATTCCAACTGTCTATGTGGCTGATTAAACCCCCGTTGTCAGTGTCATTACTGCATCCTCAGTTGTGACTGCTGCTGCTGGACCTTCTTTAGGCTCAACTAATAGCGGCCCATCGGCATCCGTACCCGAAGTTGTTGACACTACACTAGGTGCCCCACCTTCTTCTAGTTCTATTCCAGCAGGGGGGGCATACGATCAATATTTGCATGCTCTTCAGAATGCAGATCCTCAAAATCTGTTTCATTACTATGATTCTAGAGGGGCTCATATCTATTACCGCAGACCTCTCCCACCTCAGCCTGCGGTTGAGGTCATGGTGCCATTATCCATTGCTTGGACCACCACTGGTTATGGCGGTGGCCAAATATCGCCTGCACATCTTCAAGGGCCACCTTATCAAGGCCAACCGTCTTACATGCAACCTTCTGGGCAGCAGTATTACAGGTAGTCTTATCCAGGGCAACCTGGAGGCCCACAAGGACAACCCTTCCAGGGACAACCTTCGGCCTCTGGTGGTCTGTCTTTTACTTATTTTGTGCAACCTTCTGGTAATCCGGGACAACCTTACATGCAAGAAGGTCAACCTGGTGTCCAGCAAGGCTACCCTTCTGGGCAAGTCAGTCAACCTTACATTCAGCAAGGCCAACCCACTGTCCAGTATGGTCAACCATCTAGACAAGTCGGTCAACCTCAAATCCAATCAGGTCAACCAACTGCCCATTCCACTTAGTCATCCAGTCTATCAGGACAACCCTCAGTTGTGCAAGGACAACCCAACACCCAGCAAGCTCAACCTTTTGGGTAGATGGGTCAATCTCAATCTCAACTAGGTCAACCTTCTAGCCAGATGGCTCAGCCTCAATTCTCTCAAGGACATCCTTCTGGGCCTACTCAACCGGGCACTCAAATGATTGTTTCTTCTCAAGCTCAACCCAGTTTTCAGCCCCAAGCTGGGCTCCAGACCCAATCCGGTCTTAAAATGCAGGTTGGATCTCAATCCCAAGCGGCCTATCAAATGCAGCCTGCCTCCCAGGCTTCGTTTGGAGCCCAGCTGCCTTATGGTTTCCAGCAATCCCAAGGGCAAACTCAATTTTCCCCATATCAAAACTATCAACAACTATAGGTGAGTCCTTATCAGAATTAGCAACAACCTTACGTTGCTCCTGCAGGCCAAGTTGGTAATCAATGGAATGCTGGGGGGCAAATCCAGGGTCAGCCATCCCATAATGCCTATGGAAAAAATCCCTACGTACAAAACCCTCCTGGGCCAAATCCATCTGGACAAAATCAATGGGGGCAACCAGCAGTTGGCTAGAACTCTAGTACCACTTCCTACCCATGGCCTCAGATGTCCTTTAACCCTCAATTACCCTTTTTAGCAACTTTGGAGTTACCGGATGTGTCCAAACTGAAAAATGATCCTATCCTTCATAATCCGTATTGGCCCCCGGTTCCAACTAAGATTCCTGGTGATTGTCCCAAATTCCATGGTAAAGCTGGAGAAGATCCCCAGGATCACGTCATGACTTATCATTTATGGTGTTCATCGAATTCGTGGCTTGATGATTCAATCCGGCTTCGCCTTTTTCAAAGGACTCTCACTGGCTCTGCTGCTAAATGGTATATTGAGCTATCTCATGGATCTTTCCAAGATTTTAACTCCTTGGCTATGGCATTTTTAACTCATTTTCAGTTGTCGATTCGATATGAAACGAGCACACACCTCCTGACATCCTTAAAACAGCCAACGGCTACACATATTTCTGATCATATCCATGAATGGAGACGGCGTCGTCATTTGATTAAGTTTTGGATTCCCGATCAGCTTCTCACCGACTGGTTCACAACCTCGTTCGTCGGTCCAATAGCACGGGACCTTGCTATGGGGGCATGTGTAACTGAAGAGCAGGCTATCACACACGCTCAATACCTTGACTTGGTTTACTCCCAGTCCGGTACGCTATATGATTATTTGCCTGATGCCCCGAGACCCGAAACTTCAAAATACCCGCCAACACCATCTGTTGATCGTATCATCGGTTCCGTTAATTCACCTTCAAAGACCGTGAACCCTAGGAAGCAAAAGTCGAATGCTCCGAATGATAATACTTCTCAGGCTGTATCGAATTCTAGTAGTACTTATGAGGTTAACACCCTTCAGTCCACCACGGCAGACAAAGCCTCGAAAGGAAAGAAGAAGGGAAAAGGGAAGAATAAAGCGGATCAACCGAAGCCGGATTCCCCTAAACCTCCACCCGAGGAGGGCGCCAAACGCAAGCCCAAGTACCCTTGTCTTATCTGTGATGAGGATCACTATACCAAAGACTTCCCAAGGTGGTCCGAAGTTAGTCGTTTGTTGAAAGGTGCTCCTGGGACTCCTGCTGTGCTCAAATAACCTTTTCCCTCACAGCAAACTCAAATGGTGGCTGATCCATCCCAATCCTCTTCCCCTTTGGTTCTCAAGTATTTATGGCTGGCACGATTCCCATCCACATCAGTACTCTGGCAAAATAGTATCTGTCGCCTGCCGGGAAAGAGCCTGAGGTCCCCTCTAGCGCTCCTTCATCCAGTTCTAGTTCGCTCCATATCGAGAGACCTAGCACAGAGACGCCCATCTGAACCCCCTCCAAAAGGTGTACTCCAGAAATCTTCTTACAACCCTAATGCTCGTACTACCCAGCACTACAGCATCATTGAGGACTTAGCCTAGGCTCCGTCGGTTATGTCTTCTTTATAAGTACTCCAGAGCTGCCCCTCTCATAGGAAGTCCTTGTTATCGACCATTGGTGGCATAGAACTGACTGACTTAGATCTGATTACTTTTGACCTTGAAAGCCATATACCGAGACTGCCTCACCAAATTTCCTTCCTCATACAGGTCATCATCAATTCCAAAATGATTCATCATACAGTCATTGATCAAGGCGCTTCAACTTGCATCATGTCTGCTACCCGTTGGAAGGTTATTGGTTCTATGACTCTGAGCCAGTCTCCTACAACCGTGGAAGCCTTTGATGGGCGAGAGTCTCACCCTTATGGTATACTCCAATGTTTGCCCATTACTTTTGAAGGGAAGATGGTCGAAGTGGAAGTTGAAGTTGTTGATGCTAATATTACCTACAACCTCCTTCTGGGACGTAGCTGGACATACGCCATGCAAGTCGTGGCTTCATCTCTATTTTGTGTTATTCGTTTCCCTCATCAGGTGAAGATCGTCACCGTAGATCAGATTTCCTTCTTCACCTCCTCTTTCGAAGGAAACGTGCCTTTTGTGGAGCATACCTCCATCCCATATGAGACTGTGGGAGCTAAACTTTTTAAAGATCCTGCCTTAATGGGTGTGTTTTCACTCCCACCTCCTAACGTCGCTCCTATCAATATGATTTCCATTCGCTCTGATTCGTGGGTTCTCCCCCCCGCTGATCAGGTAGAATATTGGGGCGATGAGATGTCGTTGAGTCCTGTCGAGCTCAACTACATCGAAATTGTTTCTGCATCGGCTCCACCTTCTAAACCTGCTCCTTCGAGCAGAGCTCCCAACTCGTACGCTCATTCCCCTTGGCTTGGAGATGACGCTTCTTCGGATCCATTAAAGGAAAAATTTCCTTCTGATGAAGCCATTATCAAGACCATGTCTCTCGAGGAACCCCCTTGGTTTGATCATCACCATCGTTCCTCGTTTCTCCCTACCCACCAGGAAATGCTTACCTATCTCGAGCAGTTTGCTCCTTGTATCCCATCCCAACCCCTTCAGACACTCATTCAAGTTTATCAAGTGTCTTTTAAAGGAAATATGGGAAACATCACGTAGACCCAACCCATCGACATCTCTGTGAAATCACGGATTGTCGAGAATATCCATGTTAGAGTAACTTGTACTCCGGAGGAAATTCAGCTCTATACTGATCTTTTTCACGAATTTCGTGATGTCTTTGCTTCGTCCTACGAAGAAATGCCTGGCATTGATCCTAGCATAGTGGTGCATGAGATACCTATGTATCCGGGTGCTAAGCCTGTTTGCCAGCGTCTATGCCCCGTGCACCCCCGAAAGGCTGCGGCCATTAAAGCGGAAGTTGAAAAGCTTCTTAAGGTTGGTTTTATTTACCCCATCCCACTCACAAATTGGGTTTCCAATATCATCCCTGTGACTAAAAAACAGGGTACCATTCGAGTCTGTGTTGATTATCGTGATATTAACCGGGCTTGTCCCAAAGATAACTTCCCCACACCCTTCAGTGATCAGCTCATTGATGAGTGTGCTGGGAGCGAAATGTATTCATTTATGGATGGTTTTTCTGGGTATAACCAGATCAATATTGCACCCGCAGATCAGCACAAGACTGCCTTTATCTATCTGTGGGGCACTTTCGCCTACAAAAAGCTCCCTTTTAGTTTGAGGAACACCGATGCTACCTTCCAACGTGCAATGTCTTATGCTTTCCATGACATTCGACACATTGTACAACCATACCTGGATGATCTACCAGCTCATTCAGCAAAACGTCAGGACCATCCTGCTCATCTTCGCGAAATCTTTCTTCGCTATCGGCACTACCACATGAGGCTTAATCCTCATAAGTGTGTCTTCTCCATTGAGTCAGGAAGACTGCTTGGGTTTATATTCTCCTGAGAGGGCATCCATTTGGATCCCCTTAAAGTCGAGGCTATTCTGAATCTTCCTCCCCGTGTCTCTTTGCAGCAATTGCAGAACTTGTAGGGCAAAGCGAATTTTTTAAGATGATTCATTCCCAACTATGCCAAAGTGGCTCAAGGTTTCATGCGTGTACTAAAGCGAGATACCCCTTTTCATTGGGATGCCGCTGCTCAAGAGTCCTTCGAGCGTCTCAAGGGTCTCCTTATTTATGTTCCATTGTTGCATCCTCTTAATTATCATCGCGACTACACTCTATATTTGGCCACTGCCAATACCACTATTGGCATGGTTCTCGTTCGAGATGACGATGATGACATTGAGCATGTCATATATTATCTCAGCCGCTCTTCTAGATACGAAAACTCGATATGTGTACGTCGAGAAGTTGGCATTGGCTGCCGTCTGTGCCATCCAACGTTTCCGCCATTATATCTTGTTGCACACTACGACCGTGGTTTCTGATTGCAACCCGATGACGTACATTCTGTCACGTCAGTTGCTAGGGGGAAAGTACTCGAAGTGGATCGTTATCCTCCAATAGTTCGACTTGGAATTCACCACCGCCAAGTCTAAGAAATCCCTTGTCTTTGCTGAGTTACTTTACTCTTTGCCATCTCCTACCACGCCCTCTCTGTCAAAGGACCATATCCCAGACGAAACTCTGTTCCTAATTAGCACCCTCGATCCCTGGTACGGGGATATCATTGTATATCTACAAATGTCCTCTTTTTGTCCCGATGTGTATAAAGATTCTCGGCGATGGATTCATCTTCAGTCTCAACCCTATAGTATCATCGAGGACACCCTGTACCGTCTCGGCACCGACTCCATTCTCCACCAATGCCTAACATTTGAGGAAGCTGAGTGAGTTTTGAATGACTGCCATTCTGGCACCTGTGGTGGTCACATGTCCGGATATGCTACTGCTCAAAATATCCTCCGTACCAGTTATTTCTGGCCCTCCATCTTTAAGGATTGCATTCTTGTCGTCCGCTCCTGTAACGAGTGCCAGATATACTAGTGGAAGATGCGTGCACCTCCCACTCCATTGCACCCTTTGTTACCATCGGCCCTTTTACAAAATGGGGCATTGATTATATGACCTGTAACCCTCGCTCAACTAGGGGGCATGGGTATATTATCGTTTCCGTTGATTACTTCAAAAAATGGGCTGAGGCGATGCCCACATTATCTGAAGACGGTCACACAGCAGCAAAATTTTTGTTTAATCATGTTATCTCATGGTTCGGAGTCCCCCAGGCTATCGTCACTGATCACGGGAAGCATTTCCGTAATCACATGATGACCGAGCTAACAACCCAGCTAGGCTTACGGCATGATAGTTTGACTCCATACTATCCTCAGGCCAATGGCCAAGTAGAAGCTATCAACAAGTTTCTAGTTACGATGCTTCAACATACCGTTGGCATGCACAAGTCTAACTGGCACTTGATGTTGTTCTCCGCCTTGTGGGCCTACCGAACTTCTGTGAAGGATGCCACCAGTTTCACTCCATTTCAATTAGTTTACGGACTGGAGGCTACCCTTCCAATCGAGTGCGAGATCCCTTCTTTGAAATTGGTCGTCAAATTACTTCCCAACACTACTCCTGTAGAAGAACGCCTTATTTACCTAGAACGGCTAGACGAGACCCGTTGGCTAGCCTCTCTAGCTATCGAACCATAGAAGAAGAGAGTGAAAACTCACTTCGATCATACTATTCATCCTCATTCTTTTGTTGAGGGAGATTTAGTCCTACTCTACAATCAAGCGAATGATAAGCTGGGGGTAGGCAAACTCGAGCCCATGTGGCTTGGGACTTATATTGTAAAGAGAGTTTTGCATAAAGGGGCCTACGAGCTAATTGATTATGAAGGGAGTCCTCTCGATAAGCCCCGAAATGGGCTTTACTTGAAAAAGTACTATGCGTGAATTCCATGCACTTTAGTTTGTACATACGTGTGTTTTTAGTAGGTATGTTGAGTGTGTGTGTTGTCATGTTTTTGGCTCGGTGTGAAGGCATGATTGCTGCTTATTGTATTTTTTGCTTCTTGTGTAGATTTCTGGTGCACCTTACGTTGGTTTCGCCGATGATGCCTGCCGCAGTACCCGCAACTTGTCCTCTGTGGCGTGGGTGATCTACGATCCTCATGGTGAGTAGATAGACCTTACAGGTGTGTGTTTAGGTTGTACCACAAACAATGTCGCTGAATATAGTGATGTGATTGAGTTACTGGCCGAGGCAATTAATCTCTGTATTCGTGCATTGGTTGTGAACCTGGACTCTCAACTTGTCATCCACCAGCTCAATGGGCGATATTCCGTTAGAGACCACCACATTTTAAGGTTGTATTTACGCGTTAAATTGTTAGAGAGGGATTTTGATTTCATTACATATCAACATATTCCACGACGATTAAACACGTTATCTGATGCATTGGCTAATCATGTATTGGACAGACATTTGCGTAACATGTAATCAAAACAGCATACAAGAAGCATGTAAAACAGAATAATAGACCATAGGAATATGTATGTATATATATATATATATATATATATATATATCGTGTGGCACACTGAGGTGCTCAAAAATAAGTGTACATGTCCAAATAGAGTCTGTGCTCTCCGTACATCTGAGACACATGTCTCTCAAAAATCACCAGCAAGAAATAAAAATCTAGGTGTCTACTGCGGTGGGTTGTGCTCCATATAGTATATCGCCGCTTGTGTCACCTGCCTCAACAGGCAGTGCATCCTGGGTTCCACCGCTATTGTGTGGATCTGGGACGCTCTGGGGACCTCCTCGATCCCCATGTAATCTGGAATCCCTGCTAGCAGGCCCTCAAGGTTCTGGATCACTATCTCCATCCTATCATCTTTTAGAGGAGCCAGGGCTAGTGCTGCAATGCCCTGCACATCCCTCCGCATCTCTGGAGCCAGCCCGATGGGTCTCACTGGTCCTACATCTGCATACCATAACATTTTTCATTAGGACATATACATGAAAAAATAAAAAAACATTATAAAAATAAAAATGAAAAAATGTGATCAAGTGTCTTACCACTGTCATCCCACTGCTCTCCAACGGGTAGCTGCATGTCAGGATCTCTGCGGAAGTCCATGCCGGCATATGGCCAATCCTCCACGAAGATCATCTGTCGCTCTAACCACTCTCAGAACAATGTCCCCCACGCCACCGGTCATCCGCCACCTCCTCGTGGCATGACGTGAGCCCATCGTGTGGCCCGTGTCTCAGGTGGTCTGAGTAAATCCAAATCCATGTCCTGTAGCTGCAGTGCCGGCACCCGCTCCAGCATGAGTGGGACTAAGATGGATCCATAACCAAACTGCTTCGTCTCTCCTCAATTGCAGTTTGTGAGTTACCTCTTTATGTTTGTCGTCACCGTCTCTGCCTAGTTAAACATGGTGGGATTAAGACACTCGAGAGCCAGCTGAAGTTGGGTCTTCGTAGCCTCATGTTGGGCTTAAGAGCCCACTGCCCATGTCACCATGAAAAGAATAGCACAAAGGGCTACATCGTCCACTGTTTGGATTGCCACCTTCCCACTCCTCATCTCTCATGCTCGTGGGCACACTTGAGCTATCATCATATCTAAGCAATCACCCCCGGGTCGCTGCCCCTCCAGAATGGGCCTCTCACCTCGACGAGATAGCCTGATCAAAGAATATATGTCTGTAGCATCAAACTCGATATCCCAGCCTCAGATGATAAATTTCCCATCTGTGGGATTCCAGGCCCTAATCAGTAGCTCTAGCAAGTCAGGTTGTGACCGCAGGTGTGGAGTTAGGAAGAATTTAAACAATCTGCATGCCCGTAATGCGTTCCGGAACCCCGCATCGGCAAAATCTTCTATATTGTTGTTATCATGCATGCGTTCTTTCCAGACGAATGCCATTATAGTCTGCAGGACAAGAGAAATTGGATTAGCATTTCATTTGAAAATTTCAATGCGGAATTTGAATAAAAGCATATGTTTGCGTCGCCATCACGTATGTTTTTTAAACAGACGTGATGGCACGAGGTCGCTAGCTCATATTTTTCGCGATCATCACAGAAGTACACTGCTTTCCCATGATGATCAGAGCTCGCCGTGTGTAAATTTTTTCGGCCATCGCGGACCCGATATGGTAAACCCGCGATGACTGAGCGGCGGAGCCCGGTTTGAAAATCTGCCTAAACTAATACATGGAACGTTCAAAGCGCATGAGAAGAGTATTAAATTGAAGCATAAGGCAACGTGTGTCTACCTGGAACCATTTTCAGGATGAATGATGCACGAACGGAGCCGAATTTCGCTCGCCAACTTCAGTGCTCCAAGTCGCTCCACGGTGAATTGAACAGTACTATGGTAAAAATGAATGAGTTAATCCCTTTTTATAGTAATTTTTGCAAATTTAAAAATTATATTTTATAAATGTGGGTTTTTCTCATTGTTTTTCCACATGGTTAATCAAAATTTGACTTTTTTAACTGTGATTTTTATGAATATTTTTCATTTTATCTCGAATGGATTTACGTGTGACGTTATTTTGTACAGAGCTTCAGGTAGTGGAATTACGACAGTTTCATATACACTTGATCCCGAAAAGTCATCTTTAAGCTCTTTAACGACTTGAAAAATGAAAAGATAGCCGAGTTTTCCTCTTGACTCGTTAAAAGAAACAAGAGGTGGTCGCCTTTAAGCTCTTCTTTCGACCATTTAAACGCAAAAAGATTGTTGGGCTTTTGTCGTTTCAGGCTCATTATTGGTTGCGAAATGACGTGCTTCTGACCTCTTTTCTACTTTTTCAAGTCAAAGTCACTAGTTACGAAAAGTGCTCCTTGATTGTAATGGTCGGGCAGTTCTTTCAAGTATCGTTTTATACTTTTTCAGGTTCGAGAGACACAACTCTACGAAAAAGGACCCCCCTGGAGTTTTCTTTTCCATGTCTTTTTCAAACTCTCTAAACATGTAAAAGACTCTGAGTTTTACCTATGTTGGACTCGTTAAGCCCTAACGACATTGGACTCATCACCATGACGAGAATCAAGCTTCTCCTTCCTAGGGCTCGTTAAAATATTACTAGGTCAGACTCAACAACAGGTTTATCATTAATTGTCTATTGCAGCTAGTCACTCTTGAACATCGACACTTTTGCTTCTTGTCAGGTTGGGACATCCATACATCATCATTTGGCCTTCCATGGGTTTGGGTTATCATTCTAGCCTCATTCCATCTAATTCATGCCGTCTCCTTCGAGCCTTTGATCCCTTGGTGCCTGAATGCTGCCACCCTCTGGAGTCGTGTCGCCGACATGTTCAAGAGTATAATCCTTCTGCAGTTTACACCCTCATCTTCTCCTCTGATACTTTGTTTCACCATCTACCACTTGTTCATTATCTCATGACGTTGATGGGGGAAACATTATGGCCCTCCTACGACGGGTCATCTCTTGTCGACATCAGCTCATTATCCAGGAGATTGATCTAGAGATCCCCTTCGGTACCTTAGAGCTTGCATGACTCAATGGCAAGTTCTTCACACTTGATGGTCAACTTTCATCATTGGTCATCGATTGGGTGATTCCACGAGTGTTTGACTTCAGCTCCTTCTTCACACTTCGTGGATTGTGCTAAACAATACCTTGAGAGCCATTCGCATTATTGGTGGTTTCTCTTGTGCTTGTTAACGGTTTCCATCATTAACTGGTAATCAAGCGATTTTATATCATGCTCGACCTCAGCACATCTATTCGCATGTTAGGATTTGTACTATGATCATATGGGTTCAAGACCCCAAACTCAGATTACACATGTTCGGGCTGCGTGGATTGGTTTATGATTACATGACTCATTGATGGATGACTGCAACCATACCTGAGTCTTCATGGATGGCTGCGACCATACCTTTATCATCATCATGGTCTCATTAGCTAGATGGCTACGTCCATACCACAAACCTATTTCGTATGTTTTTTGGATGGTTGCGTCCATGCCTAGAATATATGTATTTCATTATCAGAGATATCAGTTGTACTTGCGTGCAGGTTCTTCCAGATGGTGTTCTAGCTCAGTCAGTTTCATAAAGCATTTCACCCCTCCCTCTCTCTCGAGCTTCATACTTTAGGGGGCATCTGTTACACAGTAATTTCTCACTGTCTTCACTCCAGTCTTCCTACTGTGTCATGTTAGACAAATGCTCTATGATGTTGCCAAATGACCCACTTTTCCAAAGGTTTCTTCCTCATTGCACCCGTTGGCTTAATAAACACGTTGAAGGGTGCTCCAAAATAGCCCAAAAGTGCTGCCATCGTGGAAGTACACCTGATTCCCGTGATGGTTGTATTCTATGTGCCAACACGATTGTCGCTTGTAATCTTGAGAAATGATATGACTAGATACATTATTCAATAGCAATGTCGGCGTGGAAGGCTAGTTATGTGCTTGCGATGATCCAGATTGGGCGAATTTGTTCCAACAGTCGACCTTCCAGATGACTCCAAACCTGGTTGTTGGCCTAGTTTATGTCGCCCTCCTTTCTCTGGCGTGGCCGTTTCGTCATTTGTGCTACTTTCCTTGGAGATAAGCTCATCCTCCCACCTTTCATGGAGACTCTTTCTCATATTTAAACTCGCACCATTGCTATGTGCTACTAGTTTTTGAAGTTCTTAGTCTTTGGAATGGTTGCTGATAGAGGTGTTAGTATCTGTGAGTTCACTAGATAGCTGGTGTGAGTGTGACAAGTGTGGGATTGTTGATAGCTTGAGGAAGGTTGTGAAGTGCCCTTAATCTTGTGTAAAACTTGTGAGTGAGAGAGACTTGTATGTTGGGAGATCCATCTTCAAAGAGTGAATGCTTGAGGAACATGTTGGCTGGATCCCTTCTGAGAAGGCTTGTGACATCAAGACTTTGGTTGTAAGCTTACTCTTGTTTCATTATTAATGCAATCAATGATGTTTTCCTATGTATTGTATGTAATGTACTTGATAGCTCATGACTTCTTGAATTTGTGAGTAAATAGATCATTGTTGTTCTGGTTACGTGCTTTGTTGTATTTCCTTTGCATTGTTTTAGGTTGATCATTCGTCAGGAGAAGGAAGCGGAAACTGGGGCAGCGCAACGGAACTCCATCGACCACCGGTTGAGGTAGGCCTCCAACTATGACTGTTTAAGGAAAGCTATTGTTGATCTGTCCTTGTTTGTGACTAGACCCACTCTAGGGCTAGAGGGGTTGCCTCTGTCCGCAGAGGGAACACTTTCCTGCATCACAAATTGGTGAATCCGTTGGGGATGCTCTTTGTTCTTTTCTTGTTTGCTCTTGTCTTGTTTTCTGTTTTGGTCTCTTTTGAAGTATTGGCGATTACTTACCAGTCTTTTGAGTTTCCTGGTGTGATCTGGGAAATTCCCTTATTTGATTGAAGATTGATTGTCTTCGATTTGGGAGTTTTTGGTTCGCCTGTTACTATTTTGAACATAATCGCGGCTTCTAATTTAACAGTCGCGCTGTCATCGTGTCACCCCTTTTGTGATATCCTGTTCATCGCGTCATTACGCTTAACAGTCGCAACAGTTCTGTAAATCGACCATCGCAGAAAAGTCATGTACTTTCGCGCTGGCATCTCTTTGTTGCTGCGGTGTGCCCTTTATCATCACTTGTTGCTTGTGTATCACCCGCGTTGATTGCTGTAGAATTGATTTTTTCAATTCTGCCTCCTGAATTGATCAATCTTACTAGTCCCTTGTTGTTCTCACTTGTTTGATAACTTGTTTTTCACTGTTTAGAGGTTGAGGCACTCTCTTGTGAGCTTTGTTGAATGAATCTTGTTTTTCTTGCTTTGTGACCTAGTGTCATTACTTCAAGTCTTTTGGATCAATTTAGCTTGGTTGCTTGTTTGCACAGATTCGTTTCCAGCATGCTGTTAGTTTGATTAAGCCTTCCCCTTTGCTTACTTTTGGTTGATTGTTTAGTGATTGTTATTGGACCAATCTCGGCATTGATTCGATTTCTCTTCACTACCTGGACATAGATTACAATTGTTTGGATCAACCGCTTTTCTACATTTGTTTATTTCTTATTGGTTTCTTTTAGATTTAAGAGACATCAAAATCAAAAGAATTGCATTTCATTTAGCATGCGAAAGTGAAAGTGAATTTGCATTTCAAGTTTCATTTTGAAAAGCGAATGATTATATCTCTCATTAGTAGTATCCATGCACTTTAGGAATTGATGTCTGCTTGCTTTGAGTGACTATTTTGTTGTCTTGGTTTTCTTGGTTTGGGAATGATCTCTCTACCCTCCCATAGGTAGCTGTTCATCGAAGAGAAATGTGCTTTACTCATTTTAGTTGCATCCTAGGTTCTGTTATATACATACAGTAAGGCCTGAAAACTGAAACATAATCCAAGATCAACTTTAAAATGAACTGAATAAATCTAACAACGCATTGGAACATAACACACACATTTAGAGGTATAGTCTAGAGACGTGCTCCGGCGTCGTTGAACCTAGTCACTTTTGTTTCCACTCAAGGTTGGGTGATTCCTCCTTCGGTGACTCAATAGTGGTCTAGCACGGATTTTTGCTCCCATGTACCGTCGATTATATGCTAGGAGACCCCACTAGGTTATCATCCTTTATCCATAGGAATCCATGTCTGTCGCCTTACAAGTCATGACGCACCGAACACAGCATTCGGGAAGATTGACTGTTGTACGGAAAGTCCTTGGTTTTCATATGACTACCAAGTTGTATATGCAGTTTTACGGATTTGTCTGGTAAACCTTTTGCCTAGTTCTCCAGAGTAGTCACTTTCGTTCCTTTTCGGACTCCCTAAAAAAAAGGTCCATCTGAGCACTTCAGGATCATTAAATATTCGAAGGTGATTAGAGTCATCTTTTGTCCTTTTCTCGACTCTTTAAAAATGAAAAGGTCAAGTTTTGTTCCTATGTCTTAAAATCTATTCAACCATGATTCACATTTACCTGGTTAGATCTTATTTGCGTTAGCTTGAGTAGGGTCCTTTCTCATTAGTTTGCCTAGGATCTTTTGAAGTCATCATCCTGGCGGAATCACTGATCCTATCTCCTGTTCCGAGTGACCAAGGGTCTCCTTCTTCTGTTGCTCCTGAGGTACTGGTTGTGAGTGATACTCTCCCTGTTATTCCTTGTATCCAACAGATTAACTCTTGCGCTCCAGAGGGCGAGACTTACGAGATTCACTGGAACCCCGTTTGGGAGCCTTCCGAAGAAGATATTCCTGATACTCCTCCTAGCGTTTCAGTCCCAATGTCTTCTTCTGATATGGAGGACACATCCCCCATCACAAGTGAAGAATCTGTTGTGACGAGTGGTGAAATTCCCACCTCAACGGAAACTTCACATTTTCATATCACCCCTCTCGGTGTTACGTTGCCTTTACGCTATAAGGCGTTGAGGGATGTTATGTCTTCTAGGACTCCCCCTACAAGTTCTATGTGGTTTCACACCATCACTCCGACCTCGGAGTCCTTTATTCCTCAAATTCACAATGTGCATGTCACTTCCGTCCCAACTATTCCAACTGTCTGTGTGGCTTCTTCAACCCCCGTTTTCAGTGTCGTTACTACATCCTCAGTTGTGACCGCTACTGTTGGAACTTCTTTAGGCTCAGCTAATAGCGGCCCATCGGCATCCGTACCCGGAGTTGTTGACCCTACACTAGGTGCCCCACCTTCTTCTAGTTATATTCCAGCAGGGGGGCATACGATCAATATTTTCATGCTCTTCAGAATGCGGATCCTCAAAATCCATTTCATTACTATGATTCTAGAGGGGTTCATATCTATTACCGCGGACCTCTCCCACCTCAGCCTGCGGTTGAGGTCATGGTCCCGTTATCCATTGCTTGAACCACCACTAGTTATGGCGGTGGCCAAGTATCGCCTGCACATCTTCAAGGGCCACCTTATCAAGGCCAACCATCTTACATGCAACCTTCTGTCTTCACTCCAGTCTTCCTACTATGTCATGTGTCCAAGTCATACATGCTCATGTTAGACAAATGCTCTATGATGTTTCCAAATGACCCACTTTTCCAAAGGTTTCTGCCTCATCACGCCCGTTGGCTTAATAAATGCGCTGAAGGGCACTCCAAAACAGCCCAAAAGCGTTGCCATTGCAGAACTACACCTGATTCCCGCGATGGTAAGATTTTATGTGCCAGCGTGACTATTGCTTGTAATCCTGAGCAATGATATGAATAGATATGTTATTCAATAGCGATCTTAGCGTGGAAGGCCAGTTATGTGCCCGTGATGATCCATATTGGGCGAATTTATTCCAACAGTCTGCCTTCCAGATGACTCCAGACCTGGTTGTTGGCCTAGATTATGTCACCCTCCTTTCTCTAGCATGGCTATTCCATCATTTGTGCTACCTTCCTTGGAGATAAGCTCACCCTCCTACCTTTCATGGAGACTCTTTCTCCTATTTAAACTATCACCATTGCTATGTGCTGATAGTTTTGGAGTTCTTAGTCTTTGGAATGGTTGCTGATAGTGCTGTTAGTATTTGTGAGTTTGCTAGATAGCTGGTGTGAGTGTGACAAGTGTGGGATTGTTGATAGCTTGAGGAATGTTGTGAAGTGCCCTTAATCTTGTGTAAAACTTGTGAGTGAGAGAGACTTGTATGTTGGGAGATCCATCTTCAAAGATTGAATGCTTGAGGAACATGCTGGCTGGATCCCTTCTGAGAAGGCTTGTGACATCAAGACTTTGGTTGTAAGCTTACTCTTATTTCATTATTAATGCAATCAATGATGTTTTCCTATGTCTTGTATGTAATGTACTTGATATTTCATGACTTCTTGACTTTGTGAGTAAATAGATCATTGTTGTTCCGGTTACATGCTTTGTTGTATTTCCTTTGCATTGTTTCAAGTTGATCATTCGTCAGGAGAAGGAAGCGGAAGCTAGAGTAGTGCCACGGAACTCCATCGACCACCGGTTGAGGTAGGCCTCCAACTATGATTATTTAAGGAAATCTATTGTTGATCTGTCCTTGTTTGTGGCTAGACCCACTCTAGGGCTAGAGGGGTTCCCTCTGTCCGTAGAGGGAACACTTTCCTGCATCACACCTTGGTTTCTTCCTTCTTCTAATAACTTCTAAGGAAAATTATGAGTGATAACATAGTGGCGACCATACTGGGGATAACCCTCAGTCCTAATAAATCTTCAAGAAATATTTAATTTTGTATTTTGAGCCTCTTAAAGTAATTTATTAGAAGTTATTTCTCACAAAAGAAAACAATTAAAAAAAAAATGAAATTCTGGCTTCGAGGAGAACTCATTATACTAGGGCTAACCCAGATCCAACCGTCCCCCAGTAATTGATAATCCCAACCTAATTTCAAGAAAAACCAAAAAAGAAGAAAGTTCAGCTAGTCACACACCCTTAGTTAAAGTTAATTCATGCCTGATGAATGGTTGTTTTTAGAAGATCTTCCCTTTGACGAGCAATTCAATTTTTCATTATTTAAGTCAAAGTCTGAAATTGAAATTCATGATACTCTCCTAGATCCTGAGTTTATTGCAGACCTTGAAGTCCAAAAAGCTAACAAATCAATTGATGAGTACATTTTGAATTCAACACAATCATCCCTTAGTATTGACAAGATCCCTGAGCTTTTTGAACAATTGTCCACTACTGTTAGTTCACCATTATTCCCTTCAACTTCTGAAGTCCATTCCCCACCTTCATTCATACCCTCACTCCCTTACCAACCTAGCATTGCTCATTTACCACTCACCACTCCTAATTCATCCTCCACTACTGTTTCATCTTCTAGTGCCTCAACCCCACATCTTAGCCTTTCCCATCTTATAGCCATGGCAAATAGATATGCTCCCCTTGTCTTACACGCTCCACTTGGTGCCATGCTAGCAGACTACCAGACTAAAATCGTCCAATTTGATGGCATAGGACACTACACTACACAACACCATGTTAATAAGATGACAGACTACTTTGAGCTTCATGAAATTGATATTGTGGTTGTCCAAATGAGACTATTTGCTCAGACTTTCGCTGGTGATGTTAGGAAATGGTTTAGATCACTACCTGATAATAGTATTGATAGTTTAGAAGTATTTCATCATCAATTTTTGAATAGATGGGAATAAAAAGAATCCTCTACACATCCTTTCAGAACATGATAATATTAGGAGGGGACAAAATGAGATTGTTCAAGATTACTGCACCAAATTTAACAATATATACAATGCAATTCCAGTTAATCTTAGACCCCCACCTAACTTAGCATTAATAAATTTCCTTGATGGTTTTGACATAGACATGGCATTCCAGCTCAGGGAAAGAAACCCCCCAACCCTAGATGATATGCAAAGTGTAGCAGTAAGTGTAGAGGCTAATTTATTAGCTAAAAGAGATAGAGTTAGGAATGAAAAAAGATGAACAGATAAAGATGAGCCTTCACCCTCTAACATTAAAATAGATAGCTTAGTGAAAGGCATGGAAAAGTTAATGGATAGAATAGAGAATATAGAGAGGAAACCCCATTGGGATAATCAACAGGAACCTCCAGTTAGAAACCTGAACTTTAGGAAAAACCAAAACCAAAACACTGGAAAAAAAGGACATGATCATAATATTACACCTCCTTTCCAAGAAAATTATGCAGAAACATCCCATCCTGAAGACCTAGAGCAAGACCAACATATTAACCTGATGGGATTAGATGATGAAGGTGTTGTTTTTCTAACTCAAGATGATCAAGAATTGCATATGTTGTAGCAATTTCAAATCCAGTTTGGTGAGTCATTTGATTATAGACAATGTTATGATTCTACCATCTTTGAAGTGCATAAACAATATAACCTAAGGAGTTAAAAGAATTCTGATATCCCTTACCAAACCAAGAAAAAAGTGCCAAATGAACCCAAGAAAATTAAAGAAACCTCGGTTTCTAAAATCCTACAGATTCTCCCCAGACAAAACTAGAATCCTTCTGGCCCCACCATTGTAGATATAACCCCTAATCAACCTTCTAAAGATCAACCCTCTACTTCAATTCCCCCTAAAGAACTAGTTGACACACCTCAAAACATTAGATTGGAAAATTCACAAAAAGAGGTCCCCAGTAAAGGAAAAGAAGACCATCCCACTCAAATCCCTGCTATGAAAATTCAAAACCCTCAAACATGGAAAGCCCCTTCTCCATTCAATTTGGGAGCAGAGGTAGCTAAGTTAAAGATTTCAGTCCCTTTAATGGAACTAATCAAGAATTAAAACTACAAAACACAGATAAACCAGACCCTGAACATTGCTGAAAATGAGGATTTCGTTAACCTGTTTGATGACCAACCAAAACTTATATTTGGTCCAGATGTTAATCGAAAACCACTAGAAGGAGAAATACCACCTTTCTACATAAGCCTTAGCATCCATGACAAAATTCTCCACAAGGCAATGTTGGATTCTGGGGCCTCCCACAACTTAATGCCCAAATTAGTTATGGAAAAATTGAACCTAGACATTACAAGACCTTACAAGGACTTATTTTCATTTGACTCAAGTCAAGTAAAGTGTATAGGGTTGATTAAAGACCTATGTGTTGCCCTAATTCAATATCCTACCAAAAGCATCCTTATGGATATTATGGTTGCTGATATCCAACTGATGTATGGCATGTTGTTATCCTTAGCATGGATAGCCAAACTTTAGGGATCTTTACAACTTGATATGTCATATGCAACGCTTTCTGTTTTTGGACAACCCAAGAAGTTGTACTGAGAAACTTTAATGAAGTACATGGTGAGTAGCCAGGATCGGCCTCAAAAATTTCTTATCTACTTTGTACATTCAGAAATTGATTCGTTTATCTTGTATAATGATGATAAAACACAATAAACTCTTTTAGACAATGTTGATATAGAACCAAAAGAAATTGTAGTTTCAAAACAAGAGGAAACTGTCCAAACTTTAGAACTTTCCACTAAACAAGGTAGTCAAAATGAGGAAAAGTTTGTGGCACCAGATGATGAAAATTATGAGCATGAAATATTGTGGAATCTTGAGTTTGATGGGTTAGTCAATAAGTTTGGAGTAGGAGCAGGAGTTTCGATATACAATCTGGAGAATAATCACTCAGAATGCCATACATACAGACTAAATTTTAAATGTACTAACAATATGTCCGAGTATGAAGCACTAATTTTAGGTCCTAAATTAGTTAGAAATCTAGGAGCCAAAAGAATCTCTGTCATGGGAGACTCTGAACTAGTTATAAAGAAAATTGATGTTGTATATATGACTAAGGACCCTAGGTTAAGTTGTTATAGAGGAACCATTGTAGGAATACTAAACACTTTCTTAGAAACCAAGCTTGTTGTAATTCCTAGAAAGCATAATATGCATGCTCATAGTTTAGCAATGTTTGCCAGCACTTGCAAGTTACCCTTTCAACCTAACCATCAGTACACTATTGAAGTTAGGCACAGACCTACAATTCCAGATAATTTGAAGAACTGGCAAATATTTGCTAATGACAAATAGATAAACAACTTTTTAATCTTAGAAGAAGAGTTTGTAAATAGTAATGTAGATACTGACACATCAATAGATCCTAACATTAAAGACAAAATGGAAATAAATGAGATAGAAGGTGAAGATATAGATATATTTCATCCCACTAAATTTACAAAATCAGATGTAGAAAACCTAGAGAAAGTTGAGATCAATGAAATAATTAATGAAGACACTGAAGTAATCAACCTCAAAGATAATTTCTTACCTAAGGGATTAACCCCTTTGGAAAACTTGTTTGATTCAAATGATGTTCCTAGAAATCCTAAAATGGAACCTTTAAAATCAAATATAGAGGAGTGTAATATAGGCACTAATGAAAATCCAAAATTGATCAAACTTTCTAAATCATTACCTCCCACTGAAAGATTAAAATACATTGAGTTATTAAAATAATTTCAGGATGTCTTTGCTTGGATTTATGAGGACATCAAATCCTATGACACTAGCATCATACAACACACAATCCCTATAAAATAAAATCAAAAACCTTTAAGACAAAAACTTAGAAGGATTAATCCTATCCTATTACCTTCAATTGAAAAGGAAATCCAGAGAATGTATGATGCTAAAATAATTGCACCAATCAGATTTTCTGATTGGGTTTCAAACTTGGGGCCAACTAGGAAGAAAACTAGCGAGATCAGACTTTGTGTGGACCTTAGGAACCTCAACAAAGTATCGCTTAAATACAATTACCCTCTCCCCAAAATGTATCATATTTTGCGAAGGGTAGTTGGATCAACCAAAATCTCAATATTGAATGGGTTTTCTGGTTACAATCAGATCCTAGTTCATGCTAATGACCAAGCCAAGACTACCTTCACTACTCCTTGGGGCACATTCATGTATGTGAAAATTCCTTTTGGACTAATGAATGCAGGAGCCACTTTTAAAAGGGCTGTGGATATAGCCTTTGCCAAAGAAATTCATGACTTCCTTGTGATATACCTTGATGACATTACTGTATTTTCAAAATCTGACAACCAACATTTGGATCATCTAAGGCAAGTTTTTATTAAATGTAGGAAATATGGAATTTCTTTAAACCCCAAGAAGTCTTTGTTTGGGTTAGAAGAAGGAAAGTTACTAGCTCATATAATTTCAAAAGATGGTATCCGAATAGACCCTGCAAGAATAGAATCCATCTTACAGATACAACATCCAAGGAACATTAGGGAATTACAATCTTTCTTAGGGAAAATTAACTTTCTTAGAAGATTTATTTCTAATTTAACAGAATTAATTAGATCACTGAACAATATGTTGAAAAAATATTCCACCATAAAATGGATTTTTGATGCCAAGAAATCCTTTGAAGACATTAAACTAGCCTTAACTACAACACCAGTTTTGATCAGTCCAAAATTTGATAGAGATTTCATCTTATTTTCCTTTGCTTCTAAGCACAAAATTTCTATAATTTTACTGTAGAAGAATGACCAAGGCTATGAACATCCTATTGCTTTCTTTAGCAAAGCCCTAAGAGATGCCCCATTAAAATATAACATAATGGAAAAACAAGCCTTTTCTTTGGTCAAAGCTATCAAGGATTTTAGGGTGTACATTTTATATTCTCATATAATAGCCTATGTTCCTAATTCAGTAGTCAAAGACATGCTAACTCAGGGTGGTCCGGATGGAAAGAGGGGAAAATGGATTGTTACTATTCTAGAATATGACATAGAAATCAAACTAACTAAGTTAATCAAGGGCCCAGGTTTATCCAAGCTCATGGCTGAATCAAATTGTCAGGCCCTGGATATAAACTTTATTGTACAAATAGATAATGAAGAGGAGATGGAGACTCCACTAATCAGCCAGACCTTTATTGAATCACCATGGTATTCTGATATCATTTATGTTTTACTGAATTTACAAGCTCCTTCTAAATTATCTAAGACCAAAAGCAAATTTTTAAAGATGAAATCCTAAAAATTTTGTATGTTAGACAATGTTTTGTTTTGGAAAAATCATTAAGGTGTTCTTCTAAATTGTTTATTAGAAGATGAATCTGACAAAGTATTACAAGAGTTTCATGCAAGTGAATGTGGAGGACACCTTTACTGGGAAACCACTATTGATAAGATTCTTAGAGCCAGTTTCTATTGGCCTATCTTGTTTTATGATGTAAACAAAAATGTGACCTCCTATCACAAATGTCAAATTTTTGAGGGAAAGAAAAAGCTTCTACCTTTACCCCTCAAGCCGATCTCTGTTGGAACACCTTTCAATAATGGGGTTTAGACTTCATTGGTGAAATTCGCCCACCTTCCTCTTCCCAACACAATTGGATCCTTACTGCCACCGACTATTTCAAAAAATGGATAGAGGCCATACCTTCAAGGAAAGCCACTGACACTGTTATCATAACATTCCTTGAAACCAACATTCTATCAAGATTTTTATGTCCAACTAAGCTCATTACTGATAATGTAGCAACCTTTAAATCCAAGAGAATGATATATTTCTGCAACAAGTATCATATAACCCGGGGCCATTCCACAGCCTATTATCCTCAAGGAAATGGACTGGTAGAATCCTCAAACAAAATTCTAGTGAACATCATTAAAAAGTTGTTAGCGGATAATAAGAAAACATGGAATAAAGATTTAGTGAATTCCTTATGGGCAGATAGACTAACCACTGAGAAATCAATTGGTACCTCTCCCTACCAACTAGTTTATGGGATGGAAGCTATTTTTCCATCCTCCTTGGGAACACCAGTGATGAAGCTGCTTCAAGAGTTGCAGGTTGAACCAAATAGTATCCAAAGAAGAATCAACCAAACAATACATCTTCAACAAACCAAGGAGGAAGTATATATCAGGTCTCAAGTTGTGAAGGAAAGGATTAAAATGATTTTTGATAAGAGAACCAAGGCTGAAGATTTTTACCTTGGTGACAAAGTCCTAAAATGCGATTCAAGGAGGGAAGATAAAGGTAAACATGAGAAATTTGATTTCCTATGGAAAGGCCCATATGTCATTTATGCTTTTAGAGGTAATAATGCTTTCTTCCTAAGAGAAATGGATGGTACAAAAGCAGAAGGTGGACCAGTGAATGGTCAAATGCTCAAACACTATTTTGAACCTAACTACTGATTTTTACTTCCAATTGTACATATTTCATTTTTCTTCAAAGAGTTTAGTTTGGATTGGATGGTGATTTTTGAAGTTGAAGCCTAAAGAGAATGTCCTAAGCTTTAAGGATTTACTGTCAAAAGTATCAATAATGTAGAGGCATAGAGGATAATTTTGCAAGGTAACATCAACAACAATTCAAAGGCTACTAATCTACAAAATTCTTGACATTTCACTAGGAAATTACATCCCCAAGTGGAGCCACTATTAGGTTCCTATACCAATAGGAGTCATAATTTTGAATGACTAAGGTTGAGCCTTGTAATATTGTACATACCTTTGATTTCTGCAAATGTTTTCTATATTAAAAAATTAAAAAATGGAAAGAGGGTATGTCCTAAAAGAATAATCAAAGGACAAAAAGAATGAAAATAGGTCAAAAAATGAAATATATGAACCCCAAAAGACAAAAAGAGACCATGAAAGTGTGAAAGACAAAATGCCACTACTATTTACTTTTTATGCATAATAAATGATTGTTTGCAGCTTATTACTTATGCCACAATCCATGATAGTAAAAATGTTTAAACTTGGCTATTTCATACTTTTAATTTTATGTTTATAGGTAGTGAATAAATCTAACCAAACGGTGTAATCATGGCAAATCATTAGATAGGTAGAGTGAATAAAAGGAGCTCATCAGTTTAACCTGAGCCCTTGGAAGATATAAGGTTAGAATTTGATAGTTTATTTTGTAAAGAAAAGAAAAAGATTGATAAGGCTTTGCTAGCCTAAATGCACCCAATTAAAGTGAAGAAAAAATTGTATGCTGAGTGAGTGGGTAAGTAGTAGAAAGGTTGCAGAGATGTCATGTAATTGATACAAAAAGCACTTATGTCATTGTTCCAAATGAATCATTTAAATATGCATAAGTGGTAAAAAAAACAAAAGCAATGGTTCACAATTTGGTTTACTTAACATCCCCCCATTCATTTAACCCCCATGACACTCACTAACTTCCCTTCCATAATAAAAATATTAATACCTATAGTTTTTAAGTCAAAAATTCTCAGAGCATTTCTCTAACTTTTGGTGGGAGCAGACCCTCGACTTGATGACTTAAGAAGGAAATGTGTTAACTTCCCTTATGATTCATTCATCCCACTCACAAAACCCCTTTTCTGAAGGTTAAGTTCTTTTGCCTAGCGAAACCCCTTTATAAACATGTTTTATACAAAACACACCAAATAAATTTATCATAAAGTACTAAGGGTATGGAACGCACATAACATTTCATATACCTAAGCACAATACCCCTTCTACTCATTTCACTTCATATTAAATTTTTAATTAAATATATAAAAATCCTGAAAAACCCATTGTCCCGTATATATTTAACTCCCTCATATAAATTAACCCCACCCCTTAGTTTATCTATAAACTATGTTACTACCCCTTATCCTACAAAAAACATTAAAACCCTACCCTCAGTCCCTAATCCCTCATTACAGTCTGGCTTGATCCCCTAAACCTAGATTAGTCCTTAAACTAATCCTGAAACCACCGCAATTAAATCCCCAGGCCCCCCATTAAATCCCATCATTCACCCCCGCACAACTCCCATCTCCCGATCACTGTTGATCATCCCTCCTCCACATCCAATGCCCCACAAGCATATCGAGCTGGCCCAACATCCGCCCTTTACCCGCTCGATAAGGCGATTTTCCCCATGACCCCCGATGTTACGTGACAAATGCTGAATGGAATCAGGCGACCCCTCCCGAATACTGGCCGCACCACAAAAGAGGTGTGATGGACCTCCCAAATGACTTCCCCCTTTCAATCGAAAACCATCACTGTTCATGAATTAGTGAACCCGCCAAAATTAACCGGTTTTCCTATAAAATCCTAATTACCCCTCATTTCACTCTTTTCGTGCATTTGCCTTTGAGAACTCAGAAAGTCATTGCGACCCCTGAAAACATCCAAATTGCTCACAAACTCTGCCACTACTCCACAAAAGCTACAGACAGTCCAGCTCGTTCATCTTTTTCCTGAGATTTGCCCAAGTACCAATTCCACCAAGTCCACCTTTTTCCTGAGATTGTCAATATGTGCTATGATTTCTATGCCCCCAGTCACAAAACTATCATGTCTCATGACTAGAAGGTCCTTTTCACCATCACTACTGAGTCTATTAATGAAATGTTGCAGCTCCAACCAGGACCAAGCCTAACCCCAATCTCAATTGGAGACCTGTTGGACATGTATCCCAAACATAGCTCTGCAAAATTGGCCCAACTATTCCAAACCTTCATCAGAGAAGAGAGACACATACCTAAGGACTCCCCCCCATATGTAGCTGCTATTTTTTCTCCATGGGGCCAGAATATTGTATCCATGATATCCTATATTTTGCGGTACACCACTAGTGAATACATTGATGAGTTAATCCTTGCCTTCATGTCCATCTACACTCCAGGACAACCTCCTCCTATCATGTATGACTATGCCCAATTTATAGTTGATAGGATGCATGAGAAATTCCTTAGAATGAAAAATGAAATTGTTTTCAAGTACTCCTCAGTTTTATACCATACGTTATTATATTACCAACTTGATAAGTTCCCATTCACCCTTAAGAAACTAGACACCAAAGGTCAGCCCAACTCGGTCACTTTTTGGACCCCATTGATCCACCAATCTCAGTCTCCATAATCTTATTCTGATTTTGTGTATTTATTTGTACACACAGTCATGGCAATGTTGACTAGAAGCCCTCCTCCTAGAATTAGTCCAGAAATAAGGAGAGTCCTTCAATTGTCTAAACAGACCAAAGTGGGTGACTGGTACCTTTACCAGAACCATACATAAATTAGAATCTATGGTTGCATGCTAGCACCATACAAGCTACTAAGATACCTCCCAATGAGGTTGTTTGCATTAGAATACTATAGACAAATCATAAATGCAGATGAAGTAAACTTCATCAATGCCAAGAAGAAGGTCAATTTCAAAATAAAATACCAACTAGGCCCCTTCATATGCAACTCTAAGGAAGCAGGAAAAGAAGAAAACCTAATTCTGCAGAGGATGAAGTTCCAAAGAAGTTTTGTTTGGAGATATTATCCTTTGGAATTCATCACAAAGAAGAGACAAAAGGTCAAGCTAGGACCTTTCATCCACCATCCCATACCTAAAATAGAAGCATATGCAAATCAAATAGAATGGGTGGAGGGTACCCTAGTAGACCAAGACAGAACCAAAGTAGACATAGAGAATGCTCTAATTGATTTAGAAAAGTAGCTTGATGACAACTCTTTTCTGTAGGTACGAGAAGAACAAGAAAGAACCATGAGTACCCCTCCAACTATGCAGACTCCTCAGCATGAGGAGAAGAACCCAAAAAGAAATAGAGAAGGGGCTTCCACTTTAGGAATGACCACCTCTGATTTCCAACAGGAATCAAACAAGAGACAAAGGCTAAATCCTGCCTCTAAGCAAGAATATACTGAAGACTTAACTTATGTCACAAATACAGGAGCAGAAAGAAGTAGGCTTACCACTCCATCTAGAGGCATGCAAGAGCCTTCCACATCACAAACTTAGATGTTGGAAAGGCAGCTCAGTGTTGAAGTATCTTCCTTTAGAATTCCTGTTGACAAAGACCAAGATATCAAGGAAAGATATAAAGAAATCAAAGCTAGAAATGAGAGGCTGAAGGCCAAAACATATGCACAATACCTGAAGCTGACTCCTACCAATCAAACAAGGCTAATGTCAGCCTTTGACATTAAATATGGAAACCTGCAGATGACTTTTGTTAAACCTATAGCCCAGTAGCCAAAGATAGCATCAGATTTCAAAAGGGTAGATTTTGAAGTGTTGGCAAGGGATATTCATCCCATAGACCAGATTGAACTACACAAATAAGCTAGAGAGATGATATACTCCACCTTGACAGGTAAATCCATAGCTTCCCATCAGCTACATAACTCTCTGAACAACATCTCAGCACAGTTCCAGTTAGAGAAGGCCTCCTCACAGGCCAAGGATACTAGGATCAAGTCCTTAGAGGACTTAGTGATTGAATTGGGACACGATCCCAAGGATATAAAAGCTACATAGCAACTTATTAAGAAGAAAAATGATGATATAGCTACATTAAAGAAACAGCTAAAAATACTTCAACTGCAACATCCATAAACATTGGAAGTCATGGAAGCCTAGCAGGGGCATGAAGAACTAATGTAATTGGTCTTAAAATTGAATGATCAACTAAAAGAGACTGAAAATGAATTGGACGCTTTGATCCAATTAAAACAAGCAGATGTGGCCACTTCATCAACAAATGTTATCCCCACAGTCTCCACAGCAGTGCCATCTACACTAGCAACACCTTTGGCACCTACATCTCCACTTGCAACAACCTTGCGAGCAACAACATAGTCTACATCAACAGCAGGTGCATCACGAGAGAAAGTAGCAGAACTAGTCAAAGCCATGGAAGAGATGTCTATCTACGCTACTAAAATGAACACATTAAGAGAAAATGTTGCATGTTTTGAAACAGAATGCAAATTTGTCCAACTGAAGTAGAAACAAGAAGCAAAAAAGGCCCAGAGAATGGGTGAGAGAATCAAAATCCTAGAGAAGGATTTAACACTGGACAAACCAAGGAAATGTTGTGGGCCAATATCATTGATCTGTCAATGATATTTGGCCATCAATCCAATTTATTTTTGAACAAAGGGAGTTAGTAAAGATAGCTACACAAGCTATCCAGAAAGTGAAGGAGGAGTTGGGAGATAAGCCAGAAGATGCAAATAGACTCATCCACTTCCTCAACAACAAGAATAGATATGAGCTCCATGAACTAAATATAGAAGATTGGACTGCTACCATTTTAGAAATAAGCAAGGTCCTTTCCAAAAGGAACCTTATTGTTAATTTGGAAGAAAAGTGCCACAATATTCAGGTAGCCATTGATAGGTTCATGGCTAAATTCCAGATTTTGAAGGAGAAAGGTCTACCCAGTCCTATGGTTATCAATGAAAAAATCATGACAAAGTTGGACTATGGTCATAGTCTCAGAAAACTGGCTAAGGAACAAGCCAGTTCTTCATCCATAAAAGCCTTGCCAACAGACAAAGTGTTATATGACACATTTGATAACTTGTTTTTTCTTGAGCATGAGGTAAAATATTTGTTCCTCACCAAGCCCAATTTTTCCAAGTATAATGAAGCTGATGAAATCTAAAGGAGAATGGTGAATGTCAAATTACCAAATGTACAATGGTGGGAGACAATGACAGATTTACTGGGATAAATTTACTACACAGTAAAAACAGAACAACCAGGTAAAACAGGTAAAAACAACACAATAGGGTCAAAGAGTATCAGTTGAAAGATGAAAGTAAAGAAGACTCCAGCGTGAAACTCCACAACTGCAAGCCAGCATAAAGGGCTACACTTCAACAATAAAGGCCAGCACAACCATAATAAAAGGGACAGCATGAAACAGTTCATTAGTTGTCTCTATCTTCTTGCAAGAAGATATTTGTATTTCTTAGGTTAAATCTCAAGTTGTTTTGAGATATTTTTAATAATTTTTTGTATAAATACTTCACAATTTGAAGTTTGTAGGGTGGATTCCAAACATTTCTATAGACTTCTCATTCTTAAGTCTGAAATTCTATTGTATCAATGACTGGATCTGCTAGCTAGATTAAGGAATAAAGATCAGATATTTCACTGGATTCTTGTGTAAAGCAAAGTTCAAATAAGTATTCTCTATTGTTCAATGTTATTTTTATTTAAGGTTTTCCATAGTATTACTTGTATCTCTAAAAATCTGAATGCTATAACATGGAATGATATCTTAAAAATTGCTTAACTGCACTATGCTTTCACTGTTATGCATGTTTAATTTTTCTTCACTAGTCTAAGTTAAAAAATTCTTGGTTGCTCCTTAGTTTAGGTAGTTCCTTGTGATCTCTAGCAAAGAATTATTAATTGCCCTTTGTTCATGATTGTCCTCTATTCTTCATCTTAACCCCAATCTAAGGATTCCTAAGTGCTTTGTCACCCTGGTTAGGATCATTTCACCCATTCGACCTAAAGATTTGTGCTTTACTTTGTTAGCCTGCCCTGTGAACATTCCCTTTAATGAATTGATCCAGTTCTGCTATCCATTTGTTGACTCCATAGCCCAATGGCTTAAATACCTTTCTCTATCCATATATTCTGAGAATTCCACCACCCAACCTCCAATTCAAAACCAAAACCCCAATGAACATTAAGAACTAGCCTAAAATCCCAGAAAAGCAAAGCTAAATCATAAAGAGAGAGCCCTCTCTGAGTCATAGGTTGGCTAGATCCTATACTTAAAAGGTTGGTTTGTGGTTACCTTGGTTTCTTCCTTCTTCTGATAACTTCTAAGGAAAATTTTGAGTGATAACATGTATCACACACAAAAAAATGCACTGCGAAATTGGGCAGCAACGGATGCGAATTAGAGGAGGATAAGATGGGAGCCACAATGGTATGGAGGAGTGGTTATGCATTGGAGGTGAGTGTATATGTTCCACTACATGGTATTGACCTGGGACGTATGGTATCGACCTGGGACCTATGGAAACATATGGGAGGGAGGTATGATTGTCAGATATCCTAGATGCGCATTAGCATACAATGCTTGGAGTGATACAGTGTTTGGGAGATACAATGTATTCACTAATCTAGTTTGCATCACTGGAGGCTCCACGTTATGACTGGTAAGAGGTCCATGGAGCCATGAGAAACCGATGGATTGGTAGTCGAGGAATGTAACACTGGGAGTGTTGTATCGTAGTGTGACAGAGGTGGCAGAATGGAGAGTGGTATTGTAGGACTAGATGTGATATTATCGTATACCACGGTGGACCGGAGCCGATGCCAATAGTCAAGGTTGACTATGCATAGGTCGATTGTAAGGTGAGTCTAGTAATCTCTGGAAAAATGCATCGAGGTAGCATATGGAGTATGCGTGGTAACTAGGTAATAGCCAACAATGTTCAGGACTCGTCGGACCTCCATATGTTAACCAACAGCGTTCAGACCAGTGTTCAGGCAACATTCAGGCTTGGAATATTAAAAATGAATATCACAGTGTATGGAAGGTGGGTTTGGGTCTCAGGAGCAATGGCAAAGGTGTGAGTTTTAAAAAATAGGCAAAACATAGGTAGGAGGAAGTTACAAGGCAAGAGAGGGAAGCCAAAAATGGACCTAGCTCTGATATCATGTCAGGCCAAGAGGTAACTCCACAATGCAAATTGTGATTTTGCGTTAAGATTGCTTATGGATATATATGTTACACAGTAATTTGTCACTACTTTCACCCCAGTCCTTCTACTGTGTCATGTGTCCCAATGAAACATGCTCATACTGAACAAATGCTCTCTGATGTTGCCAAGTGACCCACTTTTCCTAATTTTTCTACCTCGTTGTGACTCTGGGCTTAATATACGTGATGAACAGTGGTTGTAAATAGTATGACCATGCTTCCAGCGTGGAAGTACATCTGTTTCCCGTGACGGTCCGATTTCATGCTCTGGCGTGTGGCTACTTGCTATCTTTAGCAACGGTCTGACTGGCTACATTTTTTGTTAGCGATGTCAGTGCTAAAGCTTAGTTATAAGCTCACGATGATCCAGATTGGGCGAATTCATTCCAACAGTCAGCCTTCTAGATGTCTCCAGACCTGGTTGTTGGCATAGTTTGTGTCACCCTTCCTCCTCTGCTATGGCAATTCTGTCATTTGTGCTACCTTCCTTGGGGATAAGCTCACTCTTCCACCTTTCATGGAGACTCCTTCTCCTATTTAAACACTCACCATTGCTATGATCAACTAGTTGGTAAATTCTTGGATTGAGCAGTGTTGTTAGTACTTTTGGGTTTGATAGATAGCTAGTGTGGGTGTGACAAGTGTGGGATTGTTGATAGCTTGTGGAAGGTTGTGAAGTGCCCTTAACTTTGTGTAAAACTTATGAGTCAGAGAGAACTTTGTATGTTGGGAGATCCATCTTCAAAGAGTGAATGCTTGAGAAATACACTAGTTGGACCCTTTGATAAGGCTTGTGATGTCAAGACTTTGGTTGTAAGCTTGCTCTTATTTCATTATTAATACAATCAATGATGTTTTCCTATGTCTTGTATGTAATTCACTTGATAGCTCATGACTTCTTGACTTTGTGAGTAAATATATCATTGTTGTTTTCCAATTACATGCTTTTTTCTATTTACATTGAGGAGAAGGAAGAGGAAGCTGGAGCAGCGCAATGGAACTCCATCGACCACCGGTTGAGGTAGGCCTCCAACTATGATTGTTTAAGGAAATTTTTTGTTGATCTGTCCTTGTTGTGACTAGACCCACTCTAGGGCTAGAGGGGTTGCCTCTGTCCACAAAGGGAACGCTTTCCTACATCACCAGTTGGCGACTCCATTGGGGAGTTTGGCCTATGTTCTTCTCTTGTTTGCTTTTTTTTTATTTTGATTTGGTCTCTCTTGAAGTTTGGGGATTAACTATTAGTCTTTTGAGTTTCCTAGGTTGATCTGTGAAATACCTCTATTTGATTGAAGGATTGACTAGTTTTGGTTTGGGAGTTTTTGTTCACCTGTCATTGTTTTGAACATCATCGTGGATAATAGGTTAACAGTCGCGCTGACGTCGTGCTCAATCTTTTGTAAAATCCTATGCATCGCTGAAAAACATCACACAGTCGCGACGACTGTCAAAATCGGTACGTCACGGTAAATACGTGTACTTCCATGACGTCGTCGCTCTATTGCTACAGCTAGTTCCTTATCAGCGTTAGTTGCTTGTGTATTCCCTACGAAGATTCCTGTAGAATTGTTTTTTTCAATTCTGCCTCCTGAATTCACCCATCCTATTGATCCCTAGCTTTTTCCTCTTGCTCAGTAGCTTTTTTTTTACTGTTTATGGTTAAGGCACTCTTTCGTTGGCTTTGTTGAATGAATCTTGCTTTTTTCCTGTGTGACCTAGTTTGTTCTTTCAAGTTCTTGAAATCAATTGGCTTGGTTGCTGGTTTTCCCAAGGTTTGTTTGCAACTTTCTTGTTGGTTTGATTAAACCTTCCCCATTGCTTGTTTCTGGTTGATTTTTAGTGACCGTTATTGAACCAATCTTTAGTCTTGATTCGATTTCTTTTCACTACCAAACATAGATCACAATTGTTTGGATTAACCGGTTTTTTCATGCTTGCTTGTTTGCTTCTTCTAAATTTAAAGACATCAAAATCAAAAGATTTCATTTATTTAGTATACGAAAGTGAAAGTGAATTTGCACTTCAAATTTGCATATTGGAAAGCGAATGATTAAATCTCTCATCATTAGTACCCGTGCACTTTAGCAATTGATGTCTGTGTGCATTGAGTGATTGCATTTGTTTATCTTGGTTTTCTTGGATTGGGAATGATCTCTCTACCCTCCTGTAGGGAGGTGTTCATTGAAGTAAAAGGATATTTTTCTCATTCTAGCTGCATCCTAGGATTTGTTGTATACAGACGGTAAGGCCTGAAAACTGATAATTCAAGATCATCTCTAAAATGAACTAGACAAACCTAACAATGCATTGGAACATAACACACACTATTTAGAGGTCTAGGCTAGAGACGTGCTCTGGTGTCGTTAAACCTAGTCGCTATTGCTTTCACTCAAGGTTGGGTGATTCCTCCTTCTGTGACTCAATAGTGGTCTAGTATGGAATTGTGCTCCCATGTACCATTGAGTATATGTTGAGAGACCCCACTACATTATCATTCTATATCCCTAGGAAGCCGTGTCTGCCGCCTTGCAAACCGTAACGCACCGAACACAGCATTTGGGAAGATTGACTACTATACAGAAAGTCCTTGGTTTTCATACGACTGCCAAGGTGTATATGCAATTTTACGGGTTGTTTGGTAAACCTTTTTCCTAGTTCTCTAGAGTAGTCACTTTCATTCCTTTTCGGACTCCCTAAAAGAAAAGGTCCATTTGAGCACTTGTCACTTCAGGCTTATTAAATATTCGAAGGCGACTAGAGTCATATTTCCGTCCTTTTCTCGACTCTTTAAAAATGAAAAGGTCAAGTTCTGTTCCTGTGTCTTAAAATTTATTCGACCACATTCACATTTACCCAGTTAGATCTTGTTTGCATTTTAGTTTCTGTAGGATTCTTTCTCATTAGTATTCCAAGGATTTTGAATTGAATGATCCTGGCAGAATCATTGATCCCGTCTCCCATTCCAACCAACCAAGGATATCCATCTTCTATCACTCCCGAGGTACCGGGTGTTAGTGATACTCTTCCTGTCATCCCAAGTATCCAACCACTTAACTCTCATGCTCCAGAGTACGAGTCTTACAACATTCATTGGAACCCCATTTGGGAGCCTTACGAAGGAGATATTCCCGTTACTCCTCCCAGTGTTTCGATCCCAATGTCTTCTTCTGACATGGATGACACATCCCCCATCACAAGTGAAGAGTCCTTTGTGATGAGCGGTGAAATTCGTATCCCAATGAAAACTTCACCCTTCCGTGTCACCCCTCTCGATGTCACATTGCCTTTATGCTATAAGGCTTTGAAGGATATTATGGGTTCTCGAACTGCCCTTACGGGCTCCATGTGGTCTCGTACCGTCAC
Organism: Pinus tabuliformis; assembly: GCA_031772625.1. Taxonomy (NCBI): domain Eukaryota; kingdom Viridiplantae; phylum Streptophyta; class Pinopsida; order Pinales; family Pinaceae; genus Pinus; species Pinus tabuliformis. The sequence goes on from CM062815.1 coordinate 872,535,379, forward strand.
TCCGACCTCGGAGCCTTTTACTCCTCAAATTCACAATGTGTCTGTCACCTCAGTCTCGACTATTCCAACTGTCTATGTGGCTTCTTCAGCCCCTTTTGTTAGTTCCGTCACTGCATCCTCAGTTGTGACTACTGTCGCTGGACCTTCATCCGGACCGGCGAATAGTGGCCCATCGACATCTACATACAGAGTTGTTGATTCTACACTAAGTGCCTCACCTTCTTCTGGTTCCATTCTAGTAGGGGGGGCATACGATCAATATTTAAAAGATCTTCGGAATCCAGACCCCCAAAATCTGTTTCATTATTACGATTCCAGAGGAGATCATAATTATTACCCCGGACCTATGCCATCTCAACCTGCGGTTCAGATCTCGGTTCCTTTGTTCGTTGCTTGGGGTACCACTACTTATCATGGTGGCCAAGCACCACCTGCCAATTTTCAAGGACCACCCTATCAACGTTAGTCGTCTTATGTGAAGCCCTCTAATGGATAGCAGTATTACAAACAACCTTATCTAGGGCAACCTGGAGGCCCACAAGGATAACCCTTCAGGGACAACTTTTGGCCTCTAGTGGTTCATCTTTTACCTATTTTGGGCAACCTTCTGGTAATCCAGGAAAACCTTACATACAACAAGGCCAACCTGGTGTCCAACAAGGCTACCCTTCTAGGAAAGTTGGTCAGCCTTATGTTCAGTAAGGCCAACCCACTGTCCAATCTAGTCAACCGTTTGGACAAATTGGTCAGCCTCAAATCCAATCAGGCTAACCAACTGTATAATCTACTCAGCCATCTGGCCAATCAGGACAACCCTCAGTTTTACAAGGACAACCCAATACCCAGCAAACTCAACCTTCTGGGCAATGGGTCAACCTCAATCTCAACTAGGTCAAACTTCTAGCCAGATGACTCAGCCTTAGTTCTCTAAAGGACATCCATCTGGGCCTGCTCAACCGAGCACTCAAATGATTGTTGCTTCTCAAACTCCACCCAGTTTTCAGCCCTATTCTAGGCTCTAGACCCAATCCGGTCCTCAAATGCAGGTTGGATCCCAATCTCAACCTGCTTATCAAATGCAGCCTAGCTCCTAAGCTCAGTTTGGAGCCCAGCTGCCTTATGGTTTCCAACAATCCTAATGGCAAATCTAATTTTCCCTGTACCAAAATTATCAACAACTGCAGGTGAGTCCTTACTAGAAATACCAGCAACCATATGTTACTCCAACAGTCCAAGTTGGTAATCAATGGAATGCTGGGGGGCAGATCCAGGGTTAGTCGTCCAATTACAGCTATAACCCGTATGGAAAAAATCCCTATAGACAAAACGCTTCTGGTCCAAATCTGTCCGGACAAAATCAATGGGGGAAACAAGCAGCTAGGTGGAACTCTGGTGCTACCTCCTACCTATGGCCTCAGATGTCCTTTAACCGTCAATTAGCCTTTTTAGCAACGTTGGAGTTACCGAATGTGTCCAAACTGACAAATGATCCTATTCTTCATAATCTGTATTGGCCACTGGTTCCAACTAAGATTCCCGGTGATTGTCCCAAGTTTGACAGTAAAGCTGGAGAAGATCCCCAAGCCCACTTCATGACTTATCATCTATGGTGTTCATCAAATTCGTGGCTTGATGATTCAATCCGGCTCCGCCTTTTTCAATGGACCCTCACTGGCTCTGCTGCTAAATGGTATATTGAGTTAGCTCACGGATCTTTTCAGGACATCAACTCATTGGCTATGGAATTTTTAACTCATTTTCATTTGCTGATTCGATATGAGATGGGCACACATCTCCTGACATCCTTAAAAAAAACAACAGCTATGCATATCTTTGATCATATCCATAAATGGAGACGGTGTCACCGTTTGATTAAGTTTTGGATTCCCGATCAGCTTCTAACCGACTGGTTCACGACCTCATTTGTCAGTCCGATAGCGTGGGACATTGCTATGGGGGCATGTGTAGCTGAAGAGTAGGCTATTTCGCATGCTCAGTACCTTGACTCGGTTTATTCCCAGTCCGATATGCTATATGATTATTTGCTTGATGCCCTGAGGCTCAAAACTTCCAAAGTCCCACCAACACCATCTATTGACGGCGTCATCGATTCTCTCAATACGTCCTCTAAGAAATCTTCCACAAACCCTAGGAAGCAGAAGCAAAACGCTTCGAATGATAACACTTCTTAGGCCGCATCCAATTCTGGCAATACTTCTGAGGTTAACACCGTCCAGTCCACCATGGCGGACAAAACCTCGAAAGGAAAGAAGAAGGGAAAAGGAAAGAATAAAGTTGATCAACCGAAGCACGATTCCCCTAAACCTCCACCCGAAGAAGGTTCCAAATGCAAGCCTAAGTATCCTTGCCTTATCTGCGATGAGGATCAGTATACCAAATATTTCCCAAGGTGGTTTGAAGTTAGTCGTTTGTTGAAGGTGTTGGAAATAATACTGAGAGGGGGGGTGAATCAGTATTATCTAGCAAATTAATAAATCTTCCTTATTTGATCTTTGAATTATTTTTGCATGTTAGTACCATAAAATAATGAGCATGAAAAACAGATAGTCACATCAAAGAACACAAGATGTAAGGTGGAAACCCAATGTGGGTGAAAACCACCTGCTGCAATATGGCTCTATCTTCTTTCAATTTAGAAACTTCTTTTACAATGATTTTGTACTGGTGCAGTCCTTTACCAGTACGCAAGCTGCAACCTGCAGAGAGCTACAACTCTCTCTCTCGTTTTCCAGTCTACTCCTGGAAGGGAGCTACAACCCCCTACTTCTTTTCATAAAGCATCAGATGATCAACAAGTACATAACAGTTACAGATTACTACAGATATCAGATCAGCAATAACAGAATTAACCCAGAACACCTTATCAACAGAGAAATATAATCAACAGAACAGAGACGCAGTTTTCCCTTCTGTGGCCTGCGACCAGACGCAGTTAACCTTCTGCTGCCTTGCGTGCCCACGCACTGTTCCTTCAACTGTGCTGCGTCTTTTTCTACAGGGACGCACCCAAAAACACTATCGCGCCGCGTCCTGTTAACCCAAGGACGCACCCAGAGATACTATCGCGCCGCCCCTTTTACCTCAGGGACGCACCTGAACCTTGTCTGTCCTGCGTCCCCACGCAGATCTCCCGTTACTGAGCTGCGTCTCGGACGCACCTGAGCCACGTCTGCCCTGCATCCCCACGCAGGTCTCTCTCTGCTGCGCTGCGTCCCGGTGCACTTGCCCTTCACTGAACCTGCGTCCTTTCAGATATAAATGATATGAAGACTTCAGGACTAACCCAAACAGTCAGATCTACAGATCTGATCATGCGCCGTGGAGATCACAGTCCATTAGAAGATTCGCCCTCTTAGATCTGGACTAGATCTCACCAAATAAGATATTCAACCAAAGACAATGAATCATCCAAATGAATTCCTTTGCTTTATATAGGCAAGCTCCTCCTCAAAAAATGGAACAATACCATGAGCCGACACCATAGAAACACAAAACCGTCGGCTAGATACCACGCAAGAAGCCCCCACGTGCTTTTTCTCTACCTTGAAATGTGTGCACTGGGTGGACGCACCCCCTGAACGGTTGGCCTGCGTCCTTGGACGCGGGTTCTGCATGGTATACCTGCGGGGACGCACTTTCTGAACCGATTGCCTGCGTCCTTCTTAATTTTCAACAAACTGAGAGCCTTACCACTGGAGTTGCCATCAAGTACAACATCTGTAACATACAGTCATACCAGAAAACATAATGCCAACAATCTCCCCCTTTGGACTTGATGGCAACCTCACAAACTTCAGCTTCATTCTCCCCCTTTGACATCAAGGGCAAAGGGTATGCTCCCCCTAAGCTCATGCTCCCCCTGAATATGAACCAGATCTGCAGCAATGTACCACCATGAAAGAGATAGAGACATATTGCAGCTATTTCCAAGATCTCCTTCTCCATAATGCCAACAATGCATTATGTGCTCCCCCTGAGCCTGTACCACCAATAAGAAGAGGTTCAACAAGATGATGCATCGACAACCCCCAGCTTTTTCCTGAGGTATTCAAACGTGTCCCTGGGCAATGGTTTGGTAAGAATATCAGCAACTTGTTCCTTGGAAGGAACATACTCCAACTTGACTTTTTGTTCAAGCACTTGTTCCCGGAGAAAATGGTACTTGATTGGTATGTGCTTGGTTTTTGAATGCATAACCGGATTCTTTGATATGCTGATTGCACTTGTGTTATCACATAAGATGGGAATAGGTGGTGTACAAGTGATTTGAAAATCCTGCAAAGTCTGCATCATCCAAAGGAGTTGAGTGCAACAAGATGCAGCAGCAACATATTCCGCTTCAGCTGTAGACAAGGCAATCGAACTCTGTTTCTTGCTGAACCAAGATACCAGTCTGGAACCCATAAAGAATGCACCACCACTTGTGCTTTTCCTGTCATCCACGCTTCCGGCCCAATCTGCATCTGTATAAGCATGAAGAGTAAGATCTGTATCTCTAGGATACCATAAGCCATAATTTTGAGTCCCTTGAAGATATTTGAAAATTCTCCTTACTGCCTGAAGATGAGTCTCCTTCGGATTTTCCTGAAATCTTCCAACTATTCCAACTGCATGCATGATGTCTGGTCGGGTACCTGTCAAATATAGTAAACTTCCAATCATAGATCTGTAGGTTGGTTGATGTACTGCTGCAGATTCATCATTTGCACTGAGACTACATCCTGTGACCATGGGTGTACATACTGGTTTTGCATCTTCCATGCCATATTTCTTCAAAATCTGCTTGAGATACTTGGTTTGAGATAAAAAGATTCCTCCTTCCTTTTGTTGGATTTGTAAACCAAGGAAATATGTCAATTCTCCTAGCAAGGACATTTCAAATTCTTTCTGCATGACCGAGGCAAAGCTTTGACTCATAGCTTCTTCATTGCTGCCAAAAATAATGTCATCTACATACACAACAAGTATTAGCAATTTGTCATTTTCAACTTTTATATACAGATTGCTATCTGCTGAACCTTTTGAGAAACCTTGTTGATGAAGATATTTGTCCAACCGGTAGTACCAAGCCCTTGGAGCTTGTTTGAGACCATAGAGAGCCTTTTTCAATCGGCATACAAGATTTGGATCATTTCCAAGAATGAACCCATCTGGCTGTTCAATGTACACTTCTTCTTCCAAGTCTCCATTCAGAAAGGCTGATTTCACGTCCATTTGAAATACTTTGAAGTTTTGAAAACTTGAGAGAGCAAGGAACATTCGAATGGCCTCAAGTCTTGCAACAGGAGCAAAAGTTTCTTCAAAGTCTATTCCTTCTTGCTGCGCATACCCTTTACAAACAAGTCTGGCTTTGTTTCTAATTACTTCTCCATTTTCATTCAACTTATTTTTGAAGACCCATTTTGTTCCGATAACATTCTTATCCTTTGGTCTAGGAACTAGCTCCCAAGTGTTGTTCTTTTCAATTTGCTCAAGTTCTTCATTCATTGCTTTCACCCAACATTCATCTTTGCATGCTTCTTTCACATTTTGTGGTTCAGTAGAGGAGAGTAATGCCAAATATCTTGAGGCTTCTGCAACTGTTCTTCTTGTTTGTACACCTACTTCTTTCTGCCCCACAATCTGAGATTCTGGATGATTCTTCTGAACATATCTGGATGGAGTTTTCTCTTCTATTCTTGTCTGCTCCTCTGGTTCTTCTTGAGGTTCTCCTTGGGGTTCTTCTTCTTCATCATTCTGTCTTTGAGGGTAGCCTTCATCTTCTTCTATATCTTCATGATGTACTTTTCTAGGAATATATCCCTTCTCATCAACCACTACATCAATGCTGTCAACAATTCTGCAAAGTCTTTTATTGTAGCATTTGTATGCTTTGCTATGTGGAGAATAGCCAAGAAGAATGCCTTCATCTGCTCTAGGTTCAAGTTTGCCAAGCTGCTCATCAGTATTCTTGATATAGCATTTGCTCCCAAAGATTTTGAAGTGCTTTACCGAAGGCGTTTTACCACTCCAGAGCTCATGAGGAGTTTGAGTGCTGTTCACCCAGACATTTGTCTTGTTGAGAATAATAACCGCAGCATGTGCAGCTTCACCCCAGAAAGTTGCGAGAGTTCCTGATTCATCAAGCATAGCACGAGCCATTTGTTGGATTGTTCTGTTCATTCTTTCAACAACTCCATTTTTCTGAGGAGTTCTAGCTGTAGAGAATTCTCTCCTTATCCCATGTTCATCACAGAAATCGAAAAATTCATTTGAAGTAAATTCCCCACCTCTGTCGGATCTGAGGCACTTAATTTTGTGACCTGATTCATTTTCAACCAAGGCTTTGAAGGACTTGAATTTTTCGAATGCTTCATCTTTGTGCTTCATAAGTCCTAACCAGACAAACCTGGAGAAATCGTCAATAAATAATATCAAGTATTCCTCTCCTCTAGGTGTTCTTTTCCTGAATGGACCACATGTATCTGTATGTACTAGCTCAAGAGGCATGCTAGCTGATCCTTCTTTCTCTGGAAAGTTAGTCCTGGTTTGTTTTCCAAACTGACATGATCTGCATATGGTGTTGTCAGGAATTTTGATATCTGGAAGATCGCGAACTGCCTGATATTTGCATGCTTTCCTTATTTGTGAGAAGCTTAGATGTCCCAACCTTCGATGCCATAACCAGTGCTCTTCATCCTTGCTTAGATAGCATTGTTGTTGTCCTTCTTCAAATATGTACAGATTATTTGGAGTTCTTTTGCCTTTGAGTACTGTTTTACCTGTATCAAGATTACGAACGAGACATCCATCTGATCTGAAAATAACCTCGGTTCTTTGATCACACATCTGGCTGACACTTAGTAGATTATGCTTCAATCCATCAACATACAAAACATTTCCAGCCTTGACCTTTTCTTTTAAAGGAGCAATACCTTTTCCTTTTATAGTTGCAGGAGTATCATTTCCAAAAGAAACTTTCTTTCCTTTTTCTAAAGTAGAATAAGATTCAAGTTTTTCTTTATCACCTGTCATATGTTTCGAACATCCACTGTCAATGTACCATAGATTTTCCTGTCCTTCTGCATAAAATGCTATCCCACATCTTTCTGTTTGAGGTTCCTTTATTCTCCATGTTTTGGTGCTTGTGGCTTGTTCCTTTTTCCCTTCTTGTTCCTTTTTCTCTTGAAACCTGCTCCTGCATTCAGAGTCTTCATGACCAAAATTATTGCAAATAGAACATTCAACTTCATTTTCAAGAGCCGAAAAGTTGTTATAGGTCCTTTTTGTAATCATACTTCTTTGTTTTTGAGCTTCCCTAGTCATGATTGTTTTATATGCAACACATTGAGCTGCTTTGTGACCAAAGTTATGGCAAGAAAAGCATTGTCCATTGAAGAAGCTTCTGCGGTTATTGAATCTACCAGCCAACTGATTGTAATTTCTATTTTCATCTATTCTTGAACCAAACTGAGAAGATTTTACCTGTGGCTGGTTGTAGCTTTTGTTCACCCTTAAGATGGATTGCCCCTGATAGTTTCTGTTTGTAATTCGTCCCTGCTTTACCTGATTATCTTCATTGTTCTTTTGTTCATTTCTTCTTGCTGCATCAAGATAACTTTTTGAGGTGGATGCTTGAGAGGTTTCTCCTTTATAGCCCAAACCTGTCTTGTTTAGAGGAGACCGCTGCACATTGATAATCTCATCCAAAGTTTCAGATCCTTTGACAAACTTAAGATTAATAGCTTTTGTTTTCTCAATTTCTTTTCTGAGACCAACAATTTCACCTTCTAGTTTTTCAAGATGTTTTTCCTTTTCATCAATTTGAAATTGTAGAGTATCAATGATCACATTCTTTTCTTCTATACATCTCTTGAGTCTAGTAATTTCATCATAGAGATTATCCACATCTACAGCATCCTCATAATCATCATCTTCAAATGCCATTAACAGCGTATATTTATTACCTTGTTCATCTTCATCACTGTTTGATAAGCCATCACTATCTTCATGGGTGTAGTAGCTTTTCTTATTTGCACTTTGTTTCTTGTTCCATCTAGCAGGTTCCTTTCCTTTATCCTTGTAAGGACATTTTGCAGCATAATGACCTACTCTTCCACAAGCAAAGCATTTGAAAGGTAGCTTACCTCTGAACCTTCCAGAACCCCTTTGAAGATTTCTGACAAAATTTGATTCTTCTTCCTCTTCTTCTGGAACATGTCTTGCTTCATAGTAATCTTCTTTGCCTGATGCCTTAAAAGCAGCTTCCCTTCTGTCTGATGGACCTCCCTTTCTCATTTCATAAGCAGTTAGAATTCCATGTAGCTGAGACATAGTGAGAACACGGAGATTTTCCTTTTCTTCTATTGCAGATACTTTAGATTCAAACTTGGGGGATAATGATCTTAGAATCTTTTGAACTACTATAGCCTCTTTTATTTCTTCACCCAAATTTTTCATACAATTAACAATCTCATCTACCCGAAGAAAATAATTAGCCACACTTTCATCATTATACATCTTGAGAGTCTCATATTGAATCCTGAGAGTTTGAAGTTTAGCTTGTTTTACCTGTTCATCTCCTTCATAGCTCGTGACCATTTTGTCCCAAATCTCTTTTGCTGATTTGAAGTGCATTACCTTCATGAATTCTGTTTGGGATATACTTCCTAATAGAGTACTGACTGCTTTTGCATTTGTTTCATACTTCTTTTTCTCAGCTGGATCTGTAGGAGTAGCTGAAGGAAAAGCATAGCCTGTTTCTACAATGTCCCAAACTTCTGTACCAAGAGATTGAAGATATGCAGTAACTCTTACCTTCCAATAATTGAAGTTTGTCCCATCAAAAATCGGTGGCCTGATTGATGCTTCTCTCTCATAGTTGCTCATGATGAACGATCTACCTTCAAGCGATCAAGCTTCTCTGAAGGACCGGCTCTGATACCAATTGTTGGAAATAATACTGAGAGGGGGGTGAATCAGTATTATCTAGCAAATTAATAAATCTTCCTTATTTGATCTTTGAATTATTTTTGCATGTTAGTACCATAAAATAATGAGCATGAAAAACAGATAGTCACATCAAAGAACACAAGATGTAAGGTGGAAACCCAATGTGGGTGAAAACCACCTGCTGCAATTTGTCTCTATCTTCTTTCAATTTAGAAACTTCTTTTACAATGATTTTGTACTGGTGCAGTCCTTTACCAGTACGCAGGCTGCAACCTGCAGAGAGCTACAACTCTCTCTCTCGTTTTCCAGTCTACTCCTGGAAGGGAGCTACAACCCCCTACTTCTTTTCATAAAGCATCAGATGATCAACAAGTACATAACAGTTACAGATTACTACAGATATCAGATCAGCAATAACAGAATTAACCCAGAACACCTTATCAACAGAGAAATATAATCAATAGAACAGAGACGCAGTTTTCCCTTCTGTGGCCTGCGACCAGACGCAGTTAACCTTCTGCTGCCTTGCGTGCCCACGCACTGTTCCTTCAACTGTGCTGCGTCTTTTTCTACAGGGACGCACCCAAAAACACTATCGCGCCGCGTCCTGTTAACCCAAGGACGCACCCAGAGATACTATCGCGCCGCGCCTTTTACCTCAGGGATGCACCTGAACCTTGTCTGTCCTGCGTCCCCACGCAGATCTCCCGTTACTGAGCTGCGTCCCGGACGCACCTGAGCCACGTCTGCCCTACGTCCCCACGCAGGTCTCTCTCTGCTGCGCTGCATCCCGGCGCACTTGCCCTTCACTGAACCTGCATCCTTTCAGATATAAATGATATGAAGACTTCAGGACTAACCCAAACAGTCAGATCTACAGATCTGATCATGCGCCTTGGAGATCACAGTCCATTAGAAGATTCGCCCTCTTAGATCTGGACTAGATCTCACCAAATAAGATATTCAACCAAAGACAATGAATCATCAAAATGAATTCCTTTGCTTTATATAGGCAAGCTCCTCCTCAAAACATGGAACAATACCACGAGCCGACACCATAGAAACACAAAACCGTCAGCTAGATACCACGCAAGAAGCCCCCACGTGCTTTTTCTCTGCCTTGAAATGTGTGCACTGGGTGGACGCACCCCCTGAACGGTTGGCCTGCGTCCTTGGACGCGGGTTCTGCATGGTATACCTGCGGGGACGCACTTTCTGAACCGATTGCCTGCGTCCTTCTTAATTTTCAACAAACTGAGAGCCTTACCACTGGAGTTGCCATCAAGTACAACATCTGTAACATACAGTCATACCAGAAAACATAATGCCAATAGAAGGGTGCCCCCGACACTCCTACCGTGCTCAATGAGCCTTTTCCCTTATAGCAAATGCAAATGGTGGCTAATCCATCTCAATCCTCTTCTCCCTTTGGTTCTCAGGTATTTATGGTTGGGAAGGTTCCTATCCACGTTAGTACTCGGGAAAAAGAGTGTCATTCGCCTACTGGGAAGGAGCTTGAGGTCCCCTCTAGCGCTCCTCCATCCAGTTCTAGTCCCCTCCATATCGAGAGACCTAGCACTGAAATGCCCATCTGACCCGCTCCTAAAGGGGTACTTCGAAAGTCTTCTTACAACACTAATGCTCGTGTTGCTCATCACTATAGCATCGTTGAGGACTTAGCCCAAGCTCCATCAGCTATGTCCACATTAGAAGTCCTCCAAAGCTGCCCCTCCCAGAGGAAGTCCTTGCTATTGGCCATCTGTGGCATTGACCCAACCGACTCAGATTTGATTACTTTTTACCTAGATAGTCATGTACAAAGACTGCATCACCAAATCTCCTTCCTTATTCAAGTCATCGTCAACTCTAAAACGATTCATCGTACGATCATTGACAAAGCTGCTTCTACTTACATTATGTATGTTGCTTGTTGGAAGGCTATTGGTTCTCTAACTCTAAGCCAGTCTCCTATGACCTTGGAGGCCTTTGATGGGAGAGAGTCGCGTCCTTATGGTATACTCCAATGCTTTCCAATCACTTTGGAAGGGAATACGGTTGAAGTGGAGGTCGAAGTTGTCGATTCCAATTTAACTTACAACCTCCTTTTAGGATGAAGCTGGATTTATGCCATGCGAGCCGTGGCTTCATCTCTATTTCGTGTCATTCATTTTCTTCATCAGGGGAAGATCGTCACCTTAGACCAGTTGTCCTTCTTTTCCTCCTCCTCTTCCGATGGCAACATGTCTTTTGTGGAGCATACCTCCGTTCCATGTGAGAGTGTGGGAGCTGGACTCTTTAAATATCCTGCCCTTATGGGTGTTTTTTCACTCCCGCCTCCCAACGTCGCTCCTATTAATATGATTTTTGTTTGCTCTGATGCTTGGGTTCTTCCCCTCGCTGATCAAATAGAATCTTGGGGTGATGAGATGCCGTTGAGTCCTGCCAAGCTCAACTACGTCGAAATTGTTTCTACATCGGCTCCACCCTCTGAATCTGCTCCTTCGAGTAGAGCTCTCGACTCGTACTCTCGATCCCCTTGGCTTGGAGATGGTGCTTCTTTAGACCCTTTAAAGGAAATCTTTCCTACTGATGAAGTGATTATTGAGACCATGTCTTATGAGGAACCCCCTTGGTCTGATCATCACCATCGTTTCTCGTTTCTCCCTACCCACCGGGAAATGCTTACTTGTCTCGAGCGGTTTGCTCCTTATCTCCCATCCCAACCCCTTCAGAAACCCATCCAAGTTCATCAAGTGTCTTCTTAAGGGAACATGGGAAACATCATGCAAACTCAGCCAATTGACATCTCTGTTAAACTAGGGATTGTCGAGCACATCCATGTCGGAGTAACTTGTACTCCGGAGAAGATTCAACTTTATACTGATCTTTTTCGCGAATTCCATGATGTGTTTGCTTGGTCTTATGAAGAGATGTCCAGCATCGATCCTAGCATCATGGTGCATGAGATACCTACATACCCGAGTGACAAACCTATTCGGCAGCATCTATGCCCCGTGCACCCTCGAAAGGCCACAACTATTAAAGCAGAAGTTGAAAAGATTCTTAAAGCTAGTTTTATTTACCCCATCCCACTCACAGATTGGGTCTTTAATATTGTCCCTGTGACTAAAAAATAGGGCAACATCAGGGTATGTGTTGATTATCGTGATATTAATCAGGCCTGTCCCAAAGATAACTACACTACAACCTTCATTGACCAGCTCATTGATGAGTGTGCCAGGAGTGAAATATACTCATTCATGGATGGCTTTTCTGGTTATAACCAAATTAATATTTTGCCTACAGATAAACACAAGACTGCCTTTATCTATCCATGGGGCACTTTCGCTTATAAAAAGCTCCCATTCGGTTTAAAAAATGTCGGTGCCACCTTCCAGCGTGCAATGTCTTATGCGTTTCATGATATTTGAAACATTGTGCAGCCTTACCTGGATGACCTTCTGGCTCATTCAGCGAAGCGCCAGGACCATCCAGCTCACCTTCGCGAAATTTTCCTCCGCTGTCAACACTATTGTATCTGGTTTAATCCGCATAAGTGTGTCTTCTGCGTTGAGTCAGGCAGACTTCTCAGGTTCATCATCTCCCAAGAGGGTATCTGTCTCGATCCCCTTAAAGTCGAAGCCATCCTGAATCTCCCTCCCCCTGCTTCTTTGCAGCAATTGTAGAGTTTGCAGGGTAAAGCAAATTCTTTACGACGATTCATTCCGAATTATGCCAAAGTGGCAAAAGGCTATACGCTTTTATTAAAGCGGGATACCCCTTTTCTTTGGGATGCCACTGCACAAGAGTCATTCGAGCACCTCAAGGCTCTCCTTATTTCTGCTCTATTGTTGCGTCCCCTTGATTATCATCGTGACTACACTCTGTATTTAGCCACTGCCGATACCACTATTGGCATGGTTCTAGTTCAAGATGATGATGATGGCGCTCAGCATGTCATTTATTATGTCAGACATAATCTGCTTGATACGAAAACTCGTTATGCCTATGTCGAGAAGTTGGCATTGGTCGCCGTTTGTGCCGTCCAACGCTTCCGCCATTATATCTTATTGTGCACCACGAAGGTGATTTCTGATTGCAACCCAATGATGTACATCTTGTCACGTTAGTTACTGGGTGGCAAATACTCAAAGTGGATTGTCATCCTCCAAGAGTTCGACTTGGATTTTACCACTACCAAGTCTAAGAAGTCCCTCGTTTTTGCTGAGTTTCTTTGCTCTCTTCCATCTGTTACCACACCCTCTCGGTTAGAGGACCATATTCTGGATGAAACTCTATTCTTAATTAGTACCCTCGATCCTTGGTACGGGGATATTATTGTCTATCTATAGATGTCCTATTTTCATCCCGATTTTTCCAAGGATGCTCGGTGACAGATTCTCCATCATTCTCAACCCTATAGCATTATTGGGGACACTTTGTACCATCTCGGCACCGACTGTGTTCTCCGCCAATGCTTAACATTTGACGAAGCTGAATGAGTTCAAAATGATTGCCATTCTGGCACCTGTGGTGGTCATATGTCTGGATATCCTACTGCTCAAAAGATCCTCCGTGCTGGTTAATTTTGGTCCTCCAACTTCAAGGATTGCATTCTTGTTGTCTGCTCTTGTCATGAGTGCCAAATCTACCAATGGAAGATGCGCACGCCTTCCGCTCCATTGCACCCTGTCATTACCGTCAACCCTTTTTCCAAATAGGGCATTGATTATATGACCTATAACCCCCACTCGGCCGGGGGGCATGGGTATATCATCATTGTCGTTGATTATTTCATAAAATGGGTCGAGGTGATGCCTACACTATCTAAAGACAGTCACACAACGGCGCAACTTTTTTTTAATCATGTTATCTCATGGTTCAGAGTCCCTTAGGCTATCGTCACTGATCACGACAAACATTTCCGTAATCATATGATGACTGAGTTAACAACCCAGCTAGGCTTGTGGCATGATAGCTCGACATCGTACTATCCTCAGGCCAATGGCCAAGTAGAAGCCATCAACAAAGTTCTAGTTACGATGCTTCAACGCACCATTGGCATGCACAAGTCCAACTAGCACTTGATGTTGTTCTCCACCCTATGGGCCTACCGAACTTCAGTGAAGGATGCCACCGGGTTCACACCGTTCTAATTGGTTTATGATCTCCAGGCTACCCTTCCGATTGAGTGTGAGATCCCTTCTCTGAAATTAGCCATCGAATTACTCCCCAACACTACTCCAGTAGAAGAACATCTTCTCTATCTAGAGCGACTAGACGAGACCCATTGACTAGCCTCTCTAGCCATTGAAGCATAGAAGAAGAGAGTGAAAACTCACTTCGATCATACTGTCCATCCTCGTTCTTTCATTGAAGGAGATTTAGTCCTACTCTATGATCAAGCAAATGATAAGCTGGGGGCAGGCAAATTTGAGCCCATGTGGCATGGGCCTTATATTGTAAAGCGAGTTTTGTAAAAAGGGGCCTATGAGCTGATTGATTATTAAGAGAACCCTCTAGATAAGCCCCAAAATGGGCTTTATCTAAAAAAATATTATGCATGAACCCCATGCACTCTGATTTGTACATACATGTGTTTTCAGCAGGTGTGTTGTGTGTGTGTTTTCATGTTTGGCTTGGTGTGTAGGTATAATTGCCGCTTGTTGTGTCTTTTGCTTCTTGTGCAGATGTCTGGTACACCTTAAATTTCTTTTTCTGATGGTTCTTGCAGTAGTACCCGCAACCTTTATTCTGTGGCATGGGTGATCTACGAGCCTCACGGTGAGTTAGTAGACCTTCAAGGTGTTTGTCTAGGTTGCACCACAAACAATGTCGCTGAATATAGTGTTGTTATTGAGTTACTGACCGAGGCTATCAACCTCGGTATCCGTACATTGGTTGTGAATCTGGATTCTCAGCTTGTTGTCCACCAGCTTAATGGGCGTTATTCCATCAGAGACCATTGGATTTTAAGGTTGTATTTACATTTTAAATTGTTATAAAGGAATTTTGTTTTTATTACATATCAACAAATTCCAAAAAGATCAAACATGTTAACTGATGCATTAGAAAACCATGTATTAGACAGACATTTGCGTAAAATGTAACCAAAACAGCATATAGAAGCATTCAAAACACAATAATGAACCATAGGAATATGTATATATATATATATATATATATATATATATATATATATATAATATATATATATATATATATATATATATATATATATATATATATATATCTCATGTGGCACACCGAGGCACTCAAACAATAAGTGTATATTTCCAAATAGAGTATGTGTTCTCCATACATCCAAAACACATGTCTCTCAAAAAATCAACAGGAAATAAAACCTAGGCATCTACTGCGGTGGGTTATGCTCCCTATAGCACACCACTGCTCATGCGACTCACCTCAACAAGTGGTGCACCCTGGGTATCACCCCTATTGTATGTATCTGGAACTCTATGGGGACCTCCTCGACCCCCATGTAATCAGGGATCCCCACTATCAGGCCCTCAAGATTTTTGGCCACTGTCTCCACCGGATCGCCGGCTAGGTGATCCAATGCCAACTCTCTAATGCCCTGTGGGTCCCTCCAGGCCTCTGGAGCCAGTCCTATAGGTCTCACTAGTACCACATCTGCAAATACCATAGAGTACATCATTAGGACATATACATGAAAATTTTTTAAAAACATCATAAAAGATAAAATACAAAAATAATGTGATCAAGTGTTTTACCGCCATCGTCCCACTTCTCTCTAGCGGGTAGCTGCATGTCAGGGTCTCCACAAAATTCCATACAAGCATATGGCCAGTCCTCAACGAAGATCATGTTATGAAACCAGCTCACAAAAAGATATAAAAGAGAGATCCACGACTTAGAATTCAGCCTCTTCGAGGGGGCAACCTCCTTTACATTACATAAATGAATAATTCTTGGATGATACAAATGACAAAACCTCCTTTCTATATATAGGAGTCTAAGGAGTCACCATGTAATCCAGCCAACCTAACAATAATAATATAAAGCCACAAAAATAACAATAGAGGGATTCTATGGGGCACAGAAATAACAATATGGGGGTAATAGGGGCACAACAATATAAATAAGGGGTATAACTACAATAGTAATGGGGTAATCACTAGTATTATAGGGACCCAACATGCCCCTCTCCTTCAAAAAAGTGTTGTCCTCAACGCTTGAGTAGTTCTGGATACTTCTGCATAAAATTCTCATCCTCCCATGTGGAATCTTCAGCGGATAAGTTCTTCCACTTGATAAGATACTCTGAAATTGATCGATTTCGTAGCTGTCGAGTTCTTGTTTCTGTGACTGCTTCCGGTTCCAATATAATTTTTCCTTCCTCGTCAAGTTCTGGCAATATTGTTTGAATTGGGAGCTTGTCACCTATAACCTTCTTTAAACATGAAACATGGAAAACTGGGTGCAATCGAGAAGCTGCAGGAAGCTCCAATTTGTATGCCATAGTACCAATCTTTTGCAACACCTTGTACGGACCATAATACTTTGGTGATAATTTATTATCCTTCTTAGCTTGCTTTAGGGACATTTGCTTATATGGTTGTAGCCGTAGGAATACCCAATCACCTACATCAAAACTTCTTTCACTGCGATGTTGATCTGCCTGTTGTTTCATTCTATTTTGTGCCAACACGAGGTTATCCTTTAAGAGTTGGAGGACTTGTTGTTGATGTTCGATGTGATGTTCCACTGCCTGAACCTTAGAATTTTCTCTTAAATATGATGTGATGGATGGTGGTTGATACCCATAAAGTGCCATAAATGGGGTCATTTTTGTTGCTGTATGGAAGGAAGTGTTATACCACCATTCAGCCAGAGGCAACCATTTGACCCATTGTGTCTGTTTATCAGATACAAAGCAACGAAGATATCCTTCCAAACATTTGTTTACTATCTCAGTTTGCCCATCAGATTGAGGATGATAAGATGAGCTATGAGCTAACTGAGTACCAAGACAAGAAAATAATTCTGTCCAAAAATTTCCAGTGAAAATGGGATCTCTGTCACTTACAATAATCTTTGGGTTTCCATGTAGCTTTTGAACTGTTTCCATAAATGCAGTAGAAACTGTACTGGCTTTAAATGGATGTGATAATGCACAAAAGTGTGCATACTTGGTAAGTCTGTCAACTACCACCATGATGACACTCTTTCCCTCAGACTTGGGTAAACCTGTGATAAAATCCATTGAAACCTCCTCCCAACGTTGGCTTGGAATGGATAAAGGTTGTAATAGACCCGGTGTCTTAATTGTTTCAACTTTATTTTGTTGGCAAACCAAACATTCCGCCACAAACTTTTGAATATCTGATTTAAGGCCATCCCAAAAAAATTCCTTCTTAACCCTGTGGTAAGTTTTTAAAAATCCTGAGTGCCCTCCTAAGGGAGAAGTGTGCAATTCCATAAGAATCTTTTGTTTTAGCTGGGAATTCTTACAGAGGTATAAGCGATCTTTGTACCATAACGAATCATTTTTCCAGCTAAATGTATCAGAAGTACTGGAATCTTGTTGTAGCTTTCGAATAAGTGCCCACACTTCTTCGTCATTCTTCCATTCCTCCCTTGCTTCGTTTATCCAATCTGGTTGGATAATAGAAATGGCACACAACAATGCTTCCACATCCTCATCCTTTCTTGAGAGTGCATCTGCCACCACATTTTGCTTCCCTTTTTTGTAGATGATTTCAAAGTCATAACCCAACATCTTTGTGACCCACTTTTGTTGCTCTTCAGAGGATAATCTTTGTTCTAAAAAGTATTTAAGGCTATCATGATCCGTTTTTACCTTGAAGTGTCTTCCCATTAGGTAGGGTCGCCATTTCTTAAGTGCATGGAGTATTGCCAACATTTCCTTCTCATAAATAGCTTTGCTTAAAAACTTTCCCTTGATTGGACGACTTTCAAAAGCAATGGGTCTTTCATCTTGCATTAGAACAACACCAATTCCATTTCCTGAAGCATCACATTCCACAATAAAGGTTTTTGTGAAGTCCGGTGTAGCTAAGACCGGTGCTTGGCACATTGCCTCTTTAAGATGTTCAAAGGCCTTTGTTGCTTCCGGAGTCCATGAAAATGAATCTTTCTTCAATAATGTTGTTAGAGGTGCTGCTATTCTCCCATAATTCTTAACAAACTTGCGATAATACCCTGTCAACCCAAGAAATCCTCGCAGATGCTTTATGGATGTGGGGATTTTCCATTCCTTAATGGCTTTAATTTTGCTAGGGTCTACCTTAACTCCTTCATGAGATACAATATGACCCAAATATTCCACCTCCTGGACTCCAAAGAAACATTTGGATCTTTTTGCATATAATTGTTTCTCCTCCAATAGTTGTAGCACCCTGTCAACATGTTCAACATGATCCTTCCAAGACTTGCTGTAGATTAGTATATCATCAAAAAATACTAACACAAATTTTCTAAGGAATGGTTTGAAAATTGAATTCATCAAACCTTGAAATGTTGAAGGTGCATTGGTAAGGCCAAAAGGCATGACCAAAAATTCATAATGACCCTCATGAGTTCTAAATGCCGTTTTGGAATGTCTTCAATCTTCATTCTGATTTGATGATATCCCGAACGAAGATCCAACTTGGTGAAGTAAATTGATCCATGCAATTCATCCAGTAATTCATCAATGACAGGAATGGGGAACTTATCTTTAATAGTGAGCTTGTTGAGCTCCCTATAATCTGGACACATGCGCCATGATCCATCCTTCTTGTGCACCAATACTACTGGAGCTGAGAAAGAACTTTGACTCGGTTGAATTATACCAGCCTCTAGCATTTCTGCAACCATACGTTCAATTTCACTTTTTTGGACATAGGGATATCTGTACGGCCTGATGTTTGGAGGAACACTTCCTGGAATCAGATGAATAGCATGATCATGATCACGCATAGGTGGGAGACCTTTGGGAGTCTCAAATACCTTGGAATGATTGTCCAAGACTTTTTGGAGATCTGGAGAAATAGATGATTCCAATGTGGAAACATCTAGCGAACATAATTGTGCAATTACACCTCTTTGCTCCTTTTTTAGAAGCTTTGTCATACCATTAGAGCTGATTATCTTTCCTGGTTTCCCTGCAATACCCCTTAATTCAACTTCCTTTCCTTCCAAGAAAATTTGATGAAAAGTTCTTGAAAATTAAAAGCTATTGTACCCAAGGATTGTAGCCATTGGACTCCTAGTACAACATCAGCACCTCCCATTGGAATGGAAAGCATTGGGCTAGTCAATACATATTCTCCCATGGATAGCTTGATATTATGGCACTTTCCAGAGCAATTTATTGTTCCTCCATTTGCAATCATCACTTGACACTCTGGTGCTGGATATAGGAAGCAATTCAATTCTTTTGCTACCCTACAATGAATAAAATTGTGGGTGCTTCCTGAATCAATCAACACTATTACCTTTTTCTTCTTGATTTGTCCTTCTATCTTGATGGTTTGAGGAGTGGTAATTCCCGCCAATGCATTACAAGATATGGTCGGATTTATTTGTTCTTCATCTAGGCTTTGTTCCTGGAATATATCCTCTTCTTTTGACCTTTCTTGCTCCTTTTCTTCTTCCTCTTCACAATCTATGTAGAATAATTTCTTCTCAGCACACTTATGACCTTTTGTGTATTTGCTATCACAATTGTAACAAAGCCCTTTTGCTCTTTTTTCTTCCAATTGTTGTGGTGTCAACCTTGTAGGTTGTGGAAGACTATGGGCAACAACACTTCCGTCTTTATAGTTGTGAGTGGTATGCTTCCTAGTTGCCATAATTTTGCTTTCCATTTTTCTTGCTAACCTGAATGCCTTCTCTAATGAATCAGGTTCCCAAAGGCGCACATCATGTTGGATATTATCCTTTAAAGACCCTATGAACACATCAATCCTATGCTCCTCTGGAATATCTTTTACCCTTATGTTCAATTTTTGGAACTCCTCAATGTGCTCCATTATTGAACCCTTTTGTTTGAGACTTATCAATTGGCTAAAAAAAGTGTTGCTTTTTGTATCCTCATAATGTGCTATCAATTCTTCCGTAAAAATTGCCCAAGTGATAAATTGTTTACGAGAACAAAGCCATTGATACCATACAAACTGATTTGGTTCCAAATATAAAGTTGCCGTACGTACCTTTTGTGGGTTTTGCACATTATTGAGATCGAAGAATTGCTCCATCTGTAATATCCATGTGGCGGGATCCTTGCCATCAAACTTCCTCATATCGATTTTTGGAACATGGTGAGTCTTCGATCCAACATTAGAGTCTATGGAATCATGATTAACATTTCTTTTGTTCTCATCATGAGTTTCCTTTACTACCTTTTCACCATTAGTGACCCTTTCTTGTAGCAACTTCTTCAATTCATCCATCTTATCATCCATGCCATCAATTTTAGCGTCCATGCCATCCATCTTAGCTTCCATGCCATCCATCTTAGCTTCCATGCCCTTTATCTTAGATTCCACGCCATTTACCTTAGATTCCACGCCATTTATCTTAGATTCCACGCCACTTATCTTAGCTTCTGTTAGCTTTTGTGAGCGTGACATTTGTTGCACTTGTTCTTGTAATTTTGATATATCATGTAGCATTTCTTCCTCTTCTTCATGAGTCATGCTAGAGCTTTCAGGTTCCTTACTAGGTGTTTGCATTTTCTTTCCTCGGGGCATCAGTTACCGATAATAATGCTTTACTATGCCCTTTGAATTCCGTTAAACCAAGCTTACACAAAAATTTAAAAAAAAAACTACACACCTTTTTTCACTTTATAGAAGCCTGATATTGAATCTGATGTATCTCTGTAATTTCGGATCATCCAGTTCTGAAATTTCTACCTGTAGTAGCCTTCTGCGTCCTCTTTCCAATGCCACAAGTCTGAGCCAAATTGGATTCTCCAAGGAAGAGTTATGTGAAATCTCCCACAGTGACTTGCTTTTAGACTGGTTCAGTAGAGCGAACTTGTACGACGTGCCACGAGTCACTGTTTCAACCTTTGAATCTGAAACACACCCACAAGAAACTACAGTCCGTCCTCTTTCTGTACCTTTTTACGAAATTTCAATCCGATCCTCAGAGAGAAAGTTATGACGATTTTCCCCAGGTCACCTGTTTTGAATGTAATTCAGGAGTCTGCAAAAAGACCAACTTCCTCAGATCATATCTCCGAAAATATGCGCGAAAAGCTCTGAAATTCGGACCCAAGGTTCAGCGCCAATTCTTCTCAAATGGGTTTTTTTTGCGACTTCTGAAACGTCACAGAAAAAAAGTTATAGCGAAAATGCCACGATGACCTGTTTGGAGCAGCGAAACCCTAGAATCCAAAGCTCTGATACCAAATGTTATGAAACCAGCTCACAAAAAGATAGAAAAGAGAGATCCACGCCTTAGAATTCAGCCTCTTCGAGGGGGAAACCTCCTTTACATTACATAAATGAACAATTCTTGGATGATACAAATGACAAAACCTCCTTTCTATATATAGGAGTCTAAGGAGTCACAATATAATCCAGCCGACCTAACAATAATAATATAAAGCCACAAAAATAACAATAGAGGGATTCTATGGGGCACAAAAATAACAATATGGGGGTAATAGGGGCACAACAATATAAATAAGGGGTATAACTACAATAGTAATGGGGTAATCACTAGTATTATAGGGACCCAACAGATCATCTGGCGATCCAGCCACTCATGGAATAGTGTCCCTCATGACACTGGTCGTCCGCAACCTCCTCATGGCATAACATGTGCCCACTGTGCGATCCCGGTCTCCCGTGGTCTAGGGAAATCCAAGTCCATGTCCTGCAACTGCAATGTTGGCACCCACTCCAGCATGAGCGGGATCAAGATAGAACCGTAACTGAATTGTTTCGTCTCCCCATGATAACAGTTGGTAAGTTGTCTCTTCATGTTCACCCTCACTGTTTCTGCCCAGTTGAACATGGTCAAGTTGAGGCATTCGAGAGCCAACCAGAGTTGGGTCTTTGATGCCTCATGTTGGGCTTCGGAGCGTGTTGCCATCATCACCATAAATAGAACTGCAAGAAGTACCAAGTCTTCCACTGTCGGAATTGCCACCTTCCTGCTTTTTTATTTGCGTGCCCATGGGCACACTCGTGCCATCAACATATCTAGTGATTTGCTCCCAGTCCATTGGCCCTCTAAAATCAGCCTCTTGCCACGACGGGACAATCCGGTCAGGAAATATAAGTCTGTAGCATCAAACTCAATGTCTCTGCCACGGATGATGAATTTTCCGTCTGTTGGGTTCCAAGCATGAATCCGCAGCTCTAACAAACCGGGTTGGGCCCGAAGGTGCTAAGTAAGGAAGAATTTTAGCAACCTGCACGTACGTAAAGCATTTCGGCACCCAGCATTAGCAGAGGCTTCCTCATCGTTGACATCGTGATTCCGTTCGTGCAAAACAAATGCCATGATGCCCTGCATGACAAGAAATAATGAATTAGAACTCCTTCTGTATATTTAAATTCATAATTTACGGAAAAAATTAATTCTTCATCGCCATCACAACTATTTTTAAAACAAAGTGATGGCACTCAGTTCACGGTTCATTTTCTTGCGATCATCATGGAAATCATCAGTTTCTCGTGATGATCCAAAGGTGTTATGTGTAAAGCATGCTCGGTCATCTCGGACCTAAGTGGCTTTCCTGCGATGACCGAGAGGCGGACTCCCTTTCAAAAAATCGTCTAAATTCATCTACGTAGCACCAAATTACGTGAAGAAAACTACTAAAATGCAGTGCACAATTAAATATACTTACTTGGCAAAGGTTTTAGGACGAACTGTGGACAGATGAGGCCGAAATTAGCTTGACAAATTTGCCCAGGTTGGTGCTCCAAAATGCTCCGAGGCAAAATGAATAGTGCAAATCGTAAAAATAAATGGATTACCCCCCTTTCTATAAGTAATTTTTGAAAATTAAAAAATTATATTTTAAAATGTGGGTTTTTTCTCATTTTTATCACATGGTTAATTAAAGTTTTTTTTAACTATGTTTCCGCGTATATTGATCATTTTATGTCGAATGGGTTTTACGTTTGACGTGTCTTATGTAGAACTACAGGTAGTGGGGTTATGTCATACTTCGTGAGCACTTGATCCATAAAGTCTTCTTTAATGCTCTTTTCCGACTTAAAAGATGAAAAGATAGCTGAGTTATTCCTTTTGACTCGTTAAATGAAATAAGAGGTGGCCTGCTTTAAGCTCTTTTCCGACCATGTAAACATGAAAATATTGCCCGGATTTCGTCGTTTCGGGTTCGTTATTGGTTACGAAACGACATGGTTTCGATCACTTTTCTACTTTTTCGAGTCAAGCTCACTAATCATGAAAAGTACTCCTTGATCGTAATGGTCAAGCGGTTCTTTCGAGTATCGTTTTATACCTTTTTGGGCTCGAGAGACACAAATCTACGATAAAAGACCCCCCTGGAGTTTTCTTTTCCATGTCTTTTTCAAACTCTCTAAACATGAAAAAGACTTCGATTTTTACCTATGTCAGACTCGTTAAACCCTGACGACATTGGACTCATCACCATGACGAGACTCGAGCTTCTCCTCCCTAGGGCTCGTTAAACTATTACTAGGTTGGATTCGACCGAAGGTCGAACTTATATTACAAGCATATGCTATCCCCTTCAAGCTTGTTTTCAAAAATAATTGGGGTACTCGCCAGCAATGGTGGGGGAAAATTTGGAAATCATCGTTGATCATCTATGGCAACTAGTCACTCTTGAACATCAACACTTTTGCTTCTTGTCGAGTTGGGACATCCATACATCGTCATTTTGCCTTTCACGGGTTTGGGTTGCCATTTAGCCTCATTCTATCCGATTCACACCGTCTCTATTGAGCCTATGATCGCTTGGTACCTGAATGTTGCCACCCTCCGGAGTCATATCGCCGACATGTTCAAGAGTATAATCCTTTTGCAATTTACATCCTTTCCTCCTCCTCTGATACTCTGCTTTGCCATCAGCCACTTCTTCCTTATCTCATGTCATCGATGGGGGAAACATTATGGCCCTCCTGCGACGGTTCATCTCCTGTCGACGTCATCTCATTATCCAGGAGATTGATCTAGGGATGCCCTTCGGTACCTTAGAACTTGCATGCCTCAATGGCAAGTTCTTCATGCTTGACGGTTGACTTTCATCATTAGTCATCAATTGGGTGATTCCATGAGTGTTTTACTTTAGCTCATTCTTCACATTTCGTGGATTGTATTATACAGTACCTTGAGAACCATTGGCATTATTGGTGGTTTCTCTAATGCTTGTTAACAGTTTTACTCATTGGCCAGTAATCAAGCGACTTTATATCATGCTCGACTCCAGCACCTCTATTCGCATGCTAGAATTTGTACTATGATCAGTTGGGTTCAAGACCCTGAACTCAAATTACACATGTTCGGGCTGCGTGGATTGGTTCGTGATTACATGACTCATTGATGGATGGTTGCGACCATACCTGAGTCTTCATGGATGGCTGCGACCATACCTTTATCATTATCGTGGTCTTATTAGCTGGATGGCTGCGTCCATACCACAGACCTAGTTCGTATGTCTTTTGGATGGCTGCGCCCATGCCTAGACTACATGTATTTCACTATCAGTGATATCAATTGTACTTGTGTGCAAGTTCTTCCAGATGGTGTTCTAGCTCAGTCAGTTTCATAAAGCATTTCACCCCTCCCACTCTCTCAGGCTTCATACTTTAGGGGGCATCTGTTACACAGTAATTTGTCACTTCTTTCACCTCAGTCCTTCTACTGTGTCATGTGTCCCAATGAAACATGCTCATATTGAACAAATTCTCTCTGATGTTGCCAAGTGACCCACTTTTCTTGAGTTTTCTACCTCATCGCGACTCTGGGCTTAATATACATGATGAAAAATGGTTTTAAATAGTCTGGTCATGCTTCCAGCATGGAAGTACATATTTTTCCCACAACGGTACGATTTCATGCTCCGGCGCGAGGCTACTTGCTATCTCTAGTGATGGTCTGACTAGCTACATTGTCTGCTAGTGATGTCAGCGCTAAAGCTTAGTTATAAGCTCATGATGATCCAGATTGGGCGAATTCGTTCCAACAGTCAGCCTTCTGGATGTCTCCAGACCTGGTTGTTGGTATAGTTTGTGTTGCCCTTCCTCCTCTAGTATGGCAGTTCCATCATTTGTGCTACCTTCCTTGGGGATAAGCTCACTCTTCCACCTTTCATGGAGACGCCTCCTATTTAAACACTCACCATTGCTATGATCAGCTAGTAGGTAAATTCTTAGATTGAGCAGTGTTGTTAGTACTTTTGGGTTTGATAGATAGCTAGTGTGGGTGTGACAAGTGTGGGATTGTTGATAGCTTGTGGAAGGTTGTGAAGTGCCCTTAACTTTGTGTAAAACTTATGAGTGAGAAAGAACTTTGTATGTTGGGAGATCCATCTTCAAAGAGTGAATGCTTGAAAAATTCACTGGTTGGACCCTCTGAGAAGGCTTGCGACATCAAGACTTTGGTTGTAAGCTTGCTCTTATTTCATTATTAATACAATCAATGACGTTTTCCTATGTCTTGTATGTAATTTACTTGATAGCTCATGACTTCTTGACTTTGTGAGTAAATAGATCATTGTTGTTTTCCGGTTACGTGCTTTGTTGTATTTCCTTTGCATTGTTTCAGGTTGATCACTCATTGAGGAGAAGGAAGCAGAAGCTGGAGCAACACAACGAAATTCCATCGACCACTGGTTGAGGTAGGCCTCCAACTATGGATGTTTAAGGAAATCTATTGTTAATCTGTCCTTGTTGTGACTAGACCCACTCTAGGGCTAGAGGGGTTGCCTCTGTCCATAGAGGGAACACTTTCCTGCATCACAATATACATGAAGGGAGAGACTCTTGGTCTTCACCTCCTAATGTCTTTTCATATTCCTAATCTCCTTATTTTCTATTTACATTATTTACATAAATTTTGTAATCCCAAAGGTTAGGTGTCAACACCAATGAAAGCCTAACATTATGAGCTTTAACTTTAAAATGTGGTATTTTTTCTTCAATTTCCCTAAATGCATAACCATCTACAAGAATTTGATGAAAACCATCTCCACTTCTATTCTCTACATGGTAATCCATAAACTGTTCTATGCTTTCACACATGAAAAATCGTTGCAAACATGGAATTATGGGAATATGATGATGAACCTTTTGAGGCACCTTTTTTGTTATTTGATCGGTTCAATATCTATTGTTGTGACATTTTTGGAAA
The DNA here is from genome assembly GCA_031772625.1 of Pinus tabuliformis. Taxonomy (NCBI): domain Eukaryota; kingdom Viridiplantae; phylum Streptophyta; class Pinopsida; order Pinales; family Pinaceae; genus Pinus; species Pinus tabuliformis. Next base: position 872,561,686 of record CM062815.1, read on the forward strand.
TTTGTTTTCGATGCATGTTTTCCATAAAATATAATATGATCATTAGGATATGCATCTATAGTTTGACACTCCATTCCAATTTCTTTCATAGTGGCATATAAATCTCAGTATGTGCGAGGTAACTTATTTGACAATGGTAACATAAATTCACCTAACAATCTAGTACAACATAAAAAATCACAAATTAATGTAAAGAATATTAATCAATTTATTTGATGATGGTAACCAAAATTCACCTAACAATCTAGTACAACATAACAAATCACTAATTAGTGTAAAGAGTATTAATCATAAATATTTCTTTTTTATTTTACACATTAATTAACACAACAACAAAAAAGGAAAAAAATAAACCTTTCTTGCGATGAAACATATTACATTATACCTTAGGATTTGTTTCATACAAGTGTTTGACAAACCATTCAAAACCTTTAAGTTAACCAATAGTAATATAGCAAAAAGAATATTTTCTCGTGAGCCTTCATAAAGTGGTGTCACTGTCTTCTTTAGCATAGTTTCACCATCACAAATAACACTATCGTTCTCAAGATCTCTCAACAATTCTTGGATCAATTCATTTTTCCCATCATCTTGAACTTTTTTATTATTTTCATCTTCATCCATAGGATCATTATCTTGATATCAATATTCACTCTGTGTTCCTCAACTTGTAGGACATTATTTCTAGTAATATTACTTGGTGAATTCAAATCACAATACATAGGGGGCCACCTTGACTTTAAATAATTACAAACAATCATGTGAAATTAGTCTACAGAATAAATATCATAACAATAAAAAAAATTACAAATATGATTAATATAAAGAAAATATATATAATGATTCATAAATAGCTCACCACTAGATGGTATATTTTCCCCCCTTCAATTTGCCCATTCTTCCTACAATGTTTATTAGTTGTTTCATATGAAGTTCTTCGCAGAACTCTCCACTCACAAATCTTGCAAGGGAAATGAAATTTCCCATCATTGACCCTTGGATAATTATTTCCTCATCTAATTTTTTTTACATTCTTCTGAGAAACAAAAAATTTATATGAAACAAAATATGTTTTTCACTCATGAAAAAGGCCTTATAACGTTTCAAAATGAGGAGTTTGAAATGAGGAGTACAATGGTGAAACTATCCTACATCTTAAGAGTGGATTAGTTCAAAAATCAAATGCAGATGGTTAATAGTCAAACCGAATTTCTTGTGGTCTCTCCTTTCAACTCACAAAGGGGGGAATTCATGATGAAATTGAAATTGAATTGACTAAACATTTTTTTCAGACTAAAAGTTTAAAAAACAACACAAATAAATTGCTAGATGGGCATCAAAATTTACAAGATGGGAAAGTAGATTTTGAAATAATTATGGTTCAATATTTTACAGTTGAATGGTACCAGGGATATAAGAATGGGATGTCGATTGAGAGAAAAAATTTGGACATTCTTTGTTCACTTGGATGGGCATTCGACCTAGGAAAGGATAGATGTATCCTTTTTCATTCTAGCTTGGCATTAGATTGAGTTGTCAAGCATTTTTAGGGATGTGTCAAACTTGTAGTTGAATCAATTCTCTTGGTTCACTCTCTTCATATTGGAGCTTTTGGTATCCTTTTTTGGCATTTTTTTAGGAAGAAATTCATTGAGGCTTAGAAAAGGATTTTCAACATGAAGACTTGGGGATGACACCAACTTATGTTGCATTTATGGTATTATTGCTTGGACTTATGATTGATGGCCGGAATGTTATCCTCTTTTTCATAAACAAACATGAAGTCCTAGTATACCACCTAATGTATTTCACATCTTTGGATATAGCTTTTATCCTACGTATGTTTCTATATCCTATTTTGTCTCATCTTATTTATCTCTTCATGCGGTGTAAAGCTGAGAGAAATTGAGGTGGTTTCATAATTGTATTATATATTTGTATCATTGCAAGATGAATACACATTGTAAGAATAGACAGTGTGGCTTGAGCCTTTTTCCGCCAAAATTCTTGTCTCATATTATTTTTTTTCTTTATTTTATCATATAAGGAGTAGTTGGAAACTTTTGAATCATATTATCTAAAAGAGCTAATACATTGAAATCCTTGAAAGGAAAATTTACCAGTAATTGCCTAGAAACCACTTCTTCACTACTAGTTAAAGTGTACCCCTAATTTCTTGAGCCTATTTGAACCTAGCTTCAAGTTGTTCCTCCGATATCAGCTAGCCTAAATCAATCCAAAAGGATGGAATACTGAATCTTTGAGCATATCCCCTTTCATGTTTGTGTTCTATGATGATTCTCTTAGCTTTAAGGATTTCAACATTCATTTTTTCCATGGTCTTGCTCCTTTCTTTAACTAACAAACTAATATAACATAATCAAATATGCTAGGAAAATCAACAATTTAATAGCTTCTTTTTCAACTGAATTTAAAAAACTAATAATATGGTCAACCTTCTTCAGTCTTTCATCCACTGCAGAAATTGTGTTCTTCAAGTCTATATGAGCATTAGCAATGATAACTATTCCATAGTCAAGTAGAATATTCACATAGGGTTTAATCCTAGTTAATTCTTTCATTAATCATTTGCTAGGTTTTATTATTTGCATCAGTTAGTGTGGCTCTTCCCAACATAGTATTTTGTCTATATGTTTGCAAAGAATGCAACTCTTTTAACTTTTACTATAATACAGACTACACTTCTTCAATGGCTTCACCTTTATGTTTAAGTTCATTCACCCAACTCTACACAAGTTGTTCCTTCTCTCATTCTTGTTTGTTAATTTATTCTTCCAGTTCAAAAACCTTTATATCAAATACCTTAATTTTATATATATCAATATTTACCGTTGTGTGCCTTTTTGAAGAACACTATCAACATTCACTTTACATTCATCCATTTTTTTTCTCCTTTTCCTCAAATTATTTATTCTACTTAGCAACTTGTTTCTCTAAATATTTAAGTTGTGCTTATTTTATATTGAGAATTCTTTGCAATTCTTGAACTTTCTTTATGTTGATATGTTCCAAGTAAATTTGAGAGCTCATACTTAGAATACTTTAAACCTACTTTTACGTCTTTGATTTCCTTATCCTTTGATTCCAATAATTGTTTCGTAATAGTACCATCCTTAGGAAAGCCTAATAAAATTACTATCTTATTTTCCAAATCTTTAATATTACTTTCTTTTCTTTTGATAGCTACCTTAGCATTATTCAATTGTACTTCAACCCAATTTAACAGAGGCTACAACCTTTTGTTACTGGCAGTAGACTCTATTATCGTTTTACCATCCACTTCTCCTATTTTCTTATGTCATTCCACCATATAAAATGTCTTTCACTCTGACAAATTACTTAATAAACCACCTTTGTTAAGTAATTTATAGTTAAACCCATGAAGAATAATTAAATAAATCATTATTTATTTGATTTTCTTCTAGGAATAATTAATTAAACCATTGTTCAATTATTATTCCTTGTCATATTTGATCCTATCATGAAAAATAAACAAATAAATAATTAATTATCTTATTTTTCTATAAGAATAATTAATTAATAATTATTCTTTGTCAAATTTGACTAAACCCCTTAGGAATAATTAAATAAATCATTATTTGTTTATTATTCCTTAACTAATTTCTTGAGATGATAAATAAATCATTTATTTATTTATTTATCATTTCTAAATAAAAGTTTAAATATTTTTTCCCTCCTAAACAAATATAATAAAATATTCCAAGTGGTTATTCCAAGAATGGGATGAATAATATTTTATTATTGCTCATTATTCGAGGATAACTTGATATTGTGTTATAAATAGAAGGGTCTTCCATTCATTTTTCACTTTTTATTATTTTCATTATTACACTCATTGTTATAACTCTGATTATCTTCATTGTCACACACCATATTTTTGTTGTTTTTACACATTATAGAGGAGAGAGACTCTGCACAAGCTGAAGATGTTTGAGGATAACCAAGAACCCATCCCATAGAAGGGGACTGGTAACATTTATTTGTTCCCTTCGCAGTGTTATAATAAAACTATTCTTTGTATATTTGATTTCCATTGGATGACTGGATTTATTACTCTACCTTTTTGTTGTTTAACTATGATTGTGGCATTTATCAGGACATTGGCAAGTTTTGTCTCTATCAGTTGTTACAGATCTACAATGTTTAGTGGCCATTTATATTGTTGAGATTGTTTGTCATCCACAATCTTAAGTGGGTTATTTTCGTACATCTTTGAGAAGAAAACATTACAACAAAATTGGCGACTCCACTGGGTTTATACTTCAGATCCAGAAAACCTCAGTGACCTTTGGTTTTATTCTTATGGTTTCTTCCTTTTTCAAATATTTTAATGTTTCCTATCTTTTTAACCCTATATCTGTTAAATTTCTGACTTCTGTAAGCTTTCTGGTCATTTCCGCAAGTCACGGGAACTAGTGGCAACAAAGGCAGCTATTTTTTCCGATATTTGTCGACCAGGATCCAAGGAGAAAAAATCACACTTTTTTGCCCAAAAAGTACGATCTAGAGGCGAGGGTGCACTTATCGGCCCAAAAAGTGTGATCCCACCTGAAAAATAGGTCAGCAAATGCGATTTTTGGATTTTAGGGTTTTTCTCATATCTATTTCTGCGGTTTGCAAAGATTTGTTTGTTGGATTGTCTGACCTTTGTCCCATCTCGCTTAGGCCTTGATCTACTCTAATCTACTCATAAAAGTGGGATTTAGTCCCCCTTGGGCTTCTAGTACGATTCCAACATTATAGGAGAAGTTTAGCTGAGTGAGTAGTCTAAGTTTCTACAGCACTTTCAACCATATTTTACATATTTGTACCCTTCTATTTCAGATCTATAAAGATAGGTTGTCACCATCCATAGTTTCACATTACAACTTGTTTGGTCATTGGCCTTGGGGTTCCACCTGTTTCCCTAGGTGTTTCAACCATATCCCTATCTTTTTGCAGCAATATTCCTCTCTGGTTTTTTGTTGATGTTGCACCACTATTATAGACATTTTTGGTCACTGCAACCCCAATCATACATGTCCATAAACCAAGGGCTCCTAAGTCCCTAAAAGTGTTGCTTCACACCCTCAAGTAACAAGGTCAACTGATTATATCATCTCCCAGAAGTTCTCCATATAAAACGGCTTAGAACTGGTCAAAGCTGGACCATACATACTTCCCAGTGCTTTCCAGTATGCATCTCACCATACAGACTTCCCAACACTATGAAGTCTCTGCTTAGACAAATGGCAGAGACAGTTTGCAAAGTGGATCATCATGGAATCTTCCAAAAACTTCTCCTGTGACACTTGCCTCTCTGAATTCACCCTGGGATGAGTAAGAGATCATCAATCTCCAAATGGAATCAAGAACTATCAGAGAGAGGACACTAATCAAAATACTAGAAGCTGACTCGCCCCCCTGCAATCATATATATATGGATCCCTCATCCTAGAGATCCAGAGGCTGGAATTTTGTATCTTGTAAGGAAGTGCTGTTAGTTTCTTGGTGGAATATCATAGTGTTGGGTGATCTAAGCTTTTCATGAGGTGAAGAAGGGCTTTCATGCTGGGAGAATGACGCTGGGTCAGAACAATTGGTTATAATCCTATTTGCTATTCTTGATATTAATAAAGTTATTCAAGTTTTCCTCCACATTCTTTTATGTTTGATGATATATGCATTTGTGTGGTCAATATATATCTAGTCCTATATTGTTTATGATTGTAGATCTTTCTTCTTTGATAGTATTATGCTGCCTGGATTCCACAGGTGCTCTTTGAAGCTGGGTAGACGAAGGAAAAGCAGCAAGGATCTATCAGAAGGGAGAGGAACCAAGCAAGGAACTAAGCGCAAGACTGAGGTTGGTGTCCTTTTTTCCCCTCTTATCTACTTCTCATAAAGGAAAGCGAAAGTAGTTTTAGTTTGTTTGTTTCTAAGATAGCTACTAGTCATAGTGGGACTAGCAGCTCTGAGTGGACACTAGATTTCCCGACAACAAAATGGCGACCCCACTGGGGATTGAGTAGATTGTTTGCTTGTCTATATTTTTTTATTTTATAAACTTATAGACGGAGCCTGAAGTCAAGCCAACTAGCCTTCGAACTGCATTTGCTATGCATGTGCAAAGTAGATCAATGCTGCTTCAGTCTATCTCCGGGTTTTGTTTATAAACTAAACAATCTATTTGCAAACCTTCTAATTTCCCTAGTGGTGGCTCTAGTAACCTCATTAGATCAGCCCCTGTGATTTCTATTTACTGGCTATCATTAGCTCGGCCTAAATCCCTGAACTAAGCTGAAAACTGTGACCCAGAACCAAGTTGAAGTCTCATCCCTGGACCATCGCACTTTCTCCTCTTGGGAATCTAGATGCATCACACCTCAGGTGTGCAGTAGGTGCACTGCATCACACTTTCCCTGTGTTGCAGGTGCGCTGATCAGACAAGACCTCTTCTGCTCTCAAATTTTGGTTTCTGTGTTCAATCTCTTCAGCTTTATTCAGGAGTTTCATTGTCTGTGATCAATATACCACTGTGGAAACTCCCTTACTTTGCATGATTCCACCTCCATAGTACAAATAATTGTGAATGTTTTTATGTATTTTGCGCCATTTACAGTTCTCTTTTACAAAAAAGTAGCATAATCAAACTGTCGTCTTTTGATTTGAAAGTGTCGCAAGTGTCGTTTTCAGTCAAAGAAAATAATTCTATTGTTCTTGATGGTCAATTATATAGTTACTCTTGTATTTGATTTGAATTAGTAGTTTTTCAAGTGTCGAAAGCAGTTTTCAATACAAAATCGCAAAGTGTCATCATTATCTTCCTTTCGTTTTTGAAGAGAAATTTGTTAGTATTGTCGCTTTGAAAAGATAATTCAGATTTGTACTTAGTGTTCTTCTTGTCCTTCACACATTAAGAAAGCTGAAAACAAATACATGCATGTGCATTTCCATTTAGACTGCTTGTTTGTTTGATTTAGGACAGTGCATCTAGTGTGTGCTCTCTGCTCTATGTTGAAAGAATATCATCTCTCTTTCTTTAGTAGCTAGGATTTTCATTGCAAAAAGAAGATTAAACGATTGTTTATCATCTTAGATTGCATTTTAGGAATTGTATATCTACATCATGCGGTGAACCTGAAAGGCAAATTTCTTAAGAAAGATCAATTGTAAAATAAATTCAATGAACATAAAAATGCTTTGGAACCTAACGCACAACATCTAGAAGTCTAGGCTAGAGACGTATTCCGGCATCGTAAAGCCTGGTAACTAGCGCTTTCACTGTTGGTTGGGTGATTCCTCCTCTTTGAGACGACAAGTGCTAGTACGGGCTTGTGCTCCCACGTATCGTCGTGTATATATTGGGAGACCACAATAGGCTATATCCTTTATCCATAGGAAGCTGTGTCTGTCGCCCTATCTATCGCAATGCACTGAACACAGCATTCGGGAAGATTGACTACCGTACCGTAAAAAGTATCATGTAGTTTTGTGATTGGTTTGGTAATCCCTCTGTCTAGATTTCTAGAGTAGTCTCTTTCGTTCCTTTTTAGACTCCTTAAAGGAAAAGCTCCATCTGAGTACTTATCACTTCAGGCTCATTAAAAATCGAAGGCGACTAGAGTCATCTTTTTTTTTTCTCGACCCTTAAAAATTGAAAAAACAAGTTGTGTCAAAGCATCTAAAATTTATTTTAATCGGAATAATATCACCATTCCCACATTGGTCTTAGGTTGAGAAAAATGGAGTCCACCAACCAAGGATTTCCCCTTGGAGGAAATCCTAGTCCTTTCTCTTCCTGGGGAGATGTTGGTGCTCCTCATATGGCCACATTTTCACTTCCAGGATTGACGATTGGCTTGCCAATATGGCTCTTCTCGACCTCCGTCGTTCAGGACATCGTGATTCCTGAACAATCGAGTTAGCAACTCGATTATACTAAAGTTACCCCCAAACCTTCTACTTCGTCTGATTCTCCCTCTCCTCCTTCCTCTTCGCTTGATAAAGTTTGTAAAGCCAAAAGTCAAGTAACTAAGAAGGAGAAGAAAGATAAGAAGAAGAAGGAGCCAAAGGCAAAAAGGGGTAACCGGGCATCGTCTAGTGAAAATCTACACACTGCACTGTTCAAGCCTAAATCTCCATGTGTCATTTGCAAGGGAGACCACTATCATCAGGATTGTCCTTGCATCCCTCGAATCTTAAGGGACTAGTCTCCTCGTTTTCACAATCTGGTGTCATCAACCTCTGAAGATCATGTTGAAGGTACACCATCAACTAGTGAAAGCGAAGCATTTGGACAGAAAAGGAAACGTAAATTTCCTTGTAAACTATGTGAAGGTGATCACATCATCCACCGTTGTCCCTTCCTAGATGAAGCTAAAAGAGTCTTGGATAATCATCTTGCTTCACCGCTACGGCTTCCTCCTGGATACAAGAAACTCTTACCGAGTCCATTGCTAGTTGAAATTCCGACCGACACACCATTGTGGTCGGTCGAACCATCTGTCGTTGAAGATAAACCTGCTAAATCCAACCAGACGAAGGTCAAAAGGTTGAGGCGGCATTCGACCCGGTCTTATCTTCGGAAGGTCCATCTTCAGATGATACAACCACTGAAGAGAATGAGAACGACACCGTTCAAATTCTTTTCGTAAACACAGACTCCGATGAATATGGGGGCAATCTACCCATTCCTTTACCGCAGGAAGGAAGTTTGTTAGAGTCATATCCGGTCATCTATTCGGTCCCACCTCCAGGCAAACTAGCTGTTTCCTTCGATTGGAATCTACTAGGCAGGCCCCGTTTACCGGCTAATATACCATTCCAAATCATTATACAAGATTACAAAATGATCATGGTCGGTACCATCATAGATGAAGGGGCTTCTGTGAGTATCCTTTCCTCAACTGCTTGGGAAGCGCTTGGTTCGCCATCGCTTGTGCCTGAGATGAGAAATATGACAGGCTTCGACGAAGGAACCAGTTGACCATTAGGGATCCTTCCCAATGTGCCCATAACGTTGAGAAGGAAAACCATTTATATGAACGTGATGGTAGTCCAAGGACCTCTATATTATAATCTACTCCTTGGACGCGACTATATTTATAGCATGGGGGGCATTATCTCCTCACTCTTTAGAGTAATGTGTTTTCCACATGAAGGCCAAGTGGTCTAGCTCCTAGACCAGCTTTCGTTCCCTGGCTCACACATAGCTAATAGTCGAATTCCATCCCTAAATGGTCTTTTCATGCAAGGAATGTCTCATCAATCTCCAATTTGTCCACCTAAAAAGCGCGAGTAATTTGGGAGGACATGACTGAAACCCAGGGGGCATGCACCCTAGTCTGTTTCGGCAAGAAAACCTTGGGTATAGGGTAGGTTTCCGCAGAGGATATATGACTAGTCTGACACACCCATCCATTTAGGAAAATGGGATTAGACTGGAATAAGATTCCCTCATCAAAGTTACGTGAGTGGAGGCGACCACTCCACTCACCTTTGTCTGTTTTGGTAGACATCGCCAAGGAAGTGTTTTGTCTGCAATGTGGATGGAGTAATCTTGCAAATGCGAGAACTTTCATATGGTAACCTGGAAACTCTACTTCTCTATGCCTGGGGGCATGCAAACCTTTTTCCCTGAAAGTAAAGAGCGACCATTTATTTTCTTAGTTTGTAGTCTCTCAACCCTTTAAACTCATAGGATTGGTCGTTCCTAACTTGCATAATGAAAGGATCCGGAGCAAAGCTTCGAATGGTGCAAGCTCCCTAAAAATTGTACCTATCGATGAGACATCCTTATTATACGACTGGCATGAGCAGTTTTTATGTGAAGTTCAATCTTGTTAAAAAATTAAACCTTAGCAATGAGAAAATGTTTCCCCCAGAGTTTAAGCTCATTAAAAAATGAACCAATCCCCAGTAAATAACCATTGTGTATGCATTATCATCAGCTTTTGAGCCCTGGTCGTGTTCTTACCATCACCTCCACTCTGTTTTAGTTGATCGTTCACCTCCATTTGATCGTTTACCCCTTTTGAGGAACAACTGCGAAGATTGATCTTGTTGGCCATCCTTGTGACACTACCGTGATTGGAAAATTCCAAACCTTACCTGGAATTAGCTGCTACCTGAAATTATCACTCGTTCCTCAAAAAACGAGTCTCCTTTAAGCTCTTTTCGTCTGACTCATAAAATATGAAAATATTGCTGAGCAGTTGGCCTCTCCAACTCGTTAAAGCTACTGGGAGTGCTATCCCTCCTCTAGATTTTAATCTTTTTGGACCTGAGGGATTATTACACAAAACGATCGAGCACTTGTTTTATTCGGCTCATTAAAATTACCGAAAATTCATCCCTTTTGTATTATTTTATACTTTTTGGGACTTAAGGGATTATATGATGAAAAAGGATTATTGGATTTTTCTTTACGTCCCTTTCAGACTCTCTAAAATTGAAAAGGACCGAGTTCTCTTTGTTGTTAAACTTGTTAAAACCAAATAGCAACAAACTTGTCCATATAGACAAGAACGAGTTTCGCCGTCGCTAGGCTCATTAAAACATAGCGACGGGTTTGCCCGAAGGGAAAATTATAGAACAAGCATATGTTATCCTCCTCAAGCTTGACAAAAATAAAGAGGTACTGGTTAGCAATGACTGGGGAAAAATTGGGAAGAAAACTTGAAGAAACTTTATTGGTAGCAAGTCACTCTTGAACGTGACACTTTCACTCCACATCCAAGCCGGGTTGGGTTATTCCATTCACCGATCATATCACCATTGGTCCATCGCACCATCCCTATTTGGGGTTAACGCTACCAATCCATATCAGTGTCACCGGTATGTTCAAGAGGATTCGCTCAGAGAATTCACCTGTGTCTCATCCGCTGCAATACATTCACGCTCAATTCTTTCATGACTACCACCCTCAACCCTGTATCATCAGATAGTTTTCATCTTCGAAATCATTTACTCCGTTCCGTGTCGTAGATGTGGGATTCATTAAGGCCCTCCTACGACGGGTCGCTTCTTGTCAACATCAGCTCATTATCCAAAAAAAGCAACTTAGGAAAACCCCTTTTAGTACTTTGAAGCTTGCATGCCTCAATGGAAAGTTTCTCACTTCTGGTGACAGGTTTACATCAATGGCCTTCGACCGAAAGATTTTGCATGGTGTTCGATGCCAAGTCCCTTTTCACACCACGCGAATTGTATTGTAGTACCTTGAGGGTCATCATCATTATCGGTGATACCTCTCACACTTGTTAACAGCTTACATCATTAGCTGGTAGTCAGGAGATGTCTTTCCATGTTCAACTCCAGAACATCTTTCACACGGATCGACTTGTACTCCGAGTGAAGATTGGATGAGTTTGAAGACCCCAAATATAGCTTCATCCATTCGGACTGCGATATATTCAGGAAAATAGAGACATCAAATGTACATCATTGTTGCACAGATGATCATCTGAAAGGATGAGGACTCTATCAGAATCATTAGTCTACCACAAAGACGGTTGTCTATCTTATGTACATGAAAATGAATTTATAAAGCTGAGCATGGGAATGCCCGCCTTAGCTAGATCATGAAAAATATTATGAATATAATGTATTGTATTGTATCTTATTACAGGTCACCTTCCAGCCTGAAAAAACTTCGGATCCTCATGATAAAACATTTCACATGACATCAAAAGATTAACGACCTCATGATTTAGGGGGAAACTGTTATAGACATTTTTGGGAACTGTAACCCCAATCATACATGTCCATAAACCAAGGGCTCCTAAGTCCCTAAAAGTGTTGCTTCTCACCCTAAAGGAACAAGGTCAACTGATTTATCATCTCCTAGAAGTTCTCCACAGAAACCTGCTCAGAACTGGTCAAAGCTGGACCATACAGACTGCCCAGTGTAGAGGATGCAATGCATCTCACCTACTCTGTGAAAAGGGTGCGATGCATACCGGAAAGCCCTTCTGTAGGGTGCAATGGGCGAGAGTAGACAAATGGCAGAGACAGTTTGTAGGGTGGATCGTCATGGAATCTTCAAGAAAGTTCTCCTGTGACACTTGCCTCTCTGAATTCGCCCAGGGATGAGTAAGAGATCATCAATCTCCAAGTAGAATCAAGAACTATCAAAGAGAGGACACTAATCAAAATCCCAGAAGCTGAATCACCCCCCTGCAATCATCTATATATGGATCCCTCATCCCAGAGATCTAGAGGCTGGAATTTTGTATCTTGTAAGGAAGTGTTGTTGGTTTCTTGGTGGAATATCATAGTTTTGGGTGATCTAAGCTTTTCATGAGGTGAAGAAGGGCTTTCATGCTGGGAGGATGATGCTGGGTCAGAACAATTGGTTGTAATCCTCTTTGCTATTCTTGATCTTAATAAAGTTATTCAATTTTTCCTCCACATTCTTCTATGTTTGATGATATATGCATTTGTGTGGTCAATATATATCTGGTCCTATATTGTTTATGATTGTAGATCTCTGTTCTTCGATAGTATTATGCTGCTTTGATTCCACAGGTGCTCTTTGAAGCTGGGTAGACGAAGGCAAAGCGGCAAGGATTTGTCAGAAGGGAGAGGAACCAAGCAAGGAATTAAGTTCAAGACTGAGGTTGGTGTCCTTTGTTCCCCTCTTATCTATTTCTCATAAAGGAAATCGAAAGTAGTTTTAGTTTGTTTGTTTCTAAGACAGCTACCAGTCTTAGTGGTACTAGCAGCTCTGAGTGGACACTAGATTTCCCGATAACAACCACTTTCCAGTAGCTTAGTGTCACTTGATCCCAGTCACACTGACATTCAGATCTCTTAACCTTTTGAGTGTATTTTCCTTCAATGTAGCCACCAACCAGCACAGTGTTTGCAAATCCAGTTTGGGTGGGGTTTAGTTAATTGTTTTGTTGTTCATTTTCTATTGTTAATTTCAATTTATTTTCAGCAATCTTTTTTCTTTTTTACAAACATTATTTGGCCTTAATCAATAATTACACTCACACACACAATCACACCTTAAGCGAAGGGCGCTTGGTATACACCGCCAAGCCAAGCCTTAACATAATAAATTTATCTCCCTTCATCAAGATGAAGGAATATTATTGATCTCCCTTCACCATTTATGTGTCACGTGTGTCTTTCCACCATTACGCCACCAAGGCATTTGTCGTGAATACTATTAGGCCTTCACCCCCAGTTTCCACTCCAGCACATTACCCCTCCTCATTCAGATCGAGTTCATAGCCCTCCAAGTCCCCATACCTACTCTTCTCTTGGTCATTATGATTCCTCATCTGATTCTGAACCTCCTTAGCTGCATATCATCACCATGTCTGGACCCACAGTTGGTGCAGGAACATAACCTGGTGTTGGATCCAGTTCTATCCTAGTGGTCACATCCTATGGAACAGTCTCAAGAACCGTTCTGGCAGCCCCCATGCTCCCTTTTATGGCTGGGTTAAGTCTACTAGATTTTAGCCAGTTAATAAATGACCCCATACACCACGACGCTGGTTGGCATTCTATGATGACTATGCTTCCCTCGGACATCCCGAAGTTTGAGGGTAATGCTGGAGAGGATCCTACCAACCATGTTTGATCCTTCCACATGTGGTGTTCATCCAACTCCATTACCGATGACTCCATTCATCATCAGCTATTCCAACACACGCTCACTGGAGATGCTGAAAAGTAGTATGTAGACCAACCTGTCGCATCTCATTCCATTTTTGTGATGCATTCTAAAGAGTTCCTTTGATATTTTAAGTTACCTCTCTGGTATGACATTGGTACGAAGCTATTGACCTCATTCTATTGGTCCTCTTCCACTCGCCTTTCTGACCATGTTAGGGCATAACATCGAAGGAGGAGCACATGTCATGCCCCCCCTTTCAATGATCATGTCTATCTGGATTGGTTTCTTAGGAGCCTTTCAGCACCCATTTGAAAAGATTTTGCATCCCATTTTCGTTAGACCGAGGAAGAATCTCTCCAAACTGCTCTGAGATATGACCCGATTTATTCGCAATCTGGTTATGTCTATACCATCATTCCAGACCTTCCCCATCTTGGAAGTGCCAATGCACCAAGGGCATCTCAAGTAGTTGATGCTATCATTCGAACCCTTTCACACCCTTCGCCATATACTCAACAAAGTTATGGCTATCCGCAGTGGGGCACCAGTTCCTCCAATACTTATGCCCCGCCTGCTAGCAACTTTTTTTCAAGACCCCAACCTATCTACCAAATTCTTATGCACAATCGAGTGCTCCAGCCCCTCAAGCATCAGCGCTGCAGCCTCCCATGCATCCTCAGCCCTAGCAGCCACCACCCTGTTATAGACATATTTGGGCACTGCAACTCCAATCGCATATGTACATAAACCAAGGGATTCTAAGCCCCTAAAAGTGTTGTTTGATACCCTAAAGGAGCAAGGTCAGCTGATTACATCATCTCTCAGAAGTTCTCCCTGAAAAACTACTCAGAACGCGTCAAAACTAGACCATACAGACTACTCAGTGCTAAGGGTGCGATGCATCTCACCTGCCACATGCAAAAAGTGTGATGCATACTGAAAATCCCTTCTGTAGGGTGTGATGAGCGAGAGTAGACAAATGGCAGAGGAAGTTGGCTAGGTGGAAACCCAGAGAATCTTCTAGAAACTGCCCATTTGACACTTGCCTCTCTGAATTCGCCCAGGGATGAGTAAGAGATCATGAAATCTCCAAGTGGAACCAAGAACTATCAGAGAGATGACACTAATCAAATCTTAGAAGCTGACTCACCCACCTGCAAATATCTATATATGGATCCCTCATCCTAGATATCCAGGGGCAGGAATTTTGTATTTTGTAAGGAAGTGTTGTTGGTTTCTCTGTGCAACATTGTATTGTTGGGTGATCTAGCTTTTCATGAGGTGAAGAGGGCTTTCATGCTGGGAGGATGGCACTAGGTAAGCCCAATGGGTTGTAATCCTCTCTTCTACTACTTCTATCAATAAAGCTATTTGAATTTTCGTCCATATTCTTGTATATCTCTAAATCTTGTATTGATATATGCATTTGTATGGTTAATATACATCTGATCCTATATTTTTTATGGTTATAGATCTCTATGCTTTGATGGTATTATGCTGCTTTGACTCTACAGGTGTTCTTTGAAGTGGTACATGTAAAGGAGTGGCGAAGCTCTATCAAAGGAGGGAGGAAACAAGCAAGGAGCCAAGCGAAAGACTGAGGTTGGTACTCTCTGCTTCTCTCTCATCTATCTCTCATAAAGGAAAACACAAGTAACTTTAGTTTGTTTGTTTCTAAAATAGCTACCCGTCTTAGTGGGACTAGCAGCTCTGAATGGACACTAGTTTTCCCAATAACAAAATGGAGACTCCACTAGGGAGTGAATAGCTTATTTTCTTGTTTATACCTGTTTTCTTTATAAATAATAGACGGAGCCTGAAGTTAAGCCAACTAGCCTTCGAACTGCATTTTCTATGCAAGTACAAAGTAGATCAACATTGCTTCAGTCAATCTCCGGGTTTGTTTATGAATTGAACAACTGACTTGCAAACATCCTAAGTGCCCTAGTGGTAGCTCAAGTAACCTCATTAGATCAGCCCCTATGGTTTGTGTTTACTATCTATCATTAGCTCAGCTTAAACCCCTGAACTTAGCTCCAAACTGTGAGAACAAACCAAGCTCAGTCTTGTCCCTAGACCATTGCACTGTCTCTCGTTGGCAGTCTAGATGCATTGCACCTCCCGTTTGCTGTAGGTGGGATGCATCCCTGTTTCCCTATGTTACAGGTCTGATGATTAGGTAAGACTATTTCTGCCTCCATATTTTTGTTTTCTCTTCACTGTCTTCAGCTTTATTCAGTAGTTTTTGTTGTCTGTGATTAGTATATCACTATTTAAACTCCCTTCCTTTGCATTATTCAACCTCCATTGATAAAGAATTGTGAATTTTTTTATGTATTTTTCTTCTTTTACAGTTCTCCTTTTCAAATAGTAGCTTAATTGAACTGTCTTCTTTTGATTTGACAGTGTTGCAAGTGTTGTTTTCAGTGAAAGAAAAGCGTTTTCCTCTTTTGATAGTAGATTACATTTTTTCCATTGTATTTGATTTGAATTAATAGTATTTCAAGTGTCGAAAGCAGTTTTCAAATTGAAATTGAAAGTGTCGCTCCTGGTCTCCTTTCGTTTTTCAAATTCGAAATCCGAAAGTGTCGCCTTAGCCTTCCTTTCATTTTTTGAATTCGAAATTGCAAAGTGGTATTCCTTTCATTTTTTGAATTTGAAATCGTAAAGTGTCATCTTAGTATTCCTTTTGTTTTTTGGATTCGAAATTGCAAAGTGTCATCTTAGTCTTCCTTTTTTTTTTTGAAAATAAAATTGTTAGTACTGTCGCTTCAAAAGAAAAATAGTTCAGATCTGTACTTAGCATTCATTTTGTCATTCACACATTAAGAAAGTGGAAAACAAATACATGCATGTGCATTTTCATTTAGACTGCATCCAGGAATTGATTTAAGACAGTGCATCTTCGTGTGTGCTCTCTGCTCTATGTTGAAAGGATTTTACTTCTCTTTCCTTAGTAGCTACGATTTTCATTGCAAAAAGAAAGTAAACGAATGTTTATCATCTTAGATTGCATATTTAGGAATTGTATATCTACATCACGCGGTGAACCTTAAAGGAAAAATTATTAAGAAAGATCAACTGTAAAATAAATTTCAATGAACATAAAAAATGCTTTGGAACCTAACGCACAACATCTAGAAGTCTAGTATAGAGACATATTCTGGCGTCCTAAAGCCTGGTAACTATCGCTTTCATCATAGGTTGGGTGATTCTTCCTCTTTGAGACGACAAGTGCCAGTACGGACTTATGCTCCCATGTACCATTGCATATATATTGGGAAACCACAATAGGCTATAGCCTTTATCCTTAGGAAGTTGTGTCTACCGCCCTATCGATCGCAATGCACTGAACACAGCATTCGAGAAGATTGACTGCTGTACCATAAAAAGTATTCTGCAGTTTTGCGATTGGTTTGGTAATCCCTCTATCTAGATTTCTAGAGTAGTCACTTTCATTCCTTTTTAGACTCCTTAAAAGAAAAGGTCCATCTGAGTGCTTGTCACTTCAATCTCATTAAAAATCGAAGGTGACTAGAGTCATCTTTAGCTTTTTCTCGACTCTTAAAAATTGAAAAAGCAAGTTGTGTCAAAGCATCATAAAATTTATTTTAATCAGAATAACGTCGTTGTTCCCTCGTTTGTCTTAGGTTGAGAAAATGGAGTCCACCACTCAATGATTTCCCCTTGGGGGGAATCCTAGTCCCTTCTCCTCTTGGGGAGATGTTGGTGCATCCCTTATGGCTACATTGTCCCTTCAAGGGCTTACAATTGGCCTGCCAATATGGCTTTTCTCGACCTCTGTTGTTTGAAACACCATGATTCTTGAGCAATCAAATCAGCAACCAGATGATACTAGAGTTACCCCCCAACCTTCTACTTCATTTGTTTCTCCCTCTCCTTCTTCCTTTTCACTTGGTGAAGCTAGTGAAACTAAAAACCAGGTAACTGAGAAGAAGAAGAAAGGGAAGGAGAAGCAGAAGAAGCCAATGGTGAAAGGGCGCAACCATGCATCATCTGGAGAAAATCCACACACTGCGTCATCAAAACCTAAATCTCCATGTGTCATTTGCAAAGGGGACCACTATCATCGAGATTTTCCTTGCATCCCACGGATCTTAAGGGACTAGTCTCCCCGCTTGCACAATCCGGTTTAGTCAACGTCTAATGATCATGTTGAGAGTACACCATCAACTAGTGAAAATGAAGTCAATGGACAGAAAGGAAGACCTAAATTTCCTTGTAGACTGTGTGAAGGCGATCATGCCCTCCACTGTTGTCCCTTCCTAGACGAAGCTAAAAGAGTCTTGGACAACTGTCCTGCTTCACCACAGCGACTTCCTCCTGGATACAAAAAATTCTTGCTTAGTCCATCGCTAGTTGAAAAATCAAACTAACACACCTTCGTTGCTGGTTGAAGCACCTATCATTGAATATAAACACTTTGAGTCCACACCGGACCAAAGTCAACAGGTCGAGATGGCAGTTCACCCAGTCTTGTCTTTAGAAGGTCCACCTTCAGATGATACCATCACCAAAGAGAATGAGGACAACACCGTTCAACTTCCTTTTGTTAACACAGAATTCGATGAACATGGGAGCAATCTACCCGTTCCTTTACCATAGGAAGGAAGTTCTTCAGATATTTACTCGGCCGTTTATTCGGTCCCTCCTCCAAGAAATCTAGTCGTTTCCTTCAATTGGAATCTACTAGGCAAACCCCGCCTGCCATATAACGTACCATTCCGAATCATAGTACAAGCTTACAGAATGATCATGGTCGGTACTATCATAGATGAAGGGGCTTCTGTGAGCATCCTTTCCTCAACTACTTGGAAAGCACTTGGTTCGCCATCACTTGGATCCTTCCAAATATGCCTATAACTTTGAGAAGGAAAACCATTCATCTAAACATGATGGTAGTCCAAGGACCTTTAGATTAAAATCTACTCCTTGGGTGTGACTACATTTATAGCATGGGAGCTATTGTTTCCTCGCTCTTTCGAGTGATGTGTTTTCCGCATGAAGGCAAACTGGTCCACCTAGTTGACCAGCGTTCATTCCCTGGTTCAAACACAACTGTTAGTCAAATGCCATCCCTAACTGGTCCTTTTACGCAATGAATGTCTCATCAATCTCCAGTCCATCCACCTAATGAGCGCGAGTGATTCGGTGATTGTGACTGAAACCCAGGGGGCATGCACCCTGGTCTGCATCGGCAGAAAAACTTTAGGTATAGGGTAGGTTTCTGCGGAGGATATATGACTAGTCTGAGACACCCGTCTGTTTAGGAAAATGGGATTAGACTGGAATAAGATTCCCTCGTCAAAGTTATGTGAGTGGATGTATCCCAACATTTACCTTTGTCTATTTCGATGGACAGAGCCAAGGAAGTGTTTTGTTTGCAAATGTGGATGGAGCAATCTTGCAAATGCAAGAACTTTCATATGGTAACCTGGAAACTCTACTTTTCTTTATACCTGGGAGCATGCAAACCTTTTTCATGCAAGTGAAAAGCGACCTTTTATTTTCGTAGTTTGTAGGCTCTCAACCCTTTAACCTCGTAGGTGGGTCACTGCTAGCTTGCATAATAAAGGATCCGGAGCAAAGTTTCGAATGGGGCAAGCTCCCTAAAAAATGAACCTATCAATTAGACATCCTTATTTTACGATTGGCACGAGCAGTTTTACGCGAAGTTCAAGCTCGTTAAAAAATAAACCTAGCAAAGAGCATATGTTCCACCAGAGTTTAAGCTCATTAAAAAATTAACCCACCTTTGGTAAATAACCATTGCGATCACATAATTATCAACTTTTGAACCTTGGTTGTGCTCTTACCATCACCTCCACTCTTTTTAGCTGATCATATGCCTCCATTTGATTGTTTACCCCTTTTGAGGAACATCTACGACGAGTGATTCTATTAGCCACCTTCTTGACACTGCCATGATTTAAAAGTTCCAAACCTTACCTAGAACCAACTGCTATCTGAAAACATCACTCATTCCTCAAAAGAACGAGTCTCCTTTAAGCTCTTTTCACCTAACTCGTAAAATATGAAAAGATTGTCGAGAAATTGGCCTTTCCAGCTCGTTAAAGTCATTGGAAGTGCCATCTCTCCTCTAGATTTTAATCTTTTTGGACTTGAGGGATGATTGCACAAAAAGATCGAGCTCTTGTCTTGTTTGGCTCATTAAAACTATCGAAAAGTCATCCCTTTCGTATTCTTTTATACTTTTTCATACTTAAGGGATTATATTACGAGAAAGGAATACTGGAGTTGCCTTTCCGTCTCTTTTTAGACTCTCTAAAATTGAAAAGGACCGAGTTATCTTTGTCGTTAAACTCATTAAAACAATAGCGACAAACTTGTCCATGCAGACAAGAGCGAGTTTCACTATCGCTAGGCTCATTAAAACATAGCAACAGGTTTGCTCGAAGGGAAAATTATAGAACAAGAATATGTTATCCTCCTCAAGCTTGACAAAAATAAAGAGGTACTGGTCAGCCATGACTCGGGAAAAATTGGGAAGAAAACTTAAAGAAACTTTATTGGTGGAAAGTCGCTCTTGAACATGACACTTTCACTCCATCACCATGATTGAGTCGGGTTGGCTTATTCCATTCACCGGTCACATCACCATTGGTCCTTCGTACCATCCATTTTTGGGGTTAAAGCTACCAATCCATTTCAGTGTCACCGATATGTTTAAGAGAAGTGTCTCAGAGAATTCACCAACCCAGCTTATGTCTCATCTGCTACAATACATTCATGCTTCATTCTTTCATGACCGCCACCCTGAACCTTGTATCATCAGATCGTTTTCACCTCCACAAAATCATTTACTCCATTTCATGTCATAGATGTGGGATTCATTAAGGCCCTCCTACGACGGGTCACTTCTTGTCGACATCAACTCATTATCCAAGAATTTGACTTAGGAACAACCCTTTCAGTACTTTGAAGCTTGCATGCCTCAATGGCAAGTTTCTAACTTCCGGCAATAGGTTTACATCAATGGCCTTCGACCGAAATATTCTGTGTGGTGTTCGACATCGACTCATGTATTCACACCATGTGAATTGTACTGCAGTACCTTGAGGGTCATTATCATTATCGGTGACTCCTCTCGTGCCTGTTAACAGCTTACATCATTGGCTGGTAATCAGGCGATGTCTTTCCATGTTCGACTTCAGAACATATTTTCACATGGATCAACTTGTACTTCGGGAGAAGATTGAACGAGTTTGAAGACCCCGGATCTAGTTTCATCCATCTGGGCTGCAATATATTCAGGAAAATAAAGACATCAAATGTACATCATAGCTGCACAGATAATCATCCAAGCTAAGGGATGATGGCTCTACCATAATCATCAGTTTACCATACAGACGATTGTTTGTCCTATGTACATGAAAATGAATTTATAAAGTTGAGCATGGGAATGCCCACCTCAGCTAGATCATGAAAATACTATGAAGATAATGTATTGTATTGTATCTTATTACAGGTCACCTTCCAGTTCGAAAAACCTTGGATCCTCATGATAAAGCATTTCACCCAACATCAAAAGATTTACGACTGTTATAAAATTATATATTACAGAGCAATGGAACACATAAAATATTGTAGAAATATAAACACAGAAAACACATAAAACAAGAGAGACAGAGATATATGTGGTTCACACAGTTTGCCCTACGTCCACCCCCAACAGCTAGTCCTTCCTTTCTATTATCCAGCAAAATGAAGAGACACAACCTACAACAAATCCGCTATAATATCCTTTGTTTTCTCTCACAGTCTCACCTCTCTATTTCTCACTCACCGGATACACATCTATATCTCAGCCTCAAATACAATGCCCTCATACAAAGAGAGGGGTTGCCTTCTAGGGAAAAAAAAAACCTAAACTAAACATAAGTTCTACCGTCATATCATCCACCTAATGAACGACCCAGATTGATTAGAAATTACAATACTTTTACAAGGAAATTTTACGTCTATTTTTAGCTTCGGAGGCACTGCCCCAGAGCCCCCACGGGGGACTGCTGGCCCCCGAACCCCCAGCCAAGGGGGATCGGCCCCCAAGAACCCCCACAGGGGGGAAAAGTCCCCCCCCACACCCCCCCGCGTGGAGGTGTGTACAAACTTCCTGTGGTATACATCCGATTGAAACAAAGACCTCTGAACAATCATGCTCCACACACAACAATCTCCCACTTGGAGAATGATTGTAGCAACTCCACCACTACTTCATTTGCTAGACAATGACTCCTCTTTGGACCTGGCTATTTCTCATCTTCATCGT
This sequence comes from Pinus tabuliformis, assembly GCA_031772625.1. NCBI lineage: Eukaryota > Viridiplantae > Streptophyta > Pinopsida > Pinales > Pinaceae > Pinus > Pinus tabuliformis. The sequence goes on from CM062815.1 coordinate 872,583,654, forward strand.
CATCCTTGAAGACCAATTGAAACTGAGCATGTTCTCAGTTTCTCCCTGGTTACAACTTTTGTTAGCATGTCTGCAAGATTCTGGCTAGTGTGAATCTTTTCCAACTTCAACTCTCCATCTTTCAACAATGATCGTATGAAATGGTACTTGAGCTGTATGTGTTTAGTCCTGGAATGAGATGCTGATTTCTTTGCAAGATGAATGGCACTTTGGCTATCACTATATAACGTGCCCATATCATGCTCCTTACCCAATTCACCCACAAACCCTTGTAACCAAATCATTTCTTTACTAGCCTCTGTAGCAGCAACATATTCTACTTCTGTTGTTGAAAGCACAACAACACTTTGGATTTTTGAAACCCAACTAACAGTTGTTCCACCAATAGTAAATACATATCCTGTAGTGCTCCTCCTGTTATCTCTGTCACCTACCATATCTGCATCAACATATCCCTGTAGAGAAATGTTTGAACCACCAAAGCATAATGCTTGATTTGTGGTACCTTTCAAATATCTGAGAATCCATTTCACTGCCATCGAATGTTCCTTTCCTGGATTTTTCATGTACTTGCTTACAACTCCCACTGCATGTGCAATATCAAACCTTGTGCAGACCATTGCATACATTAAGCTTCCAACCGCTGATGCATATGGAAATTTAGACATATAATCCATGTCTTCTTGGGTCTTTGGGCACATTTCCTTACTAAGTTCTAAATGGCTAGCAAAAGGTGTACTAACTGGTTTTGCATTGTGCATATTAAATCTTTTCAACACCTTTTGTATGTACTCATTCTGAGACAATGTTAATTTGCGATTTTTCTTGTCTCTAGTGATTCTCATACTAAGGATTTGCTTTGCAGCTCCCAAATCCTTCATTGCAAATGAATTTGCCAATTTTCTTTTGAGCACATTTATTTCTTGCATGTTAGACCCTGCAACAAGCATGTCATTTGCATATAATAACAATATAATATAGCTACCATAATTTTTCTTTTTCAGATAAACACAATGATCAGAGTGACATCTAGTATAACCTTGTTCAGACATAAACTTGTCAAATTTTAGATACCACTGCCTTGGAGCTTGTTTTAAGCCATACAAGCTCTTCTTCAACCTGCACACTAGTTTCTCCTTCCCTTTAACTTCATATCCTTGTGGCTGCTGCATATATATATCTTCCTCCAAATCCCCATGGAGAAAGGTTGTCTTTACATCTAACTGCTCAAGATGCAAATCTTCAGCTGCTACTAGACTTAAAATAGTTCTGATTGAAGTCATTTTAACAACAGGAGAAAATATTTCATCAAAACCAATACCTTTCTTCTGTGCAAACCCCTTCACCACAAGTCTAGCTTTGTACCTCTGTTTTCCTCCATCTTCTTCCTTCAGCCTGTAAACCCATTTATTCTTCAATGTAGTTTTTCCTGCAGGCAACCTGACTAAGTCCCAAGTCTGGTTATGCATTAAGGAGTCCATCTCTTCTTCCATGGCTGCCTCCCACTTCTTCCTGCTTTCAACCTACATTGCTTCTTCATAACATTCGGGTTCACCAGAATCAATCAACAATAAATAATATAATGAAGGAGAGTATCGTTCAGGGGGTCTACTTATCCTAGTAGATCTTCTAACACCACTTTCAGGTGTTTGGGGCGCCTGTTGCTGTTGTGGTGGGTACTGTTGTTGTGGTTGTTGATTATTATTATTTTCAGTCACCTTTACTTTTTCAGTGATTTCGTCAAGAACTGCATATTCCTTGTTTTGTTTTTCTTGCTTCTTTTCCTGCAACTGATTCTTATACAAGACCTTTTCATTGAATATTACATCTCTGCTCCTAATTATTTTGTGATTTTCGTAATCATATAAGCGATAACCAAAATCATTAACACCATATCCAATAAAGGTACATTTCTTTGACTTTGCCTCAAGCTTTGTTCTATTTTCTTTATCAATATGGACAAAGGCCTCACAACCAAAAGGCTTTAAAAAGGAGTAGTTTACCTTTTTTCATGTCCATGCTTCCTCTGGAACACCACCATCTAAGTAACTTGAAGGCCCTCTGTTTATTAGATAAACAACAGTATCTACAGCATCTGCCCAAAACTGTAAAGGCAATCCTGCATGCAATCTCATGCACCTTGCACGCTCCATGATTGTTTTGTTCATCCTTTCTGACACACCATTTTCTTGTGGTGTTCTTGGAACTGTCTTCTCTCTACGAATTCCATGCTCTGAATAGTACCTATCAAACTCTTTGTTGCAATATTCACCTCCATTGTCTGATCTAAGACACTTCAATTTCTTTCCTATCTCAATCTCAACCAAAGCTTTCCATTTCTTGAAAGTATCAAATACATCAAATTTATTCTTAATACAATAAATCCAACTTTTTCTAGTTGCATCATCAATAAAAGTAACATAATAACGAGAGCCACCGAGAGATGATACTTGAGCAGGTCCCCATACATCTGTATGCACAAGCTCTAATTTTTCGCTCTTCTTTTCTTTCCCAACTCTGAGAAATCTGACTCTCTTCTGTTTTCCATAAATGCAATTCTCACAGAAGTCCAAATCAACATTCTTCAAACCCAGCAACAAATTCCTTGAGTGAAGAATCTTCATTCCCTTTTCACTCATGTGTCCGAGCCTATGATGCCATAATGCTGCATCTTCTCCTTTGGAAGTTAAAGCATTAACAGAGTTAGAAATACCATTTCATAAATACAATGTACCAACCTTTTCGCCTTTTGCTATTACCAGGGCTCCTTTGGTGACCTTCCAAGCTTTATCTATGAAAGTTGTCACACAACCTTCACCGCCTAACTGCCTTGTTGAAATCAGATTTTTCCTTAGATCTGGAACATGCCTTACCTCCTTTAGTAGCCATTGGTTTCAATTCTGTTGTTTTACAAGAACCTTACCCATTCTAGCAATTTTACAGGGTTTATCGTCACCCAAACGAACTTGTCCAAAATCTCCTTGAACATACTCATGAAAGTATTTCTTATCAGGTGTAGCATGGAATGAGGCCCCTGAATCTACCACCCAGGAATCAATGATATTTTCAAAAGAAAGAATCAAAGCATCTTGTAACACCTCACCTGTCACATTTGCTTCATGATCGTTTTCTTGCTGTGCATCTCCTTCTTTTCCCTTCCGAGATCTACAGTCTTTCTTTAGGTGTCCTTTCTTTCCGCATTTCCAACACACTATCCCTGATCTAGAATTGGATGTGTCTTTCCTTGATTTACTGCGATATCTTGAGCTCTTTCCTCTTTCCATTTTTCTTCCCCTAGACTCTACACTCAAAGCATTGCCCGATGTCTCACCGGAGCTTTTCCATCGCATTTCCTCGCTAAGGATAACACTGACAACATCATCAAACTTTAAAGTACTAGATCCAGAGACAGAGTTACTAACAGCCATTACTAAACCATTCCAACTTTCTGGTAATGAGCACAAGAATAACAAAGCTCTAACTTCATCTTCAAAGTTTACCCCTGCAGAACTTAACTGACTTGTAACTGTATTAAAATCATTTAAGTGATCTGCAATAGATCCACCTTCCGAAATCTTCATATTAAATAACTGTTTCATAAGAAATACCTTGTTTGAGGCTGAGGGTTTTTCATATAGTTTCGACAGTGCCTGAATCAAACCCTTCGTCGTTGTTTCCTTCGAAATGTTGAAGGCAACTGTTGAAGGAAACTGACACAGCGAGGCACAACTGTATTGTTCCGAGTGCCTTTCTATTGAGAAGGTTCCATTCTTTATTTGTCATACCCGTTGGCTTCTTTGTTTTTCCGCTCAATGGTAGGTACATACCTTTCTGTTAGAGATAATCTTCCATCTGCATCTTCCATAGCGAGAAGTTTTGGCCATTAAATTTCTCGACCCTAAACTTACCATCTTCCGCCATTTCTCCCACTTGAATGAGGAATCCTTCTTTCCTACGAGTTTGTCATCCAAATAGAGCTTCGGCTTTGATACTAGTTGTAATAAAATTATATATTACGGAGCAATGGAACACATAAAATATTGCAGAAATATAAACACAGAAAACACATAAAACAAGAGAGGCACAGATATACGTGGTTCACCCATTTTGGGCTACATCCACCCTGAACAGCCAGTCCTTCCTTTCTATTATCCAGCAAAATGAAGAGACACAACCTACAGCAGATCCGCTGTAATATCCTCTGTTTTCTCTCACAGTCTCACCTCTCTATTTCTCGCTCACAGAATACACATCTATATCTCAGCGTCAAATACAATGCCCTCATACAAAGAGAGGGGTTGTGTTCTAGGGAAAAAAACCCTAAACTAAACATAAGTTCTACTGTCAGATCATACACCTAATGAATGGCCCAGATTGACTAGAAATTACTATACTTTTTCAAGGCAATTTTACATCTATTTTTAGCTTTGACGGCGCTGCCCCCGAGCCCCCGCCAGGGGACCGGTGGCCCTCGGACCCCCCAGCCGGGGGCGATCGGCCCCCATGGACCCCCACGAGGGGGACAAGTCCCCCCCGCACCCCCCCACATGGAGGGGTGTACAAACTTCCTGGGGTATACATCCGGCTAAAACAAAGACCTCTGAACAATCATGCTCCACAAATAACAATGACCTCATGCTTTAGGGGGAAACTGTTATAGACATATTTGGCATTGCAACACCAATTGCATATGTCCATAAAACAAGGGATTCTAAGCCCCTAAAAGTGTTGTTTCATACCCTAAGGGATCAAGGTCATCTAATTACATCATCTCCCAGAAGTTCTCCCTGGAAAACTACTCAGAACTAGTCAAAACTGGACCATACAGACTGCTCAGTGCTAAGAGTGCGATGCATCTCACCTACCACATGAAAAAGGTGCGATGCATACTGAAAATCCCTTCTGTAGGGTGCGATGAGCGAGAGCAGACAAATGGCAGAGGCAGTTGGCTAGGTGGAAACCCAGAGAATCTTCTAGAAACTACCCATTTAACACTTTCCTCTCTGAATTCGCCCAGGGATGAGTAAGAGATCATTAAATCTCCAAGTGGAACCAAGAACTATCAGAGAGATGAAACTAATAAAAATCCCAGAAGCTGACTCACCCACCTGTAAATATCTATATATGGATCCCTCATCCTAGAGATCCAGGGGCGGGAATTTTGTATTTTGTAAGGAAGTGTTGTTGGTTTCTCTGTGCAACATTGTATTGTTGGGTGATCTAGATTTTCATGAGGTGAAGAGGGCTTTCATGCTGGGAGGATGGCACTGGGTCAGACCAATGGGTTGTAATCCTCTCTTCTACTACTTCTATCAATAAATATATTTGAGTTTCCCTCCATATTCTTGTATATCTCTGCATCTTGTATTGATATATGCATTTGTATGGTTAATATACATCTGATCCTATATTGTTTATGGTTATAGATTTCTATGCTTTGATGGTATTATGCTTCTTTGACTCTACAGGTGTTATTTGAAGCGGGACAAGTAAAGAAGGAGTGGAAAAGCTCTATCAAAGGAGGGAGGAAACAAGCAAGGATCCAAGTGAAAGACTGAGGTTGGTACTCTCTGCTTCTCTCTCATCTATCTCTCAGAAAGGAAAACATAAGTAACTTTAGTTTTTTTTTTATAGGATAGCTACCCGTCTTAGTGGGACTAGCAGCTGTGAATGGACACTAGTTTTCCCGATAACACACCCCCTCAGGGTCAAGTGTTTGCACAACAGATTGCTACCAATACCAAAGATTCGAAGAAAAATAATAAGGGGAAGGGTAATCAGGGTAACCGTGGTAATCAAGGTAATCAACCTAGTGAACCCTAGGGGAACCATCCTAACACTAAAAACCAGCAACAAGTTATCCAGCCCAAGCAAAACAAGGCTATTCATATGAATAATCTTTGTGCATGTTGTGGTGTACATGGACATTATAAACATGAGTTTCTTCTCTTACCCTAGATACCACAAATGTGGGAAGCTCAAGCAGCTTCTAGAGGTTATCAATCACCTCAGAATCCTGTTCCGTCTTAATCGGCAGTGCTCACAAGTCCTTTCCCGAAAAAATGATTTATTGTTGCTCAACCTCAACCATGTCAGTTAGCCCATCCCCCCAAACCTTCTGGTCCTAATGACTACTAGATCCTTATGATGAACTCTGATGAGGCTAATCCCTTTTATATCAACCTGCAAACTCAGTCGCATCAATATGACAAGCCATCAACTTCGTCTACCACTGAGTCCAAAACCAAAGCAACTGATGAGCCTCTTACGACACCAAATGGTCCGTTATAGATCCCTCAACTAAATTTGAGGCCATTCCCAAGATCCCAAAGGGACCTTTACGTCGTAATGCGACTTCTAACTGATTTTCCCATACATATAGTATACTCGACTTGGCACAATCACCTACTACCATGTCGATGTTGGAATTGCTCCTATTGTGCCCATCTCAAAATAAAGATTTACTAATTGCCTTGGGTGTAGTAGATCCTTCTGATGATAATTTGATTGTCTCCCCAATTGATACATCAAAACATCCCCCATTGCCTTCATCTGTTGCTTTCTAGATACCAGTCAGAGTCTGTAATGCCATCATCTCTCGATGCATTATTGACGAAGGTGCATCCACCTGTGTGATGTCTGCTATCATTTGGAAACAACTCAATTCACCTGAGTTGTCCCCCTCCACCATCACTTTGTGTGCTTGGGATGGACACTCCTCTCATCCTCTTGGCATGTACCGCAACTATCCAGTGACCCTTGCGAGCAAGACTGTAGATGTCGACATTGAAGTCATTGATGCCCCTTTGGATTACAACATTCTCTTAGGTCGTAGTTACACATATTCCATGTCAGTCATTGCGTGTGAAGTGTTCTGCAAGATGTGGTTCCCCCCTTGAAGGGAAGATTGTTACCATTGATTAGTTGACTTACTACGAGCTGGCATCTGTGACCTCCCCTAAGTTCATTATCTCATCAATGTCAGATAAGTAGTCTTCAACTCCTCTTACCGATGTTTCACCTGATGTCTATAAAGATTTCTCATTGTTGGGTGCTTTCCCTCGTCCTCCCCCTCTCATCTCAGAGCCTAACACTATGAGTGTTTGCACGTTACAAAAGTCATGGGCCGCTCTTAAGCAGTCTGGTACATCCGATTAATAGCCAGCTCCTTAGCACCCTGTTTTTGTCATTCTAGCTAAGCCCTCTAGATCCACCCTCCTAGGACCTCCTCCGTTTGTCGGTGCCTCTCCTATGTTTCCATCAGGAACTATTCTTTGAGGTCTCAACCATCTAGGAGTTGTTCCGCCACGAGATTATCCTGCAAGCCAGATACCTTTCTTATTCCCCCCTCCAGGAGTATTTTCTATCCCTATCATGGATTCATTGGTCCTTCCTAACATGACTCTAGGGATCCCAGTATGGTACATCGATCCCCGTACAAGCATTCTACCGGGTCAGCTAAGACCTTCATGCTTTGACCCTGGTTCAACTGGTTCCTACGACCCTTACCGCTACTTCAATTCCATCACAATCTCAACAGGAATCTGCTTCTATTATGAAAGCATCCAAACAGGGGCACAAATCTAAGAGGAAAGAACCTAAGAACAAGGCTCCCAAAGCTCCTCTAGCTCCTAAGGCCCCAAATTCATCACCCTCGTGTACTTTTTGTAAAGTTGTTGGGTATGCCCCAAAGTCGTCACCCTCGTGTACTTTTGGTAAAGTTGTTGGGTATGCCCCAAAGTCGTCACCCTCGTGTACTTTTTGTAAAGTTGTTGGGTACGCCACCAATAATTGTCCTAAACTTCCTCAAACTAAACCTTTGGTTCATGAAGCATTCCTTGAGTCAAATATCCCTAAAGTCCATGTTAACTTTTTGGGTCCACCCAAGAAACTCAAAACGTTGCACACAAATCAGCCTTATGCACTATGTGATCATCATGGTCAATATTCCCACTGTTTCCCTCATCTCGATGAATTTCATGATTACCTTAGGGCACTTCCCGAATGCGAGGCCACTCATAGTGGATCATCTACTCCTCTTCTCGTGGATTCTGGTACCCCTAGTCAACCAGAATAGGGTTACTCTGGTCCCACCATCGTGATCCCTCCCCAAATGTCAAGATGACAACACCACAGGCCATATCCTTTCCTTGTCATCATCCTTGAGTTCATTGTAGGAAAACATTTCTGGGGTTTCTTTGCACTCTTCTATCGAACCTCTTTCGACAAAATCCCATGTATCAACATCCATAGATCCTCCACCTAGTAGCTTGTTGTCTACAATTCCAGATGATGCATATGTGAACCTTATTTCTCAGGTTTATGCACCAAGTAACGCCACCGCATCATGTAGTCAGTCTTCTTCCCATTCGCCCATCTTCCGGTCTGATGAGGACATCAAGGAAGTTATGTCTACCCCTAATTACCCTTACACTTAAGAAAGGGGGCAGCTCTTTGTAGGATTCTGAAGGCCATTTTCTTCCTAATTCTCCCAATGCACTCTACCTCAAGAAATTTTGCTCATAGCACATCCCTTTGATTTACATGTGTTTATTTTTGCCATGAAGTTAGGTATATTGCATCATCTCATTCGTTGTCTTTTGCACCTTTCAAATGGGTCCATCATCCATGCTATATATTGTTCACATCGACGGTACGAGTCGCTTCTCTAGGAATCTAGCCTCGGTAGCCTGGGCCATTTTCACCTCCTTTCATATGTTAGTCCTTTCAAACGGCATGTGCATTGGATCTGCCACCAATAATTAGACTAAATATGATGCATTGATAGGTTTGTTAGTTGATGTCCTTGCTCATCACATTCTTCATCTTCATGTTCATTTAGATTCCTTTCTACTTGACATGCAATTAAGTGGTGTGTATTGTGTGCATAACCAAGTCAGATATCTACGAGTTAAGCGGTTGGTACGAGAATTTGAAGAGGCACCACCAATAATGACAATGGCCCTCAAGGTACTATAGGTACAATCTACGGCGTGCGAATCAATGAGCTGGCGTCGAACACCCGTAGAATCATTCGATCGGAGGCTAATGATGAAGACCTCTCGTCGAACATGAAGAACCTGCCATTGAGGCATGCAGGCTCCAAGGCACCGAAAGGGAGTCTCTAGATCAGCTTCCTGGAGAATGAGCTGAAGTCGACAGGAAGTGACCTTGATCAAAGGTGGGCCATAGTGTTTCCCACATCAGTGACACGAGACAGAGGAAGAATGTTGTGGTGAATCAAAATTATGTGAGGTATCAGAGGAGGTTGTACTGCTGCAGAGGCCAACGTCTCTTGAACATATCGGCGGCACGACAGTGGACGTGGTAGTATTTGACATCAAATGAGTAGAGGTCATGGTGACGAGGCAATGAGCAGATGAGAGGTCAAATAGGATAACCCAAACCCATGGAGGCAAGTGTAAAAACAAGATGAGATGTTCCCACCCAGACACAAATGCAGACTAGTCCCATGTTCAAGAGCGACATACTGCCGACACGACAATAATTATGGGTCCATTTTCCCCACCATTTCTAGCGAGTACCCCAGTTATTTTTGACAAGCTTGACGGGGATAGCATATGCTTGTGAGCGTCATTTCGACGGAACCCGATGTCATTAAGTTTTAACGAGTCTGACAAAGGAAGAACTCGGTGTCTTTTCCTATTTAGAGAGTCTGAAAAGACAGCAGAAAAGAGAACTCCAGGGGGGTCCTTTTTCGTAAAGTTGTGTCTCCCGAGCCCGAAAAAGTATAAAACAATGCTCGAAAGAACCGCTCGACCATTACGATCGAGGAGTACTTTTCATTTATAGTGACATCGATCCGAAAAAGTAGAAAAGTGATCAACATCACGTCATTTCGTAACCATTAACGAACCAGAAACGACAAGGGTCCGACGATCTTTTCGTTTTTACACGGTCGGAAAAGGGTTTAAAGACGACTGCCTCTTATTTACTTTTAACGAGTCAATAGGGGTAACTCGACAATCTTTTCATTTTTGGCGAGTCAGAAAAGAGCTGCAAGATGACTCCATAGTGACTTTTTCGTGTATTTACTGAGTCTGAAAAAAGTATAAAATACAACTCGCTTCACCATCGAAGTTGCAAAAAGGACGTGTCATAGCATTGGAAGCAAGCGTAAAATCCATTTTCGACCAAAAGTATATTAAAATACTCAAAAAACCACTTTGTAAACCTAATTACAAGTCAAAAAGTCTATAAATATGGTGAAAATGTAAAAAATAAAATTACTTTTACTTTTTACCTCTTGCATAGTAGTAGTGGTCCATTTGGGGTGCAAACTTCGAGCAGCGATTACCGCCAATCCGGGAAACCATTTGAGATTCCGTCAGTTCCAGGTAAGAGGCACTTCCTTTAGCTCCATTTCCATACTCTTTTTATGCATTTTGTTCTTTAATTGAGCCTCCGCAAGGGGGATTTTAAAATTTAGGGTTGCGCCCCATTGGCGCGGGTATCCGGCACGGTTCCGCGCCAATGGGGTGATTTGCCCAAAGGTGTCACGCCAACCGTGCGACCTAACTTTTTACTTGAATTTTCCCATCATTTTCGAAATTTTTCTGGTTTGTAAGCCTACTGGGGTTTCAATAATGATCTATTCATCCTTGTGTGTGCAGGAAACAAGCAAAAATGGTGGTGGAATGGAAAGAACGGGAGCATGATGTTGTATATGCCTTGGCCATAGCAGATGAGGTATGTATGAATGCTCTAAGAGACTGTAGTCTCAAGAAATTCTTCCTCACCTCTTATCTTCAAGCTCAACCGGAGCTTTTACAGTTCATAGTGGATGCTTGGGATGTTGATGACCAAGTATTTCAATTACGGGATCAGACCTTAGAGCTGGATGTATTTGATGTGTACTTCATTACTGGGCTGTCACGGAGAGGGGCGAGCCCCATTTTGACCAAAAGGAGGCCTTCCGGAGAAAAAATAGGTGAAGTGAAGGCCCGAGTGTGTCTAGAGGCACAATTTGGGAAAAACAGTGCCAAGGTGGATATCGCCACCATCCATGATTTGGTTCTTAAGGTGATACTATTCACCATCACACGTGCAGCTGGGGTACAGGCGCCCCATGAGGCAAGCAAGAATCATCTGTTACTAGCGACAGAATGCCTCAGCCCCACCATTTTTGACTGGGCTACAGCGGTGACTACAAATATCAAAAGGCAGCTTACAAAGTGTAAGCGCAGGGGAGTGAAACAGTTCAGGTATGGCTCGATTGTGGTGTCGTTTTTCTTGGAACGATTACCCCTCTTCCAGTACCAGGGAGCTATAGTAGCGGACCCATTACCACGAGAGCCTAGGATGGATCGATGGGCAGCATTGATGCCCAGAGGAGGGGGGGGCAGCAAATGTCTTGGCGGCCGAGTTCTTCATATGGCTTCGCCGCCAGCTGATCGTGGTAGAGGATTGGCCATACGCGGGAACCAACTTCATGGGGGATCCAGACCTCCCACTGCCAGAGGGAGAGAAGTGGGAAGAGGAGTTAGGTATGATCTTCTCTTCTTTGATGTTTTTATGTATTTTCATTTTTTTGTCAATACATGCATGTTCTGATGACAATTGTATGTATATGCAGATGTGGTCCCAGAGCGACCAGCCGGCTTGTCTCCTATAGTGCAAAGGGGCCAACCTGCAGCTGATCCTCAGGCAAGGGGTGCCGTGGGGGAAGAGCTGGTGCAGAATCTCGAGGGACTTACCCAAGTGATTCCAGGCTACGCGAGATTGGCGGAGGTGCCTTTTGCATACCAGAGGCACACAGTGGGGGTGCCGTCCCTCATCCATCGTCTGTTGAGATGCTTGGTGCGCGCGGTGACGTGCTATCATGAGCACCACCACGATTAGACTTCTCGGCTTTCTTCATGCATATTTTTTGAGGGACATGTTGTCCGAGGATGTATCAGGATGAACATGAATTATTTTTTGGACTTATGTAATGCACGCTGTGCAAAACTTTGTGACACACATATATATATACATATGCCTATGGTTTATTATTGTGCTTTTATGTGCTTGCTTGTATAATGTTTTGATTATAAATTACGCAAATGTATATCTAATACATGATTAGCTAATGCATCAGATAATGTGTTTAATCGTCTTGGAATATGCTGATATGTGATAAAATCAAAATTCCTTTCTAACAACTTAACACGTAAGTACAACCTTAAAATGTGACGGTCTCTGACGGAATAACGCCCATTGGGCTGATGGACGACAAGTTGAGAGTCTAGGTTAACAAGCAATGTACGAATACCGAGATTAATTGCCTCGGCTAATAATTCAATAACAACGCTATATTCAGCAACATTGTTTGTAGTACAGCCTAAACACACACCTTGAAGATCTATCAACTCACCGTGAGGATCGTAGATCACCCACGCCGCAGAGGACAAATTACGAGTGCTGCGGCAGGCACCATCAGTGAAACCAATGTAAGGTGCACCTGACATCTACACAAGAAGCAAAAAGACACAATAAAGGGCAATCACGCTTTCACACCAAACCGAAAATATGAAAACTCACACACACACACACGCATGTACAAATCAAAGCGCATGTATCATGCATAGTACTTTTTCAAGTATAGCCCATTACGGGGCTTATCAAGAGGATTACCTTCATAGTCAACTAGCTCGTATGCCCCTTTTTGCAACACTCTCTTTACAATGTAAGGGCCTAGCCACATGGGCTCGAGTTTGCCTGCCCCCAGCTTGTCATTTGCTTGGTCGTATAGCAGGACTAGATCTCCCTCAACAAAGGAACGAGGATGAATGGTATGGTCAAAATGAGTTTTGACTCTCTTCTTTTGAGCTTCAATGGCTAAAGAGGCTAAGCGACGGGTCTCGTCTAACCGTTCTAGATAAAGAAGCCATTCCTCTACCGGAGTCGTGTTGGGAAGAAACTCGACGGCTATTTTCAACGAAGGAATTTCACATTCTATAGGAAGGGTAGCCTCCAGTCCGTAAACTAGTTGAAATGGAGTGAAACCGGTGGCATCCTTCACAGAGGTTCGGTAGGCCCACAAAGTGGGAAACAACATCAGATGCCAATTAGACTTATGCATGTCAATAGTACATTGAAGCATCGTAACCAAAATCTTGTTGACGGCTTCAACCTAGCCGTTAGACTGAGGATATTACGGGGTTGAACTATCATGCCGTAAGCCTAGTTGGGTTGTCATCTCGGTCATCATGTGATTACGGAAATGCTTTCCGTGATCTGTGACGATGGCCTGTGGAACTCCGAACTGCGAAATAACATGATTGAACAGAAACTGCGCCGCTGTATGACCGTCTTCATTCAATGTGGGCATCGCCTCGGCCCATTTTGTAAAGTAATCGACGGCAACGATGATAAACCCATGCCCCCCGGCCGAGCGAGGCTTACAGGTTGTATAATCAATGCCCCATTTTGCAAAAGGGCCTACGGTCACTACAGGGTGCAGCGGGGCTGGTGGCGCACGCATCTTCCGCTGGTAAATCTGGCATGCATGACATGAGCAGATAGCAAGAATGCAATCCTTAAAAATCGATGGCCAGAAATAACCAGCGCGAAGGATTTTTTGAGCTGTGGCGTATCCGGACATGTGGCCACCACAGGCGCTAGAGTGGCAGTCATTCAGGACCCTCTCAGCTTCCTTGAGGGTAAGACATCGGCGGAGAACGAAGTTAACGTTGATACGGTACAGGGTGTCCCCTATGATACTATAGGGTTGAGATTGATGGCGGATCCACCGTCGAGCATATTTGGATACAGCGGGGCGGAAAGAGGACGTTTGTAAATAAACTATAATATCCCCGTACCAGGGATCGAGGGTGCTGATCAGAAAAAGAGTTTCGTCCAGGATATGATCCTCTGAAAGAGAGGGTGCAGAAGGAGATGGCAATGAACAGAGTAACTCAGCAAAGACCAGAGACTTCTTAGACTTGGCAGTAGTAAATTCCAAGTCAAAATCTTGGAGGATTACGATCCATTTTGAGTATTTTCCCCCCAGCAACTGACGTGACAAAATGTACGTCGTCGGGTTGCAGTCAGAAATCACGGTCGTGGTGCGCAACATGATATAATGCCGGAAACATTGGACAGCACAAACAGCGGCCAATGCCAACTTCTCGACATAAGCGTATCGAGTTTCCGTATCCAGGAGGTTGCAGCTGAGATAATATATGACATGCTCATTGCCATCATCATCGTATTGCATGAGAACCATGCTGATAGTGGTATCGACGGTGGCTAGATACAGAGTATAATCACGGTGGTAGTTCGGAGGTCGCAATAATGGAGCAGAGACAAGGAGGCCCTTGAGTCGCTCGAAAGACTCCTGAGCGATAGCATCCCAACGGAAGGGTGTGTCTCGCTTCAATAACCGTGTGAAACCCTTAGCCACCTCGGCATAATTCGGAATGAATCGTCTTAAGAAATTCGCTTTACCCTGCAAACTCTGCAACTGCTGCAAAGAAGCAGGGGGAGGAAGGTTCAAAATAGCTTCGACTTTGAGGGGGTCCAGACGGATGCCCTCTTGGGAGATGATAAACCCGAGTAGTCGGCCTGATTCAACGCAAAAGACACATTTATGAGGATTGAGCCTAATACGGTAGTGTAGACAGCAGAGAAAAATTTCGCGAAGATGGGAAGGATGGTCTTGACGCTTGACTAAATGAGCTGGAAGATCATCCAGGTACGGCTGTACAATGTGACGAATGTCATGAAAGGCATAAGACATTGCACGTTGGAAGGTAGCACCGGCATTCTTTAAACTGAAAGGGAGCTTCTTATAGGCAAAAGTGCCCCAAGGATAGATAAAAGCCATCTTATGTTGATCAGCGGGCGCAATATTGATCTAGTTATATCCAGAAAAACCGTCCATAAACGAGTAGATTTCACTTCCTGCACATTCATCAATAAGTTGATCGATGAAAGGTGTGGGGAAGTTATCCTTAGGACAGGCGCGATTAATGTCACGATAATCAACACAGACTCGAATAGTACCTTGCTTTTTGTTCACAGGGACTATATTAGAAACCCAATCCGTGAGTGGAATGGGGTAAATGAAACCAGCCTTGAGAAGCTTTTCGACTTCTGCTTTAATGGTTGTGGCCTTTTGGGGGTGCACAAGGTGTAGGCGTTGACGAACAGGCTTAGCACCTGGATACATAGGTATCTCATGCACCACTATGTTAGGGTCGATGCCGGGCATCTCTTCGTAGGACCAAGCGAAGACATCACGAAATTCGCGAAATAAATTGGTGTAAAGTTGAACTTCCTCTAGAGTGCAAGTGACTCCAATATGAATATGCTCGACAATCCCTGGTTGCACAGAGATGTCGATGGGTTGGGTTTGCGTAATGTTTCCCATGTTGCCCTCAGAAGACACTTGGTAAATCTGAATAGGTGCTTGAAGGGGCTGGAATGGGATACACGAAGTAAACCGTTTGAGACATGTGATCATTTCCTGATAGGCGGGGAGAAACGAGGAACGGTGGTGATGATCTGACCAAGGAGGCTCCTCAAGAGACATGGTCTCTATGATGGCTTCATCGGAAGGAAAGATTTCCTTTAATGGATCCGAAGTAGCATCATCTCCAAGCCAAGGGAAATGAACATATGAGTCGGGAACACTACTTATAAGAGCAGGTTCGGGAGGGGGAGCTGATGCAGCAACGATTTCGACGTAGTTGAGCTCGGCAGGACTCAACGGCATCATATCACCCCAGGATTCTATCTGATTGGTGGGAGGAAGGACCCACGGATCAGAACGCACGGAAATCATGTTAATAGGGGTGAGATTCGAAGGTGGAAGTGGAAAGACACCCATTAGGGCGAGATCCTTAAAGAGCCCAGCTTCCACACTCTCGAATGATTTGGAGGTATGCTCCACGAAAGGCACATTGCCTTCAGAACAGGAGGTGAATAAGGAGAGCTGGTCCACTGTGACAATCTTCCCCTTATGGGGGAAACGAATGACACGGAAAAGGGAGGAGGCCACGGCTTGCATGGCATATGTCCAGCTACGTCCGAGGAGGAGGTTGTAGGTAAGATTAGCATCGACAACTTCGACCTCCACTTCTACTGTCTTCCCTTCCAAGGAGATGGGCAAGCGTTGGAGGATACCGTAAGGACGGGACTCTCTTCCGTCAAAGGCTTCTAACGTCGTAGGAGACTGGCTCAATGTTGGAGAACCAATAGCTTTCCAGCAAGCAACAGACATGATGCAAGTTGAGGCACCCTCATCAATGACTGTGCGATGAATCGTTTTACCATTGATGATGACCTGTATAACGAAAGAAATTTGGTGAGGCAGTCTTTGCGTATAGCCCTCGAGATCAAAAGAAATCAGATCCGAGTCAGCTGGGTCTATGCCATCGATGGCCGATAGCAAGGACTTCCTCTGGGAGGGGTAGCTCTGGAGGACTTCTAGAGAGGACATAGCAGACGAAGCCTGAGCTAAGTCCTCAACGATGTTGTAGTGCTAGGCAGCACGAGCATTAGGGTTGTAAGAAGACTTCCAGAGTACACCTTTTGGAGGGGGTCGGATAGTCGTCTCAGTGCTAGGTCGTTTGATGTGGAGTGGACCAGAACTGGATGAAGGAGTGCTGGAGGGGACCTCCGGCTCTTTCCCGGCATGAGATGGATATTCTTTCGCTCGAGTAGTGACATGGATGGGAATCGTTGTTGGAAATAATACTGAGAGGGGGGGTGAATTTGTATTATCAAGTTCTAATAAATCTTCCTTATTTATACTTTGAATTATTCTTGTATGTTAGTACCATAAAACAATGAGCATGAACAAGAAAAATAGATTGTCACACCAAAGAACACCAGATGTAAGGTGGAAACCCAATGTGGGTGAAAACCACCTGCTGCAATATGTCTCTATCTTCTTTCAATTAGAAACTCCTTTTACAATGATTTTGTACTGGTGCAGTCCTTTACCAGTACGCAGGCTGCAACCTGCAGAGAGCTACAACTCTCTCTCTCGTTTTCCAGTCTCTCTTGGAAGGGAGCTACAACTCCCTACTTCTTTTCTTTCAAGGACCACTTTTCATAAATTTTCAAACTGGATCCATGAACGTCAAATGATCATCAAGTATAAGTAAATCACCTAGTCAACTGCAGTAACCAGATCAATAGTAACAGTAAACTAAACCCATAACACCTTATCAACAAAGAAAAGTCAGTCAAATAAATACTTTAATATAGATCCACAGTTTTTCTTTATCTGGCATGCGTTGCTACGCACTTCACCTCTTGCACCTCTGCGTATCCCCGCAGAGAGCCTTGAACTGCACTGCATATCCATGCACTATTCCTTTAAATGTGCCACGTACCTATACTGTGCCCCCGCACCCACTGCTTCTATCGCGCCGCGTACTTTCACTGTGCCTCTGCACCTGCGGCTTCTGTCGCACAGCGTACCTCCGCGCTTCTGCTTTCTCTTTACTACGAACCACTGCACCTGGACCTCTGTTGCGCTACATACCCACGCACTGTGCCTTCTTCTGCTGTGCGTACCCCCACACTTGCACCATTAATTACCTGCAAACCTCTGATTAGGGCCAAATTGGCAGTCCACCAGTGTGCCACAGATAACCAGATGCCCAGATCTGATCATGCGCCCGAGAGATCACACTTCATAGATTCACTTTCAAATTCACTTTTATATGGATCAAGCTTTTAAACCGCTAACCCAATATTTCAAATCTTAAGATATTCAATTTGCAAAATATGATTTAGCCAAGTGATCTTATTCCCTATTTATAGTCAAGCCCTTATTCACACCATGTGTTATAGACATTTTTGTGCCTTACAGCTATAAGCATGAAATGTCCATAATTCAAGGGATCCAAAGTCCCTAAAGATGTTGTTACAGCCCCTAGAGGAACAAGGTCAACCAATGACAGCTTCTCCCAGAAGTTCTCCACCAAAAACCACTCAGAAACAGTCAATTCAGGATCAATTCAGAGGCTCCACTAGCTGTCTGCGCTGAAATGCAAAGATTACACTGGCTAGGTGCACTGCAACGCAGGTAGAAGCACTACCAGGCTGCGCTGAGCGGGAAATGACAAATGGCAAGTTCATTCAACGAGGTGGAAAGACCCTGGAAGCTTCCAGAATCTTCTCCAATGACACTTGCCTCAATGAATTCGACTAATGATGAGTAAGAGGTTCTCAACCTCCAAGTGGAAGCAAGAACTGACAGAGAGAAGCCACAAGTCAAAACATGAGCTGACTCATCCTCTCTTCTCACATCTATATATGGATCTCTCACCCAGAGGTTCAAGAGGCTGGAATTTTGTACTTTGCAGAGAATTGCTGTTGGTTTGAGATTGACATTAGCACATTGGGTGATTTATGCTTTGTTGGAGGAGAGGAAGGGATTCCATCGCTGGGAGGTAGATGCTGGATCGGAACTCACTTGGTTGTATCTCCTCTCAGACTTTATTATCTTATCAATAAACTATTTGAGTTTCTCCTGCATGTTGTATACCAATGATGTTTTGTTATGCTTACATGTTTAGCTTAATCTGATCTTGAGCTTTTTATGAATGTATATCTGTATATTTGTGTAGTTTCTATTTCTTGTGATCTTGCAGGAATTCGGTGAAGCTGGGCCGGTGAAGGAGCAAGAAGCTGGGAGCTACTGAAGAGAGGAACGGTTTGGATCGAAAAACTAGCGGAAGATACAGGTTAGTTAGATCCTTCTTCCTTACTTGCATTTCATAAAGAAGAATACTCGAATAAGTTTACCTATTTGTTGCTAAGGCACTATCACCTCTTAGAGTGGGATAGGGGAATTCCGTATTGGATACTTTTCCCAACAAAAAAATGGCGACTCCGCTGGGGAGAGTATCTTGTTGGTTTATTTGTGTTTCTGGTCTTGTTCTTCTCATAAACTCAGAAGTGCTGAATTGAAATGCACTTGCCATTTTCAAGTGCAAAGTAGAGATCTGCCACTCTAGCCCACTCACTGGACCTGTTTTTATGATCTGAACAAACTGATCCACAAGTTCTCTAACAACCCTTTGTGATAGATCTTAGTCCTCCTATAAATCATCCTTCTAATTTTACCTAATTGATAGCTTTGATTTGGCCAAAAACTGTTGATTTAACTACAAACCGTAACCCAGAACCCAGAAACAACACTCGTTTCTGCTTCAGCGCAGACTCTGTGAAGAGGTTCTGCATTTCAACGCAGGTCCCGTGAAGGCTACCTACGCTGAATGTCAAAACCTCTGTGTTGGGAGTGCGATGAACAGTCTTTGCCTTGTGCAGCTGTGGTTCCCTGCTTCCTTTTGCTCAGTTTGATCTTTGTCTTTTGCAGCCTGTTATCAGTCAGTGTACCTATCTAAAACCCCTTTTCTTTGCCTCAATTCCGCCTCAGTTGTATAAAGAAACTGTATTTGTTCTTTGTGTATTTGTTACATCATTTGCAGTTTCCCATTACAAAAGTAAACTAGTCATACTGTCGCCCTTAGATCTAGACCTGTCATAAGTGTCGTTTTGATCTTAGGAGTGAGTTTGTATGTTGTTCACAGTTGATTTAGCTTTTACTTTTGTCGTTTGGTTTGAATTTATGCATTTCTAGTGTTGAAACAAGTAAATCATAAGGTGTCGTAATCGTCTTTTTGATTTTGAAAAAGGAGCTTGTTTATGCTTTCACTTGAAATCGAATTCAAATTTGTACAACAGCTTTCTTTTTAGGCATCAATATTAAGGAAGCGAAAAAAATACATGCATTTGTGCATTTGCATTTTGATAGTTTGCATGCTTTGATTTAGGGAAAAGTGCATTACAGTGTGCTCTATGCTCTTTGAGAAAAGTTGTATCTTCCTTTTCCCCTTGTAGCTAGGATTTTCATTGTTGAAAAGATATAAACCTTGCTTATCATCTTTAGACTGCATTTAGGAATTGTATCATACATCTCATGGTGATCCAAAAAGGAAAACTTCTAAAAAAGATCAACCTAAAATAAATTGAATGAAATTAACAACGCTTTGTAACTTAACGCACAACATAGAGGTCTAGGCTAGAGACGTGTTCCGGCGTCGTAAAACCTGGTGACTGTCAATCTCGCTGATGGTTGGGTGATTCCTCCTGAGGGACGATAGCGCCAATACAGATTGTGCTCCCAGGTACCGTCGAGTATATATTGGGAGACCCCTATAGGCATAAAACCTTTATCCTTAGGAAGCCGTGTCGGCCGCCCTACTGATCGCAATGCACTGAACACAACATTCAAGAATATTGACCGCCCGTACCTTAAAAAGTATTCTGCGGTTTTGCAAAAAGTTTGGCACACCCTCTACCTAGAACTCCAGAGCAGTTCCTTTTGGCCTTTTTCAGACTCTATAACGGAAAAAGTCCATCCGAGCATTTGTCACTTCGGGCTCGTTAAAACACCGAAGGAGACTAGAGTCATCTTTAGCTTTTTCTCGACTCTTTAAAATTGAAAAAGCAAGTTGTGTCTAAAGCGTCTAAAAATTCATTTAATTTGGAAACACACTTTCCCCTTTTTGTATTTTGGTTGATCGAGTAATCCGCAATTGTGGAAGAAAGTCAATTGAAACCCCATCGTTCGCGGAGGCTTACGAGTCAACCGTCTTTGTCTCCAGAATCGAAAACAGTACGGACAAAGCGAACTCATTTAACTGGTTTGAAATCTCCTATCAAAGTTAGAACAAGTGTTCCAACAACATCTGAGATTCCGGTTACTCCAAACATTTCTGGAAACCCTGCCTCTACAGAAGAAGTTCAACAACCACAGAGGGACAGTGACATTGATCCTAGTCTGAGAGCAAACACTTGTGTTACTGAACCAGTTCCATCTGTAACTGGTTCAGAGAGTCTTGTTCCTCAAACATCTGTCGCTGTTGATTCAACCCCTTCTTTGGCACCAGAAATATTTTACGGACCTGACGGTCTTCCCCTTCCACCTGGTTTGATTGCGATAGAGGAAATTTTAGAAGATCCGCAAGCAAGTACTCCAACACATTTTGGAGTCGGGGTCACTCTATTTCCTTCGACATCAGAAGTTAGTCTACCACCAGTTGAAGTTCCTGTAGAATCGCTAGGTGATCTTTTGGATAGAATCAAAATGTTTGAACAACCGTCAACATCTAGGACTGTGTCAAATGACACAGCGACAACAGAACTCCCTGCCGTCACTCCGACAATTTTTGTCAGCATACCATCTGTCCCGACTAGCTCACAATCGCTAGAAGGAGTCCACCCAGGGACTATTTCGACAGTGTGGTCCGTTCCTATTTGTTCCTCCGGAATAATATCTGGCAACTCTTATGTTGAGACTCACCAAATTGATCCATTTGGAGGTCAATTTGGGCAATCCAGTCCCCAAGGACAGACAATCCCCTTGAGTTCCGGGTTGCCACCATATGGGGGGCAGTATGCCCTTTCATTACCCCCTCTGGGAGGATATCCATACGGGAGTTCACAACAGTATTCAGGAGTTACGTCAAGTGGTTGGGTACCTATACTACCCCAACAACCAAGGGTTATGTATTCTATGCAACAATGTGTACCTATGTCGAACATCCCTACAACACCAGCTATTGTAACAGTGTCACAAGTTCAAACGTTACCTGTTTCATGTCAACCTCAGATTTCTCAGGTTGTAATGCAACAACTCCTTGACCCTGTGACTCAACCACAATCGCCAACTGGTGGGGCGACACAGGTCCAAACGGGTACAATTACCCCACACCTTAGTCCAACGGTTAGTATAGCGCAACAGAACATGGCTTCGCAACCATGGCTGGTGCAATATCAACAACCACAATTCCAACAAGTATACCAAGGTTCTGAGCAGCAGATCTTTGTGAACAGTGGACAACCGTACATTCAAAACGGTCAAAATCAACCACTTTACGGTGGTCACATCCACCAACCGTATCAGTCATACCAGCATCAATTACATTATGCTGGTATGCAAAGGCCAACTGCTCAGGCAATTCCATCGTATCCTGGGTATGCTTCACCTAACCTGAATCAACAGTTACCATTCGTGGTAACTTTAGAGTTACCCAATTTACACCGGTTAACAAACGATCTAATCGCTTACGCCCCTTGGTGGCCAGCAATTCCTCACAAACTTCCTTCAGATATTCCTAAATTCAATGGAAATCCAGGTGAGGACCCATCGAATCACGTGATGACATTTCATCTATGGTGTTCATCAAACACCCTAAACGATGATTCGATAAGGCTTCGCCTTTTTCAGAGGACGTTAACGGGTCCAGCAGCAAAATGGTATATCGAATTACCTAGAGCTTCGTTCGACAATTTCAGCACCTTATCCATGAATTTCTTAACCCATTTTCAATTACCGATAAGGTATGAAACGGGAATGGATATCTTGACCAACTTTAAACAGACAACAACCACTCACATATCTGATCATATACATGAGTGGCGATGTCGTCGTAGGATGGTAAAAACGTACGTTCCCGATCAGCTATTAGTTGAATGGTTTATCAAGTCGTTACTTCCTGCTATAACGGAAGATGTGGCAAAGGGGAGAGTCGTAACAGAAGAGCAAGTTATCGCTCGTGCGTAGTATCTAGACTTCGTCTATACTCAGTCTGGCATGCTCTACGATAAAATACCTGATGCCCCTAGACCGGAATTCTCAATTCCTCCTCCTCCTAAATCAAACAATGACTCTCATGCCGGTGATGGCATGATTGGCACGACAAACGCGGAATCGACAAAGGCCAACTCCAAGACGGCCCGTAAGATTTCGGATCAAAATGCAAAATACGAAATTCTTGCTTTGGAAGTAAATGTCGTATCAGCATATAAAGGCAAAGAAACCAAACAACCAGGAAGCAAGAAGAAGCAAAACAAAGGGAAGAAGAAGAAACAGGGGGAATCATCTCCTGAAAAAACCTCTTCAAACCCTCCTGGAAATAGGAAACCACCCTCAACGGGATGTCACATATGTGATGAGGATCATTGGACCTCGAAATGTCCATACAAAGTTGAGCTTAAAAGATTCTTCAAGAGTTCGCAAACCTCAGCTGTGTTAACTGATCCGTTTTGAAATCCAGGACAAAATCTGGTTGATAGTGGAAATGCTTTCCCGTCGCAAGTGCTAATGTTGTCAATTTCGAAGCAACAAAATGATGCTTTGATTTCGACAAGGAACAAAGATTACGGGAATCTGCAGCTGTCGAACGGCAAGGAAAAAGATCAACCGAGCAGTTCAACAACAACTTCAACAGAAGTTGTACCACCCATCATTCCTGAATTAACAATAAAACCGCCAAAGGGAGTAGTACACAAGTCGAAATTTAATCCTCGCGCCAAAGCAGCGCAGCATTATAACATAGTGGAAGATTTGGCCCAATCGTCATCCGCTATGTCGACTCTTGAAGTACTACAAGATTGCCCATCCCAACGGCAGGCTTTGTTATCAGCCATTGGTGGGGTTGATCCTAAGGATTCCAACCTTGTATCCTTTGACCACAAAGGATACGATCCTCAATTACCGGCTCAACTAGCTTTCCTTATCCAAGTGAAAGCCCTCAACAAAACTGTTCACCGAACAATTATTGATGAGGGGGCATCTACATGTATTATGTCGATGAGTTGCTGGAAAACTTTACGATCACCAACCTTGTCGCGATCTTCGACAACATTAAAAGCATTCGACGGAAGGACATATACCCCGTATGGTATCCTAAATAAGTTGAAGGTTGAACTAGGGGGAAAAACAGTAGAAATAGATGTTGAAGTCATCGATGGGAATCTTGATTACAACATCCTACTAGGAAGACCGTGGATCTACGCCATGGCAGTTGTTGTGTCGACCTATTTTAGAAAGATTGCATTCCCCTTTCAAGGGGGGATTACAATCGTCGACCAACAAAACTTCCTCCCTAATGGTTCACAAGTTACAGGAATCATTCCCATGATCCATGGAAGCCCCCATTCACTTCAGAATATCGGAGTAGGCCTACTAAAAGATCCTATACTAATGGGAACTTTCGCCCTTCCACCACCAATCGATTTGGCGGAAGTAGCGTCGATAGGTACCTGCAATATGATATCTTCCACGAAGATCTCAGAAGACGATATCGACATGGATCATGCGATGGTTTTGCCCCCAAGCCCAATAGAAATATTGTAGCAATCAATGTTTCTAGCATGGGAGGCGAACCCAAATCAACACTCATCAAAAGTTTGGATAGATAGGTCTAGAGAATATGGTACCCCTTTGGATCCTTGGTCGCGAGTGCATGGAACCGACGAAGGAATTCTACAATCAATGTTGATTGAGGGGGCCCCATGGAATGATCACCACCATCGTTCCCTTCTTCCTGATTGTGAAGAAGATACTCCAGATGACCTTTATCATCCTTCAGCTTTTGAATTCCTTTCAAATACTACAAACACGGTGGATTCCGAGCGAAAATTATCCAATATTGAAGAGACTATAGCCATAAATATCTCGACTAAAACAAATGTTGTAGAGAATATTTATGTCGGCAAAGGTTGTTCTCCTTCAGAACTGGAAATATATAACGCTCTTTTTCGCGAGTTCATAGATGTCTTTGCTTGGTCATATGATGAAATGCCAGGCATCGACTCGAGTATCGTTGAACACGAAATTAAGATGTATCCAGATGTCAAACCGGTAAGACAACGGCTCAGGCAGGCGCACCCCAAGAAAGCCGCTACCATTAAGGCAGAAGTTGAAAAACTTCTCCATACTGGTTTCATCTACCCGATTCCTCCAACCGATTGGGTATTGAATATTGTCCCTGTTATGAAGAAACAAGGGACAATTAGAGTGTGTGTCGATTATAGGATGTAAACCAAGCTTGTCCAAAAGACAACTACCCTACACCCTTCATCGACCAGATAATTGATGAATGCGCCGGATGTGAAATCTTTTCATTCATGGATGGATTTTCCGGGTATAATCAAATAAATATCCACCCACAGGACCAGTCAAAGACTGCATTCATTTGTCCGTGGGGCACATTCGCATATTGAAAATTACCCTTTGGTTTAAAGAACGCAGGGGCCACGTTTCAGAGGGCAATGAATTATGCCTTCCATGACATCAAGAACATCGTTCAACCATACCTCGATGACCTTTCGGCTCATTCGCGAAAGTGGACTGATCATCCGCAGCATTTAAGAGCGATATTTCTACGTTGCCGACACTACAAGATACGACTCAATCCGCACAAATGTGTATTTTGCATCAGTTCTGGTCGTTTACTTGGCTTTGTAGTCTCAAAGGATGGGATTCGTCTCGACCCTTGCAAGGTCCAGGCAATCATCAATTTGCCTCCACCTTCAAATTTGCTTCAGATTCAGAAACTCCAAGGGAAAGCAAACTTTCTGAGGAGGTTCATTCCAAATTACGCCAAACTTGCTAAAGGTTATACACGTCTTTTGAAAAAGGAGGTACCCTTCGTCTGGGATCAGGTTGCACAAGCTTCCTTTGATGCTTTAAAGGATTCCTTAATAAAATCATCATTAATGTACGCACCTAATTATCAAAGAGACTTTAACCTATATCTGGCTGCAGCAGATACGACCATCGCAATGGTTTTAGTTCAAGAAGTCTATGGAATCGAACACCCTATATATTATTTAAGTAGAAACTTAAATGATACAGAAAGTAAATATTCTTATGTTGAAAAACTAGCGCTTGCAGCTGTTCAAGCGATACAAAGGTTTCGACATTATGTCCTCTTTCGGAAAACTACCATTTTGTCTGATTGCAACCCCATGACTTATATATTGTCGCGACAGTTGCTGGGGGGCAAATATTCAAAATGGATAGAAATCCTTCAAGAGTTTGATCTGGAATTTGTAAAATCCAAATCAATGAAAGCTCTAGTTTTCGCAGAATTATTGTGTGATATCCCATCGTCGTCCAACGATGAAACATCCGAAGAATCAATCATGGACGAGAATTTGTTTCTGATATCTACAAGCAATGAGTGGCATGGAGATATAATAATTTATCTCCAAACCCAAAAGTTTAGGCCTGACACCTCTCACTCTAAACAGAAACGTATACGATACCAAGCAAAAGACTACATGATCGTCAGTGATACGCTTTACCGTCATGGTATCGATACAGTTCTAAGAAGGTGCCTCACCCATGAGGAGGCCGAAAAAGCCCTGAATGAGTGTCATTCAGGCCCGTGTGGGGGGCATCAATCTGGATATGCTATAGCACAAAAAATCTTACGAGCAGGATACTTCTGGCCAACCATGTTCAAATATTGCATAACCACAGTTAGAAGTTGCCATGCTTGTCAAATTTTTGATAGCAAAACCAAAAGACCACCCGCACCTTTACAGCTAATAGTTGTTGTTGGGCCTTTCGCCAAATGGGGCATCGATTTCATGACATGTAACCCCACCTCGACCGGGGGGCATGGGTATATTATAGTCGCCGTTGACTATTTTACCAAATGGGCCGAGGTCATGCCTACATTAGATAACACTGGTGAAACAGCTACCCTTTTCTTTTTCAATCATGTAGTCGCCAGATTCGGCGTACCACAGGCTATAGTTACGGATCATGGATCGCATTTTCGCAATCACATGATGGTTGAATTAGTTGCCAAGCTAGGGCTATCTCACGACAACTCTACCCCGTATTATCCGCAAGCCAACGGACAAGTTGAAGCGATCAACAAAGTCCTGAAGCGCATGTTGCAAAGGATGATCGGGGTTCACAAAAGAAGGTGGCACCTAATCCTGTACTCAGCCTTGTGGGCCTACCGAACATCGGTAAGGAATGCGACCGGGTTCACGCCTTTCCAACTGGTATATGGCCTGGAAGCAGTCTTACCAGTCCAGTGTGAAATCTCGTCACTTAAACTCGCAATTGATCTCCTCCCCGGAACTTCTGAAGAAGAGGCTCGTTTCTTGGAATTAATCCAATTGGATGAAACCCTTCGTGATGCCGTGTTGGCTAACGAAGCCCATAAGAAACGAGTCAAGGCGCAATTCAACAAAAATGTCAAATCTCGTGTCTTCTCAGAAGGTGACTTGGTCTTACTTTATGACCAAGAATCCGATAAATTGGGAGCAGGTAAATTTAATTCTTTATGGATGGGCCCCTATATTGTTAAACGAGTGTTAGCAAAAGGAGCCTACGAGTTAATGGATTATTACGGAATTCCACTGGCGCAACCCCGTAATGGGTTGTACCTCAAGCGTTACTATGCTTAAATAGTAACCAGTATGCTTTTGTTGTATTTTGTTTTCGCTAAAGTGTTTGTTTTGGTCGAGTAATCCACCTTTTTACATTTATTGGAGATTTCAAACCTTTTGGAGACATGTGTTGGATATGCCAACGGAGCGAGTCGTAGTTCGCGGAACCTGTCCTCCGCAGCCTGGGCCATTTTTTATCCAAGCGGCGAGTTAGTAAGTTTCAGAGGTGTATGTATTGGGCAATCAACGAATAACATCGCTGAGTATAGCGCGTTGATAGAACTGCTCTCTGATGCCATCACCCATGGTATATGTCGACTAATCCTCAGGCTAGACTCACAACTCATAATACTACAACTCAATGGTATATATTTCGTCCGAAATCCAGCCATTTATCGCATGTTTCTAAGGGTTAAGATTTTGGAAAGACAGTTTGATTTAATTCAATACCAGCATATTTCCATAAACTTAAACACATTAACCGACTCATTAGCAAACTATGTGTTAGATAGACATTTGCGACATTTATAAAAAGAAACACATCATCAATGTGGTACATATGGATCATATAACTCAACCAGAATAAAACCCCGAAAATCAAAATACATATATATATAAGTTGTTTACGGTTTACATATGATGTTCTGTAACCCAGACAAAATCGGTCACATGACCCAAAAACTCAAAAATTCTAGGGGTCACCCTAGTCTAGTGATGCTCATGATAGCACGTCACGGCCTGTGCGATCATGCGTAAGAGACGAGTCCATCGTCTAGGCACACCAGTAGTATGTCGCTGCAACTTTAAAGGTAACTCGTTGATCCTCACATCTGGAATGCTGAGAGTAAGGCTCTCAACCTGCTCCTGCATAGCTGTAAGGATCTCGGCCACATCAAGGTCACGAAGAATAACCCTCCCAGCAGTCTCCCCTGCTGGGGCGGCGGCTAGCGCTCTCGGGCGAACTGCTAGACGAACAGGACCAACATCTGCATGCACACATGAGTTTGATTAAATTCTTGATAGAATAAAGCACAAGGACATTATAAATAAAAACCGTGAACAGTGATATGGTCGAATATTTTACCAATAGCGCCCCATTGCTCGCCGTCCGGCAGTACCAAATCCGGATCACCCTGGAATTCCATGCCAACATATGGATACTCGGAATAGACCATCTCCTGACGCTCGAACCACCTGAAGAATGTATCAGTGAAAGAAATCATAGATTGATCGGCATGCCTAGACATATGATCAACCCATCTCTGCATTCGTGGTTCAGTAGGAGAAGGCAAGTCGAGTGCAATGTACTGTGGCTGCATCAGTGGTATCTTCTCCAAAGCAAAGGCGATCAAAATAGAACCAAACCCAAAGTTCTTCAGCTTCCCATCCTTTACTTTGGTTAACTGACTTTTCATCTGAAGAAGTACTGCATCACACCAGTTGAATATTTTCCGTTGGAGACACTCCAAGGCATGATGCACATAGGATCTGTTCGCTACGTGAAGAGACACGCTACCGGCTATCCTACCAATAGTATACAAGATAGACCTGAGGGACCTGTCAGCAATCTCATGGATAACGATCTTGCCATCTTTGCTCGGCTGAGATCCTTCCCTGCAATACTGGCGGACATAATCTCTCACAGAGTCAATCCCTCGGGCCGAACCTGACAAAGAAATGGGGGCACCCCGCCTCGACAAGCCAGTCAAGAAGTAAATTTCTACTATGGTCAAGGGGATAGATTTGCACCTAATCTGAAATACTTGGTTGATAGGATCCCAAGCGTCGAGCAAATACTAAAGTAGGGAGATCTGTTATCTCATGCTAGAGATACGGAAAAACTTCAGTAGGCCACAGTTCCACAGCGCGTTCACCCTGACAGGATCATGTAGGGCAATCATGTCCTCTTCTTCATGTTCTCGTTCTTGCCATGTAAGGGTCATTTTGCTCCAATATCTCTGAAAAACAAACATGAGAGGAGTTAGATCCTGAATTTGATGAGAAACTGGCAAAATTTCATCAAAAACTGGGCCCAGTGTTCCACCTACGTTGAAGGTTAAACTGCCTTCATACAGCTTGACATTCAGTGCAGATTTCAAGTGAACTGGGTGCGCTGATGGCAGAGTGACCACATAAAACCCCAGGGGCTCAGAAAAATAGGAAAACATGCACAGAATGCAGAAAGGAAACCATGAAATGAAAGAGCTCAGGTTTAGCTCCTACCTGGTCCAGACGGTGCCGAGAATCGTCCACAGAATCTCCCGAAATCAGCTGGTGAAAATCAAGGGGGAAGAGGCACCTCCAAAGCCCCAACAAACCAAGTTCAAATGAAATGGTAAAATGAGAGGTAAAAACACTTTTTAATTGTTTTTTACGTATTTCAAAGCAAAATATTAGGGTTTTAATCTCATTTTCAAGCAAATGTTATTCATTTCTAACTAGTTTGATGTAGCAATTGAAGGTACAGTACTATCTTTGAAAAGGGCAAAGCTAGTTATGGTAAAAAATCAAAATTAGACCATGTTATCGAGTAGTTTTAGCACATAGTTCATGCTCGTTAAAAAATAAACATAAGATTGAGCAATGTTTTTCCACGTTTAAGCTCGTTAAAAAATGAACTATCTTCTGGTAAATAACCACCGTGAATGTAACATTATCAGCCATTAAAGCCTTGGTCGTGTTTGCACCGTCACCTCCACTTTTCATTTGGCCGATCGTTCACCTCCATATGATTGTTTACCCATTTTGAGGAACAACTGCGAAGAGTGATTTCACCAGCCATCCTTGTTACACTGCCGTGCTTGGAAAATTCCAACCCTTACCTGGAATCAGCTGCTAACCCGTTTTATCACTCGTTCCTCAAAAGACGAGTCTTCTTTAAGCTCTTTTCATTTGACTCGTAAAATATGAAAAGATTGCCGAGTTTTGGCCTTCCAGCTCATTAAAGCGACCGGAAGCGCTATCCCTCCTCTAGAGTTTAATCTTTTTGGACCTGAGGGATTATTGCACAAAAAGATCGAGAGCTTGTTTTGTTCGGCTCGTTAAAACTATCGAAAACTCATCCCTTCTGTATTGTTTTATACTTTTTCGGACTTAAGGGATTAGATGATGAAAACGGACTTTCGGAGTTGACTTTACGTGCCTTTTTAGACTCTCTAAAAATGAAAAGGACCGAGTTATCTTTGTCGTTAGACTCGTTAAAAACATTAAATAGCAACAAACTTGCCTTTAGACGAGAACGAGTTTCACTATCGCTAGGCTCGTTAAAACATAGCGATGGGTTTGCCCGAAGGGCAAATTATAGAACAAGCATATGTTATCCTCCTCAAGCTTGACAAAAATAAAGAGGTACTGGTCAACAATGACTGGGGAAAAATTGGGAAGAACCTCGAAGAACTTTATTGGTAGCAAGTCGCTCTTGAACATGACACTTCCACTCTGTGCCTGAGTCGGGTTGGGTTGTTTCATTCACTGGTCACATCACCATGGTCTTGCCAATACCATCCATCTTTGGGGTAAATGCTACCAATCCATCACACAAGTGTCGACGATATGTTCAAGAGAAGTCATCCAGAGAAGTCAACCGTGTCCCATCCACTACCATACATTATCCTTCATCCTTTCATGACCGCCACCCTGAATCATATATCATCAGATCATTTTCACCTCCATCAAAATCATTTGCTCTGTTCCGTGTCACTGATGTGGGATACATTAAGGCCCTCCTTTCACGGATCGCTTCTTATCGACATCAGCTCATTATCCAAGAGGTTGATCTAGGAACAACCCCTCCAGTACTTTGAAGCTTGCATGCCTCAATGGCAAGTTTCTCACTTCCGGCAACAGGTATACATCAATGACCTTCGACTGAAAGATTTTGCGTGGTGTTCGACGCCAAGTCCTTTATTCACACCACGTGAATTGTACTGCGGTACCTTGAGGGTCATTATCATTATCGATGATTCCTCTCGCGCTTGTTAACGGTTCACCTCATTGACTGGTAATCAAGCGATGTCTTTCCATGTTCGACTTCAGAACATTTCTCACATGGATTGACTTGTACTTAGAGTGAAGATCAGACGAGATTGAAGACCCCGGATCTAGTTTCATCCATTCGGGCTGCGATATATATTCAGGAAAAATAAAGACATTGACATGTACATCATTGCAGCAGATAATCATCCTACCAAAAGGATGATGATTTCATCAAAATCATCAGTCTACCATCAGACGATTGTCTGTTCTATGTACAGAAAAATGAATTTATAAAGCTGGGCATGGGAATGCCCGCCTCAGCTAGATCATGAAAGCAGTATGAAAAATAATGTATTGTATTGTATCTTCTTATAGGTCTCCTCCCAGCATTGGAAGAACTTCGGATCCTCCTAATAAATCATTTCACCCGATAAACGGCCTCATACTTTAGGGGGCAACTGTTATAGACATTTTTGTGCCTTACAGCTATAAGCATGAAATGTCCATAATTCAAGGGATCCAAAGTCCCTAGAGATGTTGTTACAGCCCCTAGAGGAACAAGGTCAACCAATGATAGCTTCTCCCAGAAGTTCTCCACCAAAAACCACTCAGAAACAGTCAATTCAGGATCAATTCAGAGGCTCCACTAGCTGTCTGTGCTGAAATGCAGAGATTACACTGGCTAGGTGCACTGCAATGAAGGTAGAAGCACTACTAGGGTGCGCTGAGCGGGAAATGACAAATGGCAAGTTCATTCAACGAGGTGGAAAGACCCTGGAAGCTTCCAGAATCTTCTCCAATGACACTTGCCTCAATGAATTCGACTAATGATGAGTAAAAGGTTCTCAACCTCCAAGTGGAAGCAAGAACTGACAGAGAGAAGCCACAAGTCAAAACATGAGCTGACTCATCCTCTCTGCTCACATCTATATATGGATCTCTCACCCAGAGGTTCAAGAGGCTGGAATTTTGTACTTTGCAGAGAATTGCTGTTGGTTTGAGATTGACATTAGCACATTAGGTGATTTATGCTTTGTTGGAGGAGAGGAAGGGATTCCATCGCTGGGAGGTAGATGCTGGATCGGAACTCACTTGGTTGTATCTCCTCTCAGACTTTATTATCTTATCAATAAACTATTTGAGTTTCTCCTACATGTTGTATACCAATGATGTTTTGTTATGCTTACATGTTTAGCTTAATCTGATCTTGAGCTTTTTATGAAAGTATATCTGTATCTTTGTCTAGTTTCTCTTTCTTGTGATCTTGCAGGAATTCGGTGAAGCTGGGCTGGTGAAAGAGCAAGAAGCTGGGAGCTACTGAAGAGAGGAACGATTTGGATCGACAAACTAGCGGAAGATACAGGTTAGTTAGATCCTTCTTCCTTACTTGCATTTCATAAAGAAGAATACTCGAATAAGTTTACCTGTTTGTTGCTAAGGCACTATCACCTCTTAGAGTGGGATAGGGGCATTCCGTATTGGATACTTTTCCCAACAACACCATGGGACAAAACCATCAATCACCAATACAAGGGATCCAAACCAGGGCTAAATTAGATCCTATACCACGGGCCAAAACCATAGAATCAAGAACGTCGGGCTAAATACCACAGGCCAAACATAAGAAACCCCACGTGAGCGCACTTCTCTGCCTTGAAGTGAGTGAACTGGGGGTCCGCACCTCATGAACGGGTAACCTGCGGGTATGTACGCACTTTATCTATGATATTCCTACGGGTCCGCAGCTTTTGTACGGTGTACCTACGTACCTCTTATTTTCCAATATTTTGAGAGCCTGAATAGAGCATTGCCACATAAGAGAGTTGCCATCAAGTACAACACCTGTAACAAATAGCCATACCAAAATCATAATGCCAACAATTTCCCCCTTTGGACTTGATGGCAACCTCAAGATCTTCAACGTCATTCTCCCCCTTTGACATCAAGGGCAAAGGGTTATGCTCCCCCTAAGAACATGCTCCCCTGACTATAAACCAGATCTGCAAAGAAGAACCATAATCCACCAAACACCATAAATGATCATGAAAGAGAGAGAGATATATTGCAACAATATTCAGACCAGCATCCATGATATTCTTCTGTACTTCCTTCATAATGCCAATAATGCATTATATGCTCCCCCTGAACCTGTGCCATTCGATCTTCGACCAATCCGCAACCCAGCACATGTACGCATATACCCCAGCTGAGCCTTGCGTATAACCAATAATCAGAAGAGATTCAACAACATGATGATGCATCAACAATCCCCAGCTTTTGCCTGAGGTATTCAAAAGTCTCCCTGGGTAATGGTTTGGTGAGTATATCAACAACTTGTTCCTTAGAAGGAACATACTCCAACTTGACCTTTTGTTCAAGCACTTGTTCCCAGAGAAAGTGATACTTGATTGGTATGTGCTTGGTCTTTGAATGCATGACTGGGTTCTTTGAAATGCTGATTTCACTTGTATTATCACATAAGATGGAGATGGGTGGTATACAAGTGATTTGAAAATCCTGCAAGGTCTGCATCATCCAAAGGAGTTGAGTGCAGCAAGATGCAGCAGCAACATATTCTGCGTCAGCTGTAGACAAGACAATCGAACTCTGTTTCTTGCTGAACCAAGATACTAATCTGGAATCCATAAAGAATGCACCACCACTTGTGCTCTTCCTGTCATCCACGCTTCTAGCCCAATCTGCATCTGTATAAGCATGAAGTGTGAGATTTGTATCTCTAGGATACCATAAGCCATAGTTTTGAGTTCCTTGAAGATATTTGAAGATTCTCTTTACTGCCTGAAGATGAGTTTCCTTTGGATTTGCCTGAAATCTTCCAACTATTCCTACTGCATGGATTATGTCTGGTCGAGTACCTGTCAAATAAAGTAGACTTCCAATCATAGATATGTAGGTTGGTTGATGCACTGCTGCTGATTCATTTTTTTGCACTGAGGTTACATCCTGTGACCATGGGTGTACATACTGGTTTTGCATCTTCCATGCCATATTTCTTCAAAATCTGCTTGAGATACTTGGTTTGAGACAAAAAGATCCCTCCTTTTTGTTGGATTTACAAACCAAGAAAATATGTCAGTTCTCCCAGCAAGGACATTTCGAATTCTTTCTGCATTACCAAGGTAAAGCTTTGACTCATAGCTTCTTCATTGCTACCAAAGATAATGTCATCTACATACACAACAAGTATTAGCAATTTGTCGTTTTCAACTTTTATATAAAGATTGCTATCTTCTGATCCTTTTGAAAAACCTTGTTGATGAAGATATTTGTCCAAACGATAGTACCAAGCCCTTGGAGCTTGTTTGAGACCATAGAGAGCCTTTTTCAATCTGCATACAAGATTTGGATCATTTCCAAGAATGAAACCATCTGGCTGCTCAATGTATACTTCTTCTTCCAAGTCTCCATCCAGAAAGGTTGATTTCACGTCCATTTGAAATAAATTGATGTTTTGAAAGCTTGAGAGAGCAAGGAACATTTGGATGGCCTCAAGTGTTGCAACAGGAGCAAAAGTTTCTTCAAAATCTATTCCTTCTTGCTGCGCATACCCTTTACAAACAATTCTGGCCTTGTTTCTAATTACTTCTCCATTTTCATTCAATTTATTTTTGAAGACCCATTTTGTCCCTATAACATTCTTATCCTTTGGTCTAGGAACCAACTCCCAAGTGTTTTTCTTTTCGATCTGCTCAAGCTCTTCATCCATTGCTTTGACCCAACATTCATCTTTGCATGCCTCTTTCACATTTTGTGGTTCAGTGGAAGAGAGTAATGCCAAATAGCTTGAAGCTTCTGCAATTGTTCTTCTTGTTTTAACACCTGCTTATTTCTGCCCCAAAATCTGAGATTCTGGATGATTCTTCTGAACATATCTGGATGGAGTCTTCTCTTCTATCCTTACCTGCTCCTCTGGTTCTTCTTGAGGTTCTTTTTCTTCATCATTTTGTCTTTGAGGGTAGTCTTCATCTTCTTCGATATCTTCATGATTTACTTGCCTAGGAATGTATCCCTTCTCATCAACCACTACATCAACGTTGTCAACAATTCTTCCAGGTCTTTTATTGTAGCACTTGTATGCTTTTCTGTGTGGAGAATAACCAAGAAGAATGCCTTCATCTACTCTAGGTTCAAGTTTGCCAAGTTGCTCATCAGTATTCTTAATATAGCATTTGCTCCCAAAGATTTTGAAGTGCTTTACTGAAGGAGTCTCACCATACCAGAGCTCATGAGGGGTTTGAGTGCTATTCACCCAGACATTTGTTTTGTTGAGAATAACAACCACAACATATGCTGCTTCACCCCAGAAAGTTGCGGGAGTTCCAGACTCATCAAGCATAGCACGAGCCATTTGTTGGACTGTTCTGTTCATTCTTTCCACTACTCCATTTTGCTGAGGAGTTCTAGCTGTAGATAATTCTCTTCTTATCCCATGTTCTTCACAGAAATCGAAAAATTCATTTGAGGTAAACTCCCCACCTCTATCGGATCTGAGGCACTTAATTTTGTATCCTGATTCATTTTCAACCAAGGCTTTAAAGGATTTGAATTTTTCGAATGCTTCATCTTTGTGCTTCATAAGTCCTAACCAGACAAACCTAGAGAAATCATCAATGAATAATATCAAGTATTCTTCTCCTCGAGGTGTCATTTTCCTGAATGGACCACATACATCTGTATGTACTAGCTCAAGAGGCATGCTAGCTGATCCTTCCTTCTCCAGAATGTTAGTTCTGGTTTCCTTTCCAAACTGACATGATTTGCATATGGTGTTGTCTGGAATTTTGATATCTGGAAGACCGCGGACTGCTTGATATTTGCATGCTTTCCTTATCTGTGAAAAGCTTAGATGCCCCAACCTCCGGTTCCATAACCAGTGTTCATCATCCTTGCCTAGATAGAATTGTTGTTGTCCTTCTTCAAATATGTATAAATTATTTGGAGTTATTTCACCTTTGATCACTGTTTTACCTGTATCAAGATCACGAACAAGACGTCCATTTGATATAAATATCACCTCAGTTCCTTGATCACACATCTGGCTGACACTCAGAAGATTATGCTTCAATCCATCAACATACAAAACATTTCCAGCTTTGACCTTTTCTTTTAACTGAGCAGTGCCTTTTCCTTATATAGCTGCAAGAGTATCATTTCCAAAAGAAACTTTCTTTCCCTTTTCTAAATCAGAATATGATTCAAGTTTTTCTTTATCACCTGTCATATGCTTCGAACATCCACTGTCAATGTACCATAGATTTTCCTGTCCCTCTACATAAAATTCTATCCCACATCTTTTTGTTTGTGGTTCCTTTATTCTCCATGTTTTGGTGCTTGAGGCTTGTTCCTTTGTCTGCTGAAACCTGCTCCTACATTCAGAATCTTCATGACCAAAGTTATTGCAAATAGAATATTCAACTTCATTTTCAAGAGCCGAAAAGTTGTTATAGGTCCTTTTTGTAATCCCGGTCATACTTCTTTGTTTTTGAGCTTCTCTAGTCATGATTGTTTTATATGCAACATATTGAGCTGCTTTGTGACCAAAGTTATGGCAAGAGAAACATTGTCCATTAAAGAAACTTCTGCGGTTAT
Source organism: Pinus tabuliformis (assembly GCA_031772625.1). NCBI lineage: Eukaryota > Viridiplantae > Streptophyta > Pinopsida > Pinales > Pinaceae > Pinus > Pinus tabuliformis. The sequence continues at coordinate 872,620,467 of CM062815.1, forward strand.
CAAATCTACCGGCCAAATGATTGTAATTTCTATTGTCATCCATTCTTGAACCAAATTGAGAAGATTTTACCTGTGGCTGGTTGTAGCTTTTGTTCACCCTTAAGACGGATTCCTCCTGATAGTATTTGTTTGCAATTCGTCCCTGCTTTACCTGGTGATCTCCATTGTGCTTTTGCTCATTCCTTCTTGCTACATCAAGATAACTTCTTGAGGTGGATGCTTGAGAAGTTTCTCCATTATAGCCCAAACCTGTCTTGTTTAGTGGAGAATGTTGTACATTGATGATCTCATCCAGAGTTTCAGATCCTTTGACAAACTTAAGATTAATAGCCTTTTTTTTCTCAATCTCTTTTCTAAGACCAACAATTTCACCTTCTAATTTTTCAAGATATTTTTCCTTTTCATCAATTTGAAATTGTAGAGTATCAATGATCATATTCTTTTCTTCTATACATCTCTTGAGTCTAGAAATTTCTTCATAAAGGCTATCCACATCTATAGCATCCATGTAATCATCATCTTCAAATGCCATTAAAAGTTTATAGTCATTACCTCATTCATCTTCATCACTATTTGATAGACCATCGCTATCTTCATGAGTGTAGTAGCTTTTATTATTTGCATTATGTTTCTTGTTCCATCTAGCAGGTTCCTTTCCTTTGTCAATCTTATCCTTATGAGGAAATTTCACAGCATAATGACCTACTCTTCCACAAGAAAAACATTTAAAAGGTAACTTACCTCTAAACCTTCCAGTACCCCGTTGAAGATTTCTGACAAAATTTGATTCTTCTTCTTCTTCTGGCGCGTGACTTGCTTCATAGTAGTCTCCTTTGCCTGAAGCCTTGAAAGCAGCTTCTCTCCTGTCTGATGGACCTCCTTTTCTCATTTCATAAGCAATTAGAATTCCGTGTAGCTGAGACATAGTAAGAGTTCGTAGATTTTCCTTTTCTTCTATTGCAGACACTTTAGATTCAAACTTGGGGGACAATGATCTTAAAACTTTTTCAACCACAATAGCCTCTTTTATTTCTTCACCCAAGTTTTTCATGCAATTAATAATCTCGTCTACCCGAAGGAAATAGTTAGCCACACTTCCATCATTATACATTATGAGATTCTCATACTGAATCCTGAGGGTTTGAAGTTTAGAACGCTTTACCTGTTCATCTCCTTCGTAGCTCAAGACAATCTTGTCCCATATTTCCTTTGCGGATTTATATTGCATAACCTTCACGAATTCTATTTGAGATAAGCATCCCAGCAGAGTATTGACTTCTTTAGCATTTGTTTCATATTTCTTCTTCTCGGCCGAATCTGTAGGAGTAGCTGAAGGAAAAGTGTAGCCTGTATCTATGATATCCCAAACTTCTGTACCAAGAGATTGAAGGTAGGCAGTAACTCTTACCTTCCAATAATTGAAGTTTGTCCCATCAAAAATTGGTGGCCTGATTGATGCTTCCCTCTCATAATTGCTCATGATGAATGATCTTCTTTCAAGCGATCAAGCTTCTCTGAAGGACCTGCTCTGATACCAATTGTTGGAAATAATACTGAGAGGGGGGGTGAATCAGTATTATCAAGTTCTTTTTAATAAATCTTCCTTATTTATACTTTGAATTATTCTTGTATGTCAGTACCATAAAACAATGAGCATGAACAAGAAAAATAGATAGTCACACCAAAGAACACCAGATGTAAGGTGGAAACCCAATGTGGGTGAAAACCACCTGCTGCAATATGTCTCTGTCTTCTTTCAATTAGAAACTCCTTTTACAATGATTTTGTACTGGTGCAGTCCTTTACCAGTACGCAGGCTGCAACCTGCAGAGAGCTACAACTCTCTCTCTCGTTTTCCAGTCTCTCCTGGAAGGGAGGTACAACTCCCTACTTCTTTTCTTTCAAGGACCACTTTTCGTAAATTTTCAAACTGGATCCATGAACATCAAATGATCATCAAGTACAAGTAAATCACCCAGTCAACTGCAGTAACCAGATCAATAGTAACAGTAAACTAAACCCAGAACACCTTATCAACAAAGAAAAGTCAGTCAAATAAATGCCTTAATACAGATCCGCAGTTTTTCTTTATCTGGCATGCGTTGCTACGCACTTCACCTTCTGCACCTCTGTGTATCCCTGCAGAGAGCCTTGAACTACACTACGTATCCAAACATTGTTCCTTTAAATGCGCCGCGTAGCTATACTATGCCCCCGCACCCACTGCTTCTATCGCGCCGCATACTTTCACTGTGCCTCCGCACCTGCGGCTTCTGTCACACAGCGTACCTCCGCGCTTCTGCTTTCTCTTTACTGCAAACCACCGCACCTGGACCTATGTTGCGTTGCATACCCACGCACTGCGCCTTCTTCTGTTATGCGTACCCATGCACTGCGCCTTGTTCTGCTGTGTGTACCCCCGCACTTGCACCGTTAATCACCTGCGAACCTCTGATTAGGGCCAAATTGGCAGTCCACCAGTGTACCACAGATAGTCAGATGCCCAGATCTGATCATGCGCCCGAGGGATCACACTTCATAGATTCACTTTCAACTTCACTTTTATATGGATCAAGCTTTTAAACCGGTAACCCAATATTTCAAATCTTAAGATATTCAATTTGCAAAAGATGATTTAGCCAAGTGATCTTCTTCCCTATTTATAGTCAAGCCCTTATTCACACCATGGGACAAAACCATCAATCACCAATACAAGGGATCCAAACCGGGGCTAAATTAGATCCTATACCACGGGCCAAAACCATAGAATCAAGAACTGCGGGCTAAATACCACGGGCCAAACATAAGAAACCCCACGTGAGCGTGCTTCTCTGCCTTGAAGTGAGTGAACTGGGGGTCCGCAGCTCATGAACGAGTAACCTGCGGGTATGTACGCACTTTATCTATGATATTCCTGTGGCTCCACAGCTTTTGTACGGTGTACCTGCGTACCTCTTATTTTCCAATATTTTGAGATCCTGAACAGAGCATTGCCACATAAGAGAGTTGCCATCAAGTACAACACCTGTAACAAAGAGCCATACCAGAATCATAATGCCAACAATTGTCCCAGCCATAAAGACTTGAGAGCCAAATGAAGAAGAGGGTTGCGATGGATCTGCCACCATTTGAGTTTGTTGTGAAGGGAAAGTTTCTTTAAGCACAGCAGGAGTTCCAGGAGCACCTTTCAATAACTGACTAACTTCAGACCGCCTAGGGCAGTCTTTAGTGTAGTGATCCTCATCATAGATAAGACAAGGATACTTAGGTTTGCGTTTGGCTCCTTCCTCGGGTGGAGGTTTAGGGGAGTCCTGTTTGGGCTGTTCGGTTTTATTTTTAGCTTTCCCTTTCTTTTTTCCTTTCGAGGATTTATCCGCCATGGTGGACTGAATGGCGTTAACCTCAGAGGTACTTCCAGAATTAGATTGACCCTGAGAAGTGTTCCCATTAGAAGCATTCTGTTTTTGCTTCCCAGGGTTTGCAGATGACTTCTTTGAAGACACATTTACAGAGCCAATAACTCCATCAAAAGATGGTTTTGGCGGGGCTTTGGATGTTCCGGGTCTCGTGGCGTCCGGTAAATAATCATATAAAGTACCCGACTGATAGCATACTAAGTCGAGGTACTGAGCACGCGTGATAGCTTGCTCTTCAATTACACAAGCTCTCATGGCGATGTCTCATGCAATTGCAGGGACAAAGGAAGTCATGAATCAATCGGTCAGGAGCTTATCAGGAATCCAAAATTTGATCAAGCGACGGCACCGTCTCCATTCATGTATATGATCGGATATATGTGTGGCCGTGTCCTATTTGAGAGACGTAAGGAGATGTGTCCCTGTCTCATACCAAATGGGTAACTGAAAATGAGTTAGGAATGCCATAGCCAGTGAGTTGAAATCTTGAAATGTTCCGCGATTCAACTCAATATACCACTTAGCGGCCGACCCGGTGAGAGTCCTCTGAAAGAGGCGGAGCCGGATAGAATCATCAAGCCATGATTTGGATGAGCACCAAAGGTGATAGGTCATGACATGGGCTTGAGGGTCTTCACCAGCTTTGCCATCGAATTTCGGGCAATCACCGGGTATCTTAGTTGGAACTGGTGGCCAATATGGATTATGAAGAATGGGATCATTCGTCAACTTAGACACATCTAGGAGTTTCAATGTCGCTAAGAAAGGAAACTGAGGATTAAATAACATTTGCAGCTGTGGAAGAGAGGTAGTACCAGGGTTCCAACCAGGTGGTGGTTGCCCCCATGGACTTTGTCCGGATGGGCCTGGCCCACAAGGGTTCTGCCCATAGGGATTTTGCCCATAGGGGTTCTGTCCATATGGATTCTGTCCATAAGGATTTTTTCCATAAGCAGACAGTTGACCCTGGGTCTGCCCCCCAGCACCCCATGGATTAGCAACTTGACTTGCAGGTGCAACATACTATTGCTGATAATTCTGGTAAGGAGTGACCTGCATTTGTTGATAATTTTGATAAGGGGTAAATTCAGTTTGCCACTGGGGTTGCTGGTAGCCATACGTTTGCTGAGCTACATACTGAGCCTGATAAGAAGGTTGTGCTTGGTAGGAAATTTGGGGTCGTGGCCCACCTTGCATTTGATAACCAATTTAAGTCTGGGGCCCAGAAGGATGTCCTTGAACAGGTTGAGCTTGGATCATCTAACCGGAAGGTTGGCCCGGTTGGGTTTGGGACGGACCCGTTTGCCTAGAAGGATGAGATTGCTGGGTACCAGGTTGTCCTTGAGCAACCGAGGGTTGTCCTTGTGGAACAGATGGTTGAGCAGACTGGACAGTCGGTTGACTTTGAGGTTGGCGAGCCTGTCCAGAGGGATGACTAGGCTGGGCAGTGGGTTGGCCCTGCTATGCAGAAGGTTGACCCACTTGCCCAGAAGGATGACTAGACTGGGTGGTGAGCTGAACCTGCTGTACGTAAGGCTACCCCCCTTGCCCAGAAGGGTACCCCTGTTGGACTGCCGATTGAGCTTATGGAATATAAGTTTGTCCAGTTTGTCCAAAGGGATAACCCTGTTGGATACCAGGTTGGCCTTAATGGATATAAGGTTGTCCTGGTTGTCCAGACGGGTAACCTTGCTGGGTACCAGGTTGCCCCGGGTAACCAGAAGGTTGAGTCAGATAAGTAAAAGATGGACCACCAGCGGCCAAAGGTTGTCCCTGATAGGGTTGTCCTTGTAGGCCCCCAGGTTGCCCTGGGTGAGACTGGCCATAATATTGCTGCCCTTGGGGGGTTTGCACATAAGATGGCTGGCCTTGGTTAGGCGGTCCCTGAAGCTGCGCAGGCCTTACTTGGCCTCCATGGAAAGTGGTGGCGTTCCAAGTAACGGATAATGGTACCGAAATCTCAACAATAGGTTGAGTAGGCAAGGGTTGAGAAAGCTGAAGGTATTGACCAGCACAATCGTAATAATAGAATGGACCTTGCGCATTCGGGTCCTGAACAACTTGTCCATAGGCATCATATGGCCCCCCTCTTGGGACGGGACCAGAAGAGGGTGGTGCACTGTGTGCAGGATGGATAACTTTAGGTGTGTGTGCCGGCTGGCCACAACTCACTTGACCGTGAGGGGGACCAGCACCAGTGTTCAAAGCTAAGACGCTATAATGGCACTAACAACTGGAGTTGAATGTGCTATACAAACAGATGGATTGGTCAGAATTGAAGTGACAGGTGTAGTGTGGACTTGTGAAACAAAAGATCCCATGGTGGGAGTGATGTGGGGGTCCCACACACTCGAAGCAGGGATCCTGGCATTTACCCTATCCCTCAACGACTGATAGCGTGGGGGGAGCGGAGAAGTAGCTGGGATGGGAGTGTCGATATTTGACAACACAGGTGTCTCGCTTACTCTAGGAGATGTCTCATCCATGTGAGAGGTAGACATTGGAGACGAAACACCAGGGGGGGTAACAGGAATATCGTCCTCGTCTGGCTCCCAGATGGGGTTCCAATGAATTTCGTAACCCTCGTCGTCCGGGGCACGAGAGTTGATCGGTTGGATACTCGGGATAACAGGAAGAGTATCACCTACAACCGGTACCTCAGGAGCAACGGAAGACGGAGAGCCTTGATCACTTGGAACGGGAGTCGACGGTTCAGCCAGGATGACAAACTTCAAACAAACCTAAGGGAATCTAACGATAAAGGACCCTACTCAAACTAACGCACACAAGATCTAACCAGGTAATGTTAATCGTGGCCAAATAAATTTTAAGACGCAAGGACACAACTTGACCTTTTCATATTTTAAGAGTCGAGAAAAGGAAAAAAAGGTGACTCTAGTCACCTTCGAATGTTTTGTGAGCCCGAAGTGACAAACTGCTCAAGTGAGCCTTTTCTTTTAAGGAGTCTGAAAAGGATCAAAAGTGACTAATCTGGAGAGACTAGGCAAAGGGTTTATCAAACAAATCCGTAAAACTGCATATACACCTTGGCAGTCATATGAAAACCAAGGACTTCCCGTATGGCAGTCATCTTCCCGAATGCTGTGTTCGGTGCGTTACGGCTTGTAAGGCGGCAGACGCGGCTTCCTATGGATAAAGGATGATAACCTAGTTGGGCCTCCCCTATATACGCGATGGTACGTGGGAGCTCAAGTCCGTGCTAGACCACTATCGAGTCACAAAAGGAGGAATCACCCAACCGTAGTGTGAAACAACAGCGACTAGGTTTAATGACGCCGGAACACGTCTCTAGCCTAGACCTCTAATTAGTGAGCGTTATGTTCCAATGCATTTTTAAGTTCATTCAGTTCATTTTATGGTTGATCTTCAGTTAAGTTTCAATTTCCAGGTCCTACCGTATGTAATCTCTCACAATTCCCTAAATGCAAACTATATGCCAAAGAATATCATTTTGTTCGATGAATACTAACTACAAGAGAGTTGAAAATTTTTCAAAAAAAACCCCCACAAACAATCAAGAACCACTCTAATGCAGCTAATGACAAATAAACGAAAATTTTCTTTGTTTTAAAACGCATAATCAATGAAAAGCCTCTACTTTCAATTAACTAATTCAACGCAAAAGAGATTATTCGTTTTCTTTTCAATGGCAAAGTGCACTAAACAAATTTTGAGAGATAGTAACATCGAGCAAAAAGGACAAATTCCACTCAATGAGAACACAATCAAATCCCCAAAACACCAAAACAGTCCTTCAGATCTAGAAGAGAACACAAAGACCTCTACGAGCTATGTAATCTAAGCCCAAACGAAGTCAAGCGGCATCCAAGCGGAAAAAGAGCAAATCACTTGAATATCAATAAAAGGCTTTGACAACTACTGATCAAGCGCAAAAAGAATCACAAAGTCGACTGGACAATCAAAGAACCCAAGACTCCTATGGAAGGCGCGACGCACAAAGCCACTAGATGCCCTAGGGCTAAAATGTGAAATCGACAGAAAAAGGCAAACAACCGAAGGATGAAGGTCTAAAACCAGTCAAACAAGGATCAAACACACTCCAGTAATTGAAAAAGACGCAGCAAAATACAAATCCAAGCTCAGAGGGCTTGAAGACAAGCGAACTAGAAAAGTTGACAGGCCTGGCGCGACTGTCAGGCTGCAACTCGCGCTTTTATGGGATTGGCGCGGGTTGTCTTTGAGCAACGTGCGCCAATTGGCGCGACTATGAGGCTAAAAAGCGCGCTAATCGAGTTTGCTAAGTCAAAAACAAAAACAAGCAACCCAGGGCTTGAAAACAGTATCTAGGCAAACCACGAAGCAAGAAACAACAAGAAATCCAACCCAGAAAGCTATCTAAGCAATCAAAGTGAGAAAAACCAAAGAGACAAGACAAACTCCAAGTTTTTTAGTCCGTAAACCAAACCAGAGATTGACTGAAGTGGCGGTGATCTACTTCGCTAATGCACAGCAATAGCGTTTTGAAGGCTACCTGGCCGTACTTCAGGCTCCGTCTAAAGTTTACAAATCAAACAACAAGATTCCCCAGCGGAGTCACCAAATCGTTGTGGAGGTAAATCCTCTCTGCAGACAAAGACGATCCCTACTAGCCCAGACCGGGTCTAGCAACAATCATACAATGTTATCACGCAAGTTCCTAATTGCAAATAAAAAGTGGATGGTGAGAACCTACTTGGATTCCAATGCTAATGTTCGTAGAAGAGATATCGCCCTCGTTCCTTTGCCTCGGCCGATCACAATCCCCACGATCTCCATGATTGGACACCTGCACATGCAAAGAACAACACGAATACAAGCATAAAATCTAGTAGATGCAATTATATATCAGTCATAAAAGATATAACTCAACATCAAACATAAGACAATGAGAGTGGAACCATAATGATAGTCATCTATTATTAATAAATAACAAAGAAGAATACAACCATTATTCTAACGTCAAATCCTCCTTTGGCTGGGTAGACAGCTACACAAGTCTTGCAAAGCTTGTTGGGATGAGGAACAAGCCTCTCTCTCTTTGGGTGACAAGAATCTCCTTAATTAGATTTGGCCTTATGGGTGCAAAGAAGGCTCTTGCAGTTTCAAACTCTCTATCACTATACTGGAACTAGAACTACTGTAACTAGCTTGCTCAAGGCATAGAGGCAAGCTTTTATAGATAGAGAAGAAAGATATAAGATCAACCACATTATTCATGGGATTGGCTTTATCACTTGGAAACTTCCACGAAAGGTGGCAAACCACTTTCCCTTCTATGGAGATTCGAAGCCAAACCATCCTAGCTCAACATAGATTCAGTTGGTGAATGGGTTGAAGAGAACCTTCAGAAGCTTGTTGGTTAAAAAATTTACTCAATTCGGTTGGCGCGAGCGCGACTCTGGGACAGAACGCCAATGGCGCGCCCTTTTTAGAGGATTTCCCTCATTGGCGCGGGTAATGAACTGTGGACCCGCGCTAATGCAAAAAGAGTTGTTTTCATGGATATTTTGCAGGAGATGTCTTTAGGGAAAATGAAGTTCATACTTAGAGTAATATGATGCAAGTGGTTTCAGGTCATGTCACTTCTCACAGGTCCCGGAATGAGTCCTCCAGTGTGCGGGTGAGAGGGGAATATGGACGGTGACAAATTGTTGTGTAACAGAGTGCCAAACATTTCCCAAGAGTCCAACCCTGAAAATGACTTAGAAATTACATGATATAGACTAGACCAACCCATTCCCTTGCCTCTAGGGGTCGAGCTCATCATTCTAGGAGTTTTTTCAACCAATTCTAAACAAAGCACTAAAATCTAGGCAGTCAAAACAACTTGCCTCTATAAGGTAGGAAACTGATTCATTCATTAAATTTTCACTTTTTGGTGAATGAATCCTCTAGAACAAGTAAATAAGTGCCAAAATTACATCATGTTCATCCAATTACATCAAGATAGATCAAAAATAACATGACAAAGCAAAACTAGTCAAGCTGGCCGAATTTCTGAGCTGGAAGGTGAAAAATTGGGCAAAACACCTCTGTGCACCCCGCCAATTTCTGTATGCGTCGCACCACTTTGGTGCCGATTTTGAGGCACTTCCTGAAGTCAAACTTGAGCCCAAGTGTGCTTTTTGGAATGCCCTACCTGTCTACTTTCCAACCCAAGTAGAATGTATGAATTTGGTTCCCATTTGCCCCTTAAAAACTTCAATCTCCCAAGACTGCTTCCTGTGTGTCAAAATAGGGGCAGTGAGGTCATTTTTTGAGTGTTTTTGACCTCCTGGGGACTCAAAACTTGCCCAAAATTCTTGGCCATGCAATAGCAGTCATTATTTTTTATGAAAAATCCAAAAATGTAAACCTTTTTCAATTTGGAACTCCCTAGAAAAAGCGCACGCCACGTGGCACGGCGAATTGGGAAGGCGCGACGCACTGGGCTTGAAGCGCAGTGCCTAGAGCCTGTACGTAGCGCTTTTTACAAGAGACTTCTGGAGGCCTTCCCTGTGTCCAAATTGATGCAGAATATCTCATTGGAAATTTATTTGAGTCTACTTTCCAACCCAACTAGAATTTTTCAATTTGGAGTTCATTTTCTCAGTCAAAAATCAAATCTCCCAAGACTGGTCAAAATGTGCCAAATGAGGCTGCCTCAAGGCAGAGTGCTGTTGCAGTCAACTTTTTGATGCCTTCCTCAACTCCAAATTGAGCTCATGGTAGCTCATTGGAAATCTCTTTGTGTCTAGTTATCATTTGACTCATCAAGCAAGTCATTTGGTCAACCAAGATAGGAGAAAAATTGATTTTCCCAAGGTCACTTCAGAGGTGCATCAATTCTCCTGAGGCAATTGTATTTTTGACATTTCTCTAAAACCATGACACTTGTGTAAAGTGAAGGACATTTTTCTTCCTTGGCCTGTTGTGTACAAAAACCTCTCTCAGTTTTCAAAAATTCATCTTTTATTGCTCAGAAACATCATTTGAGTGAAACCTATCCCAATGTGTGGAAAAGGGGATTTGTCGAAATGAAGCGAAATGAAGGGGATAGAGAGCTTCTAAATTCTTGAGGAAACTTTGGGAAGTAGGGAGGGATGTTAAGAAGTAGGGGAAAGTGTAATCTCAGAAATTGAGTGAGGGGAATGGGTGCAAAAGGGAAAAACACAGGCCTAGCCTAGAAAATAGGGTTTGTAGCAAGAAACTAGGGTTTGTGTGAAAATGAGGAATTTGGGGGATCTCAGTGATGGGAAATGTTTAATAAGGTACATTAAGGATAGGGGAAGGTGGATGAACATCCGGATACAATTTTTGCCGATGATTTGACCATTCAAGAGAAATTTCCTTCAAAACCCTAAGAGAGGGAATGAACCTTACCTAGGCGCAACTGAAGCATGAACAAGGTGTGAAATGACCCATTGGACCCTGACATGATGATGAAAACCCTCTGAATGATGGTACACTCAGATGAATGGTGACATGGACTGACATTTGGACAACTTTGAAAGGAGTAAAGGCAAACCCTAGACCTAATGTCTAGTGACCAAATTTTTCTTGAATACTCACTGAAATGACAAAATTTGACCTTGACACCTTAAAATCACTTTGTAAGAGCATGTTTTATCACTGGAGGAATGTTGGAAAGACTGACACTAACATTGGCTCCAATGGGGATGGTAGCTCCTTGGGGGTGCCAAGAACGGCAGATCTTTGGGGGAGAAAACCAGTGCCTTATCCATTGGGCAATGGAGTCAAAACTCAAGCTGAAATGCATGACTGAAAACTGACAACTTGACGACACAAACTGACTCTCACTCAACTAAAAACTCACTCGATACTTAAACACAACGGACCAACTGGAAATGATGCTCAAAGTGGAGCTTATTCATCAAAACCCACTCTAATAGTTTCATTCATCACCTGATCAAGTGAAATGAAACAACCAATGCAACCAAGTAAGTATTCTGTCTGCTGTTTGAATTCTCCGCAAGTGCTCACTTATGAACAACAAGAGAGAACTACTGAAAGGCAACTCCCATGACAACTTGGAAACAGATCCGTTGAATGCTATGGATTCTCTATCCGCCTCCAAAAACACTGCATAAGGATCTTGAAATTCATGGACACTGGGACTTAGCTCATCCAATGGATTACTTCTCTTCTCTTCATACCATGAATGCAAACTTTGATTTGAGCTTTGTGATGAGACTCCTGCTAAAAATGACAAAGAAACCAGCTGTCGGGTCAAGTTTATATCAGTACACGTTTCAGGCTCACATGTAGTCAATGGAGAAAGACTTTGACTGCAAACCTCATCCAAAAAATCAGCTATTGGATCATGAAAAACTTGAAAATATTGTTGCAACCCATTTTCTATTGGTTCCAATGTGATTACATGATTGCCTACATGCTGCTCATTCTTTACTGAAGATGTACTATGCAATTTTCCCTTCAAAAACTGAAATGATTCGAAACAAAATGGTATGGAATCATCATGCATCATCTGAGCATATGTTCCAACTTCCAAGTCTTTATTTGCAACTTGACAATCAATGGCATTTGGGGGCTGAATATCTGAATATGAGAAGCCTTGAACAAGGTTTTCATTGCTCTCAAGGTGGTCCAGATAAAGACTTGTTGACAATTGATTTCTGAGTGCATGAATTTTATCTCTCATGAACTGAAACGAAGCAAAACAAAAAGGCAAAGATCCTTCACTTACTTCAAAATTTGCTGCACTTCCCTCATCACTGTCATAGCTGATATGCATCGTTTGATCACTGTATTCGAGCTGCTGTAAGTGAACTTCTTCCTCCCACAAACTAGCTGCTGATTTGTCTGCAAGATTAGATTCTGTTTGGAGAACATAATTATCATCATAATGATCAAACTAAGGCAAATCATCAGTATAAAATACATCATCAAGCATACATGTCATATCAACAGATCTCTCTTCTCCAAGATGATCTACAAGACAATAATTATCAGATCTATAACAACTGGGATAAGAAAGAAGATGTTTTGGATCAGCAACTTGTTCTTCTTAAATCAGCGAGACATGGGCTTGAACATCATAATCATTCCTTGTGGTGATCCTTTGCATCATCTCTTCTACTGCACTTACCAAAATGTCAAGCTTTTCTTCTAGAGATGTTGATTTCTCTGGATCTATGTTTTTTGTCTCTTCTTCCTTCAACCTTGCCCTTCGGATCCACAGATGAGCCTCTACATTTACTGCACTGTTCTGCATCTCTTCAAGTGTTGCAACATTCCTTTCCCTCAGCTGAAACTCTATTTCCGGATCAAAGGCACCCGGGTAGTGCAAGAGAGCAGATCTAGGAGGAGGTCTTATATCAATTGGGATCGAATAATAAACTTGGTTAAATTTGGCAGAAAATTGTTGTACTGTCTCCCATGGCAGTCTTTTCAGCTGGTTATACTCTTCTAAAATCAAGAAAAGGTTCTGTCCGATCATCCACCTGTGAAGAAAAACTTTGACAAACTGCTGGAAATCTGAAATGCTCGCATCAGGCAGGGTTTTGAACCAACTCTTGACTTTGCCTTGCAAAGAAAGAGCAAAAAGCCTTATACTGACATCCTCTTCATCAACCTCAAAAAGGTCTAGAAAAGACTCAAAATTCTGCACATGTTGCTCAGCATTGACATTCTTACTTTCACCATCAAACCTCGGCAAGTATAGATCATAGGTTTTTGGGAAAGCATGAAGAACAGAAGGTAAAACAAGAGGTTTATACCTATCCGGGACTATAAAAGGTGTAGGAGTATATATAAGAGCTACGGGATCAGTTTTGGTCTCTTGAGGTTCATCAGTTTTAAGACGGTCATCACAAGATTCAGAAGAAAGGTCTTGATCAAGCTCAAAGGTATGCAAATCTTTGGTATTCACAATCTTCAAAGGGAAAGAATCAATTGCAGGCTGAGGACCTCTTCTCAAATACAGTATACTTTGCGAAGCATTCTTGACATTCTCGGGAAAAGAGAAGAAATAATTTATAACAAAGAACAAAATGTCTTGGATGAAATTCCAACTTGAATACCTGATCTGTCCATATTGTCCTTTCATGTTTCTGCTGGTCAGGATCATCCTCCAGTGGAGTCTTTAGATATGATCTCAAAACTAATTTAGATTTGCCATAGTGGCGACCATACTGTGGAAGAAAAAATGGTTTGCTTGTTAGTGTTATTTGTTTTATAGCTACAGACGAAGCCTAAAGTTATGCCAGGTAGCCTTCGAAACGCTCTTGCTTTGCATTAGCGCAAGTAGATAAACGTTGCTTCAGTCAATCTCTAGTCTATCTTGTAAACGTGACATCTAACTTTTTAATTGCCCCAGTACATCTATCAAGTTCAGATATGATTGTTGATGGTGAACAACGATCAGACACAGCAAGGCTGAAATCACGCAGGAGTGGTTCCAAGAGATGTTTCGCTACAGGAACTCTCAATGAAAAGGACTCCTATCAGTATAACACAAACTCATGCATGATGAGCATGCCTCCAACATGGCATAAAAGGGATCTCAATGCAAACATACATGGCGACACATGAGTATCCCATCAACATACAACAAAGGGATCTCAAACACAACATGACGAATCATGAAAACAAGTACATCTCACAAATGATTTCGCGTCACATCAAGCAGGAATCATGAAACAAGTAAGAAAAAAAGATCCCACATCAATCATCAAATAGGGATCTGTGTAGGACAATGCATAGCAAGATAAGTACATGAACACACTGCATATACCTCACATCCTGGGCCATTGGAAGAAGAGGATGTCAAACTGCTAAAACTGTATGTACCATCAATCTCGCAGCGTCGAATCTCATGGAAATGGTTGCTCGCACATGAATGCTGAAACCTACCCTCCACTTAGAAAAGTGGCAAAAAAATGAAATGAGCAAATGGAAAATATGAATGCACCATCAGATTTGTAGCGTCGAATAGTGCAAAATCGACTGTCAAATATCTGAATTGTGAGAAAGTGAAAATCTGGGGCTTAAGGAATATTTTAGATTCCCCCTAGATTCCTCAAATATTCCCTCCTCCGTGTCCTATGAAAATTGGCTACTCGGATCAAGAAACTAACTATGCCATTGGGTTCGTGTTGTTGAGAGGTGTAAGATCGACATAAAGTTTGTCCAATTTCGACACTGCAAAGATTTCACCCGCATAGAAATTTCACTCAATCATGGTTCCACCTGCAACAAATTAATTAAAAAATATATATTTATCGATTTCTATGCCCGCTCATGGTTCCTCCATGCTTCCTAGGCACACTGGTGAAATGACGGGTTTATATAAAAAAAAGCTAATGGACTTCACAAGGACTCTGTTGGGTGGAGTGGTTACAAATCCACTTATTATGGAGGAGGTCGGGTAGTCAAACCTTGCCTCCTTTTTTTACATAACAAAAAAATATTTTTTTAAGAAGGGTCGGCTGGGCCCGCCTTGGGCGGCCTCCTCATCCCACCTACCGCTGATTCCAACATGTCATTTTAGTATTAATGGCAAGTTGGTTTCAGTGTGGGCGTGGTTGGGTCCATGCCCCAAGGTCGGCCCAACACCAATTCTAAGCTATTACAATGGTTTCGTGTGGGGGCCGAGGGTAGTGGCCCACCCTGTTGTGGGGAAAAATGCCTATGCAGGACAATCCTATCCACCTAAGGTGTGACAGTGCCTTAGCAACAAACGAGTACAGTTATTCTGATTTCTTCCTTTATGAAATGTGAAAGAAGAGAGATCAATAGACTTACCGGTGTCTTCCGTTTTTCCCTCGATCCGGTCTCTCTTCTCCTTGGGTGTTCACAGCTACTTGCCTTCTTGCTTATCCAGCTTCAACTTCCTGCAATATCACAAGAGAACAGCTACTTGCGACAAGAGAAGAACACTACACAAAGATAGATGTTCAAATTCATAACTAGTTTAGGATTAGAAATAAACCAAATACACTAATGCAATCATACATCAAGAATACATCAGAATATAGGAGAAACCAAGATAGCTTTATTGATGAATAACAAGGTTCAGGAAGAGATACAACCCAGAGGGCTCCAATCCAGCATCTCCTTCCCAGCAAATGGAATTCCTATCTTCACCCCTTTCAAAACATTAAGCACCCAATGATTCCAGTCTCAAACCAACAGCAATTCTTTGCAAAAACAAAATTCCAGCCTCTGGATCTCATGGACGAGAGATCCATATATAGATATTGGAGAGAGGATGAGTCGGCTTGAGATCTGACTAGTGTCCTCTCCCTTTGTCAGTTCTTGAGTCCACTTGGAGGTTCTTGCTTCCACTTGGAGATTTGGAACCTCTTACTCATCACCAGTCGAATTCCCTGAGGCAAGTGTCATTTTGGAAGGTTCCTGGGTTTTGACACCTTGAGAAATGAGCCTAACACTTGTCCACTCTCGTTCAGCGCATGTAGCCTTTGTTCCAGTTGACATTCAATGCAGGTAGCCAGTGTTGGCTTTGACATTCAGCACAAATAGCTAGTGTAGCCACTGAAATGATCCTGAATTGACTTGTTTTTGAGCAGTTTCAGGTGGAGAACTTCTGTGAATTGTTGTGGTTTGTTAGCCTTGTTCCTCTAGGGGTAGGAACAACATGTTTAGGGACTTTGGATCCCTTAGATTATGGACATTTCATGCTCAATGCTGTAAGGCACAAAAATGTCTATAACAGTTGCCCCCTAAAGTATGAGGTTGTTTATCGGGCGAAATGCTTTATCAGGGGGATCCGAAGTTCATCCAATGCTGGGAGGAGACCTGTAATAAGATACAATACAATACATTATTTTTCATACTGCTTTCATGATCTAGCTGAGGCGGGCATTCCCATGCTCAGCTTTATAAATTCATTTTTATGTACATAGAACAGACAATCGTCTGATGGTAGACTGATAATTTTGATGAAATTATCATCCTTTGAGTAGGATGATTATCTGCTGCAACGATGTACATGTCAATGTCTTTATCTTTCCTGAATATATATATCACAGCAGGGATGGACGAAACTAGATCCGGGGTCTTCAAACTCGTTCGATCTTCACTCTAAGTACAAGTCGATCCATGTGAGAAATGTTCTGAAGTCGAACATGGAAAGACATCGCTTGATTACCGGTCAATGATGTAAACCGTTAACAAGCGCGAGAGGAATCACCGATAATGATAATGACCCTCAAGGTACTGCAGTACAATTCACGTGGTGTGAATAAAGGACTTGGCATCGAACAATATGCAAAATCTTTCGGTCGAAGGTCATTGATGTATACCTGTCGCCGGAAGTGAGAAACTTGCCATTGTGGCATGCAAGCTTCAAAGTACTGAAGGGGGTGTTCCTAGATCAACTTCTTGGATAATGAGCTGATGTCGACAAGAAGCGATCCGTCAAAGGAGGGCCTTAATGAATCCCACATCAGTGACACGGAACGGAGCTAATGATTTTAATGGAGGTGAAAACGATCTGTGACATATGATTCAGGGTGGAGGTCATGAAAGGATGAAGGATAATGTATGGCAGTGGATGGGACACGGTTGACTTTTCTGAACGGCTTCTCTTGAACATATGGCGACACTGATACGATGGATCGGTAGCATTACCCCAAATATGGATGGTATGGTGAGACCATGGATGTGACTGGTGAATGAAACAACCCAACCCGATTGTGGTACGGAGGAAAAGTGTCATGTTCAAGAGCGACTTGCTACCATCAAAGTTTTCTTTAGTTTCTCCCAATTTTTCCACAGTCATTGCTGACCAGTACCTCTTTATTTTTGTCAAGCTTGAGGAGGATAACATATTCTTGTTCTATAACCTGCCCTTCGGGCAAGCCCATCGCTATGTTTTAACGAGCCTAGCGATAGTGAAACTCATTCTCGTCTAAAGACAAGTTTGTCGCTATTTAATGATTTTAACAAGTCTAACGACAAGGATAACTCGTTCCTTTTCATTTTTATAGAGTCTAAAAAGGTACATAAAGTTAACTCCAACATTCCTTTTTCGTCATCTAATCCCTTAAGTCCAAAAAAGTATAAAACAATACAGAAGGGATGAGTTTTCGACAGTTTTAATGAGCCGCATAAAACAAGCGCTCGATCTTTTTGTGCAATAATCCCTCAGGTCCAAAAAGATTAAAATCTAGAGGAGGGATAGCACTTCCGGTCTCTTTAACGAGCTGCAAGGCCAAAACTCGGCAATCTTTTCATATTTTACGAGTCAGTTGAAAAGAGCTTAAAGAAGACTTGTCTTTAGAGGAATGAGTGATAAACAGGGATATCAGTTGATTCCAGGTACAGGTTGGAATTTTCCAATCACGGCAGTGTCACAAGGATGGCTAGGTGAAATCACTCTTCGCAGCTGTTCCTCAAAATGGGTAAACAAACATATGGAGGTGAACGATCGGCCAATGGAAAAGTGGAGGTGACGGTGCAAACACGACCAAGGCTTTAGCGGCTGATGATATTACATTCACAGTAGTTATTTACCGGGATAGTTCATTTTTTAACGAGCTTAAACGCGGGTGGAAACGTTTGCTCGATCTTATGTTTATTTTTTAACGAGCATGAACTATGCACTAAAACTGCTCAAATCTTGCATTTATTTTTTAACGAGCATGAACTTTGTGCTAAAACTGCTCGATAACCCAGTCATCTGATAAGAGTGTCTCATCAAGGTTCTATTTTTTATGGAGCTTCATCTCACTAAGCTATGCCCCGCATCCTTTCTTTATGCAAGTTAGGAAACGGCTAACCCAAAAAACAGATAAATAACCGCTCTTTGCTTGCACTCCAAAAGGTTTGCATGCCCCCAGGAATAAAGTACGATTTAAAGGTTACCTCTACTTCATTTCCGTCAAAACATTCGTTTCATCGAGAGAGGCCTACCTCTTTCAGGTTACCCAAAGATTGTCTTGTTAATCTTTCAAACAAAACACTTCCTCGGCAATGTCTACCGAAATAGACAAAGGTGAGCGACGTAGCCCGCCAACTCACATAACTTTGACAAAAGAATCTTATTTTAGAATAACCCCTCTTCCTAGACGGACGGGGTATAGACTAGTCATATTCTCTCGCGGAAACCTACTCTATACCCAAAGTTTCCCCGCCGAAGCAGACCAGGACGCATGCCCCCTGGGTTCCAGTCATATCCTCCTGGATTACTCGCGCTCATCAAGAGGACGGACCGTGGGTTGAGACACTTCTTGCGTGAATAGACCATTTAGGGATGGTACATGACTATTTGTGATGCGTGATCTGGGAAATGAAAGTTGGTCCACGAGCTTGACCACTCTTCCTTCGTGCGGAAAACACATTACTCTAAAGAGTGAGGAGACGATGGCTCCCATGCAATACATATAGTCTCGTCCAAGGAGTAGGTTATAATCCAAGGGTCCTTGAATGACCATCACGTTCATTTGAACGGTCTTCCCTTTCAATGTTATGGGCACATTGGGGAGGATCCCTAAAGGTCGACTGGTTCCTTTATCAAAGCCTGATAGATTTCTCATTTCAGGAAAAAGCGCTGGCGAACCAAGCGCTTTCCAAGCAATAGAGGAAAGGATACTCACAGATGCCCCCTCATCAATGATAGTGCCAACCATTACCATTCTGTATATTTGAACGATAATTCTGAATGGTATGCTTGCTGGCAACCGGGGTCTGCCTAGTTGGTTCCAGTCAAAGGACACAACCAAGTTGCTTGGTGGTGGGACCGAATAGACGGCCAGATATCGCTCTGACGAACTTCCTTCCTACGATAAAGGAATGGGGGCATTGCCCCCTTGTTCATCAGAGTCAGTGTTGATGAAGAGAATTTGGACGGTGTCGTCTTTATTCTCCTCTGTGATGGCATCATTCGAAGATAGAGCCTCTGAAGGCAAAACCGGGTCAACTGCCGTATCAACCTTTTGACTTTCGTCAGGCATGGATCCAGACGGTTCATCTTCAATGATAGGTGCTTCGGCTGACCACCTGGGCGGGCCAGCCGGGTTCTCAACTAGTGAAGGACTTGGCAGGAGTTTTTGATATCCAGGAGGAAGTTGCTCTCGTAAAATCGGGCGATCTTCCAAAACTCTTTTAGCCTCGTCTAAGAAGGGACAATGGTGGATGGCGTGATCGCCTTCACATAGTTTGCAGGGAAATCTAGCTTTCCCTCTCTGTCCTGTGGCTGCACTTTCACTAGTTGACAATGAGCAGTCAACATGGCTATCAGAGGTTGATGCTACCGAATTGTGCAAACGGGGAGACCAGTCCCTTAGTATTCGAGGGATACAGGGACAATCTCTGTGGAAATGGTCTCCCTTGCATATGACACATGGCGATTTAGGCCTTGTCAGTGTTGTGTGTGGATTTTTGTCAAACGACTCTCGTTTGCCCCCAGTCGCTTTTGGCTCCTTCTTCTTCTTCTCTTTCTTCTTCTTTTCCTTCTTCTCCTTAGGAATTTGGTTTTTTGTTTTACCAGTTCCGTCAAGCGAAGAGGAAGGAGGAGAGGAAGGGTTAGATGAGGTAGAAGGCCGGTTGGCAACTCTGGCCTGGTCTAACTGTTGACTCGACTGTTCAGGAATGGTGGTGTTCTGAACGACATTGGTTGAAAAGCGCCAGACTGGCAGGCCAATTGTCAGTCCTGGAAGCGACAATGTGGCCATGTGGGGTGCACCAACATCTCCCCAAGAGAAGAAGGGACTAGGATTTCCACCAAGGGGAATTCCTTGGTTGGTGTGCTACATTTTTTCAACCTAAAGATCAACGCAGGAATTAAAGGGTGATTGTTCCGTTTAAAATAAATTTTAACGACGCTTTAGACACAAATTGCTTTTTCAGGTTTAAAGAGTCGAGAAAAAGCTAAAGATGACTCTAGTCTCCTTCGATGTTTTAACGAGCCCGAAGTGACAAATGCTCGGATGGACTTTTTCTGTTATAGAGTCTGAAAAAGGCCAAAAGGAACTGCTCTGGAGTTCTAGGCAGAGGGTGTGCCAAACGTTTCGCAAAACCACAGAATACTTTTTATAGTACGGGCGGTCGATCTTCCTGAATGTTGTGTTCAGTGCATTGCGATCAGTAGGGCGGCCGACACAGCTTCCTAAGGATAAAGGTTTTATGCCTATAGGGGTCTCCCAATATATACGCGACGGTACGTGGGAGCACAATCCGTACTGGCGCTATCGTCCCTCAGGAGGAATCACCCACCATCCACGAGATCGACAGTCACCAGGCTTAACGATGCCGGAACACGTCTCTAGCCTAGACCTCTATGTTGTGTGTTATGTTGCAAAACGTTGTTAAGTTCATTCAATTTATTTTAGGTTGATCTTTTTAAAGTTTTCCTTTCAAGGTTCACCACGAGATGTATGATACAAATTCCTAAATGCAGTCTAAAGATGATAAGCAAGCTTTATATCTTTTCAACTTTGAAAATCCTAGCTACTAAGGGAAAAGAAAGACACCATCTTTTCTCAAAGAGCAATCAGCACACTCTAATGCACTTTTCCTAAATCCAACATGCAAACTATCAAATGCAAATGCACAATGCAGGTGTTTGTTTTCCGCTTTCTTAGTATTGATGCCTACAAAGAAAGCTTTTCTGTACAACTTTGAAGTTGCTTTTAAATGATCAATACAAACAAGTTTACTTTTTCGAAATCAGAGAGGGTAGAAGAGATTACAACACTTAACGATTTCCGAAATAAAGACTTGTTTCGACACTTAAAAGAGACAAATTCAAACCAGTAAGCAAAATTAAATGTATAATCAATCTGCAAACAGCCAATGAACTCTCTTCTAAGATCACAATCAACAGATCTGAATCAAGGGCTACAGGATGACTATTTCACTCATGCAAAGGAAAACTGTAAATTATGCCACAAACACATAAAAACACTCACAGTCTTTTTGTACAAAAGGAGGCGGAATGTAAGCAGAGAAAAGGAGTTTTCAGACTGGTACCTATGCTGGTTACAGGCTGCAAAAACAGAGATCAAAAACAGGCAAAACAGAGCAGAGAACCCCAGCTGCACAAGGACAAACTGGTTCAGCGCAACCTCAACACAGGGGTTTTGACATTCAGCGCAGGTAGCCTTCACGGGACCTGCGTTGACATGTAGAATCCCTTCACTGGGTCTGCGCTGAAGGAGAAACTCTCGTTTCCCTCAGGTTCTGGGTCACAGATTGCTCTTTAATTCACTGTTTTAGGCCAAATAAAATCAACAAGCAAGGTGTAATCAAAGGGATGCTTTGAAGGGTTACTAAGATCTATCACAAGGATCATCAAATAATTTGTGAATCCATTGTTCAGATCATAGACAAGTCCAGCAATTGGATCAAAGCAGCAACTTTCTACTTTGCATCCGGGAAAGATGCAGTTCGAATGTTGCTGTCAAGTCTATGAAAGAAATAATGATAGAAACACAAATAAAATGACTAAACAAATCTCCCCAGCGGAGTCGCCAATTTGTTGTGGGGAAAAATGCCTATGCAGGACGATCCTATCGACCTAAGGTGTGACAGTGCCTTAGCAACAAACGAGTACAGCTATTCTGATTTCTTCCTTTATGAAATGTGAAAGAAGAGAGATCAATAGACTTATCGGTGTCTTCCGTTTGTCCCTCGATTCGGTCTCTCTTCTCCTTGGGTGTTCACAGCTACTTGCCTTCTTGCTTATCCAGCTTCAACTTCCTGCAATATCACAAGAGAACAGCTACTTGCGACAAGAGAAGAACACTACACAAAGACAGATGTTCACATTCATAACTAGTTTAGGATTAGAAATAAACCAAATACACTAATGCAATCATACATCAAGAATACATCAGAATATAGGAGAAACCAAGATAGCTTTATTGATGAATAACAAGGTTCAGGAAGAGATACAACCCAGAGGGATCCAATCCAGCATCTCCTTCCCAGCAAATGGAATTCCTATCTTCACCCCTTTCAAAGCATTAAGCACCCAATGATGCCAGTCTCAAACCAACAGCAATTCTTTGCAATAACAAAATTCCAGCCTCTAGATCTCATGGAGGAGAGATCCAGATATAGATGTTTGGAGAGAGGATGAGTCAGCTTGAGATCTGACTATTGTCCTCTCCCTCTGTCAGTTCTTGAATCCACTTGGAGGTTCTTGCTTCCACTTGGAGATTTGGAACCTCTTACTCATCACCAGTCGAATTCCCTGAGGCAAGTGTCATTTTGGAAGCTTCCTGGGTTTTGACACCTTGAGAAATGAGCCTAACACTTGTCCACTCTCGTTCAGTGTAGGTAGCCTTTGTTCCAGTTGACATTCAATGCAGGTAGCCAGTGTTGGCTTTGACATTCAGCGCAAACAGCTAGTGTAGCCACTGAAATGATCCTGAATTGACTTGTTTTTGAGCAGTTTCAGGTGGAGAACTTCTATGAATTGCTGTGGTTTGTTAGCCTTGTTCCTCTAGGGGTAGGAACAACATGTTTAGGGACTTTGGATCCCTTAGATTATGGACATTTCATGCTCAATGCTGTAAGGCACAAAAATGTCTATAACACACCCCTCCACTAATACTCGTGTGGCTAAGGATTGGGGTGGCGGGGCTGGTGGCCCACCACCCTATTTTTTATATATATTTTTTGTTATATAAACAATATGGTCATTTATTAAAATCCCAATTTTAGGCCGAAGGGGACATTTTAACTAGGCAACGATTTCGCCCGGAATTCAGCCAGAGTTGGCCAAATTCCATCCACTGGAAAAAGTCCAAATTTTGTTTCTTTTAATCGTGCCCAGTGAGCAAAAGTCAATCAAACTTTGACTACCTCTATCTTCCTCATCCGGACTTGGATTGATGAACTGTTCGCCCCACCATGATCATGACGATGATATTTTTAACATGAACCTGGTTCGAGCATAATCCAAACACTTTGATTTTTTACCCTTCCTGAGTCCTCCTAGACTTCTGCATGTGTCTAGAGCCACCTAGATCAAACCCACCAACCAGAAAATGACATATCAGCACCAACGAACCAAACAACATCTCGACACTTGGCACCACATGATTGGTTGAAGGACCCCAGTGATATGCATTGCCACCCTGCCATGTAGGCATGCCTAGTCAACGCCATGTCAACAGTACAGACTATTGACTGGGTAGACCTGCACAAAATTTTGCCTGTTTCCCAAAGCGATCAGAACATAATATATTTTTCATACGACATTTGTTTGACGTGTCGTTTGCATCATTGGAATCGTGGCAAATGTTATCACTCCAAAATTTCTCTTGCGTTGTTGTGAAAGAAATGATAGAGGTAACAATAAACCTACTTTGAAGATTAGGATCTATCCTTCCTAATGCTTAGAGAGGGCTCTCTCTTTATTATTTAACTTTGTTTAGTTAATTGATTTCAGACTAATTATGATTGTACTTGGGTTTTGATTTGGATTTGGTGGTGGAATTACTGACTTAGATGGATAGAGGTATGTCTTTTACCATTGGGCTATGGGGTCAAGTGTCACACAAACAGGACTGGATCAAGTTCTAAAAATAGTGTCTACAGGGCAAGGTAGCTAAGTTATTTCAGATCTTAAGGCTAGATGGTGAAATGGTTTTCAATTGGATCCAAGGAGCAATTAAGGGTTCCTTAGACAGGATTATGAAAGAAATGAAAGAGGTCAACCAGGATGGGAGAGCAATTAAGGATTCTCATATCTGGATATTAGAAGAAAATATAGAAATGATTAATTGTTCAAGACAGAGTGTACTTAAACATATTTTGAATTAAATTTCCAGTTAATTCATTCACTTTAGATAGCATGTAAGTTTGTGAAATACATAAGAGAATAACAATTTGACAAAAGAACATACTTCACTGCAATTGATCAACACATGAATCCTGTAATGTAATCTCTTTATTACTCAGTCTAGTCCGCTGACTTGAAAAATTGGTACAATAACCCTCACGTTTCAGATCAATACAACTATAGAAATGTCTAGCAATCCACACTCAATACTTCGAATTATGAAATATTTATACAAAAATAGTTTACAAAATATCCCAAACTATCTTGGGAATTAATCTAAGAGAAAGAAACATCTTCATGCAAGAAGATAGAGGTAGATGTTCAATTTTTGTATGTTGTCCCTGTTTATTTGGTTGTGCTGTCTTTATGCTCTGATATTTTGTTGTTTATTCTCTGCCTTGTTGTTGGTCTTCACGCTGACTGTTCTTTTTACTTTTCCCTTTCTCAATTGATACACTTTCACCTGATACTCTTTCATCTGGCTGATATGTCACTTTTCTTTCACTGTGTTGTTTTCATTTCTACAGTGCAGTTTTACAGTAAATCATTTAATTTTTCCCACGTATCTGCATTTGGTAATTGAATATTTACCATCCTCTTGTAAATTTCATCTGCTTCTGTGTACTTGGCAAAAGTGGGTTTATTTACAAAAAGGTGTTTTACCTCATGCTCGAGGTAAAACAGGTTCTCAAATGTTTGATATAGAACCTTTCCAGTAGGCATCCCCTTCATGGAAGAATTACTTGCCTGATCCCTTGCCACCTTTCTTATCCCTCTATTGTAGTCTTCCTGTGGCATCAATTTGTCATTTATCACCAAGGGATTTGGTAGACCTTTCTGCCTTAAAACATCAAACTTTACCATGAACCTGTCTATAGCCAGCTGCATGGTTTGGCATTTGTCTTCAAGGTTCATCATTAAATTCCTCTTGGTGAGCACCTTTTTTACTTCTAGTATGGTGCCAGTCCTGTCAAGTATGTCCATCTCTTGTAACTCATATTTGTTTTTAGAGTTAAGGAAATGGATTATTCTAGTGTTTTCTTATAGCATGTCCCCTAGTTCTGACTTAACTCTTTGTATTTCTTCTGTAGCCTCTTTGATTAAGTCATTTTGTTCAAAGGTGACTTGTATAGATCACCAAATATCATTGACAGAGTCATTGATATTAGCCCACAACTATTATTTAGCTTGGCCAAGTGGCTCTTTTAATGTCAATTCCTTCTCCAAGCTCTTCATCCTTTCAGTCAACCTGGTTGACTTCTGAACTTCCTCCTTATGCATAATCTGGGTAAGATTATTATCGTTTTCTAAACTTGTTATCTTTTCTTTAAGCTTGTTTATCTCTGTGGTCTGAATGGACATATCCTCCATTGCTTTGACTAATTTTCTTGTCTCATCAGTTGGCTGGGCTGTTGTTTATGTCGAACCTGTTGCTGATGTAGATGTTCTGGCAACTGGTAGTGTTGTATCCAGTGAAGTTGTAGGAGCCAATGAAGCTGCCAAGGTGGATGATACTACTATAGTGACTATTGGAATGGTAGTGGTAGTCTCAAGGTTGCCTTGTTTTAACTGTATCAAGTTTTCCAACTCCTTTTCCATCTCTTTCAACTGATCATTCAATTGAATAATAAGGGCCATCATCTCCTCTTGATGGGTTTGGCATTCAAGGACCTCTTTTGTCTGTGGATGCTCTGAATGAGGCAGTTTTAATTACTTCTTTAAATCAAAAATATCCTCATTCTTTTTCTTTATCAGTTTCTCTATAGCTTTGACATCACTAGGATTATACTCAAGCTCAATTACCAAGTCTTCCAGTGACTTTATTCTGTTGTCCTTGGCCTATGAGGAGGCCTTTTCCAGCTTGTACTATGCAGTGATATTATCCAATGAACTTTGAAGTTTGTGTGCAGTCATAGCTTTACTTGTCATGGTGGAATATATCATCTCACCTACCTTCTTGTGGAACTCAATTTGGTCAATGGGGTGAAAATCCCTCACCAAAACCTCAAAATTTGTTTTCCTATAGTTTGTTGATGATCTTGGCTATTGGACTATAGGTTGCATGAATGTCATCTGCATTTTACCTATTTTGATGTCAAAGGCTGACATTAATCGATTTTGATTTGCAGATGCCTACTTGAAGTATTGGGCATAGGTCTCAGCCTTCAACGTCTCATTTCTCAACTTAATTTCTTTATACCTTTCTTTAATAACTTTCTCTTTATCCACAGGCCTGGTGGATGAAGAGACTTTAATGTTGAGTTGTTTCTCATTAAGTTGAGTGTTTGATGTAGAGGGTTGGTGTGTGTCTCCTGAAGCTACTGGGCCTTTGCTCCTTTCCACCATTGTATCAGTGTGATTGATTTCCACTGTTCCAACGGTGTCTTCTTTTTTAGTTACAGAATTAAGCTCGGGCCTCTTCCTGTAACTAATCTCAAATCCTTCATCTATGGTTTCCATGGCTGAACTAGAACCCTCTTCTCTGGTTCTCTCTGCATTTTTTGTCTTCATTTGCTGGAGTCTGTAAAAGAGGAGGAATATTCATTGGTTCTCCTAGGGCTGGAACCTGCAGAAAGGAACTAGTATCAATCTGCTTTTCCACATCAATTAATGTATTCTCCACATCAACTACAGTATTGTCCATGTCTATCAAAGTGTTTTCCAACCATTCAGACTAGTTGGAAAATCTCTCAATGTCTGGCCTGGGATGATGTATGAAAGGGCCCAATTTGACTTTGAGCCTTAGTTTATTTATGACTCCATGAGGGTCATATTGCCACATAAAACTATTCTTGAATTTCATCTGCTGTAGAATCTTATCGGCCTCTAGTCCAGCTTCCCTATTATTACAAATAAAGGGGCCCAATTGGTTTTTCACTTTAAATTGAGTCTTCTTCTTGGCTGCCAGGAAATTAACCTCATTAGAGTTTATAATTTGTCTAAAGTACTCTAATGCAAATATCCTCATAGGAGGTATTTGGGCAATTTATAAGGAGCTAGTTGGCATCTGTATATCCTGATCTTTGTGTGGTCCTGGTATAGATACCAGTCTACCACTTTACTGTTCTTTGCCAACTGTAAAACCCTTTTAATTTCTTGACTGATCTTGGGCTGATAGCTACTGGTTAGCATGTTTATAATAGGATGAACAAATGAATCAACGAAGTGTTGGTAAGTAAATACAATGGAGTACTTTTGGATCAATGGTGTCCAATAGATGACTGATCTTGGATTTCCTTTGGTGTCTAACTTTTGAATGTTGACAGGGAATTTGTCTGACTGGTAGTACAAGAACATATGAAATAAAACTGAAGAATACTTGAAAACTCTCTCATTCGGTAGTCTAATGAATTGTTCATGTATTCTATCTGCTATGAACTGAGCATAGTTATACATTATAGCAGGAGGCTTGCTTGCACAAAAGATAGAAAGGAAATCAAGGAAAACATCATCCACATGCTCATCTATAGTGTATCCTAGAATGCAAGAAAGCATGGTTATGATTTGTCTGCCTCTCTCATAAAAAATGGTAGCAGGATATGGGGGACTATCTATTGGATTATGACACTCCTCTATGATGAAAGTTTGAAAATTTTGGGCTATCCTGGGAAGGTCTAACTTGGTATAGAGTTCAAGAAAGCCTTCAATAGAAAGTGGGGTCTCATTTGGGCTTGGTTGGACTTGCAGCATTTGATTAATGGATTCTGCAGTGATGGTGAATAAAACTTATTGGTCAGGGGTGACAATAGCTCTTTGGCTAGGAATGTAGCAAGCTTGGCAGAAGTGGATTCTTTCTGGGAATGGGTGTACTTCTGGGAACAAGTACACTAGCAAATTGGACTCCCAAAAGTGAATGTCATCATTCTGGTTTAAAAACTTGTCTTTACTCCAGCAGTGGAGTTTTAGTAGGTAGGCAGGGGAAGCAGTGTTCTTAATTTGGAGGTCTATGTCTGCTAATGATAGGTGGTCAATATCCAAGTGGGGGTTTGTAGAGGTCTTATTTCCAGAGAGGTTTCTGAAACCATAATTGGGTTTACTGAATTGAATTAGGCTTTCAGTGGTTTCAGGAGTGAGGCTTAGAAGCTCTGGAACAGTGGGAGGGTAATTATATTCTGTGAAAAAGGGTTTGGGATGTACAGTAGGTTTCTTTTCAATTCAGGAAGGTTTCTTAATTAATTTAATTAATTAACCATTCAATTATAACTGTGTGTTTTTCAAATTCAAGGGTCATTCTGGTTTTTTCCAAGAATACCTGGAAATTGGTGATTTGGCATGCAGACTGGGTTCTGTGGTAGCTGCAGAGGGTACTGAGGCTTGAACTGGTTATATGTTACTTCAATTTGGTTTCTGCAATGTCTTCGAGTGGTAAAACTGGATGAATTGGTCGTTTATAGGTTCATGGTGTCACAAATGGCTTACAGCGGTTTATAGTGAAAACTAACGAAAAGAGCAAATTGGGGCTTTTTCGGCCTTTTAACCAATAATGGTCACATTTTGGCACGGAAATTATTAAATGAACAGTGGGCAATTTTCGGTTTAGGCGGGGAGGTGGTTTTGTGTGCCATTGCACTGCTTTTGGATGGCGGGTGTATTTTTCATGAGCACGTGATATAACATGGTGCTACCACGTAGCCAAAGAGCACTCAGCCAAAACCGTGAAAGTCGCATGCTCTCGAGCTGCTAACAGTCAGACAATAAATCCACACGATATAACTTTACATCGTTGGATCTGAGGGTGGGAGATCGGAGGGATATCACACAGTTGAGTTGCATGGACGAAGTTTGGAAAGTGGTTGGCGAGGCCTGAGATTTAATTACAAAGCATTTGTAATTAATTAACGAATAATGTTGAGTTTTTAATATAAGTAGCGGGTTAATAAGGTGGGACCATGGGTTATGTGGCGGGGGTTTTTTAACTGCACCAAGGGTTGGTGGGTTAAAAAATGGTATCGGGAAAATATGAAGTGGGGATGTTAATTACATAATGTGGAACTTTAGGAAAAACTTAGGATAAAGGGATTTTGTGGGTTTTTAGGGGGAAAAGGAAATTAATAATGGGGGAAGGTGATATTTGTAATGGGGAATGGGTTTCACACTAGGGAAAGGGGTTTTTGGGAAGGGGGATGATTTTTGAAGGGTAATTTCTAGGGGATTGTGTGAAACCAAGGGGTAAAGGCTGAAATGAGGGAAAAAGGGTATTTATAAGTAATGAAGGGATAATATGGAAATTAGCAAATAAGTATGTGGGGGTGTAGTGAAATGAAGGGCAATTAGTGAACAAGCCTGGTGAATATCCTTTCTTTCTCACAATTCCTCCTGCACATGGAACATAGGATTAAGCATGACAAATTTGCTTTTGACTTAGCGATTTTGTGCACTTTGCAAAACTTCTTCTACCTACCCATTATTTGCCCTAACATTTTTTATTCATTTATTGGGTGCGTTTGAGCTTGTTGACCCTTTATTTCCTTTTCTTTTGACAAGCAAACTATCTAATTCTAGCCTTATAACTTCCAATGGCTCAAATTAAACTGTTGAGCTCATTACTATTCTCTACCTAACTACTGATCTGCCAAGGTTAAACAGTTTGGATAGATCTTAATTTCTCTAGCTATCAACATGAAATTTAAAGCATGAATGGGTCAAGATTAAGCTATTTGACCATCATGGATTGTGGCATTTTTTACAAGATGCACACAATCTTTATTTTTCATAGTAAATTGAAAGTAGTGGCATTTGAATTTGCACACTTTCATTATCTACTTTTAATTTTTTTTTGGGTTCATATTTTTCACTTTTTTTATATTTTCTCTTTCTTTTTGTCCTTTGAATATTCTTTTAGGACATACCCTCTTTACATTTTTTAATTTTTAATATGGAAAACATTTTGCAAAAAACAAAAGTATGTACAATATTACAAAACTAACCATAGCCAATTCAAAATTATGAATCATGTTATTATAGGACCCAAATAGTGGCTCCACATGGGGATGGCATTTCCTGGTGAAATGTCAAGAACTTTAAGATCAGTAGCCTCTGAAATTTTGACTTTGGTTTCCTTGTGACTGCTCCTCTGTAATCTTCTTTATTCATACTTATGATGGTAAACCTTTCAAATCTCAGGGCCTTCTCTCTGGGCTTCAACCTCAAAAGATTACCATCCAATCCAATCTAAACTCTGGAATGTTATATACAATAAGCAAAGTAAATTGAACTTTTGTTAATCTGTGGATAAGTAGTGCTTCAACATTCTACCATTGACTGGTCCTCCTGGTAGATCTGTTTCATCTAACTATCTCAAGAAAAATGCATTGTTACCTCTGTAACCATAAATGATATAAGGGCCTTGCCATAGGAAATCAAATTTTCCATGTTTATCCTTCTCTTCTCTTCTAGAATCCCATTTGAGAACTTTATCACCTGTGTAAAAATCATCAGCTTTTGCCTTTTTGTCAAAAATCATTTTGATTTTATCTTGGATCACTTGTGATTTGACATAGACTTCTTCTCTAGTTTGCTGCAAGTGTATTGTCTGATTTATCCTCCTTTGGATATCATTTGGTTCTACTTGCAACTTTTGGATCATTTTCATCACTGGTACTCCTAAGGAGGATGTGAAAACAACATCCATACCATATATAGCTGATAAGGAGATGTACTAATGGACTTTTTGGTAGTTAGTCTATCTACCCATAAGGCAATAACCAACTTTTTGTTCCATGTCTTCTTGTTGTCTTCTAGCATTTTCTTGATGATATTGACAAGGCTTTTATTTGAGGATTCTACAAGTCCATTACCTTGAGGGTAATAGGCAGTGGAATGGCCAAGGGTAATGTCATATCTGTTACAAAAGTCTACCATTTTCTTGGATTTAAAAGCAGTCGCATTATCAGTAATGAGCTTTTGTGGGCATCCAAATCTAGAAAGGATGTTGTTCTCAAGGAATGCAATGATGACAGAGTCTATGGCTTGTCAGGAAGGGATGGTTTCTATCCATTTACTGAAGTAATCAGTGGCTACCAAAATCAATTTATGCTGGGCTGAGGAGGATGGGTGAATTTCCCCAATGAAGTCTAAACCCCATTGTTGAAAAGGCATTTCTGTGGAGATGGGTTTGAGAGGTAGTGCTAAGAGTTTCCTTTTGCCCTCAAATATTTGGCACTTGTGATAGGAGGTCACATGTTTCTTGACATCTGTGTTATAGACATTTTTGTGCCTTACAGCATTGAGCATGAAATGTCCATAATCTAAGGGATCCAAAGTCCCTAAACATGTTGTTCCTACCCCTAGAGGAACAAGGCTAACAAACCACTGCAATTCACAGAAGTTATCCACCTGAAACTGCTCAAAAACAAGTCAATTCAGGATCATTTCAGTGGCTACACTAGCTGTTTGCGCTGAATTTCAAAGCCAACACTGGCTACCTGCGTTGAATGTCAACTGGAACAAAGGCTACCTGCGCTGAACGAGAGTGGACAAGTGGCAGACTCATTTCTCAAGGTGTCAAAACCCAGGAAGCTTCCAAAATGACACTTGCCTCAGGGAATTCGACTGGTGATGAGTAAGAGGTTCCAAATCTCCAAGTGGAAGCAAGAACCTCCAAGTGGACCCAAGAACTGACAGAGGGAGAGGACACTAGTCAGATCTCAAGCTGACTCATCCTCTCTCCAAACATCTATATATGGATCTCTCCTCCATGAGATCTAGGAGGCTGGAATTTTGTTATTGCAAAGAATTGTTGTTGGTTTGAGACTGGAATCATTGGGTGCTTAATGATTTGAAGGGGGAAAAGAGAGGAATTCCATTTGCTGGGAAGGAGATGCTGGATTGGAGCCCTCTGGATTGTATCTCTTCCTGAACCTTGTTATTCATCAATAAAGCTATCTTGGTTTCTCCTATATGCTGATGTATTTTGATGTATGAATGTATTAGTGTATTTGGTTTATTTCTAATCCTAAACTAGTTATGAATGTTAACATCTCTCTTTGTGTAGTGTTCTTCTCTTGTCTCAAGTAGTTGTTCTCTTGTCGCAAGTCGCTGTTCTCTTGTGATCTTGTAGGAAGTTGAAGCTGGATAAGCAAGAAGGCAAGTAGCTGTGAACACCCAAAGAGAAGAGAGACTGGATCGAGGGACAAATGGAAGACACCGGTAAGTCTATTGATCTCTCTTCTTTCACATTTCATAAAGGAAGAAACCAGTATAGCTGTACTCGTTTGTTGCTAAGGCACTGTCACACCTTAGGTGGATAGGATCGTCCTGCATAAGCATTTTTCCCCACAACAAATTGGCGACTCCGCTGGGGACATTTGTTTAGTCATTTTATTTGTGTTTCTATCATTGTTTGCATCATAAACTTGACAGAAACAATCGAACTGCATCTTTCCCGGATGCAAAGTAGAAAGTTGTTGCTTTGATCCAATTGCTGGACTTGTCTATGATCTGAACAATGGATTCACAAATTATTTGATGATCCTTGTGATAGATCTTAGTAGCCTTTCAAAGAATCCCTTTGATTACACCTTGCTTGTTGCTTTCATTTGGCCTAAAACAGTGAATTAAAGAGAAATCTGTGACCCAGAACCTGAGGGAAACGAGAGTTTCTCCTTCAGCGCAGACCCAGTGAAGGGATTCTGCATTTCAACACAGGTCTCGTGAAGGCTACCTGCACTGAATGTCAAAACCCCTGTGTTGAGGTTGCGCTGAACCAGTTTTCTCTTGTGCGGCTGGGGTTCTCTACTCTGTTTTGCCTTGTTTTGATCTCTGATTTTTGCAGCCTGTAACTAGCATAGGTACCAGTCTGATAACTCCTTTTCTCTGCTTACATTACGCCTCCTTTTGTACAAAAAGACTGTGAGTGTTTTTATGTGTTTGTGGCATCATTTATAGTTTTCCTTTGCATGAGTGAAATAGTCATCCTGTAGCCCTTGATTCAGATCTGTTGATTGTGATCTTAGAAGAGAGTTCATTGGCTGTTTTCAGATTGATTATACATTTACTCTTGCTTATTGGTTTGAATTTGTCTCTTTTAAGTGTCGAAACAAGTCTTTATTTCGAAAATCATTAAGTGTTGTAATCTCTTCTACCCTCTCTGATTTCGAAAAGGTAAACTTGTTTGTATTGATCATTTAAAAGCAAATTCAAAGTTTTACAAAAAGCTTTCTTTGTAGGCATCAATACTAAGAAAGCGGAAAAAAAACACCTGCATTGTGCATTTGCATTTGATACTTTGCATGTCTGATTTAGGAAAAGTGCATTAGAGTGTGTTGATTGCTCTTTGAGAAAAGATGGTGTCTTTCTTTTCCCTTAGTAGCTAGGATTTTCAAAGTTGAAAAGATATAAAGCTTGCTTATCATCTTTAGACTGCATTTAGGAATTGTATCATACATCTCGTGGTGAACCTTGAAAGGCAAACTTCTAAAAAGATCAACCTAAAATAAATTGAATGAACTTAACAACGCTTTGCAAAATAACACACAACATAGATGTCTAGGCTAGAGACGTGTTTCGATGTCGTTAAGCCTGGTGACTGTCGATCTCGTGGATGGTGGGTGATTCCTCCTGAGGGATGATAGCGCCAGTACGGATTGTGCTCCCACGTACCGTCGCGTATCTATTGGGAGACCCCTATAGGCATAAAACCTTTATCCTTAGGAAGCCGTGTGGGCCACCCTACCGATCACAATGCACTGAACACAGCATTCAGGAAGATCGACCGCCCGTACCCTGAAAATTATTCTGCGGTTTTGCGAAAAGTTTGGCACACCCTCTGCCTAGAATTCCAGAGCAGATCCTTTTGGCCTTTTTCAGACTCTATAATGGAAAAAGTCCATCTGAGCATTTGTCACTTCGGGCTCGTTAAAACATCGAAGGAGACTAGAGTCATCTTTAGCTTTTTCTCGACTCTTTAAAATTGAAAAAGCAAGTTGTGTCTAAGAGTCGTTAAAAAATTATTTTAAACGGAACAATCACCCTTATTCCTGCGTTGATCTTTAGGTTGAAAAAATGGAGCACACCAACCAAGGAATTCCCCTTGGTGGAAATCCTAGTCCCTTCTCCTCTTGGGGAGATGTTGGTGCGCCCCATATGGCCGCATTGTCGCTTCCAAGACTGACAATTGGCCTGCCGGTCTGGCTCTTTTCAACCAATGTCGTTCAGAACACCACCATTCCTGAACAGTCGTGTCAACAGTTAGACCAGACCAGAGTTGCCCACCAGCCTTCTACTTCATCTTCCTCTCCTCCTTCCTCTTCGCTTGACGGAACTGGTAAAACAAAAAACCAAGTTCATAAGGAGAAGAAGGAGCCAAAGGCGACTGGGGGAAAACAAGTGTCGTCTGACAAAAATCCATACACAACACTGACAAGGCCTAAATTTCCATGTGTCATATGCAAGGGAGACCATTTCCACAGAGATTTTCCCTGTATCCCTCGAATACTAAGGGACTGGTCTCCCCGTTTGCACAATTCGGTAGCATCAACCTCTGATAGCCATGTTGACTGCTCACCGTCAACTAGTGAAAGTGAAGCCACAGGATAGAGAGGGAAAGCTAGATTTCCCTGAAAACTGTGTGAAGGCGATCACGCCATCCACCGTTGTCCCTTCTTAGACGAGGCTAAAAGAGTTTTGGAAGATCGCCCGATTTTACGAGCGCAACTTCCTCCTGGATATCAAAAACTCCTGCCAAGTCCTTCACTGGTTGAGAACCCGGCTGGCCCGCCCAGGTGGTCAGCCGAAGCACCTATCATTGAAGATGAACCATCTGGATCCATGCCTGACGAAAGTCAAAAGGTTGATACAGCAGTTGACCCGGTTTTGCCTTCAGAGGCTCTATCTTCGAATGATGCCATCACAGAGGAGAATAAAGACGACACCGTCCAAATTCTCTTCATCAACACTGACTCTGATGAACAAGGTGGCAATGCCCCCATTCCTTTATCGCAGGAAGGAAGTTCATCAGAGCGATATCCGGCCGTCTATTCGGTCCCACCACCAAGCAACCTGGTTGTGTCCTTTGACTGGAACCAACTAGGCAGACCCCGGTTGCCAGCAAGCATGCCATTCAGAATTATCGTTCAAATATACAGAATGGTAATGGCTGGCACTATCATTGATGAGGGGGCATCTGTGAGTATCCTTTCCTCTATTGCTTGGAAAGCGCTTGGTTTGCCAGTGCTTTTGCCTAAAATGAGAAATCTATCAGGCTTTGATAAAGGAACCAGTCGACCTTTAGGGATCCTCCCCAATGTGCCCATAACATTGAAAGGGAAGACCGTTCAAATGAACGTGATGGTCGTTCAAGGACCCTTGGATTATAACCTACTCCTTGGACGAGACTATATATATTGCATGGGAGCCATCGTCTCCTCACTCTTTAGAGTAATGTGTTTTCCGCATGAAGGAAGAGTGGTCAAGCTCGTGGACCAACTTTCATTTCCCGGATCACGCATCGCAAATAGTCATGTATCATCCCTAAATGGTCTATTCACGCAAGAAGTGTCTCAACCCACGGTCCATCCTCTTGATGAGCGCGATTAATCCAGGAGGATATGACTAGAACCCAGGGGGCATGCGTCCTGGTCTGCTTCGGCAGGGAAACTTTGGGTATAGAGTAGGTTTCCGTGGGAGAATATGACTAGTCTGTACCCCGTCCGTCTAGGAAGAGGGTTATTCTAGAATAAGATTCTTTTGTCAAAGTTATGTGAGTTGGCGGGCTACGTTGCTCACCTTTGTCTATTTCGGTAGACATTGCCGAGGAAGTGTTTTGTTTGAAAGATTAACGAGACAATCTTTGGGTAACCTGAAAGAGGTAGGCCTCTCTCTGTGAAACGAAAGTTTTGAAGGAAATGAAGTAGGGGTAACCTTGAAATCATACTCTATACCTGGGGGCATGCAAACCTTTTGGAGTGCAAGGAAAGAGTGGTTATTTTTCTGTTTTTTAGGTTAGCCGTTTCCTAACTTGCATAAAGAAAGGGTGCGGGGCAAAGCTTTGTGAGATGAAGCTCCATAAAAAATAGAATCTCAATGAGACACTCTTATCATATGACTGGGTAATCGAGCAGTTTTAGCACAAAGTTCATGCTCGTTAAAAAATAAACGCAAGATCTGAGCAGTTTTAGCGCATAGTTCATGCTCGTTAAAAAATAAACATAAGATCGAGCAGATGTTTCGACCCGCGTTTAAGCTCGTTAAAAAATGAACTATCCCAGTAAATAACTACTGTGAATGTAATATCATCAGCCGTTAAAGCCTTGGTTGTGTTTGCACCGTCACCTCCACTTTTCCATTGGCCGATCGTTCACCTCCATATGTTTGTTTACCCATTTTGAGGAACAGCTGCGAAGAGTGATTTCACCTAGTGATCCTTGTGACACTGCCGTGATTGGAAAATTCCAACCTGTACCTGGAATCAGCTGCTATCCCTGTTTATCACTCGTTCCTCAAAAGACGAGTCTTCTTTAAGCTCTTTTCAATTGACTCGTAAAATATGAAAAGATTGCCGAGTTTTGGCCTTCCAGCTCATTAAAGCGACCGGAAGTGCTATCCCTCCTCTAGATTTTAATCTTTTTGGACCTGAGGGGTTATTGCACAAAAAGATCGAGCGCTTGTTTTATTCGGCTCGTTAAAACTATCGAAAACTCATCCCTTCTGTATTGTTTTATACTTTTTCGGACTTAAGGGATTAGATGACGAAAAAGGAATGTTGGAGTTAACTTTATGTACCTTTTCAGACTCTCTAAAAATGAAAAGGACCGAGTTATCCTTGTCGTTAGACTCGTTAAAATCATTAAATAGCGACAAACTTGTCTTTAGACGAGAACGAGTTTCACTATCGCTAGGCTCGTTAAAACATAGCGATGGGCTTGCCCGAAGGGCAGGTTATAGAACAAGCATATGTTATCCTCCTCAAGCTTGACAAAAATAAAGAGGTAGTGGTCAGCAATGACTGGGGAAAAATTGGGAGAAACTAAAGAAAACTTTGATGGTAGCAAGTCGCTCTTGAACATGACACTTTTCCTCCGTACCACAATCGGGTTGGGTTGTTTCATTCACCGGTCACATCCATGGTCTTGCCATACCATCCATATTTGGGGTAATGCTACCGATCCATCGTATCAGTGTTGCCATATGTTCAAGAGAAGTCGTTCAGAAAAGTCAACCGTGTCCCATCCACTGCCATACATTATCCTTCATCCTTTCATGACCGCCACCTTGAATCATATGTCACAGATCGTTTTCACCTCCATTAAAATCATTAGCTCCGTTCCGTGTCACTGATGTGGGATTCATTAAGGCCCTCCTTTGACGGATCACTTCTTGTCGACATCAGCTCATTATCAAAGAAGTTGATCTAGGAACAACCCCTTCAGTACTTTGAAGCTTGCATGCCACAATGGCAAGTTTCTCACTTCCGGCGACAGGTATACATCAATGACCTTCGACCGAAAGATTTTGCGTGGTGTTCGACGCCAAGTCTTTTATTCACACCACGTGAATTGTACTGCAGTACCTTGAGGGTCATTATCATTATCGGTGATTCCTCTCGCGCTTGTTAACGGTTTACATCATTGACCGGTAATCAAGCGATGTCTTTCCATGTTCGACTTCAGAACATTTCTCACATGGATCGACTTGTACTTAGAGTGAAGTTCGAATGAGTTTGAAGACCCCGGATCTAGTTTCATCCATCCGGGCTGCGATATATATATTCAGGAAAGATAAAGACATTGACATGTACATCGTTGCAGCAGATAATCATCCTACTCAAAGGATGATAATTTCATCAAAATTATCAGTCTACCATCAGACGATTGTCTGTTCTATGTACAGAAAAATGAATTTATAAAGCTGAGCATGGGAATGCCCGCCTCAGCTAGATCATGAAAGCAGTATGAAA
Source organism: Pinus tabuliformis (assembly GCA_031772625.1). Classification (NCBI taxonomy): domain Eukaryota; kingdom Viridiplantae; phylum Streptophyta; class Pinopsida; order Pinales; family Pinaceae; genus Pinus; species Pinus tabuliformis. The sequence goes on from CM062815.1 coordinate 872,658,574, forward strand.
AATAATGTATTGTATTGTATCTTATTACAGGTCTCCTCCCAGCATTGGATGAACTTCGGATCCCCCTGATAAATCATTTCGCCCGATAAACAGCCTCATACTTTAGGGGGCAACTGTTATAGACATTTTTGTGCCTTACAGCATTGAGCATGAAATGTCCATAATCTAAGGGATCCAAAGTCCCTAAACATGTTGTTCCTACCCCTAGAGGAACAAGGCTAACAAACCACAGCAATTCACAGAAGTTCTCCACCTGAAACTGCTCAAAAACAAGTCAATTCAGGATCATTTCAGTGGCTACACTAGCTGTTTGCGCTGAATGTCAAAACCAAAACTGGCTACCTGCATTGAATGTCAACTGGAACAAAGGCTACCTGCGCTGAACGAGAGTGGACAAGTGGCAGCCTCATTTCTCAAGGTGTCAAAACCCAGGAATCTTCCAAAATGACACTTGCCTCAGGGAATTCGACTGGTGATGAGTAAGAGGTTCCAAATCTCCAAGTGGAAGCAAGAACCTCCAAGTGGACTCAAGAACTGACAGAGGGAGAGGACACTAGTCAGATCTCAAGCTGACTCATCCTCTCTCCAAACATCTATATATGGATCTCTCCTCCATGAGATCTAGGAGGCTGGAATTTTGTTATTGCAAAGAATTGTTGTTGGTTTGAGACTGGAATCATTGGGTGCTTAATGCTTTGAAGGGGGAAAAGAGAGGAATTCCATTTGCTGGGAAGGAGATGCTGGATTGGAGCCCTCTGGGTTGTATCTCTTCCTGAACCTTGTTATTCATCAATAAAGCTATCTTGGTTTCTCCTATATGCTGATGTATTTTGATGTATGAATGTATTAGTGTATTTGGTTTATTTCTAATCCTAAACTAGTTATGAATGTGAACATCTGTCTTTGTGTAGTGTTCTTCTCTTGTCGCAAGTAGTTGTTCTCTTGTGATCTTGCAGGAAGTTGAAGCTGGATAAGCAAGAAGGCAAGTAGCTGTGAACACCCAAAGGGAAGAGAGACCGGATCGAGGGACAAACGGAAGACACTGGTAAGTCTATTGATCTCTCTTCTTTCACATTTCATAAAGGAAGAAACCAGTATAGTTGTACTCCTTTGTTGATAAGGCACTGTCACACCTTAGGTGGATAGGATCGTCCTGCATAGGCATTTTTCCCCACAACAATCTGCAAAATGGGTGGGCCAGTAGAAACGTACCCTTAGGATCTTATCAATAGTTTTTTTCCAATATAGGTGTCCTCCACAATTTCCTGCATGAAATTATTGCATAACTTGGTCAGCTTCATCTTTTAGTAAACAATTTAATAGAATTCCACCATTATCTTTCCAAAATAAAGCATTATCTACGATACAATATTTCATTGATTTCATTTTCAAAAATATACCTTTAGTTCTAGATAAACCAGGAGGAGCTTGTAAGTTTAGTAAGAAAAGTTTGATATCTACATACCAAGGTGAATCTATAAAAGGTTCACTGATCTGTGGAGTCACCACCTCTTCCTGATCATCTAGGGCAGCAACGAAATTTATATCTAAGGCCTGACATTTTGATTCAGCCATGAGTTTGGCTAAACCTTGGCCTTTGATAAGTTTTGTAGGCTTTATTTCTATGTCATATTCCAAAATAGGGGCAATCCATTTGCCTCTCTTTCCTTCAAGCCGATTTTGTGTCAAAATGTCCTTTACTACTGAATTTGAAACACAAGCAACGATGTATGAATACAAGATGTACACTCTGAAATCTTTAATAGCTTTCACTAAAGCAAGTGCTTGTTTTTCCATTATGGTGTACTTTAGTGTAGCATCTCTCAAAGATTTTTTGAAAACTGCAATAGGTTGCTCTTAACCTTGATCATTTTTTTGCAACAAGACTATTGCAATAGTATGTTCTAAAGAAAAAGAAAAAATTATAAAATCTTTTTGGAAATCAGGAATTATGAGGACTGTTGTTTTAGTAAGGGCCTCTTTGATTGCCTCAAAAGATTGTTTAGCCTCTACTGTCCACTTAAGTGTTGAATATTTCTTTAACATGTTATTTAGTTCTCTAATTAATTCTGCTAAATTAGAAATGAATCTCCTAAGGAAATTTATTTTGCCTAAGAATGACTGTAATTCTTTGATGTTTCTAGGATGAGTGATGGTTAGGATTGCCTCTATTCTAGCTGGATCTATTCTAATTCCATCTTTGGATATTATGTGTCCCAAGAGTTTACCTTCTTCTAGACCAAAGAGTGTCTTTTTGGGATTTAAGGAAATACCAAATTTTCTGCATTTAATGAAAACTCTTCTTAGGTGATCTAGATGTTCATTATCTAATTTGGAAAAGACTATGATGTCATCTTGGTAAAAAACTAGAAAGTTATGGATTTATTTTGTAAAAGCTATGTCCATAGCTCTTTGGAATGTTTCTCCTGCATTCATCAATCCAAAAGGCATTTTCAAGTACATGAAAGTACCCCAGGGAGTGGTAAATGCAGTCTTTGCTTGATCCTCTAGTTGAACTAAGATACAGTTGTATCCAGAAAATCCATCAAGCAATGAAATATCGGATGAGCCTACTACCCGCTGAAGAATGTGGTCCATTTTTGGGAGAGGATAGTTGTCTTTTAATGACACTTTGTTCAAGTTTCTGAAATCAACACAGAGTCTGACTTCTCTCATTTTCTTCCTAGTAGTAACCAAATTAGAGACCCTATCTGAATATCTAATGGGTGTTATGATCTGTGCATCATACATCCTTTTTACCTCTTTTTCAATTAATGGCATTAGAACTAGATTAATTCTCCTAAGCTTCTATTTAAAGGGTTTATGATCTTCTTTGATGGGTATCTTATGTTGAATTATGCTAGTATCATAAGATTTAAGATCTTCATAACTCTAGGAAAAGACATCTTGAAACTCTTTGAATAGATTTATGTATTTTAGCTTTTCATCTAAAGGTAATGTTTTGAATATTTTGATAAGCTTTGGTTTTTCTTCTGTTCCTATGTTACATTCTTCTATATCTGCTCTTAAAGGCTCCATTTTTGGTTTCCTAGCTACGTCATTTGAATCAAAAAAATCTTCTAATGGGACTAATCCCTTAGGCAAAAAGTTATTTTTAAGGTTTATAATTTTAGGAACATCATTCATTATTTCTTTTATTTCTACATTTTCTAAGTTATGTATTTCTACTTTAGTGAAATTATTGGGTTTACCTACATATAAAGCATTTATATCTATCTCACTATCTATGTTATTATCTACTGTACAATCTGTATCTATATTACAGTTTTGAAACTCTCCTTCAGTATTCATGAAATCATAAATTTGAGAATCTTGTGAGAAAATCTACCAATATTTCAAATTGTTAGCTATAACAAGCCTATGTCTCACTTCTGCAGTGTACTTGTGGTTGGGCTGAAAAGGCAATTTGCAGGTACTAGCAAAAGTGGCCAGACTGTGAGCTTGCATATTCTGTTTCCTAGGAATGGCAGCAAAATCAATTTCCAGAAGGTCCTTAATCAAATCTAGGACAGTCTCTCTATATTGGCTAAATCAAATCGATTCTAATTCTCCCATGATAGAAACTCTCTTGGCTCCAAGTTTTCTAACCATTTGTAGTCCTAAGATTAGAGCTTCATATTCTGCCATGTTGTTTGTGCATTTAAAGTTTAATCTAAATGCATGACCTTCAGAATGATTATTTTCCATGTTGTGAATCCAAACTCTTGCACCTACTCCTAATCCATTCATAGGGCCATCAAAATCTAAATGCCATAGAGATTCATGAAAAATGTTTTCACTATCAGGTGCTTTGTGTTTTTCTTCTACAGTTGTGATTTCATTTTTTTCATTTTCTGAATTATACAAGATAAAAGAGTCCATATCAAAATGCATGGAGTATATAGAGAAATTCTATGGTTTTTCTGCATTGCTCACCATTTATTTCATCAATGTTTCTCTATAAAGTTTTCTTTGTTGACCAAAAATAGATATGGTATAACATGTCTAATTGTAGAGATCCTTGTATTTTTTCTCCCCATGAGCGAGATAATAGCATTCCATACTTGGGTGGGATATCAGCAACTACTATGTCCATTGCAATACTCTTTTCTGGGCATTGGACTAGAGTCACACACAAATCTTTAATCAGGCCAAGGCATTTGACTTGGCTGGAACCAAAGGAAAATAGGTCCTTATATGGTCTAGTGATATCTAATTTTAATCTCTCCATGATTTCTTTAGGCATTAAGTTATGGGATGCCCCTGAGTCTAGCATAGCATTATGTAAGATTTTATCATGAACATTCAAGCTAATGTAGAATGGAGGGAAACCCCCTTGTTGATGGGTTCCATTTACTTCTAGACCAAACAATAACTCATGTTGATCATCATTCTATTTTACAGCATCCTCTCCATCACCTATATTTAATGTTTCAGTGATTTGTGCTCTATATGATTCATTTTTCACTAGTTCGGTCAAAGGAACTGATATCTTCAATTTTGCTATCTCAGTCTTAATGTTGAATGGCAATTGAGTTTTGCCTAATTGTATCAGATCTTATTTAGTAAATTTGGTTTGTGTATTTTAATCTTCTTTATTAGCATTTGGAAATTCAGCTTGTGTCTCAACAGTTTTGTTTTGAATTCTCTTATTTCGAATGATTTGAGTAACAGTTTCAATTTTGAGTTTCAGATGAAGTTATATCTAAAATTTTTGGGTTGGAAGTATCTTGAGTTCCCCTAGGGATAATTTGTAGAACTTTGGTCACAGGAGCTTCTGTTATATTTTTAGTTTGGGTTTGTATTGATTTCTTAGTTGGAATTTCAGTATTCTTTTTGTTTCTAAGGTTGTACTATTTGTGAACTTCATATATAGCAGATTCATAACCTTGTTTGAAGTCAAAGGACTCTCCAGATTCTAAATGTAATTGTTGTAGCATGTACAATTCATGTTCTTCTTGAGTAAGAAAGAAAACATCTTCATTTTTAATCCCTAATAGGTTTATCTGGGTGTCATCCTCTTCTTCATGGTTTTGTGAACCCTCAGCATAGTTTTCCTGGAAGGGTGGTCTAATTTGTTGATTTGGTATTGTGTTTTTTCCAGTGTTAGGATTTTTCCTAAAGTTTGGGTTTCTTATTTGGGGTGGCTGTTGATTTTCCCAATGATTTTTTCTTTCCATGTTTTCTAATCTATCCATTATCCTTTCTACACTCTTACCTAAACTATCTATTTTACCATCTGAAGTGGAATTTTCCTCTTTAATAACAACTCTTTTCTCATTTCTCATCCTAGATTTCTTAGCTAATAAATTTTCTTCTACACTAACAACATTACTTTGCATTTGTTCTAATGTTTCAGGGTTTCTTTCCCTTAATTGGTCTGACATATCAATGTCAAAACCATCAGGAAATTTGATTAATTCCAGGTTTGGTGGAGGTTTAACATTAGCAAGGATTGCATTGTAGATACTGTTGAACCAAGTACAATAATCCTAAACTAATTCATTAGGAGCTCTTCTAATGTTATCATGTTCAGATAGTATTTGCAGGCGGTTTTTCTTTCTTTCCCATTTATCAATAAATAATCTATGAAAAGCAGCTAAATCTGCAATATGCTTAGCTAGTAAATATTTGAACCATTTTTTAACATCTTCTATCAATGTTTGAGAAAATAACCTCATTTGGATATCATACTCGCCGATTTCATGCAATTCAAAGTAATCATTCATTTTTTTCACATGTTGTTGGGCAATATACTGACCAGTAGCATCAAAAAGAAAGATTTTTCTTTGATAATCTTCTAGCATGGCATGGAGCTGTGTTGGTAAGACCAAAGGTTCATATTTGTCTACCATGGCTGAGGTTTTGGTTTGACTATGGGGCAAATTAGTGGTGCTTGAAGAAGGACTTGAAATGGCTAGAGATGACCTAGATGAACTTGAGGTGTTTGGTTGAAGATGAAGTTGAGGAATGAATGGTTTAGGGGAATGAACTGTGGTGGATATTATAGTTAACAGACACTACATTTACAATATTTTAAGATTCCACAGAAAGTTCAGAGGCAGCAAAAATGAGGGCAGTTAATTCAACTAATTGTTGAAGATAAGCATCATCTATATGGCTTATCAATTTTGAGGTTAAAGCTTCTAGCTTATCAAAAGTATTCAAAACAAGTTGATCTAAAACTGGATGTATAGGTGTTATAGACAATTTTGTGCCTTACAGCAACAAGCATGAATTGTCAATAATCCAAGGGATCCAAAGTTCCCTAAACATGATGTTCCTACCCCTAGAGGAACAAGGTCAGCAAACCAACAGCTCTCAGATCAGTTCTCCACCTGAAAACACTCAAAAACAAGCAATCCTGAAATCAAAGCAGGTGCTCCACTAGGTTTCTGCGCTGAAACTCAGTTGCTCCATGGTGTACCTGCGTTGCAAAGCAAGTGGGACAAAGGCCACCTGCGCTGAGCGAGATGGGACAAATGGCACAATGAGTCATTGCTTTGGAATCTTCCAAAAATGACACTTGGGTCAGGGATTTCGCCTTGTGATGAGTCAGAGGCTCTGTTTCTCCAAGTGGAAGCAAAGTTCACCAAGTGGACTCAAGAACTGAAGATCAACTAAAGATTAACTGAAGAGAGAGAGGACACAAGGCAGCTACACATCAGTTGCAAGCTGACTCATCCTTTCTCAATTCATCTATATATTGATCTCTCTCCTATGAGCTCAGGAGGCTGGAATTTTGTGCAAAGTAATGATATGTTGTTGGTTTCACTATTGAGTTATTGGGTGATTGTTTGAGAGAGGTGAAGAAGAGCAATTCTTTCTGCTGGGAGGTGTTGCTGGGTTGGAGCCTTCAATGGTTGTAATACTCTCAGAACCTTTATTTCTTCATTAATAAAAGCTATTGAGGTTCTTCTATGTGCTCTTGTTTCAATTATATATTGCGATGATTGCATGTTTGGTTTACACTAATCCATGAACCAGTTATGATTGCATGCCTCTTGTAGTTTCCTTCTTTGTTATTGTGCAGGATCTCATTGTAGCTGGACAAGCAAAAGGACAAGGAGCTAGGAGTAAGCGGCCAAAGAGAAGAGTTTGGATTCGACATTAAGCGCAAGGCAACGGTTAGTGCATTTCTCCATTCTCTTTTGCTTTCATAAAGAAGAAAACCTTAAGTAGTTTGTTTTACAGTTGTTGCTAAGGAACTGTCACCCTTAGAGTGGGATAGGGTCATCCGAGTCGGATACTTTTCCCTACAACAAGATGGCGACTCCACTGGGGAACGTATCCGTTTGATTGTGTTTGTAGTATTTTGCTATTCATTTCCTGAACAAAAGAGTACCAAATCGAAAAGCTTTTGACTATATCAAAAGCGAAGTAGAGGGCAGCTACTCTTGCTCATTTTCTGAGCAAATTCATGATTTGAAGAGCTGATCTACAAGGATCCTTGTAAGCTCTTAGTGATAGCTTTGCACCTTCTTAATCATCCCTTTGAGTGTGCTTGACTGATTGCTTCTGATTTGAGAAAAAGCCGTGCATTTTTGAGAAAATTATGACCCGGAAACTGTGAAAACGCAATTCTCGTTTTCCAAAGTAGGTAGTACACAGGCTACCTGCTTTGCAACGCAGGTCCCGAAGGGGCTACCTACGCTGAGAGCTAGTTTGGCTGTGCAGAGCCTGCGTTGGCCCAAATTTGCCTAGTGCATTTGGGGTTTCCTCCTTTCTCTTGCCTGTTTTCACTTAGTTTTGCTGCTAGGTGTCAGTCTTGTGCCTGTTTTGAAACCAATATTACTTGCCATCATTCTGCCTCTGTTATATAACGAAATTGTACTTGTTCTTTGTATTTCTTACTCATTTACAATTTCCCATAACGAAGAGTAAACTAGTCTTGCTTTTGGCCTCTTAGATCTGAACCTGTGTTAGGCATTTTGCTGGTCTAAAGAGTTAGCTTGTTTGCTGTCCATAGCTGATTAGTCATTTTACTTTCGTTAGTATGGTTTGATTTCATGTATTTCCAGTGATTAAGCAAGTGAATCTTAAGGTGTCTTTTGATTTTGGACAAACTTGTTTACTTTCGCTTTAAATCGAAATCAAAGTTATATAACCACTTTCTTTTTGTAATCCATCCACATTAAGAAAGGGAAAAGAAAATACATGCATTGTGCATTTTGCATTTGACTGTGTGCTTGACGATTTAGGAAATATTTGCATTTTAGTGTGTGCTCTATGATCTGTGTGAAAAGATTTGCCTTTCTTTTCCCTCAGTAGTTAAGGTTTTCAAAGTTGAAAGATTGAAAAGTTTGCTTCTCATCTTAGACTGCATTCAGGAATTTGTTATATACATCTCGTGGTGATCCTTAAAGGCAAACTGATAAGCAAGATCAACATTAAAATAAATCCAATTTACATAACAACGCTTTGTAACATAACGCAAACACATAGAGGTCTAGGTAGAGACGTGTTCCGGCGTCGTTAAACATAGTGACTGTCGATCTCTACGAAGGTGGGTGATTCCTCCTGAGAGTCGGTGGCACTAATACAGACTTGTGCTCCCACGTACCGTCGCGTATATATTGGGAGACCCCTATAGGCAATTATCCTTTATCCATAGGAAGCCGTGTCGGCCGCCCTACTGATCGCGATGCAGTGAACACAGCATTCACGAAGATCGACCACCCGTACCGTAAAACGTATTTTGTGGTTTCGCGAAAAGTTTGGCACACCCTCTGCCTAGATCTCCAGAGAAGTTTCTTTTGGCTTTTTTCAAACTCTATAACTGAAAAAGTCCATCCGAGCATTTGTCACTTCGGGCTCGTTAAAACATCGAAGGCGACTAGAGTCATCTTTAGCTTTTTCTCGACTCTTAAAACATGAAAAAGCAAGTTTATGTCTAAAAGCGTCGTTAATAAAATTTATTTTAAGCGGAACATAATCACCTGTTATTCCCACGTTGATCTTTCAGTTGAAAAGTATGGAGCCCACCAACCAAGGAAACAACCTTGGTGGAAGTCCAAATCCCTTCTCCTCTTGGGGAGATGTTGGTGCGCCTCATATGGCAACATTGTCACTTCCAGGATTGACAATTGGCCTACCTGTATGGCTCTTTTCAACTAATGTAGTCCAGATCGCCACTAATCCTGAGCAGTCGAATCAACAGTCAGAACAGTCTAGACCTACCCACCAGCCTTCCACTTCTTACAATTCTTCCTCTGATCCTTCATCTTCACAAGGAAGAGCCGACAAAAGTCAGCCTCCCATGGAGAAGAAGGAAAAGAAGAAGAGAGAAAAGAAGCAGAAGGGGCCTATGGCGAAGGCGACTAGGGGCAAGCAAAAGACAGCTGACAAAAACCCACACACTGCACCAACCGGGCCTAAATCGCCATGTGTCATTTTCAAAGGGGCCCACTTCCATCGTGATTGTCCCTGTATTCCCCGGATACTAAGGGACTGGTCCCCAAGGTTGCACAATCCGGTAGCATCAACCTCTAGTAGTCATGTTGATTGCAGTCCGTCAACTAGCGAGAGTGAAGGACGAAGAGGGAGACCAAGATCACCCTGTATATTGTGTGAAGGCGATCACGCCATCCACAAATGTCCATTCTTAGATGAGGCAAAGAGAGTTTTGGAAGATCGTCCGGTTTCACCATTACGACTTCCTCCTGGATACCAAACACTCGCGCCTAATCCCTCGGTAGTTGAAAATCCAGCTGACCCGCTCAAGTGGTCAGCTGAAGTGTCGGTCATTGAAAATGAACCTACTGAATCCAGAACAGACGAAAGTCTAAAGGTCGAAACGGCAGTCGACCCCGTTCTTCCTTCAGAGGTTTCATCCTCCAATGACCCCGTCATTGAAGACCCATCTTCAAAGGACGCCCTCACTGAAGAGGATAAGGATGACACCGTCCATATTCTTTTCATCAACACAGACTCTGATGAGCATTAGGGCAATGCGCCCATTCCTTTATCGCAGGAAGGAACATCGTCAGGGTCGTATCCGGCCGTATATTCGGTCCCACCACCAAGCAACCTAGTTGTATCCTTTGATTGGAATCAACTAGGCAAACCCTGGTTACCAGCCAGTATCCCATTCAGAGTCATAGTCCAAATCTACAGAATGGTGATGGCTGGAACTATCATTGATGAAGGGGCATCTATGAGTATCCTTTCCTCTGTTGCCTGGAAAGCACTGGGTTGCCCGGCGCTTTTACCTGAGATGAGAAATCTATCAGGTTTTGATAAAGGAACCAGTCACCCGTTAGGGATTCTCCCCAATGTTCCAGTTACATTGAAAGGGAAGACAGTTCATATGAACATCATGGTCGTCCAAGGACCCTTGGCATATAACTTACTCCTTGGACGAGACTATATATATTGCATGGAGGCAATAGTGTCCTCGCTCTTTAGAGTCATGTGTTTTCCGCACGAAGGAAGAATGGTCAAGCTCGTAGACCAACTTTCATTTCCAGGATCACGCATTGCAAATAGTCAAATACCATCCCTTAACGGTTTATTCACTCAAGGAATGCCACCGCCTCCGGTTCTACTTCCCGATGAATGCGAGTAATTCGAGAAGAAAAGAATGGGGACCCAGGGGGCATGCACCCTGGCCTGCCTCGGGCAAAGAAAACCTTAGGTATAAAGTTAATTTCCACAGAAGAATGGACTAGTCCGTACCCCGTCCAAAAAAGGAAGAGAGGGTTGTTCTAGGATAAAATTCTTTTGTCAAAGTTATGTTGAAGTGGAAGAATCGCTCCCTTTGTCTAAAGAAGTGGGCTCTCCTAAGGAGGGGATCTATTTGTGGCAGCAAGAAGGCACCATCTTTGAATGTCAAGCCTCACCCATTAAAACAATATGTTTTAAAAGAGAAGTAGGGGCAGTCTTCAAAGAAAGAGAGGAAATTGCTGCAACAAGCAGTCACCATCCTTAGCAACCTAATGATAGACATCGCCGAAAAGAGAGTTTAGTTTGCGGCAGCAAACAAAACCATTTTTCGGATAATAAGTAAGAGGACCTCTCCCCCGTAACACCAATGTTTTATCTGTTGCGATCTTGCAAAAATCAAAAAGTGAACTGATGGGAAGACAAGTACCATCGGCACCGAAAAATAACGAGAAGACAAGTATCGTTAAAAATATAGCAAGACGACAAGTAGAAAAACAAAGGTGGGATAGAGGAGAAGAAGAGCCTTGAAATTATACTTTATACCTGGGGGCATGCAAACCTTTTGGAGTGCAAGCACGGGACGACTATTTATTTTTTGTAAATTTTTAGGTCCTCCCTTTAAACCTGTAGGTCTAACCCGTTAAACTCGTAGGATTAGCCGTTTCCAGCTTGCATAAAGAAAGGATGAAGGGCAAAAGTTAAAACCTGCCAAATTGGAGTAATTAGTGAGGTATCGCTCCTTAAATAAGATTACCTCACCAAAAGCATTCCTTGTATTAAGACTGGTATAATCGAGCAGTTTTAGCAATGTTCATGCTCGTTAAAAAATAAACGCAAGAATTGAGCAGTTTTGTACAGAGTTCATGCTCGTTAAAAAATAAACACAAGTTGTGAGCAATCTTTCCCTACAGTTCAAGCTCATCCAGAAAAAATGAACCGGTAAACAACCTCGAGAAATGTAACCTTTGAAAGCCATATTAAAAGCCCTTGGTCGTGTTTATATGCCATCACCTCCATCCGTTCATTTGGCCAATCGTTCACCTCCATATGTTTGTTTACCCATTTTGAGGAACAGCTGCGAAGAGTGATTTCACTTAGCCATCCTTGTGACACTGCCGTGATTGGAGAATTCCAACCTGTACCTGGAATCTGCTGCTATCCCTGTTCATCACTCGTTCCTCAAAAGACGAGTCTTCTTTGAGCTCTTTTCACTGACTCGTAAAATATGAAAAGTTTGCCGAGTTTTGGCCTTCCATCTCGTTAAAGGACAAGAAGAGCTATCCCTCCTCTAGATTTTAATCTTTTTGGACCTGAGGGATTATTACACAAAAAGATCGAGCGCTTGTTTTGTTCGGCTCGTTAAAGAAATCGAAAATTCATCCCTTCTGTATTGTTTTATACTTTTTCGAACTTAAGGGATTAGAAGACGAAAAAGGAATTGTTGAGTTAACTTTTCGTACCTTTTCAGACTCTCTAAAAATGAAAAGGACCGAGTTTTCTTTGTCGTTAGACTCGTTAAAATGATTAAATAGCGAAAAACTTGTCTTTAGACGAGAACGAGTTTCCCTATCGCTAGGCTCGTTAAAACATAGCGATGGGCTTGCCCGAAGGGCAGGTTATAGAACAAGCATATGTTATCCTCCTCAAGCTTGACAAAAATAAAGAGGTACTAGTCAGCAATGACTGGGGAAAAATTGGGAGAACCTCACAGCATTAATGGTAGCAAGTCACTCTTGAACATGACACTTTGTCCTCCGTATCACATCGAGTTGGGTTGTTTCATTCACCGGTCTCATAACCATGGTCCTCGCCACACCATCCACAATTGGGGTAATGCTACCAATCCATCACATCAGTGTCGTTATATGTTCAAGAGATGTGGTTCTGTAAAGAGTCAACCGTGTTCCACCCACTGCCATACATTATCCTTCATCCACTTCATGACCGCCACCCTGAATCATACATCACAGTTTGTTTTCACCTCATCACAATCACTAGCTCTGTTCCGTGTCACTGATGTGGGATTCATTAAGGCCCTCCTTTGACGGATCGCTCCTTGTCGACATCAGCTCATTATCCAAGGAGTTGATCTAGGAACACCCCCTTCAGTACTTTGAAGCTTGCATGCCTCAATGGCAAGTTTCTCACTTCCGGCGACAGGTATACATCAATGACCTTCGACCAGAAGATTTTGCATGGTGGTCGACGCCAAGTCCTTTATTCCCGCCATGTGAATTGTATTGCCGTACCTTGAGGGTCATCATCCTTATCGGTGATTCCTCTCGCGCTTGTTAACGGTTTACATCATTGACCGGTAATCAAGCGATGTCTTTCCATGTTCGACTTCAAAACATTCTCACATGGATCGACTTGTACATCGAGTGAAGATCGGAAGAGATTGAAGACCCCGGATCTAGTTTCATCCATCCGGGCTGCGATATATATTCAGGACATAAAGACATTTGATATGTACATCATTACAGCAAATGATCATCCTTCTCAAAGGATGATAATTTCAGCAGAGAATTATCAGTCTACAATCAGACGATCGTCTGTTCTATGTACCAAAATGTATTTATAAAGCTGAGCATGGGAATGCCCGCCTCAGCTAGATCATGAAAATGTATGAAAAATAATGTATTGTATTGTATCTTATTACAGGGCACTTCTCAGCAGATTGAATGAACTTCGGATCCTCTCAATAAAGCATTTCACCCGATAAACGACCTCATACTTTAGGGGGCATCTGTTATAGACAATTTTGTGCCTTACAGCAACAAGCATGAATTGTCAATAATCCAAGGGATCCAAAGTTCCCTAAACATGATGTTCCTACCCCTAGAGGAACAAGGTCAGCAAACCAACAGCTCTCAGATCAGTTCTCCACCTGAAAACACTCAAAAACAAGCAATCCTGAAATCAAAGCAGGTGCTCCACTAGGTTTCTGCGCTGAAACTCAGTTGCTCCATGGTGTACCTGCGTTGCAAAGCAAGTGGGACAAAGGCCACCTGCGCTGAGCGAGATGGGACAAATGGCACAATGAGTCATTGCTTTGGAATCTTCCAAAAATGACACTTGGGTCAGGGATTTCGCCTTGTGATGAGTCAGAGGCTCTGTTTCTCCAAGTGGAAGCAAAGTTCACCAAGTGGACTCAAGAACTGAAGATCAACTAAAGATTAACTGAAGAGAGAGAGGACACAAGGCAGCTACACATCAGTTGCAAGCTGACTCATCCTTTCTCAATTCATCTATATATTGAGCTCTCTCCTATGAGCTCAGGAGGCTGGAATTTTGTGCAAAGTAATGATATGCTGTTGGTTTCACTATTGAGTTATTGGGTGATTGTTTGAGAGAGGTTGTTGAGAAGGTAAATCCCCTCTACGGATAGAGGCGATCCCTACTAGCCCAATAGGGGTCTAGCAACAATCACACAATGCTGCCACGCATGTTCCTAGTTACAATTAAACAAGAAGTAAAGAGCACCTACTTGGATTCCTGCGCTGTCGTTTGTCGAGGAGATGTTTCCCTTGCTCCTTCACTTCAGCTGGTCACAGTCCTCCGCGATCCCCGCGAACGGACACCTGCACACGCGAAGAGAAAGCAAACGCAAGCGTGAAATCTAGTAAAAGTAACTATATGCCAGTCAGAAAAGACATAATTCACATTTATCCATTGCACAAACAAACGAGAATGGAACAATAATAGCAGTCATCTATTATTAATCAGAATAGAGAAGAGTACAACCAAATGTTCTGACGTCGATAAACTTCTCAGGAGGGATCAGTCAGCATGTATCTCAAGCATTCACCTTTGAGGATGGTTCTCCCAAGACAAACAACTCTCTCTCTCTCACACAAATGTCACAAACAAACTTCCCAAAGCAATCAATCACTTCCACTCCTAACACACCACACCTATAGCAGCAATCTGAGCACTACAAGCTCTGTACAATCCAAGCTAAGTCTAGCTAGTTTCTAACCAGCTGCTCATGGTAATGGTGGAAGTTTATATAGGAGAAGGAGTCTCCTAAAAAGGTGGAAGGATGAGCTTATCTTCAAGGGGAGTAGTTGCAAAGGGTCAAACAGACATGCCATAGAAGGGAGTCGACATTCACAAAGCTAACAACCAAGCCTGGAGAGATCTGGAAGGCTGGTTGTTTGAACAAATTCGCCCAAACTGGATCAGCGCGGATTATATGGAGACTGCCGCGCTGTCAGCACATGACAATAACTGAACAAGCCATGTCAGCGCGGAAGGACACGCGAAAGCCGCGCTGTGCGTCATCACGGAAAAGTGATGTTCTTCCGCGATGGCAGCGCACGAAATAGACGGCGGGGCGCTGGTCATCGCGGTTATTTTAGGAACAGACGCGCTGATGCACAAAACTTTGGAAAAATGGGTTTTTAAGCCAGTTCAGGGATCAAACACTTAGTGATTGTAACTTCTGGACACAGCAGGGTGACTGACAGGAAGGCAGTGATAAATTACTGTGTAACAGATGCCCCCTAAAGCATGAAGACCGAGAGAGTGGGAGGGGTGAAATGCTTTACAACACACGCCGAACTGGAACACCACCAGGAAGTACCGAAAAATCTCTGACAATTATATACACGCAGTCTAGGCATGGGCGCAGCCATCCAAAAGACATGCAAGACTGGTCTATGGTATGGACGCAGCCACCCAGCTAAAGAGACCATAATAATGATAAGGTATGGTCGCAGCCATCCATGAAGACTCAGGTATGGGCGCAGCCATCCATCAATGAGTCATGTAATGATTATCCACAAAATCGCAGCCTGGACCACAGTGAGCAAGGATCCAGGGTCTTGCGCTCCATCTCGACCCGAACAGAGTACAAGTCCACACATGTGAATACAGGGGTTGGAGTTGAACATGTATGAACATCGCCTGATTACCGGTCAATGATGAGAACCGTTAACAGACGCGAGAGGTACCACCAATAATGACAATGGCCCTCAAGGTACGATAGGTACAATCCGTAGCGTGTGAATCAATGAGCTGGTGTCGAACACCCACGGAATCATTCGATCGCAGGTCAATGATGCAAACCTTGCGTCGAACACGAAGAACCTGCCATTGAGGCATGCAGGCTCCAAGGCACCGGGAAGGAGTCTCTAAGTCACTTTCTCGGATAATGAGTTGAAGTCGACGAGAAGTGGCCTTGATCGAAGGTGGGCCATGATGATTCCCACATCAGCGACACGAGACAGAGGTATAATAATTTGTGATGAGATAGCGAACGAGGTTGCTTTGCGGCAGAGGACAACTTCTCTTGAACACATAACGGCACTATAACGGATTTGGCAGCACTTGACATCAAATGAGCAGCGGGTAGGATGATGACGGCAATGAACAGATGAGAGGTCAAATAGGATGTCCCAAACCCATGGAGGCTAGTGAAAACGAGATGAGATGACCCCACCCAGACACGAAACAGCGGAGTGCCATGTTCAAGAGTGACGTACTGCCTAGACGACTGTAATCAAAGTTCCATTTTCCCCACCTTTGCAGGCAGGTACCCCGATTATTTTTGGATGACAAGCTTGACGGGGGTAACATATGCTTGGTGCGTGTCATGTTGACCATATCCGATGTCATTGAGTGTTTAACGAGCCTGACAAAGGAAAAACTCGGCTTCTTTTCTTGTTTCGAGAGTCTGAAAAGAATGCGGAAAAGGAGACTCCAGGGGGGTCCTTTTTCGTACATTTGTGTCTCTCGAGCCCGAAAAAGTATAAAACTGTGCTCGAAAGAACCGCCCGGTCATTACAACCGAGGAGTACTTTTCATAAATAGTGTCGCCGACCGGAAAAAGTAAAAAAGTGGTCGAAGACACGTCGTTTTAGAGCCAATATCGAGTGCGAAACGACAAACACCCGGCGATCTTTTTGGTTTCACGGTCGGAAAAAGAGCTTAAAAACGACCGCCTTTCGTTCCCTTTAACGAGCTGAAAGGGAGCTCGGCCATCTTCTCTTGTTTAACGTCGGAAAAGAGCTTAGAGACGACACTTTGGGAATCACATGAATCGTGAATTGTCATGACCAAGCTGCGATACCTGTACCTGCACAAGGGCATTACCCGCATAAATCCATTCGATATGCGTAAAAAAAAAACATGCTTAAAAAACAGAACCAAGGCTAGTTTTATGGCTAAAAATGGTAAAAACCCAAAAAATATGATAATTTAGGAATTTTACTATAAATAGAGGAAGGTAATAAGTCATTTTTACCATTTTACTATTTGGAGTGCGAAGAACGTGGAGAAACCAAAAAGTTGACGGAGCGATTTTCAGCCCATCCGGAGACCATTTTCAGATCTGCTTCCTCCAGGTAGGTTCCCATTCCGTTGCCCTGCATTCTGGTTTATTTGAGGAGTTTTTTAACGGTCGAATAGGCCCAATTGGGCACTTTTTATTTGCATGGGTGCGCCCTCGGTCAGCGCGGAAATTGCCCACGGGGTCGCGCTGATCGAAAAATAGTCAATGTAACCAACTTTGGGTCAGCGCGGAAGAACTCGACTCCAACCCCTGTATTCACATGTGTGGACTTGTACTCTGTTCGGGTCGAGATGGAGCGCAAGACCCTGGATCCTTGCTCACTGTGGTCCAGGCTGTGATTTTGTGGATAATCATTACATGACTCATTGATGGATGGCTGCGCCCATACCTGAGTCTTCATGGATGGCTGCGACCATACCTTATCATTATTATGGTCTCTTTAGCTGGGTGGCTGCGTCCATACCATAGACCAGTCTTGCATGTCTTTTGGATGGCTGCGCCCATGCCTAGACTGCGTGTATATAATTGTCAGAGATTTTTCGGTACTTCCTGGTGGTGTTCCAGTTCGGCGTGTGTTGTAAAGCATTTCACCCCTCCCACTCTCTCGGTCTTCATGCTTTAGGGGGCATCTGTTACACAGTAATTTATCACTGCCTTCCTGTCAGTCACCCTGCTGTGTCCAGAAGTTACAATCACTAAGTGTTTGATCCCTGAACTGGCTTAAAAACCCATTTTTCCAAAGTTTTGTGCATCAACGCGTCTGTTCCTAAAATAACCGCGATGACCAGCGCCCCGCCGTCTATTTCGTGCGCTGCCATCGCGGAAGAACATCACTTTTCCGCGATGACGCACAGCGCGGCTTTCGCGTGTCCTTCCGCGCTGACATGGCTTGTTCAGTTATTGTCATGTGCTGACAGCGCGGCAGTCTCCATATAATCCGCGCTGATCCAGTTTGGGCGAATTTGTTCAAACAACCAGCCTTCCAGATCTCTCCAGGCTTGGTTGTTAGCTTTGTGAATGTCGACTCCCTTCTATGGCATGTCTGTTCGACCCTTTGCAACTACTCCCCTTGAAGATAAGCTCATCCTTCCACCTTTTTAGGAGACTCCTTCTCCTATATAAACTTCCACCATTACCATGAGCAGCTGGTTAGAAACTAGCTAGACTTAGCTTGGATTGTACAGAGCTTGTAGTGCTCAGATTGCTGCTATAGGTGTGGTGTGTTAGGAGTGGAAGTGATTGATTGCTTTGGGAAGTTTGTTTGTGACATTTGTGTGAGAGAGAGAGAGTTGTTTGTCTTGGGAGAACCATCCTCAAAGGTGAATGCTTGAGATACATGCTGACTGATCCCTCCTGAGAAGTTTATCGACGTCAGAACATTTGGTTGTACTCTTCTCTATTCTGATTAATAATAGATGACTGCTATTATTGTTCCATTCTCGTTTGTTTGTGCAATGGATAAATGTGAATTATGTCTTTTCTGACTGGCATATAGTTACTTTTACTAGATTTCACGCTTGCGTTTGCTTTCTCTTCGCGTGTGCAGGTGTCCGTTCGCGGGGATCGCGGAGGACTGTGACCAGCTGAAGCGAAGGAGCAAGGGAAACATCTCCTCGACAAACGACAGCGCAGGAATCCAAGTAGGTGCTCTTTACTTCTTGTTTAATTGTAACTAGGAACATGCGTGGCAGCATTGTGTGATTGTTGCTAGACCCCTATTGGGCTAGTAGGGATCGCCTCTATCCGTAGAGGGGATTTACCTTCTCAACAGAGGTGAAGAAGAGCAATTCTTTCTGCTGGGAGGTGTTGCTGGGTTGGAGCCTTCAATGGTTGTAATACTCTCAGAACCTTTATTTCTTCATTAATAAAAGCTATTGAGGTTCTTCTATGTGCTCTTGTTTCAATTATATATTGCGATGATTGCATGTTTGGTTTACACTAATCCATGAACCAGTTATGATTGCATGCCTCTTGTAGTTTCCTTCTTTGTTATTGTGCAGGATCTCATTGTAGCTGGACAAGCAAAAGGACAAGGAGCTAGGAGTAAGCGGCCAAAGAGAAGAGTTTGGATTCGACATTAAGCGCAAGGCAACGGTTAGTGCATTTCTCCATTCTCTTTTGCTTTCATAAAGAAGAAAACCTTAAGTAGTTTGTTTTACAGTTGTTGCTAAGGAACTGTCACCCTTAGAGTGGGATAGGGTCATCCGAGTCGGATACTTTTCCCTACAACAATAGGCACCCTTTTTGACTCAATGACTTGAATAAAATTAGGGTCTATTATAGTTTGATGAATTGAATTTTCTGAATTGGTTCTTTATCTAGGTATGGGTGTGACGAAGGACCCTTCGAAGACCTTTTACTTTCATGTGTTAAATTGAATTTTTAAAAGAAACATAAATGAATACATGTGCATGTTGTAAAGAAGAGGAATGTGACAATCATCAGCAACATAAAAACATAAGCCGTTGATAACAGAGTTCATCCAGGAGGGACTACGTCTCTGGTGTTGTTGGGAAAAGTATCCAATTCGGAATGCCCCTATCCCACTCTTAGCTGTGATAGTGCCTTAGCAACAAACGAAGTAAACTAATTGAGTATTCTTCTTTATGAAACGTAAATGAGGAAGAAGGATCTAACTAACCTGTGTCTTCCGCTAGTTTGCCGATCCAAATCACTCCTCTCTTCAGTAGCTCCCAGCTTCCTGCTCCTTCATCGGCCCAGCTTCACTGAATTCCTGCAAGATCACAAGAGAGAGAAACTACACGAAGATACAAATATACATTCATAAAAAGCTCAAGATCAGATTAAGCTAAACATGTAAGCATAACAAAACATCATTGGTACACAACATGTAGGAGAAACTCAAATAGTTTATTGATATGATAATAAAGTCCAAGAGGAGATACAACCAAGTGAGTTCCGATCCAACATCTACCTCCCAGCAAAGGAATCCCTTCCTCTCCTCCAAAAAAGCATAAATCACCCAATGTACTAATCTCAATCTCAAACCAACAACAATTCTCTGCAAAGTACAAAATTCCAGCCTCCTGAACCTCTGGGTGAGAGATCCATATATAGATGTAAGCAGAGAGGATGAGTCAGCTTATGTTTTGACTTGTGGCTTCTCTCTGTCAGTTCTTGCTTCCACTTGGAGGTTGAGAACCTCTTACTCATCACTAGTCGAATTCATTGAGGCAAGTGTCATTGGAGAAGATTCTGGAAGCTTCCAGGGTCTTTCCACCTCATTGAATGAGCTTGCCATTTGTCATTTCCCGCTCAGCGCACCCTGGTAGTGCTTCCACCTGCGTTGCAGTGCACCTAGCCAGTGTAACTTCTGCATTTCAACACAGGCAGCTAGTGGAGCTTCTGAATTGATCCTGAATTGACTATTTCTGAGTGGTTTTTGGTGGAGAACTTCTGGGAGAAGCTGTCATTGGTTGACCTTGTTCCTTTAGGAGCTGTAACAACATCTTTAGGGACTTTGGATCCCTTGAATTATGGACATTTCATGCTTATAGTTGTAAGGCACAAAAATGTCTATAATAGTTTCCCCTAAAGTATGAGGCCGTTTATCGGGTGAAATGCTTTAGTAGGAGGATCCGAAGTTCATTCAATGCTGGGAGGAGACCTGTAATAAGATACAATACAATACATTATTTTTCATATTGTTTTCATGATCTAGCTGAGGCGGGCATTCCCATGCTCAGCTTTATAAATTCATTTTGATGTACATAGGACAGAAAATCGTCTGATGGTAGACTGATGATTTTGATGAAATCATCATCCTTTTGGTAGGATGATTGTCTGTGCTGCAATGTTGTACATGTCAATGTCTTTATTTTTCCTAAATATATATCGTAACCCGGATGGATGAAACTAGATCCGGGGTCTTCAAACTCATTTGATCTTCACTCTAAGTACAATTCGATCCATGTGAGAAATGTTCTGAAGTCGAACATGGAAATACATCGCTTGATTACCGGTCAATGAGGTAAACCGTTAACAAGCGAGAGAGGAATCACCAATAATGATAATGACCCTCAAGGTACTACAGTACAATTCACGTGCTGTGAATAAAGGACTTGGCGTCGAACACCACGCAAAATCTTTCGGTCGAAGGTCATTGATGTATACCTGTCGCCGGAAGTGAGAAACTTGCCATTGAGGCATGCAAGCTTCAAAGTACTGAAGGGGGTGTCCCTAGATCAACTTCTTGGATAATGAGCTGATGTCGACAAGAAGCGATCCGTCAAAGGAGGGCCTTAATGTATCTCACATCAGTGACACGGAACGGAGCAAATGATTTTGATGGAGGTGAAAACGATCTGATGATATATGGTTCAGGGTGGCGGTCATGAAAAGAATGAAGTATAATGTATGGTAGTGGATGGGACACGGTTGACTTCTCTAGATGACTTCTCTTGAACATATCGGCGACACTTGTGTGATGGATTGGTAGCATTTACCCCAAAGATGGATGGTATGGTGAGACCATGGCGATGTGACCGGTGAATGAAACAACCCAACCCGACTCAGGCACAGAGTGGAAGTGTCATGTTCAAGAGCGACTTGCTACCAATAAAGTTCTTTGAGTTTCTTCCCAATTTTTCCCTAGTCATTGCTGACCAGTACCTCTTTATTTTTGTCAAGCCTGAGGATGATAACATATGCTTGTTCTATAATTTGCCCTTCGGGCAAACCCATCGCTATGTTTTAACGAGCCTAGCGATAGTGAAACTCGTTCTCATCTAAAGACAAGTTCGTCGCTATTTAATGTTTTTAACGAGTCTAACGACAAAGATAACTCGATCCTTTTCATTTTTAGAGAGTCTAAAAAGGTACGAAAAGTCAACTCCGAAAGTCCTTTTTCGTCATCTAATCCCTTAAGTCTGAAAAAGTATAAAACAATACAGAAGGGATGAATTTTCGATAGTTTTTACGAGCCGAACAAAACAAGCGCTTGATCTTTTTGTGCAATAATCCCTCAGGTCCAAAAAGATTAAAATCTAGAGGAGGGATAGCATTTCCGGTCACTTTAACGAGCTGGAAGGCCAAAACTCGGCAATCTTTTCATATTTTACGAGTCAGATGAAAAGAGCTTAAATAAGACTCGTCTTTTGAGGAACGAGTGATAAAACGGGTTAGTAGCTGATTCCAGGTAAAGGTTGGAATTTTCCAATCACGGCAGTGTCACAAGGATGGCTAGTGAAATCACTCTTCGCAGCTGTTCCTCAAAATGGGTAAACAATCATATGGAGGTGAATGATCGGCCAATGGAAAAGTGGAGGTGACGGTGCAAACATGACCAAGGCTTTAATGGCTGATAACGTTACATTCACGGTGGTTATTTACCGGAGGGTAGTTCATTTTTTAACGAGCTTAAACGCAGAAAAACACTGCTCGGTCTTATGTTTATTTTTTAACGAGCATGAACTATGTGCTAAAACTGCTCAATCTTATGTTTATTTTTTAACGAGCATGAACTATGTGTTAAAACTGCTCGATAATCCATTCATATGATAAGAATGTCTCATGCAAGATGCCATTTTTTATGGAGCTTGCGCCTTACCAAAGTTATGCCCCACATCCTTTCGTTATGCAAGTTCGGAAACGACTAATCCTACGAGTTTAAAGGGTTAGACCTATGGGTTTAAAGGGAGGACCTAAAAATTTAAAAAATAAATAGCTGCTCCTTGCTTGCACTCCAAAAGGTTTGCATGACCCCAGGCATAAAGTACAATTTCAAGGTTACCCCTCAATTTGCAGATAAAACATTTGTTCTACCAGGAAAGGCCTACCTCTTTCAGGTTACCCAAAGATTGTTCTATTAATCTTTCAAACAAAACATTTCTTCGGCGGTGTCTACCGAGATAGACAAAGGTGAGTGACAACGAGTGCCAAACACATAACTTTGACAAAAGAATCTTATTCTAGAATAACCCCTCTTCCAAGACGGACGGGGTACAGACTAGTCATATTCTCCCGTGGAAACCTACCCTATACCCAAAGTTGTCCTGCCGAAGCAGACCAGGACGCATGCCCCCTGGGTTCCAGTCATATCCCTCCGAATTACTTGCGCTCATCGGGAGGACGGACCGTGGGTTGAGACATTTCTTGCGTGAAGAGACCATTCAGGGATGGTATATGACTATTTACGATGCGTGATCCAGGAAATGAAAGTTGGTGCACGAGCTTGACCACTCTTCCTTCGTGCGGAAAACACATTACTCTAAAGAGTGAGGAGACGATGGCTCCCACGCAATATATATAGTCTCGTCCAAGGAGTAGGTTATAATCCAAGGGTCCTTGAACGACCATCACGTTCATTTGAACGGTCTTCCCTTTCAATGTGATAGGCACATTGGGGAGGATCCCTAAAGGTCGACTGGTTCCTTCATCAAAGCCTGTCAGATTTCTCATTTCAGGCAAAAGCGCTGGTGAACCAAGCGCTTTCCAAGCAGTGGAGGAAAGGATACTCACAGATTCCCCTTCATCAATGATGGTGCCAGCCATGACCATTCTGTATATTTGGACGATAATTCTGAATGGTATGCTTGCTGGCAAACAGGGTCTGCCTAGTTGGTTCCAGTCGAAGGAGACAACTAGGTTGCTTGGTGGTGGGACCGAGTAAACGGCCGGGTGTCGCTCTGACGAACTTCCTTCCTGCGATAAAGGAATGGGGGGATTGCCCCCGTGCTCGTCGGAGTCTGTGTTGATGAAGAGAATTTGGATGGTGTCATCTTTATCCTCTTCAGTGACTATATCATTCGAAGATAAATCCTCTGAAGGCAAGACCGGGTCAACTGCCGCCTCGACCTTTTGACTTTCGTTGGGTATGGATTCAGCTGGTTCATCTTCAATGACCGGCGCTTCAGCTGACCACTTGAGCGGCCCAGCTGGATTTTCAACTAACGAAGGACTCGGCAAGAGTTTTTTATATCCAGGAGGAAGTCGTAACGGTGAAACCGGACGATCATACAAAAATCTTTTCGGTTCGTCTAAGAAGGGACAACGGTGGATGGCATGGTCGCCTTCGCACAGTCTACAGGGGGATCTAGCTCTCCCTTTTTGTCCAAGGACTTCACTTTCGCTAGTTGACGGTATGCATTCAACATGGCTATCAGAGGTTGATGCCACCGGATTGTGCAAACGGGGAGACTAGTCCCTTAGTATTCGAGGGATGCAGGGAAAATCTCTGTGGAGGTGGTCTCCCTTGCATATGACACATGGCGATTTAGGCCTAGTCAGTGCTGTGTGTGGATTTTTGTCAGATGACACTTGTTTGCCCCCAGTCGCTTTTGGCTCCTTCTTCTTCTTCTCTTTCTTCTTCTTTTCCTTCTTCTCCTTAGGAACTTGGTTTTTTGTTTTACCAGTTCCGTCAAGCAAAGAGGAAGGAGGAGAGGAAGAATTAGAGGAAGTAGAAGGCTGGTGGGCAACTCTGGACTGGTCTAACTGTTGATTCAACTGTTCAGGAATAGTGGTGTTCTGAACGACATTGGTTGAGAAGAGCCAGACCGGCAAGCCAATTGTCAGTCCTGGAAGCGACAATGTGGCCATATGGGGCGCACCAACATCTCCCCAAGAGGAGAAGGGACTAGGATTTCCACCAAGGGGAATTCCTTGGTTGGTGGGTTCCATTTTCTCAACCTAAAGATCAACGCAGGAAAAAAGGGGTGATTGTTCCGTTTAAAATAAATTTTAATGACGCTTTAGACACAACTTGCTTTTTCAGTTTTAAAGAGTCGAGAAAAAGCTAAAGATGACTCTAGTCTCCTTCGATGTTTTAACGAGTCCGAAGTGACAAATGCTCGGATGGACTTTTTCCGTTATAGAGTCTGAAAAAGGCCAAAAGGAACTTCTCTGGAGTTCTAGGTAGAGGGTGTGCCAAACTTTTCGCAAAACCGTAGAATACTTTTTAAGTTACGGGCGATCAATCTTCCCGAATGTTGTGTTCAGTGCATTGCGATCAGTAGGGCGGCCGACACGGCTTCCTAAGGATAAAGGTTTTATGCCTATAGGGGTCTCCCAATATATACTCGACGGTACGTGGGAGCACAATCCGTACTGGCGCTATCATCTCTTAGGAGGATCACCCAACCATCAGTGAGATCGACAGTCACCAGGTTTTACGACGCCGGAACACGTCTCTAGCCTAGACCTCTATGTTGTGCGTTAAGTTACAAAGCATTGTTAAGTTCATTCAATTTATTTTAGGTTGATCTTTCTTAGAAGTTTGCCTTTTTGGATCACCACGAGATGTATGATACAATTCCTAAATGCAGTCTAAAGATGATATGCAAGCTTTTATATCTTTCCAACAATGAAAATCCTAGCTACAAGGGGAAAAGAATGACACAATCTTTTCTCAAAGAGCATAGAGCACACTGTAAATGCACTTTTCCTAAATCAAAGCATGTAAACTATCAAAATGCAAATGCACATATGCATTTATTTGTTTTTGCTTCCTTAATATTGATGCCTAAAAAGAAAGCTGTTGTACAAATTTGAATTCGATTTCAAGTGAAAACATAAACAAGTTCCTTTTTCAAAATCAAAAAGACGATTACGACACTTTATGATTTACTTGTTTCGACACTAGAAATGCATAAATTCAAACCAAACGACATAAGTAAAAGCTCAATCAACTGTGAACAGCAAACAAACTCACTCCTAAGATCAAAACGACACTTACGATAGGTCTAGATCTAAGGGCGACAGTATGACTAGTTTAATTTTGTAATGGGAAACTGCAAATGATGTAACAGATACACAAAGAACAAATACAGTTTCTTTATACAACCGAGGCAGAATTGAGGCAAAGAAAAGGGGTTTTAGATAGGTACACTGATTGATAACAGGCTGCAAAAGACAGAGATAAAACTGAGCAAAAGGAAGCAGGGAACCACAGCTGCACAAGGCAAAGGCTGATCAGCGCACCCTCAGCACAGAGAAACTGAACTTCAGCGCAGGTATCTTTCACGGGACCTGTGTTGAAATGCAGAACCTCTTCACAGAGTCTGTGCTGAAGCAGCAGCGAGAGTTGTTTCTGGGTTCTGGGTCACGGTTTGCAGTTAAATCTACAGTTTTTGGCCGGATCAAAGCTATGAATTAGGTACAATTAGGAGGATGATTTAAAGGAGGACTAAGATCTATCACAAAGGGCTGTTAGAGCACTTGTGGATCAGTTTGTTCAGATCATAAAAACAGGCCCAATGAGTGGACTAGAGTGGCAAATCTCTACTTTGCATTTGAAAATGGCAAATGCATTTCGATTCAGCACTCCTGAGTTTATGAGAAGAACAACAATAGAAACACAAATAAACTAACAAGATACTTCCCCAGCGGAGTCGCAAATTTGTTGTTGGGAAAAGTATCCAATTCGGAATGCCCCTATCCCACTGTAAGGTGTGATAGTGCCTTAGCAACAAACGAAGTAAACTAATTGAGTATTCTTCTTTATGAAACGTAAATGAGGAAGAATGATCTAACTAACCTGTGTCTTCCGCTAGTTTGCCGATCCAAATCACTCCTCTCTTCAGTAGCTCCCAGCTTCCTGCTCCTTCACCGGCCCAGCTTCATCGAATTCCTGCAAGATCACAAGAGAGAGAAACTACACAAAGATACAGATATACATTCATAAAAAGCTCAAGATCAGATTAAGCTAAACATGTAAGCATAACAAAACATCATTGGTACACAGCATGTAGGAGAAACACAAATAGTTTATTGATATGATAATAAAGTCCAAGAGGAGATACAACCAAGTGAGTTCTGATCCAGCATCTACCTCCCAGCAAAGGAATCCCTTCCTCTCCTCCAAAAAAGCATAAATCACCCAATGTACTAATCTCAATCTCAAACCAACAACAATTCTCTGCAAAGTACAAAATTCCAGCCTCCTGAACCTCTGGGTGAGAGATCCATATATAGATGTAAGCAGAGAGGATGAGTCAGCTTATGTTTTGACTTGTGTCTTCTCTCTGTCAGTTCTTGCTTCCACTTGGAGGTTGAGAACCTCTTACTCATCACTAGTCGAATTCATTAAGGCAAGTGTCATTGGAGAAGATTCTGGAAGCTTCCAGGATCTTTCCACCTCGTTGAATGAGCTTGCCATTTGTCATTTCCCGCTCAGCGCACCCTGGTAGTGCTTCCACCTGCGTTGCAGTGCACCTAGCCAGTGTAACTTCTGCATTTCAACGCAGGCAGCTAGTGGAGCTTCTGAACTGATCCTGAATTGACTGTTTCTGAGTGGTTTTTGGTGGAGAACTTCTGGGAGAAGCTGTCATTGGTTGACCTTGTTCCTTTAGGAGTTGTAACAACATCTTTAGGGACTTTGGATCCCTTGAATTATGAACATTTCATGCTTATAGCTGTAAGGCACAAAAATGTCTATAACATCTGGGCCCTGGTGTTAAGATGGTGTAGGTTGCTGAATTAAATGTTGTCAATAGTGATGATGTACATAGAGGTGATGTCGCTATCATACAAGGAAAATTCCCTCATGCAGGACAGGCTCCAAGAGATGTTCCATTACAAGAACTCTCAGTCAAAAAGACTCATAGCAGTGTCACACAAACTCAACATACAATAAAGGGATCTCAAAACATAACATGACAAATCATGACAACAAGTACATCACATAGACGATTCCATGTCACATCAAGCAGGAATCATGAAAACAAGTAATAAACAAGATCCCACATCAACATCAAATAGGGATCTGTGCAGCACAATGCATGGCAAAAGAAGTACATGAACACACTGCATATACCTCACAACCAGGGGCCATCTGAAGAAGCGGATGTCAAACTACTGAACCTGTTCATGCCATCAATCTCACAACATCAATCACATGGAAATGGCTGCTCACACAGAAATGTTGACACCTAAATTCCACTTAGAAAAGTGGTTGAAGAATAGAATGAGAAAATGAAAAATCTAAACACTCCATCAGATTTGTGGCATCGAATAGTGCAAAATCAACTGTCAAATTTCTGAATTTCAAGAAATTGAGAATCTGGGGCTCAAGGAATCTTTTAGATTCCCCCTAGATTCCTCAAATATTTTGCTCCATTGGTGGACTGGAAATCTGCAACTTAAAAGGTGAATCTACCCTCGCCATTGCGATCTTTGTGGAAAACCGTGAAAAATGACTATAAACTTGACTATATTCCAACATGGAGAAAAATTACCTCCTTGGGAAAATTTCAAGGATCATGGTTCTGCTCCATGTTTCTGCAGCGGTCATGGCTCCATCCGCATGCTGAAAAATGCCCAAAAAATACAGAACCTTGATGGATAAATGGATAGTGCCATTGCGTTCATGGCGTCGAGAAGTGCTGAAACCATATAAAATTTGTCAAAATCTGACAAGGTGAAAAATCGGCCCTACAAAATGTTGCCTCGAACTGCGTGCACTGCCTCCTCCACCTCGAAATCTGTGCCCACTCCTGGTTCCTCCATCTTCCTGGGCACACTAACAAACTACATTTAAATAGCAAATTGGTGGTGGATTAAACAAGAAAGCGGTTTGGCTGAGTTGGTTAGGGATCTGATTAATAGGGAGGAGGTCGAGTGGTCAAACCCCGCCTCCTCCTTTTTTTACACATTAATTTTTTTTTAAGTAAATGTGGGTTGGGTTGGGCCCGCCTTGGGTAGCCCACCCCCCGTACCTACCTCTGCTATCTGTCGTGGTGGTTGGGTGTGGTTGGCGTAATAAATATTTTGTTTTAATGGTGGTGCTGTTTTATACGAGGCAGGCCCTCCCGCCGATCGTGGGTTCAACTCTCACCGACCTCACCTAATTTGAACGTATGTTGAATAGAGAGGTGTGGGTGGTGGCCCACCACCACCCCTTATATATATATATATATATATATGTGTGTGTGTGTGTGTGTGTGTGTGTGTGTGTGTGTGTGTGTGTTAATAAAAGGCCATTTCAAAAATTCAGTTTTCAAGTTGAAGGAGACAAATTAACTAGGCCACAAATTCGCCCAGAATCTGGCCTAGGTTGGCCAAAATCCAATGGCTGGGTTCTGTCCAAATTGTGGCCTCCTTAAGCCTGCCGAGTTAGCAAAAATTCAACCGAACTTTGATTAATTCTATCTTCCTCCTCCAGACTAGGATTAACAAACTGTTCGCACCGCTACGATCAGGACGACAAGATCTACGCTTTGGTCCTAGTTCAAAAGCATTCTGATCACTTTGATTTTTGAGCTTCCCTAAGCCCTCTTTGTCCTATGTGTGTCTCTGGAGTGACTTGGATCAGTCCTCCCCACTGAGGAGCTTTTGGTCCTCCAAAATCATGAAAAATAATCTACAACTTCTTTGTACCTTTTCTGCATCACAAGCATCCTAAAAGGTCTCACTTCTATCTCCTTCACCTTTGTTCTTCGGAGCCTTAAGCGATGAGCCGACACTTGCAACCTCTGCAACTTGTAGTACATTGTTTTGCAAATTACATGCTTGTCTTAACTGACCAACTAACGACCCAAGCGTCCCACACTTGCCATGAGCTTATAACACATACTCGGTGGTCAAGTTTACAACAAGATGGGCGCAATACCCCAGCTTCGAAAACAAGACCAACATATCATTGTTGCTTCAACAAATGATGGAAAACTCATTATCACTGCAACACATGATTTACAAAGATAAGGCCAAACACTATTTTCTTTGACAAGTGATGGAAACACGACATCACTTTCATAGTTCATCATGCAACACAAAACAAAGACCAAACATCATTATTGCTGAAAAAGTGATGGAAAACACATCATCACTTTTACATTTTAAAATGCAACAAATGATTTACAAAATTACGACCATGAAAAGCTAACATATATAGAAACCATTTTTCACTTATCAAGGTGAATGGGTCGCCTCCTTGTGGCACATTCAATGGTCGACCAACTGCTTCACCTGGTTCATGCATTGACACTTTGTCTTTAAGGCGGTGCTCTGGATGGAGCCTCCAACAAGTGGCCCTTTGATGGCTACTTCTATTGCAATGACTGCAATAGGTTTTCTTCCTCCAAATCTGCTTAACATGTTTCTTTACCTGCTGTTGAGGGGGTCTTTCATGCTTCATCCTTTTGTGTGCTGCCATTCTTCTCCAACACTTAGAAAATGTATGGTTATGTATCCACAAAAGGTGCATGTTTTTCGATGCCATGTTCTTTGTTCATCATTAACAACATGATCATAATCGAATTGAACATTGGCATGCCAAAAGTGGTTATACCTTTCCTTTATGTCTCTGGTGTAAGTATGGTGATGAAAGCTTGCCTCAGCTATTTCCTTTCCATGGAAACTTCCATGGGATGATGGCGACGACTTCCCATCATTCTCTTTCCTCGATGATTTCGACAATGTCTCGGAAGCATACGACACCTTTCAACATTCTCCTTTGGTGTATCTCGAGCCTGCAAATTGAGGTCTCTGCCCAACCTCCAATGGTTGAGTTATGCCTTGGTTATTAACACCAAGTTCTTCTTCCTTCTTGTGCTTCATCCTGGTAAGGAGCCTCATGTTTGTACCTGTAATTGGGATCTCCAAATCTCCAACAGAAATCATACTATGACGATGAAACTGAAAGGAAATCAACATCTTTTACCTACTTTGTCGATTTGGAAAGAACTGATGAGGGCTTTTCATCATTTGTTGTTGGTGTTTCGCTAGCTGTCTCGACGCATTCCCCAACCTCCTTTTGACATACCCAATTCCTGTTCGACAGGGTAATTCCTCTACTTTGATGGGGTTGACAATGCCTTGGCCATTAATGCCCAAGCCTTTTCCTTCATACCCCATTTTCTTCAATAGTTTGGAGCCAATTCCTGTGGTGTGATTTTCAAAAACAATGAAATCATCATCAAGAAATATACATGAAGATGGAGAACTACTTTTTACCTCACATGGGTCACGCTGCAGCTTTTCCAAGGCCTTGTCCTTTGCTTGCAGCTGTCGTAGCAAACTATGTTTCTCCTCTTTCTCTTCATGTAGAAGCATCTTCAATTCAGCGTTCTCTGTTTGAAGATTTTGGTTATTGTGCTTCAATTCTTCTAGGGCCTCTTACGTGGCTTGCAACTGAAGCTTCAATCGCTCCTTTTCCTCTGTCTCTTTCTATAGAGTTTCATACATGATTTCCACCCTTTTGGAAATTTTGAGCATGGTCTCGTACATCGCTTTTTCATCTTCTATCGCTGCACGTTCCATTGTTCACGCTACAATTCACATACACACAAAGACCACTCTTATACCACTTGATCCAAGTCCGGGTGTGACGAAGGATCCTTCCAAGACATTTTATTTTCGTGGTGTGTTAAATTGCATTTTTAAAAGAAGAATAAATGAAAACATGTGTAGGTTGTAAAGAAGAGGAATGTGACAATCATCAGCAACATAAAAACATAAGCCGTTGATAATGGAGTTCATCAAGGAGGGACTACATCTCCGGGCCCTGAGGTCAAGATGGTGTAGGCCATTGCATTAAGTGTTGTCAATAGTGATGATGTACATAGAGGTGATGTCGCTATCATACAAGGAAAATGCCCTCATGCAGGAGTGGCTCCAAGAAATGTTCCGCTACAGGGACCCTCAGTCAAAAAGACTCCTATCAATATGACACAAACTCATGCATGATGAGCATCCTGCCAACATGGCATAAAAGGGATCTCAATTCAAACATGCATGATGACAACATGAGTATCCCATCAACATATAACAAAGGGATCTCAAAACGTAACATGGAAAATCATAACAACATGTACATCACATAGACGATTCCGTGTCACATCAAGCATGAATCATGAAAACAAGTAATAAACAAGATCCCACATCAACATCAAACAGGTAACTGTGTAATGCAATGCATGGAAAAATAAGTACATGAACACACTACATATACCTCACAACCAGGGGCCATCTGAAGAAGCAGATGTCAAACTACTGAAGTTGTTTGTGCCATCGATCTCACAGCATCAATTGCATGGAGATCGTTGCTCGCACATAAATGCTGACACCTGCATTCCACTTAGAAAATTGGCTAAAGAAAAGAATGAGAAAATGAAAAATCTGAATGCACCATCAGATTTTTGGCATCGAATAGTGCAAAATCAACTGTCAAATTTATGAATTTCAAGAAATTGAGAATCTGGGGCTCAAGGAATCTTTTAGATTCCTCAAAGATTCTGCTCCATGGGTGGACTGGAAATTTGCAACTCAAAAGGTGAATCTACCCTCGCCACTGCAATCCCTATGGAAAACTATGAAAAACGACTATAAACTTGACTATATTCCGACATGGAGAAAAATTAACTCCTTGGGAAAATTTCAAGGATCATGGTTCCGCTCCCTGTTTCTGCAGTGGTCATGGTTCCATCTACATACTAAAAAATGGCCAAAAATTCAAAACCTTGATGGAGAAACAGACTGTGCCATTTTTTTCATGGCATCGAGAAGTGCTGCAACCATATAAGATTTGTCAAAATCTCACAAAGTGAAAATTTGCCCTCCCTACAAAATGTTACCTCAAACTGCGTGCACTGCCTCCTCCACCTCGAAATCCGTGCCTGTTCCTGGTTCTTCCATTTGCCTAGGTGCACTAATAAACTACGTTTAAATATCAAATGGGTGGCAGATTAAACAAGAAGGCGATTTGGCTGAGTTGGTTAGGGATCCGATTAATAGGGAGGAGGTCGAGCGGTCAAACCTCGCCTCCTCCCTTTTTTACACATTAATTTATTTATTTTAAGTAAATGTGGGTTGGGCTGGGCCCGCCCCCCATACCTGCCTCTACTGTCTGTCATGGTGGTTGGGTGTGGTTGGTGTAATAAATATTTTGTTTTAATGGTGGTGCTGTTTTATACGGGGTCGCTGCGTGGGCAGGGTCGGCCCTCCCACCAGTCGTGGGTTCAACTCCAATCGGCCTCACCTAATTTGAACGTATGGTGAATAGAGAGGTGTGGGTGGTGGTCACTGCCCCTTTATATATGTTTTTTTATTTTTTAATAATAAGGCCATTTCAAAAATTTAGTTTTGAGGCCGAAGGAGACAAATTAATTGGGCCACAAATTCACCCAGAATCTGGCCCAAGTTGGCTGGAATCCGGTGGCCAGGTTTCTGTCCAAATTGTGGCCTCCTTAAGCATGTTGAGTGAGCAAAAAGTCAACTAAACTTTGACTGCTTCTGTCTTCCTCATCCGAACTCAGATTGACGAACCGTTTACACCACTACAATCAGGACAACGAGATGTACGCTCTGGTCCTAGTTCGAATGAATTCTTATCACTTTGATTTTTGAGCTTCCCTAAGCCCTCTTTGTCCTGTGTGTGTTTCTGGAGCCACCTAGATCAGTTCTAAACAAAGAAAGCTCAAATGATAAATCAAACTGAATATCCTCTAAACTTGATAATTCTTTGGGGAGTGAGTTTGCTTTAATTAATTGACTACTACTTCCTTGAGTTTATACCTTTTTTTATTTCCTTAAAATTCTATCAGGGTCATCAACTATTGCAGCAGGGTTTGGATTTGGATTTGCCTTGGTATAATGTGTTTTTTTGGAAGCCATAATTTTAATTTTTTTAATTGTTTTTATGAAACTTTTTAACAACTCAAAAAATGACCTTAAGGGGCAAAAGATGAGATTTAAGATTTCCTTAAAGTTTTATTACACTGAGGATCGAGTCCCCAGTATGGTCTCCAATATGTTATCACTCCAAAATATCTCCTGAGTTGTTGTGAAAGAAATGATAGACATAACCACAAACCTACTTTGGAGATTAGGATCTAACCTTCCTAATGCTCAGAGAGGGCTCCCTCTTTATGATTTAACTTTGTTTCGTTAATTGATTTTAGGCTAGCTATGATTATACTTGGGTTTTGATTTGGATGTGGTGGTGGAATTACTGACTTAGATGGATAGAGGGATGTCTTTTACCATTGGACTATGGGGTCAAGTGTCAAACAAATAGGACTGGATCAAGTTCTAAAAATAGTGTCTATAGGGCAAGGTAGCTGAGTTATTTTAGATCTTAAGGTTGGATGGTGAAATGGTTTTCAATTGGATCCAAGGCGAAATTAAGGGTTCCTTAGATATGACTATGAAAGAAGTGAAACAGGTCAACCGGGATGGGAGAGAAATTAAGGATTCTCAAATCCGGATATCGGATGAAAACATAGAAATGATTAACTCTTCAAGACAAAGTGTACTTAAACAAATTTTGAAATAAATTTCCAGATAATTCATTCACTTTAGATAACATTTAAGTTTGTGAAATACATAAGAGAATAATAATTTTACAAAAGAAAATACTTCACTGTAATAGCTCAACACATGAATCGTGTAATGCAATCTCTTTATTACTCAGTCCAGTCTTCTGACTTGAACAATTGCTACAATAACCCTTAGGTTTCAGATCAACACAAGTATAGAAATATCTAGCAATCCACACTCAATACTTCGAATTATGAAGTATTTATACAAAAATAGTTTACAAAATATCCCAAACTATCTTGGGAATTAATCTAGGAGAAAGAAATATCTTCATGCAAGAAGATAGAGATAGATATTCAACTGTTGTATGTTGTCCCTGTTTATTTGGTTGTGTTGTCTTTATGCTTTGATATTTTGTTGTTTATTCTCTACCTTGTTGTTGGTATTCACGTTGACTGTTCTTTTTACTTTGCCCTTTCTCAACTGATACACTTTCACCTGATACTCTTTCATCTGGTTGATCTATCACTTTTATTTCACTATGTTGTTTTCACTTCTACTGTGCATTTTTACAGTAAATCATTTAATTTTCCCCACATGTCTACATCTAGTAATTGAATATTTACCATCCTCCTGTAAATTTCATCTGCTTCTGTGTACTTGGAAAAAGTGGGTTTATTTACAAAAAGGTGTTTTACCTCATGTTGGAGGTAAAACAGGTTCTCAAATGTCTAATATAGAACCTTTCTAGTAGGCATCCCCTTCATGGAAGAATTACTTGCCTGATCCCTTGCCACCTCTCTTATCCTTCTATTGTAGTCTTCTTGTGGCATCAATTTTTCATTTATCACCAAGGGATTTGGCAGACCTTTCTGCCTTAAAACATCAAACTTTACCATGAACCTGTCTATAGCCAGCTGCATGGTTTGGCATTTGTCCTCAAGGTTCATCATTAAATTCCTCATATTTGTTTTTAGAGTTAAGGAAATGGATTATTCTAGTGGCTTCTTCTAGCATGTCTCCCAGTTCTGCCTTAACTCTTTGTGTTGCTTCTGTAGCCTCTTTGACTAAGTCACTTTGTTCAAGGATGACTTGTAGAGATGGCCAAATATCATTGACAGAGTCAATGATATTGGCCCACAACTGTTCTTTAGCTTGGCCAAGTAGCTCCTTTAATGTCAATTCCTTCTCCAAGCTCTTCATCCTTTTAGTCAACCTGGTTGACTTCTGAACTCCTTCCTTGTGCATAATGTGTCCAAGCTTATTATCATTTTCTAAACTTGTTATATTTTCTTTAAGCTTGTTTATCTTTGTGGTCTGAATGGACATGTCCTCCATTGCTTTGACCAATTTGCTTGCCTCATTGGCTAGCTGGGCTCCTGCTGATGTCGAACCTGTTGCTGATGTAGATGTTGTGGCAGATGGTAGTGCTGTAGCCAGTGGAGCTGTAGAAGCCAATGAAGTTGCCAAGGTGGATGGTACTGTTGTAGTGACTGTTGGAATGGCAGTGGTAGTGGTAGTCTCAAGGTTGCTCTATTTTAACTGTATCGAGTTGTCCAACTCCTTTTCCATCTCTTTCAAATGATCATTCAATTGAAGAATAAGGTCCATCATCTCCTATTGATGGGTTTGGCTTTCAAGGACCTCTTTTGTCTGTGGATGCTTTGAATGAGGTAGTTTTAATTGCTTCTTTAAATCATCAATATCCTCATTCTTTTTCTTTATCAGTTTCTTTGTAACTTTTACATCACTAGGATTATACCCAAGCTCAATTACCAAGTCTTCCAGTGACTGGATTTTGTTGTCTTTGGCCTCTGAGGAGGCCTTTTCTAGCTTGTATTGTGTAGTGATACTATCCAATGAACTTTGAAGTTTGTGTGCAGTCATAGCTTTACTTGTCATGGTGGAATAGATCATCTCACCTTCCTGCTTGTGGAACTAAATTTGGTCAATGGGGTGAACATCCCTGGCCAAAACCTCAAAATATGTTGTCCTATAGTCTACTAATGATCTTGGTTGTTGGACTATAGCTTTCATGAATGTCATTTGCATTTTACCTATTTTGATGTCAAAGGCTGACATTAATCTGTTTTGATTTGTAGGTGTCTACTTGATGTACTGGGCATATGTCTCAACCTTCAATGTCTCATTTCTCAACTTAATTTCTTTGTACCTTTCTTTAATATCTTTCTCTTTATCCACAGGCCTGGTGGATGAAGAGACTTCAACATTGAGTTGTTTCTCAATAAGTTGAGTGTTTGATGTGGATGTATGGTGTGTTTCTCCTGAAGCTATTAAGCCTTTGCTCCTTTCCACCACTATATCAGTGTCAGTGATTTCTATTGTTCCAACGGTGTCTTCTTGTTCAGTTGCAGATTAAGCTTGGGCCTCTTCCTGTAACTGATCTCAAATTTTTTATCTGTGGTTTCCATGGCTGAACTAGAACCCTCTTCCCTAATTCTCTTTGCATTCATGTCTTCATTTGGTGGAGTTTGTAAAGGAGGAGGAATATTCGTTAGTTCTCCTAGGGCTAGAACCTGCAGAAAGGAACTAATGTCAATTTGCTTTTCCACATCAATTAATGTATTCTCCACATCAACTACAATACTATCCATGTCTATCAAAGTGTTTTCCAACCATTTAGACTAGTTGGAAAATCTCTCAATGTATGGCTTAGGATGATGTATGAAAGGGCCCAATTTGACTTTGAGCCTTAGTTTATTTATGACTCCATGAGGGTCATATTGCCACATAAAAATATTCTTGAATTTCATCTGTTATAGAATCTTATTGGCATTGGTCCAACTTGCATATTATTACAATTAAAGGGGCCCAATTGGTTTTTCACTTTAAATTGAGTCTTCTTCTTGGTTGCTAGGAAATTAACCTCATTAGAGTTTATAATCTGTTTAAAGTACTCTAATGCAAATATCCTCATAGGGAGGTATTTGGGCAATTTATAAGGAGCTAGTTGGAATACATATATCCTAATCTCTATGTGGTCCTAGTATAGATACTAGTCTCCCACTTTACTATTCTTTGCCAGATATAAAACCCTTTTAATTTCTTGACTGATCCTAGGCTGATAGCTGCTGGTTAGCATGTTTATAGCAGGATGAACATATCAATCAATGAAGTGTTTGTAAGTAAATACAATGGAGCTCTTATGGATCAATGGTGTCCAATAGATGACTGATCTTGGATTGCCTTTGGTTTCTAGCTTCTGAATGTTGATAGGGAATTTGTCTCATTGGTGTACAAGAATATATGAAATAAAACTGAAGAATACTTGAAAACTCTCTCATTCGGTAGTCTGATGAATTGTTCATGCATTCTATCTGCTATGAACTGAGCATAGTTATGCATTATATCAGGAGGCTTTCCTGGAAAAAAGATAGAAAGGAAAGCAAGGACAACCTCATCCACATGCTCATCTGTAGTGTATCCTAGAATGCAAAAAAGCATGGTTATGATTTGTCTGCCTCTCTCAAAAAAAATGGTGGCAGCATATAGGGGACTATCTCTTGGAGTATGACACTCCTCTATGATGAAATTTTGAAAAATTTGGGCTATCCTAGGAAGGTCTAACTTGGTATAGAGTTCAAGCAAGCCTTCAATAGAAAGTGGGGTCTCATTTGGGCTTGGTTGGACTTGCAGCATTTGATTAATGGATTCTGCAATGATGGTGAATAAAACTTGTTGGTCAGGGGTGACAATGGCTCTTTGGCTGGGAATGTAGCAAGCTTGGCATAAGTGGATGATTTCTAGGAATGGGTGTACTTCTGGGAATAAGTACTTGGGCAAATTGGACTCCAAAATGTGAATGTCATCATTCTAGTTTAAAAAAATTTCTTTACTCCAGCAGTGGAGTTTTAGTAGGTAGTAGGGGAAGCAGTGTCCTTAATTTGGAAGTCTTTGTCTGCTAATGCAACGTGGTCAATATCCAAATGAGTGGTTTTCAGAGGTCTTACGTCCAGAGAGGTTTGGGAAGCCATAATTGGGTTCACTGAATTGAATTAGGCTTTCAATGGTTTCAAGAGTGAGGCTTAGAAGCTCTGGAACAGTGGGAGGGTAATTATATTATGTGGAAAAGGGTTTGGGATGTACAATAGGTTTATTTTCAATTCAGGAAGGTTTCTTAATTAATTTAATTAATTAACCATTCAGTTATAACTATGCATTTTTCAAATTCAAAGGTCATTCTGGTTTTTTCTAAGGATAACTAGAAATTGGCAATTTGGCATGCAGACTTGGTTTTGTGGTAGCTGCAGAGGGTACTGAGGCTTGAA
This sequence comes from Pinus tabuliformis, assembly GCA_031772625.1. Lineage (NCBI taxonomy): Eukaryota > Viridiplantae > Streptophyta > Pinopsida > Pinales > Pinaceae > Pinus > Pinus tabuliformis. The sequence goes on from CM062815.1 coordinate 872,697,034, forward strand.
CTAGTTATATGCTACTTCAATTTGGTTTCAACAACACCTTCGGTTGGTGAAAGTGGATGAATTGGTCGTTCAGAGGTTCAGGGTGTCGCAAATGGCTTAGCATAGGTTTACAGTGGAAACAAACAAAAAGAGAGAATTGGGGATTTTTCGTCCTTTTAACCAATAACGGTCACATTTTGGTGCGGAAATTATTAAATGAACTGTGGGCATATTTTGATTTAGGCAAGGAGGTTTTTTTGTGTGCCATCACACCGCTTTTGGATGGCGGGTGTATTTTCCACGAGCATGCAATATAACGTGGTGTTGCCACGTAGCCAAAGAGTGCTCGGCCAAAACCACGAATCTCGCGTGCTCTCAAGTCATTAACAGTCGGACAATGAATCCACATGATATAGCTTTACACCATTGGATCTGGGGGTGGGAGATCGAAGGGATATCGCACAGTTGAGTTGCACGGATGAAGTCAGGAAAGTGGTTGGCGGGGCCCGATATTTAATTACAAAGCATTCATAATTAATTAACGAATAATGTCGGGTTTTTTAATATAAGCAGTGGGTTAATAAGAAGGTGGGACCATGGGTTATGTGGCGGAGGTTTTTTAACTGCACCAAGGGTTGGTGGGTTAAAAAAGGGTATCAGGGAAATATGAAGTGGGGATGTTAATTACATAATGCGGGACTTTAGGAAAAACTTAGGATAAAGGGTTTTGTGGACTTTAGGGGGGAAAGGAAATTAATAATGGGGGAAGGTGATATTTGTAATGGGGAATGGGTTTCACACTAAGGAAAGGGGTTTTTGGGAAGGGGGATGATTTTTGAAGGGTAATTTCTAGGGGATTGTGTGAAACCAAGGGGTAAAGGCCAAAATAAGGGGAAAAGGGTATTTATAAGTAATGAAGGGATAATGGGGAAATTAGCAAATAAGTATGTGGGGTGTGGTGAAATGAGGGGAAATTAGTAAACAAGCTTGGTGAATATCCTTTCTTTCTCACAATTCCTCCTGCACATGGAACATAGGATTAAGCATGACAAATGTGCTTTTGACTTAGCAATTTTGTGCACTTTGCAAAACTTCTTCTACCTACCCTTTATTTACCCTAACATTTTTTCTTCATTTATTGGGTGCATTTGAGCTTGCTGACCCTTTATTTCCTTTTCTTTTGACAAGAAAACTATCTAATTCTAACCTTATAACTTCCAACGGCTCAGATTAAATTGATGAGCTCATTATTATTCTCTACCTAACTATTGATCTGCCAAGGTTAAACAATTTGGCTAGATCTTTATTTCTCTATCTTTCAACATGAAATTTAAAGCATGAATGGGTCAATATTAAGTTATTTGACCATCATGGATTGTGGCATTTTTGACAAGCTGCACACAATCTTTATTTTGCATAGTAAAGTAAAAGTAGTGGCATTTGAATTTGCACACTTTCATGATCTATTTTTATTTCTTTTTGGGGTTCATATTTTTCACTTTTTTTTTTTTTTTATCTTTTTTCTTTCTTTTTGTCCTTTGATTATTCTTTTATGACATACCCTCTTTACATTTTTTAATTTTTAATATGGAAAACATTTTGCAGAAAGCAAAAGTATGCACAATATTACAAAACTAACCATAGCCAATTAAAAATTATGAATCCTATTATTATAGGAACCTAACAGCGACGAGAGCCAGAATGGTGCTATCAACAATGAATTTGAAGATGGTAAAATTTTGAGCCTTTTAGGATCCATTTGGATCAAAAAAGAAAGAAGAATGATTTATTCAACAAAGAGGGAGAAAAACCCACATGTAAACATTGTTCAAAAGAAGGTCATGATGAAGATCACTATTGGAAATTTCATCCTGAAATGAGACCCAAAAATTTTAACAACAAAGGGAAACAAAAGAATGTTGCAACTACATAACATGATTTAGGATCTGACTCTAGGGATGAAACACAGATCACATCCATGGGATTCAAAGGTAATGACTCTATTGCAAGTACTAATTTTTCAAGTAGTATCCTCAATGAAACTCAACATGAAAAAGAAAGAATAGAGCTTTTCCATATTAAATTTATTTCAAAACATACCAAGGTAGATGCACTATTTGATAGTGGTTCACAAGAAAACCTCATTTCTGAAGACATTTTCAAGAAATTGAATTTGGAAACAACTCCTCATCCTAAACCATATCCTTTAGGTTCGATATGTGACAATGCAAAATTGAAAAGATGTAAATTAATATTTTCCATCACTGCAAACTTTATAGATGAGGTAGAGATTGATGTCATTCCACTTGACATTTGTGGTATTGTCTTGGAAAGCCCATATCTATATGATAGGAGAGTCATCTTTCATCACCATGAGAACAAATATCACTTGTTTAAAAATGGGGTTGAGTACGTTGCTAGAGCACATAACAAGAAGTTGAATTTGTCACTTGTGAATGCTGGAAAAATGAAGAGGTTAGTCAATGCTAGTAAAAACTTCTGTACTCTTGATTATCAAACCCAAAGATAATGTTGTAAATGAATCTTTCCAAGGATGTGATGCAAAGTTAAAATCTGATTTGTATTAGGTCGTTAACACATATGATGAGATGTTTCAGGAGCCCAAAGGATTGCCTCCTAAAATAGGTATCCAACATGAGATCCAATTGTAACCAAATTGTCCTCTTCCAAACATTAGCATGTACAAGATGTTAGTCATGGAGAATGTAGAAATCAAGAGTTTCTTGACAAATGGGTCATCAAACCAAGCACATCGCCATGTGGGTCACCAATTGTTTTAGTAACAAAGAAAGATGGTACATGGAACATGTGTGTAGATTTCAGAGCCTTGAACAAGATTACGGTAAAGAATCATTACCCTCTTCCTCGAATTTATGATTTTCTTGATCAATTGAAAGATTTTGTGTATTTCACTAAGTTGGACTTGACAAGTGGTTACCATCAGATTAGAATTGCTGAAGGAGACAAATGGAAGGCAACTTTCAAAACAAAGAAAGGTTTGTTTGAATGGTTAGTTATGTCATTTGGGCTTTGGAATGCTCCTGCAGCATTCATGTGAGTTATGAATGATGTCTTAAGGCTTTTTCTTGATATTTTGTAATTGTCTACTTAGATGACATATTGATATTCAAAAAATCTCGTGAAGAACATGTCATGCATGTGAAACAAGGCTTAGATGTCCGTAAGAAAGAAAAGAAAAATTAAGTCGTCTAAATGTGAGTTTAGTAAGAACTAATTAGTTTATTTGGGACATATTGTTGGAGGGGGTGAATTGAAGATAGATCCCTCAAAGGCAAAAGTCATTGTAGATTGGCCCAAACCCAATAATGTAACTGAGGTTAGAAGATTTTTGGGAGCAACCCAATATTGGAAAATTTTTATTTCTAACTGTTCTTCAAATATTGCTCCATTACATGCCTTGACAAGCATAAAGTAGGGTTTTCAATGGGGAGGCAAGCAGCAAAAAGTTTTTGATGCATTGAAGGAGAGAATCGGTACAGCTCTAGTTCTTGCGCTTTCTGATTTAAGACATCCATTTGAGATAAAAATAGATGCAAGTGACTATGCCATCAGATCGGTCTTGATGCAACATGGTAAACCCATATGTTACCATTCTGAAACTTTTAATGGTGCAGTAGTTAACTATCCTACATATGAAAAGGAACTGTATGCATTGGTGAAAAGTGTGAAAAAGTGGAAACACTATTTGATGGGAAAGGAAACTATCATTCACATTGATCATCAACCATTGTAGTACTTGCAATCACAAACTAAGCTACAACAAGTGAGGCACTTCAGATGGATGGTGTTCTTCCAGCAATTCCACTTGGTGATAAGGTATAAGCAAGGTATCTATAACAAGTTTGATGAAATGCTTTCTAGACCAATTGTTAGTGTTTTAGTTATTCTTAAACATAATTCTATCATGCATGAGAGCTATGTTGAACAATATACTTTAGATGATGACTTTAAAGATGTATATGCAACTTTTTTTCAAGGCAACCAAGTAGAGGAATTCGATTACCATGTGCATGATAAACTTTTGTATCATCTTGGCAAGTTATGCATTCCATAGGGTGAAAGAGTTAACGTCATAAGGGAAGCACATACTTATCTTATTGTTGGCCATTTCAGTGTAGGAAATATGGTAGAAAAACTACAAAGGTATTGTTATTGGCCTAGAATGAATGAAAGTGTATCACAATATGTAAGAGGGTGTTCTCTATGTGCTATAAGTAAGCCTAGCAATAGAAAGTTAGGATTGTATACTCCACTTCCAATTCCTTCCTGTCCTTTTGAAGGTGTTTCTATGGACTTTGTAGGAGGACCGCCTACGTCTAAAAAAAATAATGATTATCTTTATGTTGTGGTGGATTGCTTCAGCAAGATGTGTATTTTGATGTATTGTAAGAAGAAAGTCACAGCTGAATAGACTGCACAGATGTTCTTTCAACATGTATGGGTACATTTTGGGTTTCCCAAATCCATTATTTCTGATTGAGATTATTGATTTGTCGGGAACTTTTGGTGAATATTATGGGGACTCATGGACACCAAATTGAAAAAGAGCACATCATTCCATCCATAAACCGATGGTCAGACAGAAGTGGTGAATAGAACGGCAGTACATCTTCTTCGTGGTCATTGCAGCAAACATCCTAAGCTTTGGGATGAACACTTACACTACATTCAACATACTTATAATCAGGCAAAGCATTCATCGACTCAAACATCTCCATTTGAGGCATTATTTGGTTACTTACCAAAATCACCTTTAGATTTTATCTTTGGGAAGGATTTTGCTATTGATGGTCATAGTGACATTGATAAGGCTGTGTGGTTCATTGAGCAAGGTCAATTGGTGCATCAAATGGTTCAAGAATAGTTGGAAAAGTGCCAAGCCAAGTATAAGGCAAGGAATGATAAGCATTGTATTGACCACATTTTCCAAGTTGGAGATGAAGTTTGGCTTTATATTAGAAAATAGAGGCTTAAAGGGGAGGGTAAAAAGTTGAAACTAATAAGGTATGGTCCTTTTAAGATTCTAGAAAAGATTGGTAACAATGCCTTCCATTTGGATTTGCCTCCTTATATGGAAATGTGTGCATTTTTCAATGTTGAGAATTTGAGATTATATGAGCTTCCTTCGATTGATGATCAAGGAAAGCATGTTCAAATTCCTTCAATAGAATATTTCTCGCCAGAATTTCTTGAAGAATTGTAACATGATACCATCCTTGACAGAAGGACAAAAACTTCAAAACAAGGGAATATGGAGTACCTTCGTGTTGGTCTCAAAGGCACAAATCCAAGAAAAGCTAAATGGATTGAGGTAGGAAGGGTGAGGGAACCATACCCTCATCTATTTGTTAACTAAAAGTAGTCTTTTGGAGGTCCAAAAGCTTCCAATGGGGATGAGTGATCCAAGGGATCAATTTAGTGCTTAGATCTCGGCGACCCAAATCTAATTCAACTCATTTCACTCAAAACCAATATCGTGTTCTGATAAAATTTCTAAACAACTAAAATTTTAAAAATTGGGTCGCAGGTACGCCCAGTCAGTAGTCTGTGTGCTAACTAGGTAGGTGACTAGGTAGTTGATAGTGTAAAATTCGTCCAATGGTATGTTGACAAGTGTCACTTGTTGATTTCCTCATGAATGGCATGATTCTATTGGTTAGATGTTCATTTATGTGGACCAATGAAGGAGGGCCACGTGGGCCAATAGTTGCCTACCACGTGGCCTCCAGACAGTGCATCAAAAATTTGTTGATGGGTTGAAGCACCCTACAGGAGTTGAACTCGAGACCTCTACCAAGCAACACAAGGCCTTTACCAACATGCTACATGAGTTTATTAACAACTATATTTTCTCGGTTTGATATAAAGTTTAACAAAGGCGTGTTTTGAGGTAGGGTCGGGGCTAATTTCCAGCTCTGGTCACCACACCCTAAAGGATCCAGGGGTGAGATCGCGGGCCAGGGCTTAGCCCCAACCCTGTGGTCACTGCCCACAACACAAGAATCAAACCATAACTCAAACCGAAAACAGATTTTAGAAAAGGGGCCAACCCTTAGGGCTAGCCCTGGGTCATATGACCCACCATACAACCAGGGGTGTGGAGGAGAGAGGGGGTCAGCCTCAGGCCACATGGCCTGTTAAGTGACCACACCACCAACAAAAAGTGAGTGTGGGAGTTATGCCTTCAGTGCGGAATTTTAGGCACCAACCCATTTCTATGGGTGGCAAATGACAACGTGTTTTTCCATTGGGCGCTTGGCTGGTGGGGGTGAGTAGTTAGCCCTGACCCTTGGGCACGTGGCCTCCACGTGACCCTATTTTTTAGAAATGGGTGTTAGAGTACAATTTAACTATCCTACAATTTTCCTGTTGGGTGGGATTATAGATCAGATTTGCACACTGGTTTTGGGTTTGGGATGCTCAATCTAGGTTTGGGTTGGATTGGAGGACGGTTGGCTATGGAATTGGGGAAAAACTTGTAACAAGCATAACTTTTTCAATTTTTGGCCAAATGAGGTACAAAAAGAACCCAGGTGGGGTTTTTTGATAGTTCTGTATCCATTGGAGACATTTGTTTTGTGTTTTGGGCACTACAAATTCATGTAAACACATATTTTTTAGCATAATGAAAGAGGCCTTGCATTGAAAGTTGGACTAGGAGATGTAGCTCAGGAGAGGGGGAACTCCTTTATCATGCTTTTCTATTATATGTTTCTAAAATGGTTTATTGTATTTGTTTAGCTATTAATTGTGTTTAAAAATCACTTGTTAATGTGTTTAGTAACTTGATCCATTACCCAAAACACATAAAGTTTTACCTGCAATTTTTATATCACCTTTAGTTTTCAATTACATATCAAAGTCCCTCCATTAATGTTTACATGACAAATAAAAAATTACAACATTGATCTTTTGTTTGGTTGGTCTTCATTAGTACTTACACCTACTCTGGAATCTTGTAAACACCGCTCTTTCTTCACCACCATAACTTCCAGCTACCACTTGACCTCCATTTAAAATATAATTACCTCTGACCATCATTCTCATACTTGTATGATTGACAATATTAACATATTCATCTTGTTGAGGCTTCCACTAGAAAAGTTATCAAGTAAACTAATTAGTATATGGATATACCTCCATTTGTTGGATAATTAGCTTTCGATTATCCATTAGTTTCTCGGAAAGCAATCTAGATAGTGAATGTATTTAGAAGTCAAACATACAATTTTACCTCTTAAACATACAAACATAAGAATTGATGTTCCTGAAACCAGGGCTTCCAACTTATATGAAGAACCACCAACCATTTTTCACAGGCAAAAAAAAAAAACCTATAACCAAGGCTTCCATATTATAACAAACTGTAGTCATAATTAAAGCAATAAAATTTAATAAAATATTTTTTAATTACATTTTTATGAAAAAACATTATGTATAATTTATTTTTGTGAAACTGTATATATGATTTTCATGTCTATCCAGAATCATTTATAATTTAAAATTAGGATATTGAACAAAATTACTATTATCCTTTTAATTAGACAATTCAATTTTATTTTAATATAATTAGTAATTTAATATATAAATGTATATTATTTATAATTTTGTTTAAAATATATATATTATTATGATTTCTAATTTTATTTAAATATAATATAATATTGAATATTATTATTGATAATATTTTTATATATTCTATTTATTATTGTAAAGTTGAAAAATATTATATATAATTTTAATAAATATATTATATAAAATTTTAATCAATATTTTTTATTATACATATTATGTTTAATATTATTAAGTGTAAAAATAAATTTAATCAATTGAAAATTTATATTTATTAATATAAATTTTCAATTGATTAAATTTATTTTTACACTTAATAATATTAAACATAATATGTATATATAAAATTTAAATGAGTGATTCTATATAAATTGTGATCTTTTATAATATGATCAAATATATGCATAAAATAAATTTAGTATAAATGAGATCATAAAATTCACATATATCAAATGATATTAGCATATAATGCTAATAATAAGATTATATAAATAAAATTTAATTAATGTAATTAACTTCTTTTTACCTAATTAACCTTTGAAATTTTCATTTAAATAATATAAAAAAATAAGTATTATATGTTTTATCAATTACTATGGTATAATTTAACATTTAATTCAATAACTAAATATTTTAGATTTTATTAATCAATATTTCAATAATACAAAATATTAATATCATATATTTTATTAATTACCATTACATAATTCAACATTTAGTTTATCAATATTATATAGGTGAACATTTTTTAACTGGTTGAGAAAGACAACTTATATCTTCCATTTTTAAAAAGATTTTCATTTATCTTTCACATACTCATATTTTTAAGTTAGAGGAATATTTTTTAAATATCTTTTGATGGCATAAGGTTGTTACTCAATTTAGAAAGTTATGGTCCTTTTTGCCTACCCATTCAATCGGCATGATTGCATCCTTAGATTTGTGTATATCTTTTGTAATAAGTGGAATATTGGGAAAGTATGGCCTCTTAAAAGCGAATTATCGGCCAAGTACTTTCTTTTTCAATATAGTAATCACAACCAATCCAAAGGGCCCGGTGTTACAATTATAAAATGTTTTAATATGTATTTTTAATTTCAAATAATGAATTGTGACCTTACATCTTATTTAAATAATAATAAAATAATAATTTATTATCATTAAAATATTATATTAAAATGTTTGACCTATTTAAAAAGCCCCTGATATAATGTTTTGATATATACTTTTATTATATTATAACATAATAATTATAATATTTTATTTTATTTTATTGTACATAGATTATGAGTTTTAGTGGTAATGTATTATTACATTTAAGGATGAGAATAAATGAACCATCGGATGCTGATCGTTAGAAATCAAAGTTATCATTCCATGACTATGACAATCATGTAGGATTTATATTAATATTTGGCATCCTTCCTTAGTTGTACATATGATTTTCTCCCACTTTTTCATTTTAAAAATCCCACCTAACATATTTAGTTAAACTAATCATAGGGATGAAAAATTAATTAAATCTAATTCCTTCTCTGAAAAACACCATATGATTTTCAACCACTTTTTCATTTAAAAAAATCACACCTACCATATTTTGTTAAACTAATGATAAGGATGAAAAGTTAATTAAATCTAATTCCTTCTCTAAAACCCACATAACATGTTTTGAAATGAAAGTGCGTTGTGAAGCATCATTATATTAAAGTATTTTGACAATTCAAACATTTAAAAGTATAGAAAGAATGAATCCACATTTAAAGTGGAATGTGGGATAATAATATGATTGCTTAGAGTTTGTGTCTGGCAAATGATTAAATAGGCACAAAGGTAAGCTTAATTAATAATAAATGACAATATTATAATATTACTATTCAGATGATGTAGTACAAACTTTATAATATAGAGTCGTAATTATCTAGTGTTATAGTCCAAACTTGATCATGTATAGTTGTAATTATATATCGTGTCATAATTATTTATTGTGCTGTCTAGAGAGCACAAGAATGTGCATGTATATTTTATTTGTGAGTTGTCATATTTATTGGGATTTTTCTTTAGTTTTGGGTGTGTTTTTTTAAGTTTATTTGTCGCTATTTAAATTCCGATTCATTTTCACAATAATACTTTTATTATTATTATTGGATTCTAATTTGAAAAAACAAAAACAAAAATTATTAAAAATAAAGTGGGTTAAGATATGTATTGTGTTCCCGAGTTATAATTTTATAGTAGTATAAGTTTAACTTTTTATTCTCACTCATATTTTAGTTTGATAAATTAAAAGTTTTGTCATAAGGTGACTTAAGATATTATGTCTCTGTAATTTTATAGCGTTATAAGTTTACTTTTTCATTTTAATTAATTCAATCTTATTATTTTAAAGAGAATTTTTTAGATACTTTAGGGTTATTATTTTACAAAGAAAATTAATTCACACATTTTAAAAAGTATATTTTATTTATAAATATGATACATATACATAGTTGGATTGATATTAAACTGATTTTATATATGGACAATGAGATTAAGATATTCTCTCAACAAAATTCTAAACTAATTCTAAAATCATCATGGGAGTATTATCTTCTAAGTCTTTCCCTTAATGTTTACATGTCAAATATAAAAACAACACAAATTATAGTATTGATCTTTTGTCTCACTAGTGTTCATCAACACTCACATTCACTCTAAAATCTCATAAACACTACTATTTCTTCGCCACCACAACTTCGAGCTACCACTTGACCTCCATTTAAAACATAACTTCCTTTTGCCATCATTGATTGTACTTGTAGGACTGACACTTCTTGACTACCCAGAAAAATAACCTAGATACTGAATATATCTATGGACATGCTTCCATCCTAGTAGTATGCATTGAAATACATACTTCTCGTTATATAGGTAAGATGTCTAGGTACTAATATTATCCAACAATCAATCACACAAGTGGCCTTTTTGACATATACACACTTACATACACATAAACATAAACTGTAATTGGTGCCTTTCAAGCACCAAAGAACAACAACACACATCAACATATAACAGACTCAACATAACCAAGTCAATGATGTGTTCTCTCGGCACTGAACAATGGTGAGAACCATTAACTTAACTATATTTCTTTGTTCATTAATTGGTTATGTAGCTTTTACAAACTGAATGATAAACTACTCAACAAAGAAACCATAATAGGTGAATGTTTCATGGAAGACTTCAAAACCATCACAATGGACTTCTACATTAATTTGAGAAAAACTATCTAAGTAAATTTGTGAACCATCTACATATATTATGTTGAAAATAGCAACAAGAAATGCTAAAAATAGCATTGTTATAAATAGCATTTCAGGACATACTCCAACTCTGTTGGAAATAGCAAAAAATAGAAATGCTAAAAATAGCATTTCTATAAATAACATTTCAGAATAGATTCCAATTTTAATTAGTCCCTGAATTAAAATTGAGAATTAAAATTCGAATTTAGTCTTAATTAATTAATTCATCTTGAGTTAATTAGTTGGAGAAATTCAAACATGAAGTCTTTGTGAAGGCATGCAACAGTTATCCCTTTGATTGAGGAATTTATCCCTTAATTAAGGAGATAATGATGAGTTGTAATTAGTTAGCTCAGTTAACTAAGTTAATTCCAGTGAAATTAGTTCCAAATAGTTGGAGGAACTAATTGTGAGTTCAGTTAGTTAATGCATGCATGCATGCAACTAGTGTTCTCTAGATAACTGAATATTCTCTTATAAATAACTCATGCATGTCAATTCAGAGAAAGACCCAGTTGAGATTAAAGGAAGGGACAATGTACTATCAGTTGGAGGAAGTTTCCTACAAAGGAAACTCATCCATGCAGAAGGAATCATCTCCTTCAGGATTGCACAATTATTTCAGAGGTCAGTGTTGTGTGTGAGGTGAGAAACACACAGGTTGCGGCTGGAGGACCCAGGAGAAACTGTGCAAGGAAATAGGAGGCTTGGAGGATTGAAGAAAGGCATATGTGTTGTCTATTCTCTCTATGAGCAGTAGTGAGGGATTGTACTTAGAGCTGGATAGCTTGTGAGCTAAAGCTTTGTGTAATCCAGACATATTTCCACTTGTATAATAATACAGAGATCGAGGATTTTAACTGAGGCTTTCCCCAGAGTATTCTTTTGTGTTTCATGTGTGATTGAATCTTCTTCTATGTTATATGTTCTATTTGATCGTGCTCAAATTGATTAAGCTTTCAAAAAGTTTATTGTAGAAGTAGATCTTGTATTTTGCTTTAGTATATTGCATAATCTGTTGATCTACAGTGGGAATTTCTACATGGTATCATAGCGAAGGTGATCAAAGCAGAGAATAGTATACGAAGAAGAGAATTAGAAGTAAAAAAAATTGGGCTGCGAGTTTTCAGAGCAGATCTGAAATTTTTTGTGAAAAATTTTTAGAAACAAATAGCAGATCTGGATTCCTTGCATAAAAATACCCAAATTAAAAAAGGATCAGCTGAATCGGAGTTCGAATGAGGGAGATATCACTGATTTAAAATTAGCTCTTTTTCCAGAAAATTCCATGACGACGAGAAAGATGAAACATATTGGTGTGCTAGCCAAGAACCTATATGCACTTGAGGTACAAGATGCATGCAAAGCCTTGAGGAGCAAGGCAAAGGTTAGATACTTGGTGGTTGAGAGGGAGAGTAAATTACCTCTCAACATACAGCGCTAGAAGAAGTCTCAGACAATTGTGGAGGAGCCACAATTGGTGAAGCAGCTTCAGGAGGTTGTGGAGCAGCCATAACTAGAGAAGCCGAGAGGAGACTGAGTGGAGGCATCCACTCATCTAGAGACCTCCAATAGGGGGAAATTTCGAGCCAAGTGGGTAGAGGGAGCACATGCATCCATACCTCCAGGTAGGAGGTGGGGCGATGTGGAGTGATAGTCCCAAGAAGGCTGGAATAGGGGCAGGATCATTGAGGTACCCAACCTCTTTGATTAGACCTTGCTACGAGAGCCCTGATGAGGAGTAGCAAGAGTGGCTGAGTGGGTTGAGATAGATGCGGATGGAGTGGCACAGAGAGCTACAGTGCAAGAATCCCAAGACAATGCAGAGCTAGCAAGCAGCAACAATGCGAGAGGCACAAGAGTGTTGCACTAGTGCAGGATGGCACAAAGAGGTGTGCAACGGTGCAAGATGTAGGGAGTGTTGCAGCAACTCAGAGGTCAGAGAGGGAGCACTTGTCAGCGACAGATGGAGCTTCAGCATCAGAGGATGTTTCTAGCCCAACAGGGAGGTCAGTTGGGAGATTTTTTTGTTTCTAGAGTTGCTAGAGCAATAACACTTGGGAGAAGTGTTGCATGCAGAACATTCCAAAGGTTTAGGATCGGGTTCGAGTTGAATACCTTTCTTGTTGAGAGGGAGTGTTGAAAATAGCAACAAGAAATTCTAAAAATAGAAATGCTAAAAATAACATTGCTATAAATAGCATTTCAAGATATACTCCAACTCTGTTGGAAATAGCAAAAATAGAAATGCTAAAAATAGCATTGTTATAAATAACATTTCAGGATAGATTCCAATTTTAATTAGTCCTTGAATTAAAATTCGAATTTAGTCTCACTAGCTATTTGAAAAATAATTAATTAATTCATCTTGAGTTAATTAGTCGTAGAAATTAAAACATGAAGTCTTTGTGAAGACATGCAACAATTATCCCTTTGATTCAGGGAGTTATCCCTTAATTACAGAGATAAGGATGAGTTGCATTTGAGTTGTAATTAGTTAGCGTAGTTAACTGAGTTAAGTCTAGTTAAATTAGTTCCAAACATTTGGAGGAACTAATTGCGAGTTCAATTAGTTAATGCATGCATGCATGCAACTAGTGTTCTCCAGATAACTGAATATTCTCTCATAAATAACTCATGCATGTCAGTTCAGAGAAAGACTCAGTTGAGATTAAAGGAAGGGGCAATGTACTATCAGTTGGAGGAATTTTCCTATAAAGGAAACTCATCCATGCAGAAGGAATCATCTCCTCTAGGATTGTGCAGTTATTTCAAAGGTCAGTGTTGTGTGTGAGGTGAGAATCACACAGGTTGCAACTGGAGGACCCAGGAGAAAATGCGCAAGGAAATAGGAGGCTTGGAGGACTGAAGGAAGGCATATGTGTTGTCTATTCTCTCTATGAGCAGTAGTGAGGGATTGTACTTGTTATGTTCCTATACCAATAGGTGTTATATATCATGATTGACTTGGTTTAGCTCTGAAATATGTACATACCTTTTCTTGTTGCAAATGTTTTCCATATTTGTAAAAAATGTAAAGAGGGTATGCCCTAAAAGAAAAATCAAAGCGAAAAAAGAATAAACAAAAGGTCAAAAAATGAAAATGAACCCCAAGAAAAAGGAAAAATACCATGAAAGTGTGCAAGTCCAAATGCCACTGCTATTTCACCTTTTGTATAAAGATTTTTTGCAACATGTTACTTATGCCACAATCCATGGTAACCAAATAGTTTAATCTTGGTTATTCCATGTTTTTAATTTCATGTTTATAGATATAGAGAATAAAATCTGACCAAACTGTTTAATCTTGGCAGATAAGTAGATAGGTAGAGTGAATAATAGAATGCTCAACAGTTTAATATGAGCCCTTGGATGTAATAAGGTTAGAATTAGATAGATTTCCATTGTAAAATAAAAAGAAAAGCTTGATAAGGGTTTTCCAGTTTAAGTGCACCCTAATAAAAGAAGTAAAAATGGTAGGATGTGTAGGTGGGTAAGTAGATGATTGGTTGCAGAATTATGTATGATGAATGGTTAAGTTAAAAGCTCAAATCTTTTGCTTTCATCACTTTGACAAAGTATGGATGACAATGAAGACATTTACATCAGAGACAAAAGTCAAACTAATTAACCTCCTCACTCATTTTTCCCTAAATTTTACTAATTTCCCATAAATACTAAAAGCACCAACAACCTGAAAGTTAAAGGGGCTCAGAGCATTTCTCTGACTTCTGGAGGGACCGGACCCTCGGCCCAATAACTTGCAAGGCCTAAGTGCTAAAGCCCCTTCATCAAAATTCACCCCTTCCATAAATCACTCATCCCCTTCAAATGCTTTTCCTAAGTAAAATCACTATTTTACTTAGGAAAAATAAAGGTTCTTTATAAAAACCCCCCAAACACATTTTAGCCTAAGTTATAATGTTGGATGATGAATATATTTTTGGAGACATTTACTTAGCGCATTTTCTTTTTCCATAAATCATATTTACTCCTAATTCTTATTATTATTTAACTCCCAACATTTTTACCCTTTCCCGTATTAATAATAAAACCCCATAATAAATAAATATCCCACCCCATGGTTTGCAAAATAAACCATAATAAAAGTTAATTGAGTCAGATTAATTAATCGAACTGTGATTAGTTAAGAACCAAACCCCATCGTAATAAAGAGGGATTAATTAATCACCTGGATTAGTTAAAAGCCTCTCCGCCAATCATATCACCCCCGATGTAATTAAAGTCATTTTAATTATAATCGGGCCCCTCCACTAACTCCCTGCCACTTCCCGCTGCCGACTACCGTCCGATCAACCTCCCCAAATCCAACGGCTCTCGCCCATATCACATATACCTTTTGGCTAAACGTTAACCACGCGATACGAGTGGTTTTGACTTTTCGCCGGTGCTACGTGTCACTCGATCTATGGCATCGCGCGACCCTCTACCAAAACCACCAACCTCCCAAAGGCAGTGCGATGAAAACCATTACTGCTCCTGTTTACCGCCTCCACTTAACGGCAACGGGTCCCATCAATCAGTTGCCGCCAACTGTCATTTTCATTCACCTGCCAAAAATCATTGACTTTGTGCATAAAAACAAAAATGTTCATTGTTTTCCCTTTTTTCTTGAGAAAGCGACTTCTGCCTTCCATGCACGCACAGAGTACGTCTAGTCTAGCAACTGACTTCCAACCATCAACCACCATCAATTGCTGAACTCCAAACCACTGAAAACTATTGTGTGCACCCTGAAAAGCCCTCACTATAGCTATTTGTCTAGACAGTTGACTAAAAACAGGTATTTACCGCATTTCCCTCTCAAAAACCCTGTTTTTGTACTGAAATTCCACTAAATTGATTTAAACCCAAATTATTCAGTACAATTAAGCTTATTCCCCAGCTTCCCCAAGCACCTGTTTTTCCTGAAATTCCTTGAAAACCCCCAACTTTCTTCCTTGAAAACACAAGAACCAAGGATGGAAGCTCTTGTTGCCCTAAACATTGCTCCAATCACTACTCCCCACAGGGATTTGGACTCCCTCCCCTTGGCCGATAAAGATTTTCAAATCAAAGACCTTACTTTTGATGATATCCCCTTGAAATTCTACTGCAAGTACCGAGACAATTACCTGAACCACTCCAATAACATAAGTCTTTGGGAGTCAAATCTGCTAAAGTACCAATTCCCTTCCGTTCATATTTTCCCAGATATTGTCCACCAATGCCATGTAAATCACAACCCCAATTTAAGAGTTGTAATGTCCCCGAACCAAAGAATCCTTTTCACCATTACAACTGAGTCTATTAATGAGATGTTGCAATTACAGCTTGACCAGTACCTCACTCCCCTTCCCATTGCAGAATTACTTGAGAAATCTACCAAGATGTCTAGTTCTAAAATTAGCAAAGTTTTTCATACTTTCATTGATGAGAAGCACATGCCAAAAGACCCCCCTCCTTACATGTCATGCTTTTTCACTGATTTGGGCAGAGATATTGTTATCATGATTTCCTGCATTATGGGTTTCACCACTAGTGAGTATGTAGATGAATTGACCTTAGCCTTCATGATTATTTTTACCCTTGGTCAACCTCCTGTAGCTAAATTTGACTATGCCACATTCATTGCAGACAAGCTACATGACCAATTCATGAGATTAGAAAATGAGAGAGTCTTTAAATATTCCTCAGTCTTGTATCATCTTTTTCTTTACTACCAGTCTGATAAATTCCCTTTCTTTGTACAAAAACTTGACACCAAAGGGAATCCCATGTCTATTATCTTCTGGACTTCGATTTGTCACAATTCACCTTCTTCTCCCTATGCTTATACAAATTTTATTGATCAGTTTGTCCATCCTGTAACTACCATGTTGATAGGAAGTCCCCTTCCTAGAATCAGTGATGATATCAAAAGAATTCTTCAATTATCCAAGCAATACAAGGTTGGTGACTGGTACTTGTACCAGAACCATACCAAGATCAGGATTTATGGGTGTGAGTTGCCTCCCTTAAAACTACCTAAATACATCCCCATGAGATTATTTGCCCTGGAGTATTACAGGAAAATGATCAATTCTAATCAAATCCACTTTATGAAAGCTAAGAAGAAAGCTCAGCTAAGGATAAAGGATCACATAGGTCCATTTGTTTGCAACAACAGAGGAGTAGGGAAAGAGGCAGAAGAAATCCTTGAGAGAATGAGACTGAAAAAGAGTTTCATCTGGCCTTATGATCCTCATAGCTTCATCTATGACAGAAGGCAAAAGCATAAGTTGTCCCCCTACATTCATCATAGAATTCCAGAGATAGAACAATTTGCTAAATCAAAATGAATGGGTGGAGGGAACACTTATAGAACAAGATAGTGAATAGCTTGAGGTAGACAATGTCATGAAAGTTTTGGAAAAAAGACTTGATCTTGATTTCTTTGTACAAGTGCCTAAAGAAACTTCACAGAGGCCAACACAGGAGCAAAGTGCATAGACATCAGGACAACCAAAGACTTCAGAACAGAGAAAATATTCAGGATCACAGAGCATTTCTAAGGAATTGATCTAAACTGAAACAAACATGGGCAATCCTCTAATATTGCAGACTCCTCTCAATGAGGAACAAAATCCAAAAAGGAGCAGGAGTGAGGCTAGTCCCTCAAAAATGCCATTGGACCAGGTATATGTTAAAAGGAAAAGATTGAATCCTCTTTCCGAGCAGGAGTATGAAGAAACCAAAAGTGACACACTATAGACCACAGTAGTAGGAGTGACACCATCTGCTTCTCAAACTCAGATACTAAGCAAGCAACCAAGTGTGGAAGTGTCATCATTCAAAGACGTTTCAGAACAAAGCTAGGATTTGAAAGAAAAGTACAAAGAGATTAAGGCTAGGAATCAGCAGTTCAAAGCTTAAACCTATGCCAAATATTTGAAAATGGTTCCAACAAATCAGACAAGGTTGATGTCATCTTTTGACATCAAAGAGGGAAAAATGCAGATGAGCTTCTTGAAGCCAACAATACAACAACCAAAATCCATGGCTGATTACTTGAAGACCAATTTTGAAGTTCTTGCTAAAGACATCCACCCAATTGATCAAATTGAGCTCCACAAGCAAACGAGTGAGATGATCTACTCCACTTTAACCAGTAAAGCCATCATTGCACATCAGTTGCAAAATTCTTTGAGCAATACTACAACACAGTTACAGTTAGAAAAAGCATCTTCTCAGGCTAAGGACACTAGAATAAAGTCATTAGAAGATCTAGTAATTGAGTTGGGTCATAATCCCAAAGATATTAAGGCAGCTAAGAGTTTGATAAAGAAGACAAATGAAGATATTGCTACACTCAGAAAACAACTAAAGCTCCCTCCCCTCATACATCCACAAATTGAAGAAGTCATTGAGAAACAGAATGAGGAGGAACTTATGGACTTGATCCTTAAGTTAAATGAACAACTGAAAGAAATATAACAAGAGTTGGAAAAATCTTTGCATTCTAAAAAAGGTCAGTCGACCACCATGCCTCAGACTGCAGTACCCATGGTTTCCACAGCAGTGCCATTTACTGCTATTGCGGCATCTTTGGCACTCAATGTTCTCTTAACAACAGCTCTTCCAGTAACAACAACAACAGACACTTCTGAAACAACAACAACTTCAACACAGCAAACAGAGGACTTAATCATGTCCATGGATGAAATGAAAATCCAAGCAACTGAGATACAAAATTTAAAAGAAAAGGTTGCTAGCTTGGAGTACAATTATGATATATCACAGATGAACTACACTGAAGAGGATAGAAAGAATAAAAGGATGTTTGACAAAATGAAAACATTAGAGAAGGACTTAACATTTGAAAGGACCTTAAGAGATATTAGAGAGATTTTATGGACCAATATCATTAATTCCATTAATGATATTTGATCTTCTATTTAGATTATATTTGAACAAATTGATTTAATGAAACTAGCTATAGAGGTTATATAAAAGACCAGAGAAGAATTGGGGGAGAAACCTGAAGATGCAATCCAATTAAGCAATGTCTTGAATAGCCAAAGCAGGGAAGAACTGGAACTAAAGGATATAGAAGACCGGATTGGTACCATCCTTGAAATCAAGAGAGTTCTAACCAAAAAGAACTTGATGCTTAACCTGGAAAGAAGATGTCAAAGTATCCAAGAAGACATTGATGAGTATATGCTAAAATATAACATTCTGAGAGAGAAAGGACTTCCAAACTTATTGGTCATAAATGATAAGCTGATGAAACATGAAGACTACATTGACATATTGCACCAACAGGCCAAAAATCAAGCCAGCTCTTCAACAGTGAAAGCACTACCCACAGGAAAAGTGCTATATGATGGCTTAGAAAACCTTTTTTATATTGAGCATGAAGTGAAACACTTGTTCACAGCTCAACCCAATTTTGCAAAGCACACTGAGGCTGATGAAATATACAGAAAATTGATTAGGATGAAGATACCCAATGAAGAATGGTGGACCAATATGCTCGATATCCTATAATTTACTATGGTAAATGAGGTAAATAGAAAATACCTACTGAGGTAAAGTCTGGTAAACAGGTAAAGAGTATCAGGAACAGGTAAAGAGTATCAGTAGGGAAAAGTAAACAAGGATCCAACACACAATTACCAAAGCAACAGCAAGAGGCAAATTCGAGCTTCAACCTCTAGCTCTTCCATAAATAAAGGGACAACATCAATCAGTTTTACATCTGTCTCTATAATTTTGTAAAAGATATTTTGTATTCCCTAGAATAAATCTCACGTAGTTATGAGATATTTTGATGTAATTTTTGTATAAATACTTCTCCATTTGAAGTATTGAGGGTCGATTATATAACATCTCTGTAAGTCTATGCTGTAAAGTTAAGAACGCTGTTGTAATAAAATCTGGATTTTTGCTGGAAAAGGAATGAAAGTTGAGGACATTTCATCAGATTCTTGTGCAGTCTAATTTCAAATAAGTATTCTATCCTTGTGATTTTATGTGCTTTCTATATGTTTCAATGTTTCATGCATCTGAAATCTAAATGGTAAAATAGTCAAAGTATATCAGAATTAGCATTATTGCTCTCTGCTATCAACAATATACCATTTATATGTTTTCTTCTAAACTATTTCGGTAAAGGAATTCTTAACTGCTCCTCTATCCCTGTAGTTTTCTCTAATAAGTCCCTGGTATAGTATTCTAAATTTCCTTATGCTCGTTGACCTATCTTCCTTTACTTTTTCTAATCCTAACTTGATTGCCCTCTTGTTTTGAGCAGAAAATTCATCCATTCAAGCCCCAAAGTTTGTTTTTTACTCTATTATCTTGCCTGTTGAAATCCTACCTCAGCAATTTGACTTATTCCAGTGAACTATCCCTGTTTGACTCCATAGCCCAATGGCCTAAAAGCCTAGTTTGCCCATTTGTTTCAGAACTCCACCATTCTCAAACAAAACAACCTCCTTGAACATTTATAACTAGCCTAAAATCTTTTCAAACAAAGCTAAATCATAAAGAGAGAGCCCTCTCTGAGTACAGATTGGCTAGATTCTGTACTTAAAAGATTGGTTTGTGGTTACCTCGGATCCTTTCCTTCTTCCAATAACTTCAAAGGAAAATATGAGTGATAACATAGTGGCAACCATATTGGGGAAACCAAATCCTCAGTTAAATAAACCTTTGAGAAACATCAAGTTTGAATTTAAAGAAACCTAAAGGATTATTTTGAAGTTATTTTTGAAATTCATTTTGAAAATCCATAAAAGAATAACTTTGAAAAACTTGAAATCTGGCTTTAGGAAGAACTCATTACACCAGGGCTAACCTTGATCCAAATCCTCCCCCTGTGTTTGAGAATCCCAACCTGATTCCAAGAATCATTAGAAGGCAAGAAAGTTCATTAAGTCTTAGGCCTTTGTTCAAATCACATTCATGTCCTGCTAAGTGGCGTTTGCTAGAAGATCTTCCTTTTGACAAACATTTTGAACTCTCTCTCTTTAGAACCACATCTGACAATGAATTATTGGACCTAGTCCAAGATCCAGAATTCCTCAGAGAACTTGAAATCCAACGAGCCAATTTTTCAATTGATCGATATTTGCAGGATACCACTCAGTCATCTCTTACCAATGACATAACACCTGAACTTTCTGAAACTACTTCTCTTTCTGCTAGTTCATCATTATTCCCTCACTCTTCTGAAATCCATTCCACTCCTCCCTTCATCCCTTCACTTCCTCCCCCGCCATTCATCACACAACCTTCCACCACTACCTCTAGTTCTTCCTCCACAACCCAAACACCTCCTGTTACCCCAACTCTCGTTCATACTACTACCCAACCAAGAATCATGGCCAATAGATATGCTCCCCTTGTGTTTCTTGCTTCCCCAGGTGCTATGCCACAGGATTATCAGAGTAAAATTACTACTTTTGATGGCACTGGGACCTACACAGCTCAACAACATACTAGGAAAATGACATACTACTTTGAACTTCATGAGATTGACATAGTAGATGTCCAAATGAGGATTTTCATCCAAAGTCTAGCTGGAGAAGTTAGAACCTGGTTTAGATATTTAGCTCCTCAAAGCATAGACAGTTTAAGATTCCTTTACCAACAGTTCTTGAATAGGTGCGAGAAAAAGAAAGATCCCCTTCAGATTTTATCTGAATATGAGAACCTTAAAAGGGGGCCTCATGAAACCATTCATGACTATTGCACTAGGTTCAATAGTGTTTATAGTGCCATTCCAGTTGACCTTAGACCCCCACTTGGTTTAGCCCTGATCAAATTTCCTGATGCATTTGATTCAGATATGGCTTTCTAGTTAAGAGAAAGGAACCCCCCCCCTATTTGGAAGAAATGGAAAGCGTAGCTGTAAGTGTTGAGGCCAACCTACTTTCCAAAAGAGCCAAAGCTAGGAACGAGAGAAGAATACCTACAAAAGATGAAAGTTAACCCTTTGAACAATAGCTTGATGTTATTATTAAAGGAATGGAAAAATTGTTTGACAGAGTTGACATAATTGAAAGGAAATTTCCTTGGGATGACCAGTAGGCTAATTCAGGGAGAAATCCTAATTTTAGAAAAAATTAGAATCAAAACAATCGTAAGAATATTCCTGAACAAAATATCAGACTGCCTTTCCAGGAAAATTATGCCGAAGCCTCTCAATCAGAAGACCCTGATCAAGACACTCAGATAAATTTAATGGGTCTAGATGATGAGGAAGATGTCTTCTTAACTTAGGATGACCAAGAGTCCCACATACTGAAACAATTCAAAACCCAAACAGGAGAGTCATTTGATTTCAAACAGGGATATGACTGCTATTTTTGAGGTATATAAGTAGTATAATTTAAGAAGTAGAAAAAGTATTGATGCCCCAGAAACAAACCAGAAAATAGCTCCTAATCAACCTAAAAAGAGAAAAATAGTTCCAGTAACAAAAACACTTCAGATCCTTTCAAGGAAAAATCAAAATCCCTCTAGCCCCACCATAGAAGATGTGTTTGATAACCAGCCCAGCAATGAACAACCTTCCACTTCACTTCCCTCCAAGGAAACAGTGGAAGAGCCCCACAAGATCGCATCATAAAAATCAACAAAGGATGTTCCAAATCCTAGAATAGAAAAAAAAACGTAGAAAACATTTCTGCCAGAAACCCAAAGGTTCAAACTGACAAAACAACCCTGCCCTTTAATCTAGGAGCAGAGGTAGCCAAGCTTAAAATTTCAGTTCCTTTGACAGAACTGGTGAAACATGATGTTTACAGGTCTCAAATAAGCAAATCATTAAATATCATTGAAAATGAAGATTCTGTAAATCTCTTTGATGACCAGCCTGAGTTGATTTTTGGCCCTGAAGTAAATGGGAAACCATTGGAAGGAGGGATACCACCTTTCTATGTTAGTCTCAATATCCATGCTAAGATTTTGCATAATGCCATGTTTGACTCTGGTGCTTTGCACAACCTCATGCCCAAGTATGTTATGGAGAAACTCAACCTAGACATCACTAGACCCTATAAGGATTTATTTTCCTTTGATTCTAGTCAAGTGAGATGTTTAGGACTTATAAATGATTTATGTGTGTCTTTGGTTCAGTACCCTACCAAAACAATACTCATGGACATAGTGGTAGCAGACATTCCACCCGAGTATGGCATGCTGTTGTCCAGATCCTAGGGTGCTAAACTTCAGGGGTCTCTCAAATTAGATATGTCATATGCTACCATATCTTTTTTTGGGCAACCAAAGATGCTATATAGAGAAACCTATAATGAAGTATGTAATAAGTATTTAAGAGAAGCCTCAAAACTTTCCCATCTACTCAGTGCATTTTGATATGGATTCCTTTATTCTCTATAATGCAGAAACTAATCCAGAAGATATTCCAAACGGTATAGCAGCAGAACCAAAAGAAATTGAAAAATCTAAAGACATAGCAGCAAAACCAAAAGAAATTATAAAAGAGAGGTCAACTGTTCAAATTCAAGAGATATCAGATGATAAAGAAAAACTAGATGACAAAGAAAATCCAAATACCTTAGTTAAGAAAGACTACACTACCCCAGATACAAATTATGAACATGAAATTTTATGGCATTTAGAATTTGATGGTTCAGTAAACAAATTAGGTGCAGGGGCAGGTGTATGGGTCTATAATTTAGAAAATGATCATGCAGAAGGACATGCCTATAGGTTAAATTTTAAGTGCACAAACAATATGGCAGAATATGAAGCACTCCTGCTAGGCGTCAATCTAGTCAAAGGATTAGAAGCTATAAGGGTATCAATTATGGGAGATTCTGAATTGATAGTTAAACGGATAAAAGGATTTTACATAACTAGATTACGATGTTACAGAGGAAAAATCATAGAAATCCTTAATACTTTCTTAGAAACCCAGCTTGCAACTATTCCTAGAAAACATAACATGCAAGCTCATAGCCTCGCTATGTTTGCTAGCACCTGTAAATTGTCTTTTCAGCCCAATCACCAGTATACAGCTGAGATTAGGCATAGGCCAACTATACCTGATAATCTTAATAATTGGCAAGTTTTTGAAAATGATAAGCAGATTAATCACTTTCTGACATTAGATGAAGAATTTACTAACATTAATATAGATGTAGACATAGTTTCAGATTGTGATCACAGTGATGAGTTAGACATTAACAAATTAGAAGAAAACTCAATAAACATGATTCACCCTACTAAATTCATGAAAACATATATTCAGGGCTTAAAGAAAACAGATATTGATGAAATAATTGATGATGAAATTGAAGTCATAAATCTCAAAGATAACCAGTTACCCAAGGGATTGACTCCAATGATATTCCTAAAAAGCCTAAGATGGAGCCTTTGAAAGTGGACATTGAAGAATACAACATAGGAACTCTAGAGAATCCTAAGCTGATAAAATTGTCTAAATCATTACCCCTTAAGGAAAAGATGAAATGTATTGAACTGATGAAAGAATTCCGGGATGTTTTTTCCTAGAGTTACGAAGACTTAAAAATCCTATGATACCATTATTATACAACACACTATCCCTTTGAAAGAAGATCAGAAACCTTTTAGGCAAAAGCTAAGAAGAATTAATCTTGTTTTATTACCTTCCACTAAAAAAGATATCAAACAAATGTATGAAGCAGGAATCATTGCTCCCATTAAGTTTTCAGATTAGGTGTCTAATCTTGTCTCGACAAGAAAGAAAATAGGAGAAATTAGACCGTGTTTTGACCTTAGAAATTTGAACAAAGTATCACTCAAAGACAACTATCCCTCACCTAAAATGGATCACATACTGCAAAGGGTAGTAGGTTCTACAAGGATTTCACTTTTAGATGGATTCTCAGGTTACAACCAAATTTTAGTCCATCCTGATGATCAAGCAAAAACTGCATTCACAACACCATGGGGTAGCTTCATGTATGTCAAAATGCCCTTTGGATTTAAAAATGCAGGGGCCACATTTAAAAAGGCAATGGATATTGCCTTTGCAAAGGAAATCCATGATTTCCTGGTTATATACCTTGATGATATAATAGTCTTTTCAAAGTTAGATCAACAACACCTGGATCATCTCAGACAAGTTTTTCTTAAATGCAGAAAATTTGGCATTTCTTTGAACCCAAAGAAATCTTTATTTGGTTTGGAAGAAGGAAAAATATTAGGCCACATTATCTCTAAAGATGGAATCTGGATTGACCCAACCAGGATTGAAGCTATCTTGCAAATACCTCACCCAAGAAACATTAAATAACTTCAGGCATTTTTAGGAAAAATAATTTTTTTAAGAAGGTTCATCTCTAACTTGGCTGAACTAATTAGATTATTGAATAACATGTTGAAAAAAGATTCGACTATTAAGTGGACAGTAGAGGCTAAACAATCATTCGAAGAAATAAAATTAGCCTTAACTCAAAAACCAGTCCTCACAAGCCCAAAATTTGATAGAGACTTCATTATCTTTTCCTTTGCATCAGAACACACCATAGTTGCCATTTTACTACAAAGGGATGATCAAGGATGTGAAAAACCAATAGCCTTTTTTAGTAAAGCTCTTAGAGATGCCTCATTAAGGTATAAAATAATGGAGAAACAAGCTTTTTCTTTGGTAAAAGCTATTAAGGATTTCAGAGTGTATATATTGTATTCTCATGTAATAGCTTATGTTCCCAATGCTGTGGTCAAAGACATCTTGACACAGGATGGAGTTGATGGCAAAAGGGGGAAATGTATAGCTACTATTTTAGAATATGATATAGAGATAAAACCTACTAAGTTAATTAAAGGTCAGGGGTTGGCCAAACTCATGGCAGAAACATTTCCAAGCCCTAGACATAAATCTGATTGTAGAACTGGATAACGAACAGGAGATGGTGACTCCACAGATCAACCATCCTTTTCTAGATTCCCCATGGTATGCTGATATAATATATGTTCTACAAAACCTGCAGGCTCCTCCAGGGTTATCCATAACTAAAAGTAGGTTTTTGAAAATGAAAGCTTTGAAATTTTGCATTATGGATAATACTTTATTCTGGAAAAATCATGAAGGAATTTTGTTGAACTGTTTATTAAAAGAAGAATATGACAAAGTACTCCAAGAATTTCATGTAGGGGATTGTGGTGGACATCTCTACTGGAAGTCAACTGCTGACAAAATTCTAAGAGCTGGATTTTACTGGTCAACCTTGTTTTCAGATGTGAAAAAGTTTGTAACTTCCTACCACAAGTGCCAGATCTTTGAAGGCAAAAGAAAACTTTTACCCTTGCCTTTGAAACCTATTTCCACAAAAAAACCTTTTCAACAATGGGGTCTTGACTTCATTGGAGAAATCCATCCTCCCTCTTCTACTCAGCATAAATGGATACTCACTGCAACTGATTACTTTACCAAATGGATAGAAGCTATTCCCTCTAAACAGGCCACTGATACTATAATAATAGGTTTTCTAGAGTCTAATATTCTGTCTAGGTTCGGTTGTCTTAACAAAATTACCACAGATAATGCTGCAACCTTCAAGTTAAAGAAAATGATTGATTTCTATCACAAGTATCATATAGCACTTGGTCATTCCACAACTTACTATCCTCAAGGGAATGGACTTGCAGAATCCTCCAATAAAAGTCTAATGAATATTATCAAAAAACTATTGGAAGACAATAAGAAAACTTGGAACAAGAAATTAACCAATGCTTCATGGGATGATAGGCTTATAACTAAGAAATCCATTGGAACCAGTCCCCATGAGCTAGTGTATGGAATGGAGGTAGTTTTCCCCTCATATTTAGGAGTTCTAGTCATGAAATTACTTCAGAAAGCCCAAGTGGAACCAAATGATATACAGAGGAGAATTAACCAGACTATCCATTTATAGCAAACCAGGGAGGAAGTATACAACAGAGCCCAAGTACTGCAAGAAAAACTTTAGAGGATTTTTTACAAAAGGACTAAATCAAAAGAATTCTATCTGGGAGACAAATTTTTGAAGTGGGATTCCAGAAGAGAGGACAAAGGGAAACGTGGTGAGTTTGACTTCCTGTGGAAAGGAACATACATAATATATGCCTTCATAGGAAATAATGCATATTTTCTTAAAGAATTGAATGGCGCAGAGATTGAAGGAGGACCAGTCAATGGTCGAATGTTAAAGCACTACATTGACCCAATTTACTAATTTTACAAGTTCAGTTGTACATACTATATCCTTCAAAATGTTCAGTGTTGATTGGATGGTAAAATTTTGAATTTGAAGCCCAAAGAGAAGGCCCTAAGCTCCAGAAATTTTACTATCATACATGCCAATAAAGCAGCAGGGAAAAGGAAATTGCAAAATAAAATCACAGTCTTTCAGAAGGCCATTGATCTACTGCTCTTGATTTTCCACTGGGGAAAGCCATCCCCAAGTGGAGCCACTATTATGTTCCTATACCAATAGGTGTCATATCATGATTGACTTGGTTTAGCTTTGAAATATGTACATACCTTTGCTTGTTGCAAATGTTTTTCATATTTGTAAAAAATAAAAAATAAAAAAATGTAAACAGGGTATGCTCTAAAAGAAAAATCAAAGGGAAAAAAGAATAAACAAAAGGTCAAAAAATGAAAATGAATTCCAAGCAAAAGGAAAAAGACCGTGAAAGTGTGCAAGTCCAAATGTCACTGCTATTTCACTTTTTGTATAAAGATTGTGTGCAAATTGTTACTTATGCCACAATCCATGGTAACCAAATAGTTTAATCTTGGTTATTCTATGTTTTGAATTTCATCTTTATAGATATAGAGAATAAAATCTGACCAAACTATTTAATCTTGGTAGATAAGTAGATAGGTAAAGTGTAGAAAAGGATGCTCAACAGTTTAATCTGAGCCCTTGGATGTAATAAGGTTAGACTTAGATAGATTTCGATTGTAAAAGAAAAAGAAAATATTGATAAGGGTTTTCCAGTTTAAGTGCACCCTAATAAAAGAAGTAAAAATGGTAGGATGTGTAGGTGGGTAAGTAGATGATTGGTTGTAGAATTATGTATGATAAATGGTTAAGTTAAAAGCTCAAATCTTTTTCTTTCATCACTTTGACAAAGTATGGATGACAATGAAGACATTTACATCAGAGACAAAAGTCAAACTAATTAACCTCCTCACTCATTTTTCCCTAAATTTTACTAATTTCCCATAACTACTAAAAGCACCAACAACTTGAAAGTTAAAGGGGGTCAAAGCATTTCTCTGACTTCTGGAGGGACCGGACCCTAGGCCCAATAACTTGCAAGGCCTAAGTGCTAAAGCCCCTTCATCAAAATTCACCCCTTCCATAAATCACTCATCTCCTTCAAATGCTTTTCCTAAGTAAAAACACTATTTTACTTAGGAAAAATAAAGGTTCTTTATAAAAACCCCCCAAACACATTTTAGCCTAAGTTATAATGTTGGATGATGAATATATTTTCGGAGAAATTTACTTAGCGCATTTTCTTTTTCCATAAATCATATTTACTCCTAATTATTATTATTATTTAACTCCCAACATTTTTACCCTTTCCCATATTAATAATAAAACCCCATAATAAATAAATATCCCACCCCATGATTTGCAAAATAAACCATAATAAAAGTTAATTGAGTTGGATTAATTAATAGAACCACGATTAGTTATGAACCGAACCCCTGTCATAATAAAGAGTAGTTAATTAATCACCTGGATTAGTTAAAAGCCTCTCCGCCAATCATATCACTCCCAATGTAATTAAAGTCATTTTAATTATAATCGGGCCCCTCCATTAACTCCCCGCCACTTCCCGCTGCCAACTACCGTCTGATCAACCTCCCCACATCCAACAGCTCTCGCCCATATTACATAGAACTTTGGGCTGAACGTTAACCACGCAATATGAGCGGTTTTGAATTTTCACTGGTGTTACGTGTCACTCGATCTATGGCATCGCGCGACCCTCTGACAAAACCACCAACCTCCCAAAGGCAGTGTAATGAAAACCATTACCTTTCCCGTTTACCGCCTCCACTTCACGACAAAGTGTCCCATCAATCAGTTGCCACCAAATTTCATTTTCATTCACCCGCCAAAAATCATTGACTTTGAGCACAAAAACAAAAATGTTCATTATTTTCACTTTTTTCCCAGAAATCGACTTATGCCTTCCATGCATGCATAGAGTACATCCAGTCCAACAACTGACTTCCAACCATCAACTTCCATCAGTTCCCGAACTCCAGACCACTGCGGACTACTGTGCGCACCCTCAAAAGCCCTCACTGTAGCCATTTGTTCAGACAGTTGACTAAAAACAAGTATTTACCACATTTCCCTCTCAGAAACCCTATTTTTGTACTAAACTTCCACTAAATTGATTTAAACCCAAATTATTTAGTACAATTAAGCTATTTTCTTATTCCCCAGCTTCCCCAAGCACCTGTTTTTCCTGAAATTCCTTGAAAAACCCCAACTTTCTTCCTTTAAAACACAAGAACCAAGGATGGAAACTCCTTTTGCCCTAAACGTTGCTCCAATCATTGCTCCCCATAGGGATTTGGACTACTTCCCATTGGTCGATAAAGATTTTCAAATCAAAGACCTTACTTTTGATGATAGCCCCTTGAAATTCTACTGCAAGTACCGAGACAATTACCTGAACCACTCTGATAACATAGCTCTTTGGGAGACAAATCTACTAAAGTACCAATTCACTTTCGTTCATATTTTCCTAGATATTGTCCACCAATTCCATGCAAATTACAACCCCAATTTAAGAGTTGTAATGTCCCCAAACCAAAGAATCGTTTTCACCATTACGGCCGAGTCTATTAATGATTTGTTGTAATTACAACCTGACCAGAACCTCCCTCCCCTTTCCATTACAGAATTACTTGAGAAATCTACCAGGATGTCTAGTTCTGAAATTAGCAAAGTTTTTCATACTTTCATTGATGAGAAGCACATGCCAAAAGACACCCCTCCTTACATGTCATGCTTTTTCACTGATTTGGGCAGAGATATTGTTATCATGATTGCCTGCATTATGGGTTTCACCACTAGTGAGTATGTAGATGAATTGACCTTAGCCTTCATGACTATTTTTACTCATGATCAACCTCCTGCAGCTAAATTTGACTATGCCACATTCATTGCAGACAAGATACATGACCAATTCATGAGATTAGAAAATGAGAGAGTCTTTAAATATTCCTCTGTCTTGTGTCATATTTTTCTTTACTACCAATCTCATAAATTCCCTTTCTTTGTCCAAAAACTTGACACCAGAGGGAATCCTAGGTCTGTTGTCTTCTGGACTTCAATTTGTCACAATTCACCTTCTTCTCCCTATTCTTATATAGATTTTATTGATCAGTTTGTCCATCCTGTAACTACCATGTTGATAGGAAGCCCCCCTCCTAGAATCAGTGATGATATCAAAAGAATTCTTCAATTATCCAAGCAATACAAGGTTGGTGACTGGTAGTTGTACCAGAACCATACCATGATCAGGATTTATGGGTGTGAGCTGTCTCCCTTTAAACTACCTAAATACGTCCCCATGATATTATTTTCCCTGGAGTACTACAGGCAAATGATCAATTCTGATCAAATCCACTTTATGAAAGCTAAGAAGAAATCTCAGTTAAGGATAAAGGATCACTTAGGCCCATTTGTTTACAACAATAGAGGAGCAGGGAAAGAGGTAGAAGAAATCCTTGAGAGAATGAGACTGAAAAATAGTTTCATCTGGCCTTATGATCCTCATAGCTTCATCTGTGACAGAAGGCAAAAGCATAAGCTGTCCCCCTACATTCATCATAGAATTCCAGAGATAGAACAGTTTGCTAATCAAAATGAATGGGTGGAGGGAACACTTATAGAACAAGATAGTGAACAAGTTGAGGTAGACAATGTCATGAAAGATTTGGAAAAAAGACTTGATCTTGATTCCTTTGTACAGGTGCCTGAAGAATCTTCACAGAGGCCAACACAAGAGCAAATTGCACAGACATCAGGACAACCAGAGACTTCAGAACAAAGAAAAGATTCAGGATCACAAAGCATTTCTGAGGAATTGACCCAAATTGAAACAAACATTGGCAATCCTCCAGTATTGCAGACTCCTCTCAATGAGGAACGAAATAAGAAAAGGAGCAAGAGTGAGGCTAGTCCCTCAACAGTGCCACTGGACCAGGTATATGTTAAAAGTACAAGATTGAATCCTCTATCCGAGCAGGAGTATGAAGAAACCAGAAGTGACACACTATAGACCACAATAGCAGGAGAGACACCATCTGCTTCTCAAACTTAGAGACTAAGCATGCAACCAAGTGTGGAAGTGTTATCATTCAAAGCAGCTTCAGAACAAAGCCAGGATTTGAAAGAAAAGTACAAAGAGACTAAGGCTAGGAATGAGCAGCTCAAATCTCAAAACTATGCCAAATATTTGAAAATGGCTCCAACAAATCAGACAAGGTTGATGTCAGCTTTTGACATCAAAGAGGGAAGAATGCAGGTGAGCTTCTTGAAGACAACAGTACAACAGCCAAAATCCATGGTTGATTACTTGAAGACCAATTTTGAAGTTCTTGCTAAAGACATCCACCCAATTGATCAAATTGAGATCCACAAGAAAACATGTGAGATGATCTACTCCACTTTAACCAGTAAAGCCATCAATGCACATCAATTGCAAAATTCTTTGAGAAATACTACAGCACAATTACAGTTAGAAAAAGCCTCTTCTTAGGTTAAGGACACTAGAATAAAGTCATTAGAAGATCTAGTAATTGAGTTGGGTCATAATCCCAAAGATATTAAGGAAGCTGAGAGTTTGATAAAGAAGAAGAATGAAGATATTGCTACACTCAGAAAAAAACTCAAGCTCCCTCCCCTCATACATCCACAAACTGCAGAAGTCATTGAGAAACAAAATGAGGAGGAACTTATGGACTTGATCCTTAAGTTAAATGAACAGCTGAAAGAAACATCACAAGAGTTGGAAAAATATTTGCAGTCTAAACAAGGTGAGTCAACCACCATGGCTCAGACTGCAGTACCTATGGTTTCCACAACAGTGCCATCTATTATTGCAACAACTTTGGCACCTAATGTTCCCTTAACAACAACTTTTCCAGTAACAGCAACAGCAGACACTTCTGAAACAACAGAAACTTCAACACAGCAAACAGAGGACTTAATCAAGTCCATGGAAGAAATGAAAATCCAAGCAACTGAGATACATAAATTAAAAGAAAATGTTGCTAGCTTGGAGTACAATTATGATATATCATAGATGAACTACACTAAAGAGGAGAGAAAGAATAAAAGGATGACTGATAAAATAAAAACATTAGAGAAGGACTTAACATTTGAAAGGCCCTTAAGAGATATCAAAGAGATTTTATGGACCAATATCATTAATTCCATTAATGATATTTGATCTTCTATTCAGATTATCTTTGAACAAATTGATTTAGTGAAACTAGCTATAGAGGTTATACAAAAGACCATAGAAGAATTGGGGGAGAAACCTGAAGATGCAATCCAATTAATCAATTTCTTGAATAGCCAAAGCTGGGAAGAACTGTAACTAAAGGATGTAGAAGACCGGACTGGTACCATCCTAGAAATAATGAGAGTTCTGACCAAAAAGAACTTCATGCTTAACCTAGAAAGAAGATGTCAAAGTATCCAAGAAGACATCAATGAGTATATGATAAAATATAACATTCTGAGAGAGAAAGGACTTCCAAACTTATTGGTCATAAATGACGAGCTGATGAAACATGAAGACTACATTGACATACTGCACCAACAAGCCAGAAATCAAGTCAGCTCTTCAACAGTGAAAGCACTACCCACAGGAAAAGTGGTATATGATGGCTTAGAAAACCTTTTTTATATTGAGCATGAAGTGAAACACTTGTTCACAGCTCAACCCAAGTTTGCAAAGTACACTGAGGCTAATGAAATATATAGAAAATTGATCAGGATGAAGATTCCCAATGAAAAATGGTGGACCAATATGCTCAATATCCTATAATTTACTATGGTAAATGAGGTAAATATAAAATACCTACCGAGGTAAAGTCTGGTAAACAAGTAAAGAGTATCAAGAAAAGGTAAAGAGTATCAGTAGGGAAAAGTAAACAAGGATCCAACACATAATTACCAAAGCAACAACAAGAGGCAAATTCGAGCTTCAACCTCCAGCTCTTCCATAAATAAAGGGACAGCACCAATTAGTTTTACATTTGTCTCTATAATTTTGTAAAAGATATTTTGTATTCCCTAGAATAAATCTCATGTAGTTATGAGATATTTTGATGTAATTTTTGTATAAATACTTCTCCATTCGAAGTATTGAGGGTGGATTCTATAACATCTCTGTAAGTCTATGTTGTAAAGTTAAGAAAGTTGTTGTAATCAAATCTGGATTTTTGCTGGAAAAGGAATGAAAGTTGAGGACATTTCATCAAATTCTCATGCAGTCTAATTGCAAATAAGTATTCTATCCTTGTGATTTTATGTGTTTTCTATATGTTTCAATGTTTCATGCATCTGAAATCTAAATGGTAAAATAGTCAAAGTATATCAAAATTAGCATTATTGCTCTCTGCTATCAACAATATACCATTTATATGTTTTCTTCTAAACTATTTCGGTAAAGGAATTCTTAACTGCTCCTCTATCCCTATAGTTTTCTCTAATAAGTCCCTGGTATAGGATTCTTAATTGCCTTATGCTGGTTGACCTATCTTCCTTTCCTCTTTCTAATCCTAACTTGAGGATTCTTGATTGCCCTCTTGTTTTGAGCAGAAAATTCATCCATTCAAGCCCCAAAGTTTGTTTTTTACTCTGCTATCCTGCCTGTTGAAATCCTACCTCAACAATTTGACTTATTCCAGTGAACTATCCTTGTTTGACTCCATAGCCCAATGGCCTAAAAGCCTAGTTTGCCCATTTGTTTCAGAACTCCACCATTCTCAAACAAAACAACCTCCTTGAACATTTATAACTAGCCTAAAATCTTTTCAAACAAAGCTAAATCATAAAGAGAGAGCCCTCTCTGAGTACATATTGGATAGATTCTATACTTAAAAGATTGGTTTGTGGTTACCTCGTATCCTTTCCTTCTTCCAATAACTTCAAAGGAAAATCTGAGTGATAACAATACTAAGAGCTGGAGATCTTGTAAGATAAAGCTTTGTGTAATCCGAACATATTTCCACTTGTATGATAATACAGAGATCAGGGTTTTTAACTGAGGCTTTCCCCAGAGTATTCTTCTATGTTTCATGTGTGGTTGAATCTTCTTCTCTGTTATATGCGTTCTATTTGATCTTGCTCAAATTGATTAAGCTTCTACGAAGTTTGTTGTAGAAGTAGATCTTGTATTTTGCTTTAGTATATTGCATAATCTGTTGATCTACAGTGGGAATTTCTACATATTGCTCAACAAAAATGTTGAGGTGCATCATTCAAACACCTTACACTTCTCAGTAATTTGGTCCACCAGACCCTGCAATAGGTTCTTCAACATTGGGCATTTAAACTTGCATCTTAACTAACTCACTCCAATATCATCAAAAACATTTGCACAACACAAGGGACATGACAACATAGGCATCAGTAACACCCACAAAGGCTTCATGGCAGAAAAATAAATAAATAACATAAAAGTAAAACCAGAACTACTAAAACCATGTAACCACGAATCAAAATCTGGCGCTCGTTAGGATCCCACTAATTAATTCTCAGAGAGTCGAGGAGTGGTTGGAATCCACATCCACATTCATGAAACAAAGGTCGAGAAATAAATGGCATGGAATCCATCCATACTTTGAATGAATCAATTCTATTTCCTTTGTTACTAGGCTCACAAACATGAGACAAAGAGGCAACATACTCAACAACATAGTTTAAAGCCACAACAATATCCACAACATAGGTACATACCACCTTTGAATTGGCGTTTGACGTTTGAATTCACTACATAGAGAACATTTTAACATAAAACAAAGTAATGGCTGCATTACAACATTAATATCCTTGCAAGCGACTCCTCCACATGACACTCCACTCAGCTCTGCTCAAATATGCCAAAATATACACTGCTTATGTACACTCTCAATGATTTACAGTGATCCATGCGATACTCACAACATAGCTCTTACAATGTAGAGAATTCAATTTACTCTGACTGCTCCAACCCTCAAAATAGGGTTGATACTTAAACTACCAAGGGATTGCATGCTCGACGCTTCAGAACGCCTCACATAACTCATTCTAGCGATGAGTATTCTCCAAACGGTCGCCTCTCTTGTTCCACATAGCATTATTAAAACAAAATATGGACAAGAAAACACTCACAAACCTCTCTATTCTCCCAAAAACCTTGATCTCTTCCATGAGGGAGGTCGGGCCCATGCGGGCTTTGATACCAACAAAGAGAATTATTTTTCACACCTCAAAAACTATATTACATTCACAAATAGGATACATATATATAGTTGGATTGAGATCCAACCAATTCCAAGCATTGACAAGGAGGTTGATATATTCTCTCAACAAAATTCCAAACTAATTCTAAACTCATCATGGAAGCATTATCTTTCAATTATCTTAAGTTAAAATATGGGATGGGTTTTAGTGCATAATATAATGTTGTAAGTTTAACCTTTATTTCTAGGCATCTTTATAACTATCACTTTTAGAATGATATGGGATCCATTTTGGTTCATAATATGTACATGCAAGTAATTATATTTGGTGTTATAAGTTCAACACTTACCTCCAAGTATCCCTACACTTAGTTTAGGGTACCAAGTGAAGTTTGTGAGATTCAAACCTTGACCAAAGATGTGAAACTCCTTGCTCCTCATGACTGGTCCCAAGCATGGTAAGATCCTTGGTAGGCCTTGAGGAAAACATAACACTTAGGTTTGTACATGACATGTGTGGGATTCATGATCTCTAAGTTTCATAAGCTCAATCACTACTTTTAGGTGCCCACATGGCCACCTCATAGT
Source organism: Pinus tabuliformis (assembly GCA_031772625.1). Taxonomy (NCBI): domain Eukaryota; kingdom Viridiplantae; phylum Streptophyta; class Pinopsida; order Pinales; family Pinaceae; genus Pinus; species Pinus tabuliformis. The sequence goes on from CM062815.1 coordinate 872,732,980, forward strand.
ATTGAGAAATACTGAATGGAACATAGTTAACAACATTGACCCTAAAAAGAACATATAGGTGGACTTGGATCCTTGATATGTACACATGTATTATTATATTTGAGTGCCATAAGTTGAATCCCTCTAGTGAGGAATAAGGGCTTCACTTGTTGGCCAATCTCTTATCACATTCATTCATAAAGAGATTTTAAAATTGTGAAAAATCAAGTCAATATATTGTTTCAGATTAAGAGGAGAGAGACATTTTTAATTGAAGTGGATTTACATGTATTTTTATGGAGAGATGCATAGGGTAGAGGGGTTTTATATGTATTGGAGGTGTGTTATAACTATTGGGTGATTTCTTGTTAGGAAATAAATCAATGCATAATTAACAATCATGAAATTACCTTTCTAAAGCAAAATTCAATAGTGAGGTTGTAACTTGTCCACTTGATAAGATAACTTGAATCCTTCATATTAAAAATGGGATTAAGAACCAAAGCCACTACACCACTTACCTTTGTATGTATAAATCTCCCTGAGCACCTTTTTATCTATATTTTTGTATGCGGGATTTCATCTCGATTTTGTATGGTTTGCTTTGCTTTGTTGCAAGTTGATTTTATGCATTAATAAAATCACATAGCTTGATCCCATATTTTGATGTAGATGTGTTCACTTGTGTTAGTGCCTAGATTTACCTTAGGCTAAGGAATGTAGGATCCAGGGCCAACATCAAACCATGCTTAACCTAGTAGCTAGCCCTACCAAGTCGGGAGAAGGCTCTCTCTGGGTCAATCTCAGCAAATTATGACCAATGAGGGCTTGAGATGACTGATAGAAATACTGATCTTAGGCTAGGTATATGTATGAAAACGTTTTATTGAATAAAATGATGTTTTGGTTGGCTCAGATGGAAAGGTAGATTTTGGATGTGGGGAATGAGGCTCAATCTTGCAGAGATCTCAATGGGGCAAGGTAGGCAATTGTTTTTGGCACTTTAAATTGAATGAGATGGAAGGATTAGATAGGTGAGGAGTTGAATAGGGCAATAAAACTCATGGATCCTCTCCAAACAGCTGAAAACATCGAAGACTAAAGCAAACCTCAAGTAGAGCACTACAATTTCAATGGATTCTTCTTATACTCTTGTTTGATTTAGCTGAGAAGAAATAAGAGAGATAATGGCATGCAATCACATAAATAAATTCACAATTACAAAGGAAAGCACTGTACCAAAACAAAATTCCACAAGGATCCCAAAGAGTGCTGCAAATCTTGATCTCAATTCCTTAGCCAAAATGTTGATATGAATATACAATGAAGCTCAAGGCTTTCTCAAAAGTCCAACCATGCTAATGACTGAAAAACATAAGATATAGGCAAACAACAACTCATCCTAGCCTCTAGGGGTCGAGATCACGAGTTTAGGAGTTGTTCCAACTAATTCTAAACTAAGAACTACAAATTAGGCATTGGAACAGCTTGCCTCTAGAAACAAGGGAACTTATTCATTCAGTTTCAAACAACTTTTAAACTGATGAATCTACCTCTACAAGTGAACATTTGACATATTTACATCACGATCCATCAATGTACATTAAATTACATCACAAATTTGCCATTAAGAAAGTGAAAAAGTCAAACTGGCCAAAGCTAGGCGAAAAACAAAGTAATACTTGGTCAAACTGGCAATTTTTCCTCTATGCGCCGCGCCTGATTCTCTATGCATAACTCCTGTTTGGACCCACTTTTGGAGGCCTTCCTGATGTCCAAATTAAATCCAAGTGTGATTTTGGAAAGTTCTGCCTGTCTACTTTCCAACCCAAGTGGAATTTTTCAATTTGGCATCCATTTTCCCCTCCAAAAGTCAGTTCTCCCAACATTGCTTCCTGTGTGTCGAAATAGGGGCAGTAAGGTCATTTTTTGAGTGTTTTTGACCTTTTTGAGGGCTCAAAACCTGTCAAAATTTCTTGGCCGTGTCCATGCAATTTTGAACTGGAGGTCGAAGCCCAGTGCATCGCATCACCTACCCAATGCGTCGCACCTCTATTTTTTGGCCGATTTTCACCAATTCCTCTCACTTGCTCACCAACATGACTTTTCCTTGCTTCCACTTTGTCTTGGAGTGCAAATGAACTTTTCAAATTGAAGGAATGACTTATAAACAAGGAGCTTTTAAATTTTTGGCTCATAAAACCCATTTTTACAATGTTTTGAAAATGACTTGGTTTTTGACTCTATTTTGAGCTTTTTCACTTTATTAGAACTTGTGATGGACTGAATGACCTGTGCTTTGTTTTTTTTGCAGGTGGTTGGAGCTACTGGAGCTAGGGAAAGAGACTAGGGTTACAGGTGGAGTGATTTACATATGAATAAAATAAAATTACATAAATTTGTACCATAAAAGCAAAAATACTTTGTTTTTCCTCAAAACAGAGTTTTGAGGAAAGACACATCTCTGTGCACTTGATGATGAAATTTATTTAGACTGGAACCTCTTCATGGCCTGCTGGTTGTTATTGAACACTTTGAAACACTTTTTTTTTATGAAACCCTAGACCTAATAACAATGAAACCCTAAAAAAACTTCTGCAATCTTTAAGACAAAAGATGATTGTATATGCTTTATAATGAACAAACATGAGCCAGCAGGTAGATTGTTTGGTCAATTTAGTGTGTCCTAAAGTGCTACATTAGTTATCAATCCGGGAGTCGTAAACTGATGAAGTGTGGCGCACTATATGTGCAAGATAGCCTCTTTCTTATATTTTTGTCGTTTTTCAATTTTTATTTTGTTTTGGGGGTTTTTATCTTCATTTATCTCCTAATGTGAATGGAAAGCCTATTTCTGAGTCTTTAGAAGGCAAGCATGGATATGGATTTTAGACAATTATGTCCTCTATAATGGTTTCCATCACTTAACACTTTAGAAGATCTTAGAATATACTAGTGATGACATTAATACTTGAACAAGAATGAAAAATGTGCTGCTATTTAAAACAAGTAAATAATGAACTACTGATCATGAAACTATTATCTCTGCTGTTGTCTAAATATAGAAAATGATTTAAGCTATTGCACTCAAAGAAATAAAAAATTGCAAAGAAAGTAAAACTAAAATCAAATTACATCATTCATAATCTGATTTCTCGCCAGTTAGTCTAGCTATGGCTTTCGGAGATAATCGTCAATGACATGAGAAATCTGATATCTAATTGCAGAAAAGTAAAACTAAAATCAAATCACAACATTCATAATCTGATTCCTCGCCAGTTAGTCTAGCTATGTCTTTTGAAGGTAATCGTCAATGACATGAGCAATTTGATATCTAATTGCATAAAACTAAAACTAAAATCAATTCACAACATTAACAATCTGATTCCTCGCCAGTTAGTCTAGCTATGGCTTTCAGAGGTAATCGTAAATGACATGAGCGAGTTGATCTCTAAACTAACTAACAAAGCAAATGAACAAGACTGAAATCAACAAAACAGAACTGGAATTAAAAAAACTAAGAAAAGCAAAGTCAGCAGAGAATTAATCCCATGTCACTAGTCATTGCGAAAATTATATGCAGATGCCCGGGCTGCCTACTCTATCCTGAAACATACATACACTGATCAACGTCATACAAAGCTTGTAAAATCATGAACAGAAGTGAAATGTTAATACCATAACAATTGAAATATACACAGGTGAATATATGCAATGGAAATAAGGAAACAATGCACAAAACTTTACAGCAACAAGGAAAACGAAACCTCAGCGTATAGGGCCTTCTGCACAGCCTCGGTCAACAGGCTATTAATCCAAAATTATGTTCACGCAATCATGTAGAAACAGAGTCTTCTTATATATTTCAAAACACAGTTACAGTAATAAGACTAGTGTCACAGCACAGTGAACTTTGAACAGCCAAATTACATTCAAAAAAAGACTAATTCTATGCGTATGGAAACGTGTTATTTATAACAAAGGTTACATAATTGTTTTCCTATAAAACTACGTGAACAGAGACACGTAAAAGACAACATCCATGGATTTAGCATAATGGTTGCCAAGACTATTAAATCTATCAACTGTGGCTGTTGGATTCACATCGTGGGGCAGTATACAGGTGGCAACATGAACCCAGAGATTTAGGAATGGCCACGCATCCTTCAGAATCCTTCACGTGTTTGAAAACAGAGTCCGACTGCTGTAGGACTCTTACGTTGGACCACCGTTTGACCACCATTGACCACAGCTTCCCTTGATGAATTCGGCTGAACCAATACGAACTAATCCATGTATAGGTCATTTCTAACTTTCCCATGTGGCTTGTTTTGCATGGTGACACCTGCAACCTAGAGTTTAACAAAAACAGCCGCGGAAAGTTGAATTAGCTGCGGAAAGTGACTGGATTCTGCAGTTAATGAGCAAAATCTAGTTCAAACAGCAAACACAAAAACATAGTCAAAAAACCACTTAAATGCTCTTTTAGAATCAATATGCAATGATATCTGATAGCTTATGGAGTGCTGGTGAGGGGAAAAAGTCTGGGAAAATGTGTAGGAGAGGTGTAATTTCAAAGATCTACATACCCCCACTATGAAGGTGTTGCATGTCCCTATGCAACCAAAACTTTGATCACCCTCCTTTCAATTCGTGTGTTCTAAGACCTCTACCAATACATCCAACCTTCTTTTCTTCTTTCTTGGGACCACTACCATCCTCGGCTTCCTCATTAGACACCTGAATTTAAGGTTGATGAGAGCCCTGTTCAACCTTCTATTCTTTTTCTTTAATTTTCTATTTTTCTTCTGCCATAGCCCAAGATGCAACATGGTGTTGTCATGAATAATCTTATCTAACCTGCCCTGTTCCTTCAATGTTTCATTTTCTCTTTTGATGTGTCTATTTAAGACCTCCAGCTCAAAAACTTCCTGTTTTAGTGATTGGATTTGAGCTTCTTGAGCTGTATTAGGCTGGGCAGATGAAGTGCCTGGATCTGTGGCCGTTTTCTCCAAGGACTCTATATAATCATACATTTCTTGCTGGTTCGGGTTTATCGTAGTTGTGGTTTTTCTTGGTTTGACCCCAAAATCCTTTTGAGAAGGACTGATTTCAAAATCTAGCCAAGAAATAGGAGTATGGTAGGGACCACGGCCATGAGGAATTGCTAAAGGTTGTTCCGGTGTTTCCCCTCCTAAATCAATAAAGTGGGGCCCTTTAATTTGTATTTTTCTCAATTTCCCTTTAAGTCTGGAACTTCTTCTCAAATTTTGTGGGCTAGAACTCTGTTTTTCTTTGCCTTTGTTCTTTGCTACAGCTGACTGTTCCTGAAGGTAAACTAGTCTTTCATACAGTATTTGGTGGTCCTCTTCTGAGGAAGGTTCTAGGATTTGACAGATAGCCTCAATACTTCTTTTCCCTTTTGATTTTCTTGGCTTCATACCCTCAGTGCTTTACTTCCTACCTTCAGACAGTTTTTCTTCCCTACTAGTTTCTTTGACTATGTTAGTAGGGGTATCCTGAATTTTATCACTTGCTTTCTTTCTTCTACTTCTCCTTGATGTGCTGCTTTTAGGGGTTTCTTGTGGATCTTTAAAGAAATTTCTAACCAAAAACTGCTCCCACATGTCCTTCTTTTCTTTTAATTGTTTTTCTATCAAAATCTTCACAAGTCCGTGATAATATAAATGGGGTTCTATGTCTCCCAGATTCTTTTGGATTGCGGTGGACATTTTTTTTAGGCTATTTAACAAGAAGTAGGGCAAATTAATAGTTTGGTTTTCTAGAAAATTCATCAGCGACCGGGTGTGGTACATGTACATTGACCCAAATCGTCCCTCACATGTAATGAATTTCTAGATTATTAATAGTAAACTATCCCATTTTTCTTGTAAATCAGAGACAGGGATTCCTTGATTAAAGATGGTTACATCCATACCTGGATTTCGCAGGATAACCCTCCATGCTCTCTCGTCAAAGCTCTTATTTTTGAACCACCATTCTCCCTCCTGTGGGAGTTCAGTTGCAGCTGCTATGGATGCCTCTGTGATTGAGAATTTAAGGTCTCCAACCTCCGCTTCTATGCCGTCAAAGGACCTCGCAAAAGTCTTCGTAACTTCCTTGTTGTAGCCTCTGAATTTTTGAATAAATTGTAACCACTGGGCCTTCCTTAGCATTCTTTTCACTTGCGGATACCTTTCCATATATTTGGGCCCTTCCAGTTCTGCTCTCAACAGAGGACCCATTCTTTCCTCCTGTCTTACACACGTCTGCATGGGTATTGGATGAACAGAGGTGAGACGGTTGGGTTAGCAGGAAATGGACATGATTTATGGAGAAAAACTAGTGACTGTAAATGGAAAACAGTGAACAGGTAGCGGGAGTGAGTTTATGCAGTGGAGCAAAGGCTTATGTGAACAGGGTAGGAATGCAAACATGACTTCAATAGAATAGTAATGGAGTAAAATGAGCCCGACAAAGTTTTAAACTAGATGTCTATGAAGTAGACACAAACATGCTCAAGAAATGGCTGCGGAGTTTGTGCAGCGGAGAAGAGTCGTGATCAAATCAACCACGTCCCCATAATTACAGGTGGAGTGTCAAAGTATAGCCAAACACGAGTTAAATCCAGAGGCTTGATCATGAGGCCGTTTGAAAATAAATGCAAGGTTTGTGGAGGAATCATATAAAGGTCGTGGAACGGTTATGGAGCTATCAACGCCAATCATTGCATATAATGGAGCCATTGTTTCAAAACTATATAAAATGTGCTCTAAATGCTATTTGAAATAAACCTTACTCATACCTTGGAATTTTTTCCGCTTTTTGTCCATTAACCTTTGATCAGCTGCTCCTTGTTGATGCTTTTAAGTGCCTCATGTCTTTAAAATATGTGCTTGGTCATACCTGCATTTGAATTTCATGATATTTTAACTAACATATGGCTGTCAGTGTTGAAAAACAGAGTGATGGTTGTGGAAACTGCTTCTGGCTGCGAAAACTGGGTTCAGCTGCGAAAATTGACACAGTAATCATATGACTGAATGGAGATGGATAAATGATGACTGAATGAATGAAAATGGTCATGAAAAAAACTTTTATTGGCGGAATGAAATGAAATGAATGAAATGAAGTGGAGTGGGATGAAGTGGAATGAAATGAAGTGGAGTGTCACAAAACTGTGAAATGAGAGAGATTTTTTTTGGAAAATATAGGGTGTCAGGAGTTCTTGATTTTCTCCCTGTATTTTCTGTTAGGATATTCCGACACATAGGATATAGTTAAGTTCAACTTGGTCTAGTTTAGAGTTAGGTATAGAGTTAGGTAAAGTGTGTTTCTTTACCGTTGTACATATTGTAACTTACAATCCGACGGTCATGATATGTAGTGATCCGACGGTTCACTCTCACCTCGGTATTATCGACACTTGATCCGTGGCTTGACACCCGATTGGTCCATGAGTTCTATTTAAAGCGCATGGAGGGTCATTGTTCGGGTAATCCGTGCATGAGAGAAGCTTATGTAAATTTTCATTCTTTGATTAATAAATTGTCTGTACCCACGTTGGGACAGGCCGTGGACTGTTTCCCTCCTTGCACTCTGAGGGTTTTAACCACGTCAAAAATACTGGTGTATTGATTTGAGATCTGGTTGTGAGCGGTGTCCTTTTGGTATTCTTTCTGAGGAACTTACCCTGTAAATTCCTACATGGTATCAGAGCTATTTGAGGGCCGCGTCCGTTGGTGATCCAAATCTGAAGCCGGTAGAACTGCATGTGGCTGTCGTTTCCTAGATCTGTTGTTTCTGACTGCTTTCGGGCCGAGAGGACTGCTCTGTTGCGTTCGGAGCATCTGTTTCAGTGAGGAACCCCTTTCGTTTCACGCGAAAAGGTTTCCGGTAGCCCTAGCTGCGTCATTTTTCAGATCGGGAGGTATACAGTGTTTTTTTTTTGCAGTTTACTGTCATTTTCTCTCTGCTTATTTCGGTTTCGGTTTATTTAGCCTTTTTTTTTTCCCGGATCTATACCTTTCATTTCTGCGTATGCTCTTTGCCCTGCGACTCTGTGCGATCTGGGCAAATCAGAAACAGAAAGAAAGGATTTTTCTCATGCGTATGCTCTTTTCCCTGCACCTTAGTGTGATCTTGGAAAATCAGAAACATTGAGAAAAATATTTAGTTTTTCGGTTAAAAGCTAACTTTGAGATTTTTTTTTTTTTAAAAAAATTCTAGTTTTTTGGCTAAAGCTAACTTTGAGCCGCAAGGTTCGTTTTTCTTTGCATATTCGTGTTGGGTTTTGTGTTTTGTGTTTTGTAGGGGAAAAGAGCCTTCCCAAGGCAAGCACGCAAATCGAGCCCCCCCCCCCCCCCCCCTCTCTCTCTCTCTCTCTCTCTCTCTCTCTCTCAAATATTTTGTATAGATCAATTGGTTCAAAGACTTTTTAAGAGAGTAGAGGTCTTGGGTTCAAGTCTCCATTTTGTGGGGGCGGATTTTTTCATTCCCGCACATTCGCGCACTTTGCCGGCAACGTCAACAATTTTTTTCAAAAAGCCATAACTTCTTCATCCGGAAGCCTTTTTCAGAGCCGTTTTTTTTAAAACCGCCTATTTTTTCGAGATCTCTCCATTGGACCACTTACTTTCAGCATCTTCAGCTTCAGTTTTTTTTTAAAAATGGAAAGTCCATGCCAAGTCATTCTTGACAGCACTAACTACTTCCAATGGGTAGCCTACATGGGAGATTTACTTAGAAGTAAAGGTCTCTTCAGAATAGCCACAGACCAAGAGAAGAAACCCAAAGATGAAGACAAGGCCGAAAAATGGGAAAATAGACAAGATCAAGCACGTGGTTTGATAGGAATGTCTGTTTCTCCTGATCTTAGATTCCACATTGCAGAAATTGAAACTCCTCATGAAGCATTAGAAAAACTTGCTAAAGTTTTTGGGATTAAAAATGAAATTAGAGCCCATCAACTTGAGAATGAGTTGCTTACTTTGGATCCTAATAATTTTTCTTGCATTGAAGATTTCTTGTCCAAATTCAAGACCCTTAGATATCTCTTGGAAGGTGTTAAAGTTAAGAAAGAAGATGGTAACCTTATTTATTCCATCCTTACTAAGTTGGGACCAGCCTACTCTGTATTTGTTTCCACTTTCCATTCTACAAGGGAGGCTTTCATTTGTCAAGGCAAAGACTACAAACCCCCTTCCTTTGACTCCTTTTGTGATTCCTTAATAAGAGAACAAGAAAAACTCTTACACCTTGGTCTTCTTAATCTTGGAAACTCTTCCTCGAAAGCGTTAGCCGCCCAGCAGCAACCAAATTCAAAGAATCCTAAGAAGTCTTATCCTCAAAGGAATGGTCCTAAACCAACTCAGCCTCAAGATGAAAGATCATTTCAGCAAAATGACAAGACCAATAAAAACAAATGGAAGAGGACTGACAGACATTGTAACTTTTGTAATCGAGATGGCCACTTAGAATCTAAATGCTTTAAGAAGATGGAAGCCTTGGAAGCCGCAATGAAGAAACATAACATCCATCTGGAGCCTACTTCAACTTCAACTTCCGGAACGGCACTTTCTGCATGTCATCGTCAATCATCTCAGTCTGGTTATGCATTAAATGTATCTTCTTCTTCTTCTCATTCTCATGAGTGGCTCATTGATTCTGGAGCCTCTTGTCACATGGCCAAAAACCAAGCCATGTTTTCTTCTTTAAATGATTGTTACACCAAAAATATATATGTTGGTGATGATAGATCTCTTAATGTTGTAGGGACTGGAACTGTTCATCTAGACAATGGTCAGTTCAATGATGTATTATGTGTTCCAAACTTATCCTGCAACCTTCTATCTGTCTATCAGATAACTCATTCAGGTGAAGGTAAAATTGTTGAATTTTCACCTCATGATGTTGTAATCAAGGATCTAAAAGATCCTAAACAGATTCTAGCTACTGGTCTTGCTGATGATTCCAAAAGGTTGTATAAGTTTCACAACTTTGGGTCATCCCATCTTCCCTCAGTGTTTGTTGCTCATAATGATGAAGTGAGCAAACTTTGGCATGAGCGGTTTGGTCACTTAAACTATCGCTCCCTTCAGCATCTATGTAAAGAAAATATGGTGACAGGTCTTCCTATGGTATCTTGCAAAGATGGTGTTTGTTCCGGATGTGTACTCGGAAAACATCATCGGGACAGTTTTGACAAACGTGCCTCTTGGCACGCCTCAGCCCCTTTACAGCTTGTGCACAGTGATTTATGTGGTCCTCTTCCTGTTGCTTCATTCTCTGGCTGCAAGTACTTCTTAACTTTCATTGATGATTTCTCTAGACGCACTTGGGTATACTTCTTAAAACTCAAGAGCGAAGTATTTAGCACTTTTTTGGCCTTCAAAGCATTTGTTGAAAAACAATCTGGACATCAAATTCTTAAGCTAAGAACTGATAATGGTGGAGAATATGTTAAAAACGCATTCATCAACTTTTGCACCGAAAATGGAATTCAAATGCAACATACTGTTCCATACACTCCACAACAAAATGGTGTAGCTGAAAGGAAAAATCGCACCTTAAAGGAAATGGCTAATTGTATGCTGCAATCTAAAGGACTCAGTCTTAGTTTTTGGGCCGAAGCAATTAATTGTGCAAATTATATAATCAATCGCACTCCTACTAAGGTTCTAGAGAATATCACTCCAGAAGAAGCTTGGAGTTCCATTAAACCAGATGTAAGTCACTTTCGTGTGTTTGGAAGTGAAGCATGGGCCCATATTCCAGATGAAAAGCATAAAGCTTTAGAACCTAAGAGTGAGAAATGTACTTTTGTTGGATATTCTGAAGATGTAAAAGGTTATAGACTTATTCCATTTAAGTCCAAAAATGTTATCATTAGAAGAGATGTAAAATTTGATGAAAATAAATCGGCCTGCGAGCCTAGTCCGGCGGATGTGCCACCTCTTCCTATCTCTTCTATATTTGAAAACATTTCTTCTTCTGATGATGAAAGCGAGGATGATAATCCTCCCCCACCTTCTCAGGATCCTCAACTTCCAAGATGGGTCCGTGCTACTCGGGATGCAGCAGGTGATCTTGCCGGTGATCCTACAGATCAGCGACGTACCCGTTCTCAGTTTGAAAGAGCCTCTTCTTTACTGGCTCAAGCTCCAGTAAATCATGATCCTGACACTTTTGCAGAAGCTTCAGGCCATCCACATTGGGAAGCAGCTATGAATGAAGAATATCATTCATTGATGACAAATGATACATGGGATCTTGTTCCTCTACCAAAGGGACGCAAACTTGTTAGATGCAAATGGGTTTACAGAACCAAGTATGGACCAGATGGGAAAGTTGATAAACATAAGGCTCGTCTAGTTGCTAAGGGCTTTTCACAGGTTGAAGGCATTGACTACACTGAAACCTTCGCCCCTGTTGCCAAAATGAACTCTATCCGCCTTGTTCTTTCCCTTGCTGCCTCTTTAAAATGGGAAGTCCATCAGATGGATGTTAAATCTGCCTTCTTGCATGGGGACTTGCAGGAAGAAATCTATATGGAACAACCCATTGGCTTCATACAAACAGACTCCAGCCTTGTGTGTCGACTTAAGAAATCCCTTTATGGTCTCAAGCAAGCTCCTCGGGCTTGGTATGCCAAAATGGATAGCTTTCTTTTAGAATCTGGCTTTTCTAGGTGTCATTCTGACAATACTGTCTACACCAAGAAAGTGGGTGACTCTCTTATCATCCTTGTTCTTTATGTTGATGATCTTATCCTTACTGGTAGTGATCCCAACCTTATAAACCATGTGAAGTCTATCCTTAAAAAGAAATTTGAAATGACAGACTTAGGACACTTACACTATTTTCTCGGTCTTCAAGTCTTGCAATCCAAGGAAGGTATTTCCCTTTCCCAGTCCAAGTATGCTTGTGATATTCTTCGTCATTTTCACATGGAAGACTGTAAGCCAGCCCCTTCTCCCTTTCAGTCTGGAGTCAAACTTTCAGTCTCTTGTACTTCTCCTGAAGTTGATGCTACCTTATACCGTCAACTTGTAGGAAAACTCTTGTACTTAACCCATACTCGTCCTGATCTTTCCTTTGCTGTTGGCCTTGTTGCTCGTTTTATGCAAAACCCCCGTGAAAGTCATTGGAAAGCAGCCAAAAGAATACTTCGTTATGTTCGAGGTACAGTACAGTTTGGGATTCATTACAGTGCCAAAGCAGCTCCTCTGTTAGTTGGTTTCACTGATTCTGATTGGGCTGGTGACCCTGATGATCGGAAGTCTACTGCCGGTTATGTCTTCACTCTTGGTTCAGGACCTATTACATGGGCTTGTAAGAAACAGGCTGCCATTTCTCTTTCGTCAGCAGAAGCAGAGTATCGTGGTGCCGTGGAAGCTAGTAAGGAAGCCTTGTGGCTTCGTCAGATCCTATCAGAGTTTGGCTTTGAGCAGCAGCATCCAACCACACTTTGGTGTGATAATCAAAGTGCCATTCAGCTATGCAAAGATCCAGTTCAGCATCAGCGCAGCAAACACATGAACTACACATGCACTTCATCAGAAAGCTCATTCATGACCATGTTCTTGAAGTGCAATATTGTCCAACAGATGATCAGGTTGCAGACATCTTCACAAAGGCTCTCACAGAGGCGAAGTTCACTAAACTTCGATATATGCTTGGAGTTCAGGAAGTTGTCGCTAAGGGGGGATAGGCTCTAGTGCCTCCTTCCTTCTCCTATTGTGTCATATTTGTAAATCCTTCAATCCTATCCCAAGTTGTTCTTAAGGGGGGATGTTAGGATATTCCGACACATAGGATATAGTTAAGTTCAACTTGGTCTAGTTTAGAGTTAGGTATAGAGTTAGGTAAAGTGTGTTTCTTTACCGTTGTACATATTGTAACTTACAATCCGACGGTCACGATATGTAGTGATCCGACGGTTCACTCTCACCTCGGTATTATCGACACTTGATCCGTGGCTTGACACCCGATTGGTCCATGAGTTCTATTTAAAGCGCATGGAGGGTCATTGTTCGGGTAATCCGTGCATGAGAGAAGCTTATGTAAATTTTCATTCTTTGATTAATAAATTGTCTGTACCCACGTTGGGACAGGCCGTGGACTGTTTCCCTCCTTGCACTCTGAGGGTTTTAACCACGTCAAAAATACTGGTGTATTGATTTGAGATCTGGTTGTGAGCGGTGTCCTTTTGGTATTCTTTCTGAGGAACTTACCTTGTAAATTCCTACATTTTCTGTATAAGACTGCCAATCAGTGATTGGTTTTCAGGTTATACATATCAATTTTTTTTTTTAGAAACAGAAAGGAACAAAGGCTATGCTTGTGGAGAAGAAGGATTCTTCTTCACCAACCTTATTGCAGAACTATCTTGAAAGATTTTGACAAATTCCTCTTTTGATAGTGGCTTATGATAGATCTTTAATCTGTGGCCATTTACAATAAGAGGAGTTTGATTTTCATCAATGGTTTTGATTCTTACCGCTCCATTGCTAAAGATTTTGTCAATCTCATATGGTCCAAGCCAATGAGTCTGAAATTTTCCTTTAAAATCTTTAAACTTGGAATCAAATAGCAATGCCCAATCTCCTTCTTGAAACTTTTTCTCCTTGATGTATTTGTCATGCCACTTAGCTCTTTGATATTGAACTAGATCAGTTCTTAGGATCGCCTCTTGTCTGATCTCATATAGCTCATTCAACTGCTCCATTCTATACTTTTGGGCTTCTGAAAAATCTATTCCCAATTAAACTGCCATCTTGAAAGTTTTGACTTGGAACTCAATGGGGAGCAGGACTTCTTTCCCATAAACAAGTTCATAGGGAGAATGTCATGTTGTATTTCTCCATGTAGTTCTGTAGGCCCACAAGGCTTCAGGAAGCCTTTCTGCCCAATCTCTTCTATGTAGATGAACAATTTTGGTGATGATGCCTTCCATAACTTTGTTTGTAGACTCCACTTGACCATTTGCTTGCGGATGGTAAGGAGTAGATTTTCTGTGCTTGATTTTGTATTCTTCCATCAGCTTCTCCACCAGGTTGGATGTGAATTGACTTCCCTGATCTGTCACAATTTATCTTGGAACACCAAAGCAAGTAAAAATATCCTCATAAAGAAAACTAACAACTGAATTCTTAGTAGCTGTAAATAATGCTTTGGCTTCTACCCATTTGGTGACATAATCAGTACATACCAGTATATACTTTCTTTGTTTAGATGGTGGGTTAATAGGTCCAATGAAATCTAAAGCCCATTTTTCAAAGGGTTCGATGAGTACCTGTGGTTGCAATCGCATTTCATTTGAAAGGGTAGGTTTCCCTACTCTTTGGCAGCTGTCACACCTTTTGACATATTGTTTTTCATCTTTGAAGAGGGATGGCCAATGATATCCTAAAGAGAGGATTTTATAGGCTGTCATTTTTTCAGCAAAGTGTCTGCCGCATGGTTCATCATGACATGCTTTGAGGATATCATACATTTCATCTTCCCTAACACATCTTCTGATCACAAGATCTGGCCCTGTTTTAAACAATTCGTTAGAAATCCATGAATATTTTGAACTCTCCTAAATAATCTTTCTTCTTTCACCAGGAAGTAAATGTGGAGGTAGTTTCCCTGTAACCAAATAGTTAGTTATATCTGCATACCAAGGGGTCTTAGTAGTTACTACAAATAAATATTCATCAAGAAACTTATCCTCTACAAGAGAATCTTCTTTAGTATTCTGAATCCTAGACAAGAAATCAGCTACTGTATTTTGTTTCCCTGGTCTATCTAACACAGTAATATTGAATTCCTCTAAAAGTAGGAGCCACCTTGTAACTATGACATTAGTAACAGGTTTCTTCATTAGATATCTAATTGTAGAATGATCAATATGAATAAAAGTTTCATAGCCTGTTATATAATGTCTAAACTTATTGATTGCATGAACAACAACTAAGAACTCTTTTTCATTCATAGTATAGTTCAACTCAGTGGGAGTTAAATTTTAACTGGTATAGTAAATGGCATAAGGAACTAAATCTTTCTGACCCAACACAGCCCTTAAAGATGTATCTGAAGCATCTGTAGAAATATGGAAAGGGAGTTTCCAATTTGGTCCTCTCAAGATAGGCACTTCAGATATTCTTGTTTTCAAAGTTTCAAATGCTGATTGACAATCAAGATCCCATTTGAATTCACAGTCTTTTGTAAGAAGTTTAAAGAGCGGAGATGCTATTTTAGTGAATTTTTCTATAAATCTTCTATAATATCCAGTAAATCCTAGAAAGCTTCTAACATCTCTTTGACAATTTGGAATAGTCAATTTGGAGATGACTTCAACTTTTGATCTATCAACTTTAATCCCATCCCTTGAAATATGATGTCCTAAAACAATACCTTCAATAAACATCATAAAGCATTTTTCATGGCTTAATGAAAGGTTTGTCTCTTTACATCTTATAAGGTCTTTTTCCAAATTTTCTAATGCCTCTTCGATCGAATCACCATAAACTGTAAAATCATCCATATAAGCCTCTACACAATCATGGATTAGATCAGAAAAATTCCTAGTACTGCTCTTTGGAATGTCACGGGTGCGTTACATAGTCCAAAAGGAAGCACTCGATAAGCAAAATCTCCCCATGGATAGGTAAATGTGGTCTTATCCTGATCCTCAGGTGCTACCAGAATTTGATTATAACCACTAAAACTATCTAGAAATGAAAAGTACTTTTTGCCTGCTAATGTATCTAATACTTGATCAATAAAGGGTAAAGGAAAGTGATCCTTCAAGGTTGCTTTGTTCAATTCCCTGTAATCAATGCATACCCTCCATTTATCATTCTTTTTGGGTACTATAACCAATGGAGAAACCCATCGGCTATCTGAAATTGGATAAATGAAGTTTACATTGAGTAGTTTTTGGAGCTCTTCTTTCACTATCTCCCTAAGATTTGGATTCATCCTTCGCTGAGGTTGTCTGATTGGTCTACTGTTTTCCTCAATATAGATATGATGGATGCAAATCTTAGGATCAATACCTTTCATATCAGTATATCCCATGCAAATGTAGTAGAATGTTTTTGCAAGATTTTGGTTAGCTCTTCCTATTGTGATTTTTCCAAATTTTTGTTGATAGTCAATGTCTTACCTGGAAAAATCTCAATGGCAGAAATACCAAAATCTTCCATGGAGTAAAGAGACATTTGTCTTGATGATAAATACTCAATGTCAGAATCTAACTGAAATTGTGTGTGGTCATATTCTGAAGATGTTCCAAAATTTTCTAATGTGTTCAGAATTTGACTATCTTCACTAATTTTAGAAACGGTAAAGACAGGTTGTATACTGTCCTCATCATCGACCCATTCATTGTCTTCTATTTCTGTAACTGCTTTTGCTGGAGGATACGAATTGAATTTCTTTGTCGAACTACCATCAGAAATGTACATATATCCAGATCTACAACTAATGAAAGCATCAGTTGTGGATAGCCAAGGTCTTCCTAAGATAAGTGGGTGCCCTCCTAAATTACTCTTGGGAGTCAAAATCATGAAATCTATTGGATATTCCCAAGAATCTAAGGAGACCGAAATGTCTTCTAATACACCATCTGGTTTGATTATCGATCTATCTGCAAGTTGCAGCAAGGTAGGTGTAAAAAGAAGATTAGGAAGTTTAAGTTGTTCCATAGTTTGTCTACTCATAATGTTGATAGCAACCCCTAAGTCAATCAAAGTATTTGTAATTTCTATCCCATTTATATGTGTCTTGATAATTGGACTTCCTGGACCTACATATTTCTGCATGGTAATTTTCCCATCATGATATCTGCAATATTTCCTACCAGGTGGATTCTTCTTGTATCTCTTGGTTTCCTTCTTGGGTTTTTGAGACTCAACTCCTTTATTGTTTTTGCTAGAATAGGAATCTCTCTAATGGCTTGTAGTAAGGGAATCTTGATACAGACATTCTTTAATTTATCTAGAAAGTCATAGTCAGGAAATAAGATTTTTTTTTCCACCCCTTTGTCAATTTGTAATCTTTCAGGGAAAGGAGGTGTGGATGAACATGGAGGTTGCTCAACTATAGGAGTTGTGGGGGTTGTCTCTTTTTCTTTTTCTTTCTAAATGTTTTGGTTTTGAAGAGATGTTTCCTCAGAACCTTTGTTGGCTTTAAGAGAATTCCCCTCAGAGGTATCTTGCTTTTGAACATCCCTATAAGGTTTTTCTGAAACTCTACCAGACTTGATTTGTACATCATCGAGAGGAAAAATCATATAGGTAGGAAATTGTTGTCCTTCCACCATGTAAGCATTCTAAGGATTTTTTTTATTTGGATTTGGCAATGGCTAGGCCGGTAGTTGATTTGTCTTTTGTTGAAATGGAAGCAAGAGTTGAGAATTGTTGGGTGTGGAGCCTGATTATCTTCTATAGTACCGGCATTTTGGACCCCAGTTCAAAATGGGGCGGCAACGCCGCCCGTAAAATGATCGTTGCCGTGGGGGGTCCAGGGGGGGGCGAAAGCGACTTTATGGAGCCCCCCCTTGGTGGGGGGTTTCGGGGGCAGCGCCCCCGAAGCTAAAAACAGCTGTAAAATTGCCTTGTAAAAGTATAGTAATTTCTAGTCAATCTGGGCCGTTCATTAGGCGAATGATCTGACGGTAGAACTTATGTTTAGTTTAGGGTTTTTTGCCCTAGAAGGCAACCCTTCTCTTTATATGAGGGCATTGTATTTGAGGCTGATATATATGTGTATTCGGTGAGCGAGAAACATAGAGGTGAGACTGTGAGAGAAAACAGAGGATATTACAGCGGTTTTTTTGTAGGTTGTATCTCTTCATTTTGCTGGATAATAGAAAGGAAGGACTGGCTGTTCGGGGTGGACGTAGCCCAAACTGGGTGAACCACGTATATCTGTGTCTCTCTTGTTTTGTGCGTTTTCTGTGTTTATATTTCTTCAATATTTTATGTGTTCCATTGCTCCGTAATATATAATTTTCTAACAACTGGTATCAGAGCCGAAGGTCTATTTGGCTGATAAACTCGCAGGAAAGAAGGGTTCCTGGTTCGAGTGGGAGCAATGGCGGAAGATGGTAAGTTTAGGGTCAAGAAATTTAACGGCCAAAACTTCTCGCTGTGGAAGATGCAGATGGAAGATTATCTGTATCAGAAAGATCTATACCTACCATTGGGCGGAAAAACAAAGATGCCGACGGGTATGAAAGACGAAGAATGGAACCTTCTCGATAGAAAGGCACTCGGAACAATACGGTTGTGTCTTGCTGCATTAGTTGCCTTCAACATTTCGAAGGAAACCACGACAGAGGGTTTGATGCAGACGTTGTCAAAACTATATGAAAAACCCTCGGCCTCAAACAAGGTATTTCTTATGAAACGGTTATTTAAAATGAATATGTCGGAAGGTGGATCTGCTGCAAACCATTTAAATGATTTTAATACAGTTACAAGTCAGTTAAGCTCTGTAGGGGTAAACTTTGATGATGAAGTTAGAGCTCTGTTATTCTTGTGCTCATTACCAGAAAGTTGGAATGGTTTGGTAATGGCCATTAGTAACTCCGTTTCTGGATCTAGTACTTTAAAGTTTGATGATGTTGTCGGTGCTATCCTTAGCGAGGAAATGCGACGGAAAAGCTCCGGTAAGACATCGGGAAATGCTTTGAGTGCAGAGTCTAGAGGAAGAAAAATGGAAAGAGGAAAGAGCTCAGGATATCGCAGTAAATCAAGGAAAGGCAGATCCAAGTCCAGATCGGGGATAGTGTGCTGGAAATGTGGAAAGAAAGGACACCTAAAGAAAGACTGTAGATCTCGGAAGGGAAAAGAAGGAGATGCACAGCAAGAAAACAATCATGAAGCAAATGTGACAGGTGAGGTGTTACAAGATGCTTTGATTCTTTCTTTCGAAAATATTACTGATTCCTAGGTGGTAGATTCAGGGGCTTCATTCCATGCCACACCTGATAAGAAATATTTTCATGACTATGTTCAAGGAGATTTTGGACAAGTTCGTCTGGGTGATGACAAACCCTGTAAAATTGTTGGAATGGGTAAGGTTCTTGTAAAACAGCAAAATGGAAACCAATGGCTACTAAAGGAGGTAAGGCATGTTCCAGATCTAAAGAAAAATCTGATTTCAACAGGGCAGTTAGGCAGTGAAGGTTGTGTGACAACTTTCACAGATAAAGCTTGGAAGGTCACAAAAGGAGCCCTGGTAATAGCAAAAGGTGAAAAGGTTGGTACATTGTATTTATGCAATGGTATTTCTAACTCTGTTAATGCTTTGACTTCCAAAGGAGCAGATGCAGCATTATGGCATCATAGGCTCGGACACATGAGTGAAAAAGGGATGAAGATTCTTCACTCAAGGAATTTGTTGCCAGGTTTGAAGAATGTTGATTTGGACTTCTGTGAGAACTGCATTTATGGAAAACAGAAGAGAGTCAGATTTCTTAGAGTTGGGAAAGAAAAGAAGAACGAAAAATTAGAGCTTGTGCATACAGACGTATGGGGACTTGCTCAGGTATCATCTCTCGGTGGCTCTCGTTATTATGTTACTTTTATTGATGATGCAACTAGAAAAACTTGGATTTATTGTATTAAGAATAAATCTGATGTATTTGATACTTTCAAGAAATGGAAAGCTTTGGTTGAGATTGAGACAGGAAAGAAATTGAAGTGTCTTAGATCAGACAATGGAGGTGAATATTGTAGCAAAGAGTTTGATAGGTACTGTTCAGAGCATGGAATTCGCAGAGAGAAGACAATTCCAAGAACACCACAAGAAAATGGTGTGTCAGAAAGGATGAACAGAACAATCATGGAGCGTGCAAGGTGCATGAGATTGCATGTAGGATTGCCTTTACAGTTTTGGGCAGATGCTGTAGATACTGTTGTTTATCTAATAAACAAAGGGCCTTCAAGTTCCTTGGATGGTGGTGTTCCAGAGGAAGCATGGACAGGTAAAAAGGTAAACTACTCTATTTTAAAGCCTTTTGGTTGTGAGGCTTTTGTCCATATTGATAAAGAAAATAGAACAAAGCTTGAGGCAAAGTCAAAGAAATGTACCTTTATTGGATATGGTGTTAATGATTTTGGTTATCGCTTATATGATTATGAAAATCACAAAATCATTAGGAGCAGAGATGTAATATTCAATGAAAAGATCTTGGATAAGAATCAGTTGCAGGAAAAGAAACAGGAAAAGGAAAACAAGGAATACGTAGTCCTTGATGAAATCACTGAAAAAGTAAAGGTGCCTGAAAATAATAATAATCAACAACAGCAACCACCACAACAGCAACAGGCACCCCAAACACCTGAAAGTGGTGTTAGAAGATCTACCAGGATAGGTAGACCTCCTGAACGATACTCTCCTTCATTATATTATTTATTGTTGACTGATTCCGGTGAACCTGAATGTTATGAAGAAGCAATGCAGGTTGAAAACAAGAAGAAGTGGGAGGTAGCCATGGAAGAAGAGATGGACTCCTTAATGCATAACCAGACTTGGGATTTAGTCAGGTTGCCTGCAGGAAAAACTACATTGAAGAATAAATGGGTTTACAAGCTGAAGGAAGAAGATGGAGGAAAGCAAAGGTACAAAGCTAGACTTGTGGTGAAGGGGTTTGCACAGAAGAAAGGTATTTATTTTGATGAAATATTTTCTCCTGTTGTTAAAATGACTTCAATCAGAACTATTTTAAGTCTTGTAGCAGCTGAAGATTTGCATCTTGAGCAGTTAGATGTAAAGACAACCTTTCTCCATGGTGATTTGGAGGAAGAGATATATATGCAGCAGCCACAAGGATATGAGGTGAAAGGGAAGGAGAAACTTGTGTGCAGGTTGAAGAAGAGCTTGTATGGTTTGAAACAGGCTCCAAGGCAGTGGTATCTAAAATTTGACAAGTTTATGTCTGAACAAGGTTATACTAGATGTCACTCTGATCATTGTGTTTATCTGAAAAAGCAAAATGATGGCAGCTATATTATATTGTTATTGTATGTAGATGACATGCTTGTTGCAGGATCTAACATGCAGGAAATAAATGTGCTCAAAATAAAATTGGCAAATTCATTTGCAATGAAGGATTTGGGTGCTGCAAAACAAATCCTTGGTATGAGAATAACTAGAGACAGGAAAAATAGAAAATTAACATTGTCTCAGAATGAGTACATACAAAAGGTGTTGAAAAGATTTAACATGCAAAATGCAAAACCAGTTAGTACACCTTTTGCTAGCCATTTCAAACTTAGCAAAGAAATGTGCCCAAAGACCCAAGAAGACATGGATTATATGTCTAAAGTTCCATATGCATCAGCAGTTGGAAGTTTAATGTATGCAATGGTCTGCACAAGGCCTGATATTGCACATGTAGTGGGAGTTGTAAGCAAGTACATGAACAATCCAGGAAAGGAACATTGGATGGCAGTGAAATGGATTCTCAGATATTTGAGAGGTACCACAAATCAGGCATTATGCTTTGGTGGTTCAAACATATCCCTACAAGGATATGTTGATGTAGATATGGCAGGTGACAGAGATAATAGGAGGAGCACTACAGGATATGTATTTACTATCGGAGGAACAACTGTCAGTTGGGTTTCAAAAATCCAAAGTATTGTTGCACTTTCAACAACAGAAGCAGAGTATGTTGCTGCTACAGAGGCTAGTAAAGAAATGATTTGGTTACAAAGGTTTATGGGTGAATTGGGTAAGGAGCATGATATGGGCACGTTATACAGTGATAGTCAAAGTGCCATTCATCTTGCAAAGAACTCAGCATTTCATTCCAGGACAAAACACATACAGCTCAAGTACCATTTCATACGATTAGTGTTGGAAGATGGAGAGTTGAAGCTGGAAAAGATACACACTAGCCAGAACCCTGCAGATATGCTAACAAAAGTTGTAACCAGGGAGAAACTGAGAATATGCTCAGTTTCAGTTGGTCTTCAAGGATGACGATGAAGATGAGAAACAGCCAGGTCCAAAGAGGAGTCATTGTCCAGCAAATGGAGCAGCGGTGGAGTTGCTACAATCAGTCTCCAAGTGGGAGATTGTTGGGTGTGGAGCCTGATTATCTTCTATAGTACCGGCATTTTGGACCCGAGTTCAAAATGGGGCGGCAACGCCGCCTGTAAAATGATCGCTGCAGCGCCCCCGAAGCTAAAAACAGCTGTAAAATTGCCTTGTAAAAGTATAGTAATTTCTAGTCAATCTGGGTCGTTCATTAGGCGAATGATCTGACGGTAGAACTTATGTTTAGTTTATGGTTTTTTGCCCTAGAAGGAAACCCCTCTCTTTATATGAGGGCATTGTATTTGAGGCTGATATATATGTGTATTCAGTGAGCGAGAAACATAGAGGTGAGACTGTGAGAGAAAACAGAGGATATTACAACGGTTTTTCTGTAGGTTGTATCTCTTCATTTTGCTGGATAATAGAAAGGAAGGACTGGCTGTTCGGGGTGGACGTAGCCCAAACTGGGTGAACCACGTATATCTGTGTCTCTCTTGTTTTGTGCGTTTTCTGTGTTTATATTTCTGCAATATTTTATGTGTTCCATTGCTCCGTAATATATAATTTTCTAACAAGAATTTGGATTTTGTTGAGAAGGTTGTTGTTGTGGAAATGGTAATGAAAGTTGTGGGTTTTGATTTGGAATTTGTGGATTTTTTATTTTGAAAAGATGGAGGATATTGATAAAATTGAGCAAATCTCCCATAAGGATTTTGCATCCCTTGTGCCCATGATTGGTATGGATTTTGAGATTGGGGCCAAGGTTGTTGCCAAGAATTCCAATTTGGTGGGAGTTGAAAGTTTGGATTGTTAAATTCTTGATTTTGGGGCCCTTGCCATGGTCTTCTTGAAACAAAACAAAGGGATTCTACTGAATTTGGATCTTCCTGAAAGATAGCTTTGAGCCCAGGAATTGAAGGACAATCCTTGGTCTCATGGCTTCCTGAGTAGATCACACATGTCTCTACAACTTTTGCATCCAAGGGACATTCCCTTAAAGCATGTTTCTTTCTACATTTTGGACAAAAGATGGCTAAGGCTTTGGCTTCTTCTTTCTGCTTGTTTTGTATTTTAAGGGTGTCTAGTTGTTCACTAAGGCTTCCTAGAGTATCAGTTTTGAACTCATCAAGCATATTGCCAATCTCTGCCCTACTTACTAATCCAATTGTAGAATTGTTTGCTCTAAGAAGAGAAGGATCTCTAGGCCATTTTCCAATTTTAGATTTCCCCTTGAGAGATGGACACATAGTTCTGCTACATCCTGGAGTGGAAGTTGAGAAATATCTCCCTTCCCCATCATGTTTAAAATATCTATCCATTCATCTCTAATGGCTTTCAATAGAAGGGCTTTCAAGGTTTCCTCATCTAAATTACTCATTTTTGCTCTCATTAAGTTGTATTGAAATCTTTCAAGTAAATCATCTTGAATACCTCATCCTTATGATTGGTGGGCATACAATAATCCAAGGATCTATCCAAAAATGTTTGTTTTATATCATTCCAAGTCCAAATAGATTGAGTGACTAATCCCATGAACCATTTCAAAGTAGCTCCTTTCAATGTTGAAGGAAACAGTTTGAGTTCTTGAGAGTCTTCCATATAGTCATAGGTTTGGCACAAGACTTCAAACTCAAATATAGATGTTTCAGGATCCTCACTTCGCAACCCATAAAAGTTTGGGAGGACAAATGGTGAAATGTTTTTCATTTTTGTATGGGTCTCCTTATCGGCCATAGGGAATCCAAATGAGTTATCTCCATCCCTATTTCCCCCATTGTTACCTCTACCTCCTCCATTGTTTCATCCTCCTCTACCTCTACCTCTACCCCCTCCTCCAAATCCATTCACTACTTCCTCTGTCATGATAGTTTCCTCAGAGTTCTCAGAGCCCTCTAGTTCTTCTATTAATGGAAAATGGGGAAGAATTTCTCCCTCCTCTTCTTCAGGTGATTCTACTTCTTTGATTACAACATGTTCCCCTGTAGAAGTGAAGAAAGGTTCTTCTCCTATGTCAGATTTGATGGATAGTGTGGGAGAATCCCCTAATTCAGCTACTGCCCCTTGAATTCCAGGAATCCTAAGGTTGGGAGTGTGAGTCGGAGATGATGGAGATGTATCTTCTCTATGCCTTGAAGTAGCTGGAGTTGTGAAATTCGAACTTTTGGCCCTAGCTATAAACCTTCCCCTAGAATCTCTTACTCTATGCATGTCATTTTTTATTTTTTATTTTTCAAGTCGGGCTAATAATTCTCTTTCGGATCTTACAGGTCACACTAGGTGCAAGAAGAGAGCATAATCAAGAAATTATTAAACTAACAACTCTCTTTTCTAATGCTCCAGATCACATTAGGTGCAAGAGGAGAGCATACTTCAAGAAGTTATCAATTTTCCCTTCTTCTTTTTTTTTTAAAGAGATTGGCTACCTAGTTACACTTCCCTGGCAATGGCGTCAAAATGTTTGGTCAATTTAGTGTGTCCTAAATTGCTACATTAATTATCAATCTGGGAGTCGTAAACTGATGAAGTATGGTGCACTATATGTGCAAGATAGCCTCTTTCTTATATTTTTGTCGTTTTTCAATTTTTATTTTGTTTTAGGGGTTTTTATCTTCGTTTATCTCCTAATGTGAATGGAAATCCTATTTTTGAGTCTTTAGAAGGAAAGCATTAGACAATTATGTCCTCTATAATGGTTTCCAACACTTAACACTTCAGAAGATCTTAGAATATACTAGTGATGACAGTAATACTTGAACAAGAATGAAAAATGTGCTACTATTTAAAACAAGTAAATAATGAACTACTGATCATGAAACTATTATCTCTGCTGATGTCTAAATACAGAAAATGATTTAAGCTACTGCACTCAAAGAAATAAAAAATTGCAAAGAAAGTAAAACTAAAATCAAATTACATCATTCATAATCTGATTTCTCACCAATTGGTCTAGCTATGGCTTTCAGAGATAATCGTCAATGACATGAGAAATATGACATCTAATTGCAGAAAAGTAAAACTAAAATCAAATCACAACATTCATAATCTGATTCCTCGCCAATTAGTCTGGCTATGGCTTTCGGAGGTAATCGTCAATGACATGAGCAATCTGATATCTAATTGCAGAAAAGTAAAACTAAAATCAATTCACAACATTCATAATCTGATTCCTCGCTAGTTAGTCTAGTTATGGCTTTCGCAGGTAATCATCAATGACATGAGTAAGTTGATCTCTAAACTAGCTAACAAAGCAAATGAACAACACTGAAATCAACAAAACAGAACTGGAATTAAAAAAAACTAAGAAAAGCAAATTCAACAGAGAATTAATCCCCTGTCACTAATCATTGCAAAAATTATATGTAGATTGCCAGGCTACCTACTCTATCTTGAAACATACATACACTGATCAACGTCATAAAAAGCTTGTAAAATCATGAACAGAAGTGAAATGTTAATACCATAACAATTGAAATATACACAGGTGAATACATGCAATGGAAATAAGGAAACAATGTACAAAACTTTACAGCAACAAGGAAAACGAAACCTCTGCATACAGGGGCCCTCTGCACAGCCTCGATCAACAGGCTATTAATCCAAAATTATGTTCATGCAATCATGTAGAAACATAGTCTTCTTATATATTTCAAAACACAGTTACAACAATAAGACTAGTGTCACAGCACAGTGAACTTTGAACAACCAAATTACATTCAAAAAAAGACTAACTCTATGCTTATAGAAACGCGTTATTTATAACAAAGGTTACATAATTGTTTTCCTATAAAACTACGTGAAAAGAAACACGTAAAAGACAACATCCATGGATTTAGCATAATGGTTGCCGAGACTATTAAATCTATCAATTGTGGCTGTTGGATTTGCGTCGTGGGGCAGTCTACAGGTGCCACACATCCTTCAGAATCCTTCACGTGTTTGAAAACAGAGTCCGGCTGCTGTAGGACACTTATGTTGGACCACCGTTTTACCACCGTTGACCACAACTTCCCTTGATGAATTCAGTTGAACCAATACGACCTGATCCATGTCCAGTTAATTTCTAACTTACCCATGTGGCTTGTTTTGCCTTGTGACACCTGCAACCTAGAGTTTAACAAAAACAACTGCGGAAAGTTGAATCAGCTGTGGAAAGTGACTAGATTCCACAGCTAATGAGCAAAATCTAGTTCAAACAGCAAACACAAAAACATAGTCATAAAACCACTTAAATTCTCTTTTAGAATCAATATGTAATGATCTTTGATAGCTTATGGAGTGCTGGTGAGGGGAAAAAGTCTGGGAAAATGTGTAGGAGAGGTGTAATTTCAAAGCTCTACATAGATAACATGAGGGAAACTCTAGGAAAGCCGCTATCGTCAGATGATACATGCGCCTAATGGAATGCAATTGACTAAGTGGGACACCTAATATGCAATGCAACAAGAGGATTTGATCTCTAAAGGAGGGATGAAGATACCAACACTAACATTGGCTCCAATGGGGATGGTAGCTCCTTGGAGGTGCTAAGAATGGCAGATCTTTGGAAAGCAGACAGTGCCTTCATCCACTGGGAAATGGAGTCAAAAACTCAAGCTGATGACTCGATGACACAAATTGACACTCACTCAACTAAAAACTAACTCGATACTTAATCACAACTGACAAACTACAAATGATGCTCAAAGTAGAGCTTTATCATCAGAACCTACTCTAACAGTTTCATTCATCACCCGATAAAGTGAAATGAAACAACCAATGCAACCAAGTAAGCATTCCAGCTGCTGGTTGAATTCTCGGCAAGTGCTTTCTTATGAACAACAAGAGAGAACTACTGAAAAGCAACTCCCATGAAACCTTAGAAATAGATCCGTTGAATGATATGGATTCTCTATCCGCCTCCAAAAACACTGCATAAGGATCTTGAAGTTCATGCACACTGGGACTTAGCTCATCCAATGGATTACTTCTCTTCTCTTCATACCATGAATGCAAACTTTGATCTGAGCTTTGTGACGAGACTCCTACTGAAAATGACAAAGAAACCGATTGCTGGATCAAGTTTGTATCAATACTTTTGTCAAGATCACATGTAATCAATGGAGCAGGACTTTGACTACAGACATCATCCAACACATTAGCTATTGGATCATAAAAAACTTGAAAAGACTATTTCAACCCATTTTCTATTAGTTTTGATGAGATTCCATGATTTCCTGCAGGCTGCTCATTTGAAGATATACTATGCTATTTACCCTTCAAAAACTGAAATGATTCAAAACAAAATGGTACGGAATCATCTTTTATCATTTGATCATATGTGCCATCTTCCATGTCTTCATCTGCAACTTGACAATCAAGGGCATTTGGGGGCTA
This sequence comes from Pinus tabuliformis, assembly GCA_031772625.1. NCBI lineage: Eukaryota > Viridiplantae > Streptophyta > Pinopsida > Pinales > Pinaceae > Pinus > Pinus tabuliformis. Next base: position 872,760,376 of record CM062815.1, read on the forward strand.
CAAATATAGATATGGGAAGTCTTGAACAAGGTTTTCATTGCCCTCAAGATGGTCCAAATCAAGACTTATCGACAGTTGATTTCTGATTGCATGAATGTTGTCTCTGATGAACTAAAACGAAGCAAAACCAAAAGGCAAAGATCCTTCACTTACTTCAAAATTTGTTGCACTTTCCTCGTCACTATCATAGCTGATATGCATCGGTTGATCACTATACTCAAGCTGCTGAAAGTGAACTTCCTCCTTCCACAAACTAGCTGTTGATTTGTCTGCAAGATTAGCTTCTGTTTGGAGAACATAATTATCATCATACTAATCAAACTGAGGCAAATCGTCAATACAAAAGACATCATCAAGCATACATGTCATATCAACATATCTCTCTTCTCCAAGATGATCAATAAAACAATCATTATTAGATCTATGACAACTGAGATAAGAAAGAAAAGGTTTTGGAGCAGCCATTTGTCCTTCTTCAATCAACAAGTGATGGGCTTGAACACTATACTCATTCCTTGTAGTGATCCTTTGCATCATCTCTTCCACTGCACTTACCAGAATGTCGAGCTTTACCTCTAGATGTCGATTCCTCCGGATCTATGTTTTTCATCTTTTCTTCCTTCAACTTTTCCCTTCGGATCAACAAATGAGCCTCTACATCTACTGCACTATTCTGCATCTTTTCAAGTGTTGCAAGATTCCTTTCCCTCAACTGAAACTCCATTTCCGGATCAAACGCAGCCAGGTAGTGCAAGAGAGTGGATCCAAGAGGAGGTCTTATATCAACAGGCATCAATAATAAACTTGGTTAGATCTGGTAGAAAACTGTTGTACTGTCTCCCCTTGTTGTCTTTTTAGCTGGTTATACTCTTCTATAATCAAGAAAGGGTTCTGTCTTACCACCCACCTATCGAGGAAAACTTTGATGAACTGCTGGAAATCTGAGATGCTGCATCAGGCAGGGTTTTGAACCAACTCTTGACTTTGCCTTGCAAAGAAAGAGAAAAAATCCTAATAATGACATCTTCTTCATCAACTTCAAAAAGGTCAAGATAAGACTCAAAATTCAATACATGTCTCTCATCATTGATGTTGTTGCGTTCACCATCAAATATTGGTAGATATAGATAATGATTTCTAGGGAAAGCATGGGATATAGGAGGTAAAATCAGAGGCTTGTATTGATCTAGAATTTTACAAGGTATAGGGGTATGTACAGAAGGTGTAGAATCAGTCTTGGTCTCTTGAGGTTCATCAATTTGAAGACGGTCATCACAAGATTCAGAAGAAGGGTCATGATCAAGCTCAAAGGCATGCAAATCTTTGGTATTCATAATCTTCAAAGGGAAGGAATCAAATGCAGGCTGAGGATCCCTTCTCAAACATAGTATACTTTGCAAAGCCTTCTTGACATTCTCGGGAAAAGAGAAGAAATAATTTATAACAAAGAACAAAATGTCTTGGATGAAATTCCAACTTGAATACCTGATCTTTCCATATTGTCCTTTCATGTTTCTGTTGGTCGGGTTCATCCTCCAGTGGAGTCTTTTGATCTGATCTTGAAAATGATTTGGAATCACCAAGTGAATGATTTCAGCCTTTCTGGTGTCTGATCTTTGTCCACCATCAACAATCAGATCTGAACTTGATACATGTACTGGGGAAATTTGCAAGTCAGATGTTCAGATTATAAGACTAGACCAGAGATTGACTGAAGCATCTTTTATCTAATTATGCACTCGCAAAGCACTGTGCAGTTCGAAGGCTTCCTGGCATAACTTTAGGCTCCATCTGTAGTTTATAAAGCAAGAACACTAACAAAAAAATAATCTTCTCTTCCCTAGTATGGTCGCCACTATGTTAGTGCCTAGATTTACCTTAGGCTGAGGAAGGTAGGATCCAAGGCCAACATCAAACCACGCTTAACCTGGTAGCCAGCCCTACCAGGTCAGGAGAGGGCTCTCTCTGGATCAATCTCAGCAAATTATGATCAATGAGGGCTTGAGATGACTGATAGAAATATTGATCTTAGGCTAGGTATATGTGTGAAAAAGTTTGATTGAATAAAATTATGTTTTGGTTGGCTCAGATGGAAAGGTAGATTTTGGATGCAAGGAATGAGGTTTAGTCTTACAAAGATCTCAATGGGGCAAGGTAGGCAATTGTTTTTGGCACTTAAAATTGAATGATATGGAAGGATTAGACAGGTGAGGAGCTGAGGAGGGCAAGAAAACTCATGGATCCTCTCCAAATAGCTGAAAACATCAAATACTAAAGCAAACCTCAGGTAGAGCACTGCAATTTCAATGGATTCTACTTACACTCTTATCTGACTTAGCTGAGAAGAAATAAGAGAGATAATGCCATACAATCACATAAATAAATTCACAATTACAAAGGAAAGCACTGTACCAAAACAAAATTCCATAGGGATCCCAAAGAGTGCTACAAATCCTGATCTCAATTCCTTAGCCAAAATGTTGATATGAATATACAATGAAGTTCAAGGCTTTCTCAAAAGTCCAACCATGCTAATGTCTAAAAAAACATAAGATATAGGCAAAAAAAAACTCATCCTAGCCTTTAGGGGTCGAGCTCATGAGTTTAGGAGTTGTTCCAACTAATTCTAAACTAAGAACTACAAATTAGGCAGTGGAATAGCTTGCCTCTAGAAACAAGGGAACTGATTCATTTAGTTTCAAACAACTTTTAAACTGATGAATCTACCTCTACAAGTGAACATTTGACATATTTACATCATGATCCATCAATGTACATTAAATTACACCAAAAATGTTCCATTAAGAAAGTGAAAAAGTCAAACTGCCCAAAGCTGGGCGAAAAAGAGAGCAATACTTGGTCAAACTAGCAATTTTTCCTCTATGTGCCGCACCTGATTCTCTATGCGTAGCACTTGTTTGAACCCACTTTTGAAGGCCTTTCCGATGTCCAAATTAGCTCCAAGTGTGCTTGTTGGAAAGGTATGCCTGTCTACTTTTCAACCCAAGTAGAATTTTTCAATTTGGCCTCCATTTTCCCCTCCAAAGGTCAGTTCTCCCAACACTTCCTATGTGTCGAAATAGCGGCAGTGAGGTCATTTTTTGAGTGTTTTTGACCTTTTTGAGGGCTCAAAACTTGTCCAAATTTCTTGGCCACTGGTAAGAAAACATAATTTTCCATGCCAAATTCAAAAATGCTAAGTTTTTGATTTAGAGGCTCCTATCAAAAGCGAGCACCACATGGCGCGACGCATAGGGCAGAAAATTTTGTTTTTTGTGCCAAAAATTTCAAAAATACAAAAAGTGTCCCCAAATTTTTTGAAATTTGGGCTGAGTCTTCTCCATCAAACATTGTGTTGGGCCAAGGAAGCCTCAACCAATATCTGAAGTCATTCATGCTCTTTTTTCCCCCTTGATGCTCTCTTCAACTTTGCCTTTAAGCTCTTGATTCTAGCTTGGCACACCATGTTCCTCGACAAGTAATGATATGACGGGTTTCTAAGCATTTTCTTCTCATTGATGGCCTTTTCTAGTTTCCTCTCCAAGTGGATATTGGCTCTTTCAAGCCATGACTCCCTATCAGCATTAACCTCCTGCTCAAGTGAAGTGAACTCCACCCTCCTCCTTTGGGTAGCTTAGCGATTCTCCCAAATGTTCTGCAATTCCATAATCATTTGCTGGTTTGCAAGCTGCTTATTCCTTTGCTCCAGGTACTATATTGTCCATTAGGCTCTATCCAAGTTGATAGACAAGGCATCAATGTCCGCCTGCTGCTCTTGAATGATTTCTCTGAGATTTGTGCTTTGCGGGCCCATATCAGCATCATCACCCTCAATGAGAATGAAATCAGTCTCACGCTCACCTGATGGTCCTTCCTCCTGTAGTGGCCTCTTGCCTTTGTCCTGAAACTGTTGTGCTGATGACTGAAGCGAAGCCCCTTCCACCCCGGGTGGAGATAACACTCGCTTAGCTGCTGCAAACAACTGTCTAGTGCCCTTATGATAAGTGATAAACACTGGCATGCTAGCGGTCTTTGTCTCATGACCCTCATGCTGATAAGAAGGTCCACCTGTCTCATGCAAAGCCTCTGGAGGTCCCTGAGGAGCTGTGAAAAACTCACGAGAGATGAAATCCTCCCAAGTGATGCTCTGTAAGCCAAGCTGATGAATGACCACAATTTTAATGAGAGAAAAATGGTAAATACTGTTGAACTGCTGCTGAGAAGTCTTGTGTTGCACTAGTGTGGTCATCTTCTCTATGTTTTGGCACATGTAGTAAGGGATGTTCATCATATTTACCTTGGTAAAATGCTTCAGAAGCCTAATATGATAAGCATATAAACGTGAAAACCGGCCCTCACAGCTGAAATACCTCATGATCAGTTTCATCAAAGGAGCATAGGCATCTTTGAGGTACCGAAGAGGAAACACTCTCCTAATTTGTCTCAGATAGCCAGGTTTGATGTATGGTTCATAGTGCTACCGATCAATTTGCTGCCTCTTGTTCCATTGCTCGCCAATGTTAGGAATATCGGTTGCTAGTGAAATAGACTGGTGTTAATGTGAAAGTGACACCAGCTAGAGTGGCTTGAACATCATGTAAATGCAGCACAAACAAATGAGCCAACTCATGATGAAACTAAATGCTAGCAACCTTCTCACAAAATTCATAGCAGGACTAATGTTGGAAACAAGAGATGGCAAGAGGGCAGGCCTGTAATTCAGCAAGAGTAGTTGGTTCTTCTCTAATATGTTTGCCACCTCTATGAGGCCTCCTAGGTGCATGTACCTCTGTAAGTGAGTCACTATGGGTCTCCTCTTCATAATCATATGAAGGATCAGATGTCATGTCTGCTAGTGGATGGACTATTTTGGAGCGGTCTTGATGAGAAATAGGTGCGCTGTGATGTGTTTTGACTTTTTCCACCAAGGGAAACAATGATATGAGGGACTGTGGAGGGAGAAAATAGTGAGGGATTTAGGGACTGTTGGGGCAGGGTTTAATTAGAGAAATAGGGAACTAGGGAATGATTTAGGAGTTTTTGATATAGGACTAGGGTTTGAGAATTATATAGTATTTGGGACTTTTGGAAAGGGGATTTGGGATATGGAATTAGTGAATATAAGGGTGTGTGAATTTAGGGAATAGGGAAATCAAGGGAAAAATAGAACAAGGGAATGTGAGGTGGGGGGAATAACTTGGCAGCCAAACAGTTAATACAATACCCTAGCACTGTTTTCCTTGGTAGGGTTTGATTTTTTTTATCCGACACCATAAGACAACCACCATCAAACAAGAACTAACCTTGGATGAAAAGCAATGATGGAAGCCCAACTTACTTGTAAAAGTGATGATCCACAAGTTTCAGGTGAATTGGAGCAAGTTTTTGAAGTTTTCAAGCTTGTCTTCTATATGCACCATGCATCAAACCCAATGTGTTGCACCCAGTGAGTGTGTTGCGCCCGTGCAATTTTGAACTGGAGGTCAAAGCCCAGTGCACCGCGCCACCTGCCCAGTGCGCCGCGCCTCTATTTTTTGGCCGATTTTCACCAATTCCTCTCACTTGCTCACCAACACGACTTTTCCTTGCTTCCACTTTGTCTTGGAGTGCAAATGAACTTTTCAAATTGAAGGAATGACTTATAAACAAGGAGCTTTTAAATTTTTGGCTCATAAAACCCATTTTTACAATGTTTTGAAAATGACTTGGTTTTTTACTCTGCTTTGAGCTTTTTCACTTTATTAGAACTTGTGATGGACTGAATGACCTGTGCTTTGTTTGTTTTGCAAGTGGTTGGAGCTACTAGAGATAGGGAAAGAGACCAGGGTTACAGGTGGAGTGATTTACATATGAAGAAAATAAAATTACATAAATTTGTACCATAAAAGCAAAAATACTTTGTTTTTCCTCAAAACAAAGTTTTGAGGAAAGACACATCTCTGTGCACTTGATGATGAAATTTATTGAGACTGGAACCTCCTCATGGCCTGCTGGTTGTTATTGAACACTTTGAAACACTTTTTTTTTTATGAAACCCTAGTGAAACCCTAGACGTAATAACAATGAAACCCTAAAAAAACTTCTGCAATCTTTAAGACAAAAGATGACTGTATATGATTTATAATGAACAAACATGAGCCAGCAGGTAAATAACATGAGGAAAACTATTGGAAAGCCACTACCATCAGATGATCCATGTGCCTAATGGAATGCAGCTGACTAAGCGGGACACCTAATATGCAATGCAACAAGAGGATTTGATCTCTGACGAAGGGATGAAGATACCAACACTAACAACTTGTTCAAGGTGCTCTTCCACAAGCCCTAATTTTTCTCTATATAGGGATTCCTTTGACTTGGTGATTTTGGTTTGGCGAACAATGATTTATAGGATTTTAAAACTACAAAGAAGCCAATATCCCAATACAACATACATGATCCTTCCACACACTCTCATGTGAATGTGTAAAGTTTCCTTTTTTCACTATGTGAGGATTGGATTATGGTTACCCTAATTATATTAAGCTTTGACAACTAATTAAGAATCATTTTAGAAAGATGGGTCTCATCCATTAAATGTAAATAATTTCCTTGGTGTCAAATCTAACTTTAATCTTAATATCTATGAAAAAACGTAATATAATGACAAAGTACAAGGGATGGAGGACTTGTTTCTACTTAAATGGTAGTAAAAATGCCCCTAGGTTAGATTAAGCCATGAATCACAATATTTCTCATCTCTCTTAAAGAGAGTTCCTTCGATTCTAAATAATAAGAAAATAAAGACAAACATTGCAAAGATAATCTTAATAGGTAGAAATCTATTTTTTCTTTAAAATCCATGTGATCACATATTTAAAGGAAAAAGAGTGATAACTTGTATCACCTTTCTATGTCCACAAATACAAATCCATATACATAAACCATGTCCTCAATACATTCATGACCATGTATTAGATTGAAGGGAGGGGTGGAAGTAGTATAACGCCATGCCTTTGAACCCTTTGTTATCATGTTATAGTGGAATATCTCTATGTTGGGATGTCAATGGACTTGTTTACTTATTTGCAGGTTATTTTTGTGATTTTCAACCTTATAAGAGTTTTTTGCCTAGCTATTGAATAGGGATAGAAATAGAAAGGGCTATTAAAATTTCCATGAAAAAATACTTGTATTTAGTAAAACTAGGACATTTTTCAATTGGATAGATGTATTGGGAGAGGGGTTTAACAAAAGGATATTGGTAGGTATTTTTCAATATCTACTGAAGTAGGGGTATTCTGTTAGGTCCCTATAATACTAGTGATTCCCCCATTACTATTGTCATTGTATCCCTTATTATTATTTTTGTGCCCCTATTGTCCCCATATTGTTATTAGTGTGCCCCATAGAAGCCCACTATTGTTATTGTTGTGCCCTTTTATTATTATCATTATGTTGAATTTGATTAGATTGTGACCACTTAGACTCCTATATATAGAAAGGAGTTTTTGTCATTTTTATCATCCAAGAATTGTTCATTTGTGTAATGTAAAGGAGGTTTTCTCCTCTAAGAGGCTGATTTTGAAGTCGTCGATCTATCTTTTCTTCTATTTTATGAGCTAGTTGCAGAACATTTAGTATGAGAGCTTTGGTTTTAGGGTTTCGCTACTCCAAATAGGTCATCGTGGAATTTTTGCTATAACATTTTTTATACGATATTTCTGAAGATAAAATTAAAACCCATTTGAGTCGAAATCTTGATGAACCTAGGGTCCAAATTTAATATTTTTTCTCATGATATTTTTGGAGATATAATCCAAGGAAGTTAGGGTTTTTCCATGCTCCTGAATTACATCCCAAACAGGTCACCTTGGGAAAATCATCATAAATTTCTCTCTGAGAATTAGATTGAAATTTCGCAAGAATTTGTAGAAAGAAAACAGAGTGTAGTTGTCTATGTAGCATTTTCAGTTTTGAAGGTCGAAACAATGACACATGGAACCTATTACAAGTTCGCTCTACTGAAAAATTATATAATCAAGTCAACTTGGGAGATTGGGCATAACTATTTCTTGGAGAATCTAATTTCAATCATCTTGGTGTCGTTGGAAATAAGATGCAGAGGGATACCATAGGTCGTAATTTCAGACCTTGGAGACCCAAAATTTCATAGACATAACAGATTCAATATCAATCTCCTACAAAGAAAAAAAAAAAAAGGTGTGCAGTTTTTTTTTTAAATTTGCATACATTTTGTTTGAAAAAATAGCTTGAAGTGATTCAAAGGGCATAGTGAGGCACAATTATCATTAAATGATGCCTTGAAGAAAGGAAATGGAAACATCTAGTAAGAAACCCAAAATCCCTACCATGACTCATGAAGAAGACGAAGAAATGCAACATGATATCTCAAAATTACAAGACCAAGTGCAACAATTTTCACTCTCACAAAAAGTAACTAAAGCTAAGATGGATGGATTACAGAAAGGCATGGAAGGTAAGATGAATGGCATGGAAGCGAAGATGAATGGTGTGGAAGCTAAGATGGATTTCATGGAAGCTAAGATGGATGACATGGAAACTAAGATGGATGGTATAGAAGCAAATCTTAAAGGAAACATGGAAGATTTGAAGATAGATTTGACAAAGTTGCTACAAGAAATGCTTACTAATGGCGAAAGGTTAGTAAAGGAAACTCATGATGAGAACAAAAGAAATTTTAATCATGATTTCATAGACTCTAACATTGGATTGAAGACCCACCATGTTCCAAAGATCGATATGAGGAAGTTTGATGGCAAGGATCCCGTAACATGGATACTACAGATGGAGCAATATTTCGATCTCCATAATTTGAAAAACACACAAAAGGTACGCATTGCAACTTTATATTGGAACCAAATCAGTTTGTATGGTATCGATGGCTTTGCTCTCGTAAACAAATTCTCACTTGGGTAATTTTTACGCAAGAAATGATAGCACATTATGAGGATACAAAAAGCAACCCCCTTTTTAGCCAATCTATAAATCTCAAACAAAAGTGCTCAATAATGGAGCACCTTGAGGACTTCCAAAAATTGAACATAAGGGTAAAACATATTCCAAAGGACATAGGATTGATGTGTCCATAGGGACTTTAAAGGATAACATCCAACATGAGGTTCGCCTTTGAGAACCTAATTCATTGGAGAAGGCATTCAGGTTGGCAAGAAAAATTGAAAGCAAAATTATGGCAACAAGGAAGCCTACCACTCACAACTATAAATATGGAAGTGTTCTTGCCCCTATCCTTCCACAACCTACAAGGTTGACACCCTAACAATTGGAAGAAAAAATAGCAAAAGGGCCTTATTACAATTGTGATAGAAAATATACTAAAGGTCATAAGTGTGTTGAGAACAAATTATTTTACATAGATTGTGAAGAGGAGGAAGAAAAGGAACAAGAAACATCAAAAGAAGAGGATATACACTAGGAACAAACCCAAGATAAAGAATAAATGAATCCGACCATATATTGTAATGCATTGGCCGGAATTACCACTCCTCAAACTCTCAAGATAGAAGTACATATCAAGAAGAAAAAGGTAATAGTGTTGATTGATTCAGGAAGTACCCATAATTTTATTCATTATAAGAGAGCTAAGGAATTGAATTGCTTCCTATATCCAACACCAAAGTGTCAAGTGATGGTTGCAAATGGAGGAACCATAAATTTCTCTGGGAAGTGCCATAATATCAAGCTATCCATGGGATAATATGTATTGAATAGCCCAATGCTTTCAATTACAATGGGTGGTGTTGTTGTTATACTAGGAGTCCAATGGCTACAATCTTTGGGTATGATAACTTTTTAATTTTCAAGAACTTTTCTTGCAATTTTTTTCAGAAGGAAAGGAAGTTGAATCAAGGGGCATCACAAGGAAACCAAGAAAGATAATCATCTCTAACGACATGACAAAGCTTCTAAAGAAAGAAAAATGAGGCGTAATTGCACAATTGTGTTCGCTAGAGGTCCCCACATTGAAATCATATATTTCTCCAGATCTCCAAAATGTCTTGGAAATCATTCCAAGGTATATGAGACTCCCAAAGGCCTCCCACCTATTCGTGATCATGATCATGCTATTCATTTGATTCCAGAAAGTGTTCCTCCGAACATTAGGCCTTACAGATATCCCTATTCCCAAAAGAGTGAAATTGAACGTATGGACGTAGAAATGCTAGAGGTTGGTATAATTCAACCTAGTCAAAGTTCTTTCTTTGCTCCAGTAGTATTGGTGCACAAGAAGGATGAATCATGGCACATGTGTCCGATTATAGGGAGCTCAACAAGCTCACTATTAAAGATTTCCCATTCCTATCATTGAAGAATTATTGGATGAATTGTATGGATCAATTTACTTCACCAAGTTGGATCTTCATTCAGGATATCATCAAATTAGAATGCAGACTAAAGACATTATGAAAACAACATTTAGAACTCATGAGGGTCATTATGAATTTTTGGTCATGCCTTTTGGCCTTACCAATACACCTTCTACATTTCGAGGTTTGATGATTTCCATTTTCAAACCCTTCCTTAGAAAATTTTTGTTAATAGTTTTTTGATAATATACTAATCTACAACAAGTCTTGGAAGGATCATGTTCAACATGTTGACAGGGTATTCAAACTATTGGAGGAGAAACAATTATATGAAAAAATCTCCAAATGTTTCTTTGGAGTACAAGGGGTGGAATATCTAGGTCATATTGTATCTCATGAAGGTGTTAAGGTAGACCGTAGAAAAATTTAATCCATTAAGGAATGGAAAATCCCCAGTCCATAAAGCATATGCGAGGATTTCTCGGGTTGACAGGGTATTATCACAAGTTTGTTAAGAATTATGGGAGAATTGTAGCACCTATAACAACATTATTTAAGAAATATGCATTTTCATGGACTCAAGAAGCAACGAACGCCTTTGAACATCTTAAGGAGGCAATGTGCCAAGCACTGGTCTTAGCTATACTAGAATTCTGAAAAACATTTATTGTGGAATGTGATGCCTCAGGAAATGGAATAGGTGTTGTTTTAATACAAGAAGAAAAACACATTGCTTTCGAAAGTTGTCCAATCAAAGGAAAGTATTTACACAAAGCTATTTATGAGAAGAAAATGTTGAAAATACTACATGCACTTAAGAAATGGTGACCCTACCTAATGGGAAGACACTTCAAGGTAAACACGGATCATGATAGTCTTAAATATTCTTTAGAACAAATATTATCTTTAGAAGAGTAGAAAAAATGGGTCACAAAGATGTTGGGTTATGAATTTGAAATCATCTACAAAAAAGGGAAGCAAAATGTTGTTGCAGATGCACTCTCAAGAAAGGATGAGGGTGTGGAAGCATTGCTTTGTGCCATTTCTACTATCCAACCAAATTGGATAAACGAAGCAAGGGATGAATTGAAGAATGATAAAGAAGTGGGGGCACTCATTCAAAAGTTACAACAAGATTCCAAAACCTCTCATACATTTAGCTAGAAAAATGATTCGTTATGGTACAAAGATCGCTTATACCTCTGTAAGAATTCCCAACTCAAACAAAACATTCTTAGGGAATTGTATACCTCTCCCTTAGGAGGGCAGTCAGGATTTTTAAAAAATTACCACAGGGTTAAGAAGGAATTTTTCTAGGATGGCCTTAAATCTGATATTCAAAAGTTTGTGTCATAATGTTTGGTTTTCCAACAAAATAAAGTTGAAACAATTAAGACCCCAGGTCTATTACAATATTTATCCATTCCAAGTCAACGTTGGGAGGACGTTTCAATGGATTTTATCATAGGTTTGCCCAAGTCCAAAGGAAAGAGTGTCATCATGGTGGTAGTTGATAGACTTACCAAGTATGAACACATTTGTGCATTATCTCATCCATTTAAATCCAATACAATTGCTACTGCATTTATGGAAACAATTCAAAAGCTACATGGAAACCGAAAGATTATTGTAAGCGATAGAGATCCCATTTTCACTAGAAATTTTTGGACATAATTATTTTCTTTTTTGGGTACTCAGTTAGCTCATAGCTCATCTTATCATCCTCAATCTGATGGGAAAAATGAGATAGCAAAAAGGTGTTTGGAAGGATATCTTCGTTTCTTTGTATCTGATCAACAGATGAAATGGTTGCCTCTAGCTGAATGGTGGTATAACACTTCCTTCCATAGTACAGCAAAAATGAACCCATTTATGGCACTTTATGGATATCATCCACCGTCCATCACATCATATTTAAGAGGAAATTCTAAGGTTCGAGCAGTGGAAGATCACATCGAGCATCAACCTCAAGTTCTCCAACTCTTAAAGGATAACCTCACTTTGGCAAGGAATAGAATGAAACAACAGGCAAATCAACATCACAGTGAAAGAAGTTTTGATGTAGGTGATTGGGTATTTCTATGACTACAACCATATAAACAAATGTCCCTCAAGCAAGCTAAGAAGGATAATAAATTATCAACAAAGTATTATGGTTCATACAAGGTGTTGCAAAAGATTGGTACTATGGCATACAAATTGGAGCTTCCCGTAACTTCCCAAGTGCAGCCAGTTTTCCATGTTTCATGCTTAAAGAAGGTTATATGTGACAAGCTCCTAGTTCAAACAATATTTCGAGAACTTGACAAGAAAGGAAAAATCATATTGGAACTTGAAATAGTCATAGAAACAAGAACTCGACAACTACGAAATCGATCAATTACAGAGTATCTCATCAAGTGGAAGAAATTACCCATTGAAGATTCCACATGGGAGGATGAAACTTTTATACAGAACCATCCAAAACTACTCAAGCGTTGAGGACAACACTTTTTCAAAGGATAGGGGAATGTTAGGTCCCTATAATACTAGTGATTCCACCATTACTATTGTCATTGTATCGCTTATTTTGTTGTTGTGCCCCTATTGTCCCCATATTGTTATTAGTGTGCCCCATAGAAGCCCACTATTGTTATTGTTGTGCCCTTATATTATTATAGTTATGTCGGCTTTGATTGTATTGTGACCCCTTAGAATCCTATATATAAAAATGAGATTTTTTCATTTGTATCATCCAAGAATTGTTCATTTGTGTAATGCAAAGGAGGTTGCCTCCTCGAAGAGGCTGATTTTGATGTCGTTGATCTATCTTTTCTTCTATTTTATGAGCTTGTTACATAACATATTCTTTAATGCCCCATGAATGAACATGTTATCTCATAGGTTCATTAATTGAACCCTAGCTACATTGAGGCACCCCCATGTCTTCCTTAGAAACCCATAAATTGGAACCTCAACCAAAAGTGTAAAATTCCTTGCCACCCTGAGCAAATTCTAAGCATGTTAAAAAAAATTCCAAGTTAGTTGATGAAATGTGTTGCACATGTATCACTATCATGCTAATTAAAAAATGAGAAAATGATTTTATCAAGAAAGCATATATATATATATATATATATATATATATATATATATATATATATAGCCATGGACCTATTATAATAGCTTAATATAAAAAATAACATTATGTGTATGATTGACAACAAGCTACATGAAAAAGTGTGTATATTAATTGTCAGCATATGCCATAGTGGTGAGTCAATTATATGACTATGATCTACATTGAATGTAGATGTTATGACACGTGACAAGTGTGAGCAGTGGATGCATGTCACAATTAGTCACTATCCACAATGCAAGTGACACCAATGATGTGTATAACAATGTTTATCCTCACCCATAATATAGTAACACAATTAAAAAAGTATGAAGTGAATGAGTTACAAAAATTACAAATAGTTGAGATTAATTTAATACATAGAATATAAAATAAGTTCATAATATTTAATGTACTTGGTAAACCATTTATTATTCTTGTTAAGTGAGGATAAAAATTGTAGAACAACTAGATAAACCTTCACTAAGTTGCAATTTCATTACCACACATTGTGTCACCAGCTTGCAATAATTTTTTTTACGTGTTCCCATGTTGATCTCATCCATACTTATCAATTTTCTCCCATTATATACTTCTACACAAAAATACCTGCTCCATTGACATAAAACTTATGAGCATTACCCCTCTCCCCCCCTCCAAAATAACCAAGAACCCCATATAGACAAAACACCACTCGAGTCAACTCAAGATTAGAGATGGTCATTATGGCCTTATGAAAATAAATTCAATCCTTGGGAACAATAATGGATAGACTACAACTAAACAACGACATGAACCTAAACACTATTAAGGTTCTAGGAATTAGGTTGGGAAATAGAAATTTAAACAATCTACTACTCTGGACATAAGGCGAAGGAATTTAAGGTTATTCAAATCTTGAAAAAACTGAGATAGAAAATAATATCACCCGTGAGAAGAGATGGGGCCATCTCTAGAAGAGAGGGAGATCAAGCATGTAAATAAAAATATATAGGAAAAAGGGGCATTGTTGGTTAATGAAAAAGAAGGGGAAATCAAGTTTAAAGAGCAACTCAAAAATACTAGGACTTGGAGTGATATAGCAAAGACTTGGTAGTGGTTGGCAGTGGAAAAAAATATGGTTACACCCATGGAAGTGAGGATCTATCATCCTAGAAGAGCATGAGCAACAAATGAGGGCTAAGAATATTATAATCAAAGAAGTGAAAGAAAAATGTAAGTATGAAGATATAATAGGGATGATATAGGTTTATTAAGGGATATCACTAGGTGCAAAGGTTATATATAGACATCAAAAATTGGTCTCAATTGGATCCGCAACAATTTTTATAGCTATGACCTAGTTGCTTTACCTCTTGTAAAATTTGTAATAAGCATGTCATTGTTTTATTTTACTTTGTTTTTTTGAAAAATTGGAAGGGGAAACAAACCATTATGATGATTTTCCTTCCAAAAGCATCCCATTAATATAAACGAATATTGTATTGAAGACATTAGCATGGGAGATGCAAGTAGAACTTGGGAACATAGTAGTAAAACTAAGAGATCGAAAATGGAAACTTGTTTGAATACCGGTGGATGAAGGAATCAAGGAGATTTTCCATTATGAGTGAAGGTGTCTATGATCCATGGCCATATTCAATTTTACATTTTTAATAAACAATACTACATAGAATCTATGTACAAATCACCCTTCTATTTTATCTCCTAAGTTTAATAAAATCCCAATTATCTTTTATATATGCGTATCAATTGTGAACTTTTCAACTATGTTATTATTCAATTTCATGGCTTTGTATGAATATCTAACTCTAGGTTGAGTTTGATTGATTGAGGAAATAATTTGGGCTATGTTATTCATGAAAATTATCAAAGATCGATCGATATTATTTATTAGAATTGAAAATGGAAATGTTAGGCATCTTTCTGCTGCCCATAAGCCATCCAAAATGTTTTGTTTCTTGTTGGGTATTTTTCCTTTTCCCTCAAGTTGTCCATGTTATTCTATTAATTATTTGGAATTTTTACTTTTCCCATATTCCAACAACAACATTATATTAATATTTAGGCTTTTTCCCATGCCTATAGGTACTATTTTTTTTCCATGTCGTCTCTCATACTCTCTTAAAAGCTTCACTTCCTTCCACTCTATGTGACACAACATCTAGTCAACTCATTTTGTTGGGTTTATAATTGGTTAAGTTTTTGGTTGCCTCATGTACAAGCTAATGTTTAAGCTTATGGTAGGGCTATTACTTAACATGGACAACAAAGCACCATATCCCTATTTCTATTTCTAAACACATACCTTGTTTACCTATGAGTGTTTTTGTTTTATGGTGAATCTTATAATTGAGATAACAAACCATAGGGGTAGAATTGAACTTGCCTCCATTATGGGTTCCATTGGCCTTGGCACCACCAACAAATGAACAAAGGTTGAAACTAGGTTTGAACTCTATCTCAAGAAGATTGAACTTTAACTTGCATAAAAACAAAAACTTAATTTTATATAGTAGAAGTAGTGTTGATGAAATGGATAGACTATAGATCCACAATTATAGTTGACATTGTATTAAGAAAAGTTTTCCAATGACCTTGAGGAAAGCTACATGGGAAAAGCCGAAGAGGGAGAAGATGGAAGAGTTGAGAGACTTAAACATGTAAATCTAATAATAAAGTTAGTATGGGAGGAAGAAATCATATGTGTTGGTATGAGAAATTACCAAACATTGAGACTCCTTCACCATCACAAGGGTAGAAATAGATAGGAACAAATTGCAACTCTTGCAATTAGGAAAGGAAATCACTTTGCTAGATAATTAACAAGAAGAGAGTTCCACCAAAATGAAAACCTATATGTACCATGAATTGACCATGAAGGAAGAGGCTTTGAAGAAGCTAGAAGAAACAATCCAAGAGATTAAGCAAGCTCGATTTGTTTTCACAATGGTATATAACACCATGGTGGAGTTACACTCGGTAAACTCGCCTTCTAGGACCCTTCATTAAGAGGTAGTTGGTAACTTCGAAAAGCAAACTTAAGGCATTAATCCCAAGGTCATGAAGCAAATAGCTATAATGGCCAAAGGATATCTAGGAAGGCCAAGGGATTGTGATTGCCTTGTAGCTCAATAGAGGCCCTAGCATGAAAGGCCTAGGGTTTGGTGGACAAGAAACCAACACAACTCTAGCTCAAATCACCTTTGCCAAAGAAACCATAATTAGAAAAGAAGGCATTCCCATGGGGGAAAAGATAATTGGAAAAAGAGTATGAAATGAGTCACTCAAATAAGCTTGTAGAGTCTTGGAAGAGGGTAACACAGAGATTATTTTTCCATCCAAATTGACTCCAACTCTTAGAGGACCAAGCAATAAAGTTGGCACACATGATCACAAACTCAAAAGGTGTGACATAGTTTTCTTCTATTACAATAAAATGGATCATAAAATGGGTAGTGATGCATAATTAATGGGAAGACTCAATTATGTAGGCCAAGCTCTTGATTTTACCCAATAAGCTTTAGTTATTGTTATTTCCTAATTTCTTCTCTAGAAAATTGGTACATGTAATATAATTTTATTATTTCTAATAGTCATTCAATAAAAATTACCTTTAAATTACCTATCTATCTATTTGTAGTTCAATAATATTTAGAAGTAATGTAATTATTTTCTTTTTATACAAAAATCAACTAAAATCATGAAATATATAATTAAAATAGATTAAAAAACAAAACATTTAAACAAATTATTAATATTTAATTATAACTATTTTTCTTTTTATTTTTGCTAACTTATATTTAAAAAGCATCCACCTTAAGTTAAATTCAATAAAAATACTTTGAAATAAATAAAACACATTTATTTTATATATAGATAATCATACAACTTTATTTGAAAATTTCAAATAGCTAAAAGTTTGGCAAAAAGATACCTTTGCTTTACCTTGTTCAAACAAATGAAATCACCCAAAGAAATTCATATTAATTAACTCATTCCAACAAAAATGCACAAACTAGTGATTTTCAATATTTCTGAGTAGTCCATGAGAACATTCTGCTTATTACCAATACAGTGATTATTCCAACACTTTTATTTCTTGGTCTTCGTATCTGCTAAGCATGCGGACCTGTACTGAGGGATTGTTACACAAGAGCATTGTAAGTAAAGACAAAGCAATAGACAGAATAAAATTATGGCCAAATTTTGAGGTGCTAAAACTTTATGGCGTACAGAGATTTCTAATAGTGCTGTACCAACACAAAATACAACATGCATGCGTTGCTTGTGCATGGAGAATGATCTGGTTCACACCAGCTGTTGCACGCGTATTGTGTACAGAAGTGTTTTTTTTTTTTGTTCTTAAACAAAAATTCTATATCAGTTTTATAAATTAGAAAGAACTGCACAACAGAGAGATGGGAACAAAAGAAATCCAAATACATCTGAATGCGTATGGACCATAAAATTTAAAATGAAATGTAAAGCCTAAAATACAGAGTCATTAAGCCATTTGGATATATATAAAATAGAAAGGTCTAACTCATGGTTGTCGACCATAATGGTGGAGAAAAAAAAATCAAAATCGAATATTAATATTAAACCTTAAAATAGAATGATGTTAAGCAATGTAGGTTTACAATATTAACTAAGAGTTTGTCGACCATAATGGTCCGGTCCGGCATGGCACATAGCCATTATTTCTGCAAATTTTAAATCAAACATCACTGTTAAGCTATCAGAGCCATTATTTCTTCAAATTTAAAAGCAAACATCACTATTAAGGTCTGGCATAGAATGATCATTTAAAATAAAATAGAAAGATATAACTCAGTTCTGTCGACCATAATGGTTGGGATCGATGCGGGGCAATTTTTTTATTTTTTACGAGAATGAGTAAGGGCAATCTTAAGACCAAAGAATCGATTTCAATGAATGAATGATTATGTTATTAATAATACGTAGTCAGCCGAGTCTTTTCTCGAGCAGAGTGGAATTAATTGAATGCGCATTTGTGGAGCTGCTTATTTCAAGGACTTTATTTTTTTTAAATTGAGATGGGACGTGCCCATGATCGGGCCGGCCGGCGTCGGTTGTACTGCTGTCAGCGGGCTCATGGCCGACTCGGCTTCGTCAGACTACAATATTTTGTGAAAGCGAAAATTTCAAAACCCTTCAACTATTACTAAAAGTGTCGTGTAGGGTTTGGGGGATGGTGTTAGGGTTTGAGTGGAGGTTGAAATTTCAATATTTGCATTGATTCAGCTGGGCCATGCCATACGACAATGAAGGGAAAGTGCGCAATCTTGGGTCTGACTCTTTGGATGCGAGGCGTAGCGAGTTGGGTTTCTTCACAACTCCGTCACTCTAGCGTCTCCCTGCCTTGCCTTTGGTTAGGGAAGTTTGCTTTCTTAGAATGTAGATTTTCAGAGTTAGTATTGGTACTAATAGTTTATAGTTGGGATTAATAGTTTGTTACTTTTGGTTATGGAAGTTTGTTTTTCCAGAGTTAGTAATTGTATTAATAGTTTATTGTTGGGATTAATAGTTTGGTTATGGAAGTTGTGTTGGTACTAATAGTTTATAGTTGGGATTAATACTTTGTTACTTTTGGTTATGGAAGTTTGTTTTTCCAGAGTTAGTAATTGTATTAATAGTTTATTGTTGGGATTAATAGTTTGGTTATGGAAGTTTGTTTCCTTTGAATGTAGATGTTCAGAGTTAGTATTCCTATTAATAGTTTATGGTTGAGATTAATAGTTTTTTTTTTAGGAATTTTTTTTTTAATAAATTTGTGTAGAAAATTGATAAAATGGTTTTCATTTTCTTGTTTCTAGAAAGTAGATTTTCACAGTTATTAGAAGGTAGATTTTCATAATTACTAGTATAGTTTCTAGTAAATATTTTCTTTTTTAAATGTAGAAATTTGATAAAAAGTATGACATTTCAAATAAAAGTGAAAATCCTATTTTTTCATCTGATTCATAATTTGGGATTTTATATAGTATGAAATATTTAAACATATATTTTTCAGATCAGTCACATAAATGAGTTGATATGTTTTGGAACCAATTAATATGGTTCATGGTAGTAGTGATAATGAATTACATTAATTAATTCAAAATACATCAATCAACTCATATATTCACTAATGAATTACATTAATTGATTCAAAATACATCAATCAACTCATATATTTTATGTAGAGAGTTGTGTGAATAATTATCTTTCCATTGGATTCATACTTCTCATGGTATAAAAGTATTTTTTTTTTTTGTCTCTCAGTGGTGTTTTAACTGGAATGGTATATTCAGTGTATGTTGTATTTATTGTTTCATTTTGTATATAATATTTTTAACAAACTAATATGTTTCAGCATAATAGTGATCATAAATACAATAATTGATTCGAAATACAGCCATCAATCATATATTTTATATAGAGAATTGTATGAGTATTTGTCTTCCATTGGATTTATACTTCTGATGGTATGATATATAATTGTAACATATATTCTACATAGAGTTGTTTCTATGTAGAGTTCTGTGGGTCTCTTTACAACCCTGTCACACGAATTCCTCCCTACGTTGATTTTCTCCGAGGGAAGGTATTTTCTGTCCGTCGGAGGGGTTTTAACTCGAATGGTATAACCTCAGTTTATACTGTATTTATTGTTTCACCGTTCCATATTTTGTCATTTCTGTCTTGGACAAAAAGTGTACCATGATTTCGTCCAGAGGTTACTGTTTGTAGTTTATCCAACATCATAGATTGTGCGGCTCTGAAGCCACTGGAATAAATGCGAACGTACTGAGTAAATTAATAAGCCTTCCGTTTACTGCAATTATCTGATACGGCTGCTCACATTCAAAGTTATTTTCTTTGGTTGCAGAGGCGTACGCAAGCGCCCGATTGTGTGGATTTGGTCATCCGTGTACCTAACACGGATCTCAAGTCCTGGAGTTTTCAAAGTCGATGTCTTCTGGGACTCTGGGGCTCTCTTTTCTTCTTTCCCGTATATGAATGCTTTTACCAAGTCCTGCATCACTGTTTGAGTACGTTTGATAGCGAGTATCCATGTGGCGGCCTGGCTGTGGTTTTAATAAGCCGAATGTCCAGTGGATGATACAAGATTATATAACCACAATGTCCAAGGGTGAGCCTTATGCAACTCAACCGCCTTTTTGATATGTGCCAAATTTTGTCTGCAACATTAAAATGACAGGTCCCTGGAACATTCACATGATAAGTCCCTGGTTCAAGATCTTGAATACTTTCAAGATTTTGAGCGAGAATTTGTAGGATATTATCATGTGAAATAGATAATATAAAATGTTTCTGTAGATATCTTAGATACTTATATATATTTCCAATTTCACAGATTCTAATTATAAAACTTGTCATTTCACAATTTCAGAGTAGATTTTTGTCATTTCACTATTTTAAAAGTGGATTATTTTTAATGTTAGATTTGAGACTTTTGTGATCTATACGGTACATAAATGGTTTTAGGATTAATAGCATCATTAAGATTTAGTTGACATTTGGAACAAACTAATGTGTTTATCCTCACCACAAGGTGAGGATGAATCACATTAGCTGATTTGAAAAGTGACCAAATCCCAATGATGTGATTAATCCCAAAGACATTTATTTAGATTTCTAATCTCATCATTTCCATCTAATCCCACATGTCTTGGATAAGTATAGACATCTCAAGCATGAAATATCTTTATAGGTTGCTGATTAGATTTCCTAAATAGTTGGTTTACCTATTAACTATTATGGTTAGGTTAAGATTAAGTTATAATTAGTTGCATTTCATTAATCACATTTTAATATTAAATTAAAAGGTATATATATATATATATATATGATATGATACAAACAACATTTTCTTTAAATAAAAACAAATTTATGTTAGAATTTAATTATGGATTATTTTAAAAAATATCAATATATTCTTGATTTAAGATTAGAGTATTTTGTATTGAAATTAGAAGTTTTCATAATAATCAATTCTATTGGTTTTATTTCAAATTTTTGTGAAGATAGTGTTTATATATAAAAATATAGAATATATATAATTAAATAAAATGTAGTGTTTATTATTATTATTTTTTTAAATTAAAAAGATATGAATTTAAATTTGTTTAATTAAATTCTATTTTTTTACTTAATGGAAAATTTATTTAAAATAAAATTGTAAAATTTTTAATAATAATCCTATTGCATTAAGTGAACTATTTAATAATAATAACTTTAGTTTAAAGCTAAATTTTATAATAATATTGCATCCAAAGATTTTACCTTAAATTATAAATCTAAAAATATCCAAAATTTCTTATTTAATTGGTCAAAATAATTTAGAAAACTCAATGTATAATAATTAAAACTTATTAAACTAAAAAATTCAAAACCTCCAATTAGAAACACAATAAAGCTTATGCTTAATTGTCCAAAATGGATTTGCTTACTTTATAGAACAATCCTATTATAATCATTATTTTTCCTACTTTATTTATAACTATATAATATAAAATTATTTTTAATCTTATTTAAAATTCTCTTTACTAAAATTAATATATTTACATAAAATATTATATAATAATAATAATAATATAAATTTAATGGTTTATATAATAATATTATATATTAATAATACATTCTAATTAATAACATAATACAATATTAATTTAATCCATTTTTATTTTATATTTTGTTTATGATTTTCCTTTTTAAATATATGGTTTTTATGTTTTTATAATGGTTAGTTTTCATATATAATTTTATTTTTTATTATTTTCTTAAGAGATAATATAATGACCAAATGCTCTAACTTAATATTCATATTTTAATTAAAATGTTTTATTTTTTTAACATTTATTTATGGAATAGGATATCTGGAAAACATTTTAAAAACCACACTTTTTTTATAATCTCCTCAACAAACATAAAAAAAACTTCAAAATCAAACTTTGTAATTGTGAAAACTTAACTTCCTAATTACAAGCTTTAAATCACATAATATATTTTTTATAATTTTAAAATAGAAATTTTAAAATTAATTCCATAAGTTAAGTCGCTGATTACACACTCTAGAGCACTTCTATAATTTATAATAAAGTATCCAACCATCTTTCTAAAAAGTTATGCATTTTGACTATATTTATTTTTTTATTTTTCAATTCATTTATATATGTTTAAAATAATAAACTTGTTTATAACAGTAAATACTTTTCTTTCAATTTTATTTAAATTAAATTATTAAATGTTCTTAGTGTATAGCTCAATTGCTAGTCATGATGAGAGGCATTGAGAGGCTATAAAGATATAGTGGTAGTATCTTATGCCTTAGAGGTATAGTGGTAGTATTCTAGGCCATAAAGGTATAGTAATAGTTAGAATTGATTATTAGGCGTTTCTTATGATTAATAAAAATGATAAAATTATTTATATATTTAATATAAATGATAAAATTCTTTTTTATTATTTTTTTATTTTAATATATATTTAATTAAATTGATAGAATTATTTATAAAAATTAGAATAATATTTTAATTATCTTTAAATTTAATTGTTTAATAATTTTTTATCTTTTAAAATGATGTTGATAATAACGATGATTAATGTCTACTAAAAGTAATATGTTTTATAACATGTGAAAAAATAAGAGATTAATTAAGATTCTTTAATATTTATTGACTGAACGTGGAGAAGGTTGGTAGTGAGGTTGGTAGTGAGACAAATATTTAGAAATTTTAAAATATATGTGAGTAAAATTTGAGCAATTCAAAAGAAAGTGTTTTTCATCTTCAAACCTCATAATATCACATAGGTGAGAAAGTCTTTCATCCCATAATATTTTGGGTTCTTGATATCACTATTTTAAACTCTTGATATGAGAAACTATTTCATTCCATAACATTTTGCCTCTCTCCATGCGTCCCCTTTGGCACTCTGTTTTACAGAGCCTAAACAGCTTGGGGATTCATCGTTCGGGCTCCAGGGATGCTCTGGTCTGGGCTCTTCCGTGATCTTCTCAGCCTATTCGAGTAAAGGATTTATATGCTTCAATGTCTTCAGGCCTCTCGTGTAACTCCGACCTGCTCTTTCCTCCTCAACTATGGAAGGCGGCATGTCCACTTAAAATGATTTAATTCTCGTGGCTGGTCCTCAGCAACAGGAACCTTACTTGGGAGGTCCTTCAAAAGAAAGGTTGGCCTGGTCATGCCCCATGTGCCAGAATGCGGCTGAGACAAATTTTCATATGTTCTTCCAATGTGCTTCATCTCTCCATATCTGGTATGAACTTTCTTTGTCTTTTGGTTTTCCTTACCTGGTCTTTTCCTCTGTTCAGGATGGCTTTAAATGGTGGAGTGAGCAGAGTTTATCCCGGCAAACTTTGTTTATCCTTGTCTGTTGGTTCTTGTGGAAATGGAGGAATGCAAATCTTTTCAGTTTGGCCTGTTAATATGTGCTGATCGGTGTAAGACAATTCTGAAAGTTTTTGGACTGATATGATATTATATTTTGATATCTGGTAATTAGTTATTTGGAATACCTCGAAAATCTGTTTCCAACATATCTATGTATTCAGATCATTATATTTTCTTAATATAAGCTATGATGGTTTTTTCTCTCTAAAAAAAAAAAAAAAAAACATTTTAGAAATTAAATCTCACTCAATTTCACTTTAAAACTCATTAATCCTTATCTTACTTTCCAAAAATTATATTAATATTAACCAATTTTATAATTTCATATTATATGTTAGTTTCTCCTCTTTCTTTCTTTGTTATTATATCTATATGTATTAGATTATAACATAAAAAAAATATATTAAATATGTTAATATAATCATAATAATATTTTATATATAAATATAATTTTTTATAACATTTTGAAAATATATTTAATATAAATATAATTTATTGTAAATTATATATATATATTTATTTAAATAACAACCTAAATCAAATTTATAAATTATAATCTCAAACAAAATCTTGCTACCTAATTTAAAAAATTACTACTGGTTAAGTTACTTCTATTCATTCCACGGAATTGAGGTTGGTACCTTGTCCTGTATGACATTGGCTAGAAACGGTTGTACAGTGCCGTGTGGAAGGTGGCCTCCACCCGGGTCACTTTCTCCTCTACTTTTAGATGAGTGGCAGTCGGTGGTACATGACGCCTACAATCCCCCCGTAATTCATTGCGACTGTTGCTCTAATTGTATTGGGTGTCTGTCTATGTTATTGTTTCCCGTTATTTGGCGGCAGAGAGTCACTGTAGATGGACGTGACCTGGCCTCTGCCCCCAGCCTATAAATATGCGCTAGGCATATGCAAGCGCATGAACATCGGACTAAATGCGAAGGATATTATCATAATAATACCACGAGTTTGAAGCTGTTCATTCAATGGTGAATTCCACTGTCTACGGACCCCTCTTTCCTTTTTTAATATTGTCTTCTACCTTTTCCATGGATCATGGCTTTCAAATCCTTTTACTAAAATTGAGGGCTTATAATCTGCGTGCATCTCGTTTAGGATGCTGCTCCTGCCTTATATCTCTCACTCCCATGACTCCCACACAATTATCCGCTTGCGAATTCAGTGCAAGCATTTGGCTAAATGAATCACAGCGAAAGCACGGTGGATTGAGAGCGAAAGCACGGTGGATTTGCAAAGCTCAGGAGGGATAGCGCCCATGGTAGGCCGCGAACTGCCTCTGGCAGCCATGAGACGCTATCCATCCTGAGTTTTTTGACTTCTCCCTGCTATCTGGAATGTTCCGAAAGACTTTTCCCTGCTATTTGGAATGTTCTGAAAGTGTTGTGACTTTGAATATGGGTGAAGTGTTGGCTGGTAAGACACCTTAACGAAATTACACCTTATTACAGAAGAAGTCATCAACATGTCCTAAAATGAAGCTGTGAATCTAATCAGCAGCTATGCCAACTCAGTAAGTGTACTCCTTTCTCAACCCTAGAGTCTTTGCATGGTGTCTTGACTGTGATAATTTTTCTGAATTTTATGACATATTACCATTTGAATGGCATCTGTAACATGGTTCACCCTAGATTTCAATTTGGCATGCCTATTTTGAGCAACAAAACCCTGGATTGTAACTTGGCTATTTCTGCAGGACATTGTAATATGCAACTACGAGGTCATAATGCAGATAATAAAGAATATGCATAGAATTATTCTGCTTCTAGAAGAAATCTAAGATTTCTGCTGCTGCTTCTTGGAAAACATTTGTTTATGGCTTTGAAGGGGTCACTTGAAAATACTTTGAACCCTCTAGTCTGGTAAACGTTGCTTCTAATGTGCCGCTGACGTTGAGCCCAAGTGCTTGCAGTACCCAAAATTAAGAAATTCCATAGAGGTTTTGCTGGTGTACGTAAAATTAAGAAATTCCTATGCACATACTTTAGTAGTTCATGAAATTCCTAGACATATACTTGGGTAGTTCAAGAAATTCCTATGAACATGTTTGTGAACTCTCTAACAATTGCACATGATTGGAACGCTAGTAGTTCGTGAAATTCCTAGACACACACTTTGGTAGTTCATGAAATTCCTATGAACATATTTTTGAAATCTTTAACAATTGCACATGATTGGATCGCTAGTAGTTCATGAAATTCCTATGAACATATTTTTGAAATCTCTAGCAATTGCACATGATTGGATCGCTATAAGGTGTTGCAGTCCCCCTAAAGTATAAGATTCCTCAATCTACTGTGTACAGATTCTAGCCATTGAAGATCATGGAGTTTTATGAGATTTATTTATTGTGCTCTTATCCCCTAAGCTTCATTGTTATATAGTAGAACGTTTCAGGGAGTATATTTTTGGGGTTTGGAAACATGTAAAATGATCTGAGATTTCCTTGCTCATTCTGTTATGCAACATTTCAATTGCTTTTGTGCTTCTGAAATTTCTAACTATGACTATTTTATCTGTTAAACATTTGTGCTTCTGAAATTTCTAACTAGGACTATTTTATCTGTTAAACATCATGATTTCATATTGAAAGCATGTTATTCTAAATGATTTCCAGTAGGCATTGAAATTGTTTAGATTTTGGAAGCTATATACTGGTTTAGAAAACTATAATTTTTAATCGTGTTAGAGTATCATCATTAGGTTTTACACCATTTGATAGTCGCTGTGTGAGGATTCGTTATAATTTGTGAGGTGACTGCTTTTCCACTGGCCTCCATACAACTTCAAAAGATTTTTGCGAAAGCCGTTATGTTAATGATTTTAATTTTAGGTAAATGTGCAGAAACCCTGAAGCCGTTTGCAATTTGTCACTCACCATCTTCAAAACTAAGATTTAGATTCAACATCTTTTGTTCAGATCTAATACAGATATAATGGAAGGTAAATTTATTACTTTGACTCTCTTGTTCATAGTTCATAACTAAGGTTATGGTGTAATATAGATATATTGGAAGATGGACACAATAGTTTTCAATTGGAGCCAATATATTTGTTAAGGTATGCCGTTTCCATTGTATTTTTAGGTGTTATATTATAGATTTACATGTAATATAGATAGAATATTTAGAAACTAAAATTGGTGTAAGCTTGAGAGATTTATTCCACTAAAAGGTTGTTTCTCTATCATAAACCTGCATTATGTATATAAACATTGATTAGTTGCTTCCAAGAGTGCTTATGTATTTTTAATTAATGGAAGATTATAACAATAATCTCACAATGGGAACCAATATATACTTGTTGATGTATGCATTGCATTGATTTATTGATTAAGAGAGTGTTTATGCATTTTTAATTAATGAAAGATGGGGACGATGATTTCTGAGTTGGAGCTTGTTTGATGTGCCTTTCTACAGTTATCTTTCGATCTGTTATACCAGCTTGGGGTTGTTTCCCGCTTATGACGGAAGTAACAGCTATTTAAACTAGTACGGTGTGCAGAAATGACCAGAAATTGCATTGAAAATTTACAGATCGACATGAACCCTCAAATTGTCAGGAGTGTGTGATTCAGTTCTGGACGTCGAATGTTTGCTTCGAGAATGAATCAGGTGAACTATCGACTCATATCTGATCAGGGAGTTTAAACCGTTATACATGAATCTCAGATCTCAATTAATGTCTTATTTTTTAAGATCTTATAAACCATATTAATTTTAATAAATATTAATCATCACTATAACAAAGATTTATCTGGAAAACTAACCTCTCTGCTCAAAGGTTTTATTAGATATTTCATGCTTCTGCACCGTCTTACCAGCTTCAGACTGATCAGCTCAGTCGAATATAGCTGCAAGTTTATTACAGTGGAGGAGCAATATGTTCGTATCACATCTAAAGAAGTATTTCAGACTTCTGCTGCAATCTTCAAGATCAACTGTCACAAGATCAAGGAGTTTTTCCTTTCTCAGTCACTTGAAATGTACCAATTAGAGGAGTGAAATAATTTTCGGAATAAAGTCTGTTTTTCCAAATAGTCCAGTGGTAGGATTCTTTAATGACAGCTTAGAGATATGTACCATGATTTACAGTGATCCATATCATCCCTAAACTTAACTTAGGGTATCATCTACTCTAGTACTTGGCTGTTGCAGCTTTGAGTAACAATATGGTTTTTGGCCATGGCTCGTGTACTAAAGGTATCTAGCTATAGTACATATTTTTTTGCATCCAACACTGATACTATATTATGCTTCATAGCTTACATTGTAAAACAATTTTAATATATATGAAATCGCTTCAATACTTCTTACGTTGATTTCACACCGAGACAGTCTAGCTAAAGATTCATGATGTTATGCTCTATGTCTGCATCACTGCAGGTATGTCTATTGCACGGTTACATTAGTTTCTATTTTTCAAAAAATACAAGAGTTTGAGATGTGTGTTGAAACAAAGAAATGGAAGGAGAAAACATTGTGGACAGATTTACTAAAAACACAATTAATATATTTTTTTACATAAAATTAAAATATAAACCATATAAATAGTACTCATAAAACTAATAAATACTAAACAACCTATCTAATGTAAACTTTATTCCAAATTTGAAACCATTCTTTTCCTGTTGTGCGAAGCATTATTCCAAATTTGAAACCCTTTTCATGTTGTAGGAGTTATGCATCAGTCTCTGATATTGGGATCAAAGTTGAAACTTGGAAATGGGACGCTTGTATTCTTATCAAGTAATCCGATAAAAAGGCAGATCTGAATTTGTTAATGGAGAGTGAAATTTACTTTATCTTTCCGGGGTCATTTGCTTGTAGCTATAAATTTTCGTAACTTTGATGACTGGCATGCACGTAGCTGTAGACTGGCTTACTGCTCCAGTTTAAGCATTGGCATGTTTTTAATAAGTATAAACACCAGGCAGACATATACTCTGGTTGATATATATGCATGTCTCCAGACATGTAAACATAAACAACACTCTTGTCCTGAATCTAGTTGAAATAAGCCACTATGAAAATAGAATCTGGTGGATTGGACTAAATATAAATAGCACAATTATGTTGAATCTAGTTAGTATAGGTCAATATGAAATGGTAAATAGTGTTAGAGTAGTTTATTTATAGTGTTAGATCAGTTTAAATAAACTTTATTGGGTTATAAAATCAATTTAACAAACTTCATGGGGTAATAAATTAATTTATTGTAATTGTTTATTATTTGTTTTCTTAATGATATTTTAATATATTTTAATTAATTAGGAATATTAAATATATTTTGCAAAATTGTTTTTAATGGGTTTTTATATATTTATGTTATTAACTAGTTTAGGTTTATCATAATTTTGGATTTATTAAATTGTGAGAGGGATAAAATTTTTTAAAGTGAAAGATTTAAGCTTTTAGATCATTAATATATTTAAAGTTAATTATTAATAAATACATTTTAATTTTTTTCCATTTTCAATTAATTTGAAGTAGCCAAAATATTTTAATAGATAACTTCTTTGAGCATTTATTTATTTATTTTATCTCAAATTCTTTTTTTTTTTTTTTCTAACCCATAGAAAGTTAGAATTAAAGGATGCTGACATGAAACATGAAAAATGAAGGATGACATCTGTTATGAACTTTGTTTAATCAACCTCTTCCATCCAGAACACTAAGAATGAGTGACAGCCTACATTCAATTACCTTGATCCTATATTTTTATGTGAAAAATACCCTGCAAAGCGCAATCACTCACTTTCCCTTTTTAATGCGATTAAAAGAATTCTTGGAACTGATTTAAGAATACGCAAGTATTGACAAAAATCTGACGAGGAAATGGACTTGTGGGGACTGTGTTTTGATATCGATTTAGAGATTTGCCATATCGTATAATCCAAAGTTTACAAACAGGCAGAGCCTTGCATGTTTTGTCTCATTTGTATGATATAGTAACCACTGATTGCAAGGATAAACGTAAATCAGGTGGTACCCATTTTCAAAACTTAGAAAAAAGTCTCAATTTTCTTTTCTAAAGCAGATTCCCCCATGGTTCTCACCCACAGGCTTGTCCAGAATGTCTAAATCTAGAAGCACCAACACTTTTTGTTTACTTCTAGAAACACCGACACTTTCTGAATATTCAAAGTTGAAGCCAAAAGCAAAGCTTCGCTGGTGTCTTTTCGTAATAAAAATACTATATACCTTCGGATGTTCACACTGCTATGCTGTACCAAACAGTGATGAATGGTTACGTTCTGATCTTGCAAATCAGCAATGCCTTTATTTTGAGTAAATCCCGAAAATGATATTTTCCGGAGTTGTATTGTGATTTTTTTTAAGAAGTTTTTTTGTCAATTTTTTTTAAAATTTGCAGGAATTTATTGAAATCACAAGTTTGATTGGTAATTTTGTGCCATTTTTAGAGATTTTTCAAGGTGTCGAATCCATATATATAATCAAAAAACTAGTTTAAATAACACAAATCAAGATTTCATCTCAACCACTGGATTCAGACACTCTAAAGTCCAAAAATTCACACTAAGAACAACCTGGCCACTTGGATTAAAACTAAAATTTAAGGTTTGGTAACTCAAATGACTTAAAAGTTAAATACTATAGTGTTAGGTGAACACTTTCTCCTTAGATATCAGGATGACAGAATATATGGATTTAACCCTAATCAATCATTGCTTTTGGCTAGTTAATGTTAAGGTGTTGTTTAATTTTTTTATTTTTTATTTTTTATGTTTTTTTTGAATCTGAGAAAACTATGTAAAAGTTTATCTGATTTTTTCTGAAGACACTCTACTCATTATCTGTGACTATATTTATGTTTTTTTTTGAATTTGGAGATAAAATTTCAAGTGAGATTATGATTTTTTTGTTATTTAAAATATTTTTTAAATATAAAAATGGATTCAACATCTTCAAAAATATTTGAGATACTTGTGATTATTTTAATAAATTTTCAAACTAAATTGATAAAAGAATATAGAAAAAATAATATACCTCAAAAAACCCAAAACAGAGAAACACTGAACTTAGATAACTGGTTATGTTTGAAATTTTTTTAGTTCTCTTATTATAATAATATATTTTTAATTTTAATAAGAAAGAATCTGTCTATTTCCATATTTGATATTTATTTTTAAAATTTATCATGTGCAAAATTTTAAAGTTTTTGGTTTTATTATGATTATTAATTACTATTTTTTTCTATTTCTTTCCTTATATATAATTAATTTTCATTTTTTATATTAAATTTATAATAATTTAAATTCATTTTTATAATTTATTATGTTAAATATTTTAAAATTTGTATTTTATTAGGATTTCTAAATAGTGAAAAAACTTATTATAGCTCAATTATCAAATCTAACCAAAACAACATCACTAATTACTATCTGTAAATACAAATTAACTCAGCATTACTATTCAAAAATTTATAATAATTACTTTAAATTAATTATTATAAATATATAATAAATAATAATATAAATTAAAAAATTATACAGTCAATATAAAAAATAATTATATATAATAAGTTACAGTATTAAAACAATATTTTTTTATTATCAATTAATACATGTAATGAGTTTACAACTCTATTTCCTTATAAAATACATATCTAATTATATGTGATAAATTATGTTATTGAAAATAAGCATTTTTTTTATCAATTAATACATGCGATGAGTTTACAACTATATCCCTATAAAACACATACCTAATACCTTAGCATATAGTAAAATACTCCAATTTACCATGTGATGTATGGTAAATTACAATATCTTTATCCTTGCTAGTAAGTTATAGCATTTTTACCCTGCTTCCATTGTTGATCATGTTTGCAATTTCTAATCGTTGTTATCGCTTCATTTTTTTATTATCAATCTGCCTCCACGATCTCTTCTCTTCAATTATTTTCTCATGATTAGAATATGTAAACATTATTATCACTTTGCCTAGTGTCGCATGTGGTAGTGCTCTTTGTGAATGCGTATTTAAGCAACAAGTAGTTAGCATGAAAGCATCGTTATTCCCATTATTTCATCAAAACCCGCTATTTTTCATTATTTCATCTAAATCGTGTTTATTCAATGCCACAGTTAAAGGTATAAGAGTTGATTTCTTTTATAGGCATTTAAAATCGAAGGATAGATTGTGTCATGTTAGTCTCTCCGTAGAATATAGCACTTATGCATTAGTTTGTGAAGTTTTTATGATTTAAAAAAAAGTTTTTGAAAAATGTTGATTATTTGTAATTTTTATAATTTAAAAATTATATTTCTAATTTTTGAAAATTTTGTTTTAAATTTTTTATTGGTTAATTGAGCATTGATGTGATATAATTTTCTTAGTGGAATGCAATTTATTTTTGGTATTGGTCAAACATTGGAGTTAATTTTAAAACGGGTAAAAAGAGAATTACTTGATAATTTAGTTGTTGTAGAGGCTCTTGATTGATTTGAAGTGGACACTGCAGTGAATGCTAATGCTCTCACAATAGGGATCGACGACTCGCAGGGCCTGATGACCCTTATGTAAGCAAGAGGGGGTGTCCGTATTTGTGGTTTCGTTCCAATAAAATGCATCTTACGTGAATAGGGTACGTGATAATTTAGTTGTTGTAGAGGCTCTTAAACTCGCTATCATGATTGATTTGAAGTGGACACTGCAGTGAATGCTAATGCTCTCACAATAGGGATCGACGGCTGGCAGGGCCGGATGATCCTTATGTAAGCAAGAGGGGGTGTCCGTATTTGTGGTTTAGTTCCAATAAAATGCATCTTACGTGAATAGGGGACATGTGGTCAACTATCTAAATCAACAGTGGATAATGTATATCGAGTGCAAAATACAAGGGGCATCTAATAAGTGGATTTGTCCCCACCACTATGTTGGCATGGGCTTGCCTCATTTGATATCGGCTTCCAAAGGAACTGCAAAACCACTTTACAAAGGGCCCGATACGTGCTTTTAAAAACTAGGGTGGAAAGTTGGGTGTCTCAATGGGTTCAAGCCGATTGAGTTGATTTATTTCCGAATACAAAGGGATTTAATTGCAAAAGACAAAGAGTTGGGGTAGAACTTTGCGGAATCGAAATGACGAACAAATTTTGGTAATAGAGGTTCTAAGATCATATAGACTAAAAAATTCGAAAGCACGAGTATTATGGGAAGGTGGATCCATTTTGCTAATTTATGTCAGTTCATAAAATCAAATTACCAATAGTTCATGGTGGAATTTTTGTGAGAGGTCAGAGTCCTAAGGAAGTAGTAGAATCGTGATTATGCCCTCACCCACTTGCACAATGTACAAGAACAATGGATCTTTGCAAGTGAAACCTTCACCATTAGATTGAGATTGTAGAATTTCATTGTGGAACCCAAATTATGGCTCCCCTTGCTTGCTAACTTCAAAAGGGGGCACCACACAATTATTGTGAACTGTAGATTTTAATCAATGATTGCAACCACTAAATCAGTGGGGACCTACAACGAGATGGGGTGTAAACGCCGAATTAAAAAGAAATATGTATATACATATTTGTATAAATTATGGATCAAGAAATCGAATAAAATAATATGAGGTGGGAGTTGCACATGACAGGCCGAGTGGCAAAACTAGGGCCATGGAGCGAGAACGATGGTGGCTTGTTGGATCCCATCGCGCACAAAGGGAGTGTTGTTTTAGGTAGTGTTAGTTTCCAAGCAGGTTGGAGCCTAGTGGGCAATGGTGGTTGTTGATCACAATTAACTAAGGTTATTGGATTTGAGCGGGGGTGCAAGTATGTTTTAGCATTTTTGCTAATTGGGACATGATACGTTGTTGGGCTATTAGATCAAAGAGATTATGGTCATTTGATGTCATCAGAATGTATGTCCATCTTAAAACCCTTTTTTCTAGTGGGATCCCAATGTACACATGGGTTGTTGGATAGAAGAACTTTGGGTCATTAGATCTGGAAGAGGCACCAACTTAATAAAAGATGGAAAGTGGTATAGTAAGTAACATGATATCACTAATTTAATTCCCAAATTCATAGTGTAGTGTAAATGTGGTGTTCTGTGAACATTAAGTAGCAAGTATCCACCATATATGAGGTTATTAGGTTATCAATTCCAGTTTACCTGCATTCCACGCTCTTTATTGGACTTGTACAGTCAAAGGAATTAGCTTTCAATCCCTATTTCAAGTTAGATGCGAACATAGAAGCCTACCATTTGAGTCTCTGTGAAACATGTAATCTTTCCAAAACCTTATTGTAGTACATTAATAATATGCTGTAAATTTTACAGATTTAGAATGGCTATTGAACACTAGAATGTGGCTTTCATTAATATGTTAGCGCAAATCTGTGACACCCACATACAAAACATTGACATGTATGTCCTTGGAGCTCAATTAGGAATGAATGACCAATTAGATAGCTCAAAAGGTTATTTATTAAACACTGGTTTATTTAGAGCTGCATTATTGGGTGTTTATTTCGACCCTCATATAAATATTCTTTTAGCTAGTCACTATGATTTGTCAACTCAAAAAATTGTTCATCCTATAGATGGATGCAGTTTCTTAGAAGTGTTAGAGGAAACTATGATGAGAAGGTTGAGGTTCACTATGAAAGGAAATTAAAGTAAGCTTTTTACAAAGTCTAGTTAAAAACCCTAGCCAAGTAGTGAAAATTGAATTACAATTGGCTAGTAAGGAATTGGAGCCACAATTTAAGAATATGGCTGTCACTTTGCAGATTATTTCTTGTTTCACATTCAAGCTAAATTTCTTGATAAAGCCCCTAAAAGAATGCCAACGAATTTCAGGACGATTTTATAGTTTACAAAGAAAACTAGTATAGGAGTTTGGTATATTTTTGAGAAGTACACTATTATAAGAATCTATGATTTTGAAGGTCAACCCTATTGTCTACCAAAATTTGTTATCCTACAACTTTTTCTGTAGAAGTATCTAGATAGAGGCTATATGCTGATGATATTCACTTTGTGTCTAAAAGTAAAAAGTCAATGATTGCAATGCCATTTGAAATTTTATCTTTTCTGATTAGAAATAGGTCTGTTTTAGAAATCATTGAAATGTATTTGATTTCATATGGTTTGGAAATGACTTGCACTTGGAAATATGTTCCATTGCATATTATTTATGACTTATGAAAATAGAAAGGTTTATTTTCTTATATCCATATATCTTATATGAAGGTTGAAAAGTTGGTCAATGCTAATACATGCCCTGAAAAAAATGATAAAGAAGCAAGTATCCAGGTATCCAAAGAAGTTACATTTGGGAGATTAGAGATGGAAATTAAGCCAGATAAGGTAAATTCTACCAAGAACACAGAGGTAGCAAAGTCATCTAGTGGATAGGTGTCAAATGCTATACAGAAAGCTTTGTTTGTGGACTACAACTATCAACAACTACGACTAAAAGGAAGGGAAAATAATACAGGGTTTGATGAATAAGGTCACGTGGTTAAGAGAAAAAACCAAGATGATGAAGACAATGTTTTCCAAAAGACTAATGAAGAATTATCAGAGCAAGTACAAGGTTTGTTGAAAGAACTACAACCTAAATCATTTGCAAGTTTAGTTGTGCTCATTGCCACAAATGTAAACACTAAAAAGTTTATAAGTGAAAAGGATAAAGAAGTGATCACTGTTGCAAAGAGAACAAAGGTTATAGAAACATCGACTAGTGAAGCAATGACTTTTAGTGCAGGTCCCAGGTTCCTATCATTTACTAATTTTGACAAAAATAATTTTAATTTAACTATTATTCAGCTATCCAGTGTAGAACATAGTTCATTAGTTCCATAACTACTTCAATTAATATTGATTTAGGTTACTGTTGTAATGTTTTCTTCTCAAAGATGTACGAAAAGAACCCACTTAAGATTGTGGATGACGAACAATCTCAACAATATAAATGGTTGTTAAACATTGTAGATCTGCAACAACTGGTAGAAAGAAAATATGCCAATGTCCTGATCTATGCCACAATCATAGTTAAACAAGAGAAAAGAAAGAGTAATAACTCCAATCATCCAATGGAAACTAGATATACAAAAAATAGTTTTATTATAACACCTGTGAAGGGAACAAATAAATTTTACCAGTTCCCCTCTATGGGATGGATTCTTGGCTATCCTCAAATGTCTTCAGCTTGTGTAGAGTCTCTCTCCTCTATAATGTGTAAACCCAGCAAAAATATGGTGTGCGACAATGAAAATAATTAGAGTTACAACAGTGAGTGTAACAATGAAAATAATCAAAAGTGACCATGAAAATAATCAAAAGTGAATAATAAATGGAAAGCACTTCTATTTATAACAAAATATTGAGTTATCCTTGAATAATGAGCAATAATAAAATATTATTAACCCCATTTTTGGAATAACCATTTGGAATATTTTATTGTATTTGTTTAGGAGGGAAAAAGTATTTAAAATCTTATTTAGAAATAATAAATAAATAAATGATTTATTTATCATCTTAAGAAATTAGTTAAGAAATAATAAACAAATAATGATTTATTTAATTATTCCTAAGGGATTTAGTCAAATTTGACAAAGAATAATAACTAATTAGTGATTAATTAATTATTTTTATTGAAAAATAAGATAATTAATGATTTATATGTTTATTTTTCATGGTTGTGTCAAATATGACAAGGAATAATAATTGAACAATGGTTTAATTAATTATTCCTAGAAGAAAATCAAATAAATAGTGATTATCTAATTATTATTCATGGGTTTAACTATAAATTACTTAACAAAGGTGGTTTATTAAGTAATTTTTTATAGTGAAAACAATTTTACTATAGTAAAATTGGCTTTACATGGTGTACTTCGACCCTTCTAGTAAATTAGGCTAGATGATCAATTTTTTGGTGATAACAGATTTCCCCCCGACATACGAGTGTTAGGAGAAAAACGTATGACCAAAGTACATTGTAAAGACACAATCACTAGACAACACAGTGGAGTCAGAGAGAGAGAGAGAGAGAGGGAGACCAATAAAGTTGAAGCGAGAGAGGATAGGGATATAGTGGGTGAGACTAATGCAAGTATCCTTTTATGTTGTGGTAGTGAACCTCAATGAGGCAGGGGAGGCATACAGACACTCGCCTAGATAACTTGGTAAAAAATAATGGTGCACCGAGAAACATAAAACTAAGCAATGAAGTACATGTTGAATGGTACATGACATGCTGGTATAACAGAGCCAGAAAATAATACATTGTGTCCCATATACATAATGCACCTGGAAAAACATGAGCCATGACTGAATACAATAATATTTGAGTACATGAGATACAAAGGTCCTTCCCTCCAAAAATGGGTGGGAGGGAGAATAAAACAACTGAAGAAGCCCTGCTAAACAGGGAAGGGCTCTACGAAAATGAATGGATCATCTGAAGGAGATGTGTATGCTATGAACACTTGATCGGTAGGAATTGAACCCATCAACTCTATGGAATTGCATCTGAGGTTGTAGCATAATAGGAATGAATTCGAGCATGTGGGGGCTACCTGAAGGGCCACCCCCTCATGAGGTCTGAAACATCTCACACACACCCGGGAATCACTGGTACAATCTTCTACATCACTAGACAATCAAGTGTATGAATCACCAACATGAAAAAACTAAATCAAAGGGAAATAATGAGTCCCTCTACTTGATCCAAGGCGCCGAATAAGAATGGAAGCTAGAACTAACATACACTGCCCTCTAGGCCGTTCTTCTGGAATAAATGAGCTGATGTCAACAAAATAAAGCCCGCGATAGGTGAGGCAATGAGGATCCTTGATGTAGGAGGTTGACGAAAATGGGGTGGTAGTCTGGAATTAGACTACTGGTTAACTTTGTAAC
The DNA here is from genome assembly GCA_031772625.1 of Pinus tabuliformis. NCBI lineage: Eukaryota > Viridiplantae > Streptophyta > Pinopsida > Pinales > Pinaceae > Pinus > Pinus tabuliformis. The sequence goes on from CM062815.1 coordinate 872,798,174, forward strand.
CAATTAGCTGCACGTTGACGGATCTTGTACGTGGATTTTTCTCGAGGTTCCTGCTTACTTGACCAATCACCGTTGGTCCTTCTTTGACTGTTCCCTTTGTTAAGCGCTTCAATCTACACCTTTGATTTCACTCCTTCTGACTTATCGGATATCCCATCACCCACTCGCCAACTAGCTCGACCAATCTCCACTGTCGATCAATCCCGCTCAATCCAACGGCTATCGTGCAATCTCACATGAAATCTTGCACGACCGATATCAGGTCGAGAGCATGCGAGAAAAGTAGTTTTTCTCGTGCTACATGTCACCCACTTAGGCTAATAAAGTGAATTTTAGAAATACCGTTTACCACTTTTAGGGTGCGCAAGATACCACTTATCACTTTCCGTATACTACCCACGTGCTTAACTCATACTTTTAAGAAAGACGTATAAGGAAAGGTTTAACGCTTAAGCTAAATATTAACTCTCAATAGTAATTGCCTATGATTTATAAATAAAATGTTTAAACAGAGAAAAATACCCGATTAGGGTCTAGAACGCCGATACACAGATACAAATGAATTTCTACACTAGGATTATCACGCAACACCACACATAATCATTTATTCAATAAAATAGAATTTCTAGAGTCTTGGTCCTCTTGGCTCGATTACAACAGTTTGTCTAACCTCTGTTCACTCTCCAACCCTATCTCTCACACACCTCTCACTTACTTACTCTATTCTCGATTATCTAATCTCTCTGTCGTTACATTCTTTCCTCTTTCATGAATCAAATCCTATTCTAACTACATTGACAACTCAATCTCTATTTTTTATCAAATCAACCATTAAATCCCTATTCTTAAGCTCTAATACACACCTATACTAACAACTTATTTCCTATTCTAAAAATAATACAATATTCTAATTATTACAATAATTTGAGTAAAGATAATTTTCGAGAGATCCAACCCTCTCTACTAAGAATTGATTTTGACTACTCAGGTCAATGAAATTCATCTCTTGTTAGCCACAACATGTGAACATACAATCACATTGCTGGCTAAGTTTGGATGCTCTTGCATTAGACTCCCGGGGAAAAAAAGAATCCTTCATCACACTTTCAGGATTGACTCCATACTTTTGTAATTCTGTGGTTGTTATCCAACTGGAATCCTCCATTGGCTGTCCCCTCCATTTGACTAAATATTCAAAATAACCATTTCCTTTGGTTCTTTTGGATACTCTTTTCTCCAAAATAGCTTCCACCTCTTTCTTGACTGTCTTTGGCATTTGTTCTTCCCAATTTAAAGTTTTAACTTCATCTCTTGCAGGTTCCTTCTGTAGATCTAACTCTGTCTCCTTGTATGGATACAAATCTACAACATTGAAGATAGGTGATATTCCAATTCCTTCTGGTAATTCAATTTCATAAGCATTAGTTAAAAACTTCCTCACAATTCTGCATGGCCCTATCCTTTTCATCTTTACTTTATTGTAAGTCCCAACAGGAAATCTTTCTTTTCTCAAGTATACCATCACTAGATCTCCCACTTGGAATTATTTTTCTCTCCTCCTCATATCAGCTCTCTGTTTGTATTTGCCACTGGTTTCGTGCAATTTGTTTTTGACATCTTCTTGTAGTCTCTGCATCTGCTTTGCAAACTCTTCAACTTTTGCACTTCTTGTCTCCTGTTTACCCAAATTTCTAAGTTCATACACACCTCTTGGATTCATTCCAAAAACAATATGAAATGGACTCATCCCAATACTTCTGTTTGGAGTGTCATTATAAGCAAACTTAGCTTGAGCAAGTGCTAAATCCCATTGCTTAGGATTGTTATACACTAAACTTCTCTATATGTTTCCCAAGCTTTTGTTTACCACTTCGGTATGTCCATCTGTTTGAGAATAATACACTGAACTGAAACTAAGGTTGGCACCTAGTTTCTTCCAAAGAGTTCTCCAGAAATGCCCAACAAACTTTGTATCCCTATCAGACACAATACTTACATGCAATCCATGTAACCTTACAACCTCTGGAAATTTTTTTAGCAATATGTGTTGCATCACTAGTCTTTTTACATGCAATGAAATGTGCCATTTTGGAAAATCTATCTACCACAACATAGATGGAATCATTCCCTCTTTGAGTTCTAGGTAACCCCAAAACAAAGTCCATACTAATTGCATCCCATGGTTGGTCTGGCATTGGCAATGGTTGATACAATCCTGTATTTTGGCTTCTCCCTCTAGCATGCTGATAGATTCTGCACTTCTCAACAAATTTCATAACATCAATTTGCATCTTTGGCCAATAGTAAAAAGAATTTACCTGAGAAAAGGGTTTGTATTGTCCAAAGTGACCAGATAATCCTCCACTGTGTTTCTCCTTGATTATGTTTTCCCTCATAGAACATTTGGGAATGCACAATTTGTTACCTTTAAACAATAAACCTCCTTGGATAAGATAATCTAACCACTGACTTCTATTATGAACTATTGGATTTTGTACAACTGCATAAATATCTTTGAATTTTGCATCATCTTTATACATATCAACCATTTCTTCAAATCCTACAACACCAACTCTTAATTCTAGTACAATGAAATTTACCCTGATCAAAGCATCAACAACTTTGTTCAACTTACCACTCGTGTGTTTTATCACAAAAGTAAAACTCTGTAAAAACTCTACCCACTTGGCATGTTTCTGGTTCAATTTTGGCTCGTTGTTTATGCATTATAATGCATGATAGTCAGAATATAATACAAACTCCTTTGGTAACAAATAATGTCTCCAATTTTTTAAAGCTTGCACAATAACATAAAATAATTTATCAAAAGAAGAATACTTATTCTTAGCTTCATTTAGTTTATCATTAAAGTAGGGTATTGGACTCTATTCCTGACTCAAAACTGCTCCAATTGCAACTCCACTAGCATCAGTTTCAACTTGGAAAACTTTCCCAAAATTAGGTAAAGCTAAAACTGGTTTCTCTGTAATTTTCTTCTTTAGCAACTTAAAATTTTGGTTTGCTGATTCTGTCCACTTGAATGGCTGATTAGTCTCTTTGATTATTTCAATAATTGGTGCAAAAATCTAGCTAAAACTTCTGATAAATTTTCTATAAAAACTTGCAAGACCATGAAAGCTCCTTACCTCAAATATGTTTCTTAGAGTAGGCTAGTTCCAAATTGCTTGGACTTTCTCTGGATCCATTTTCAAACCTTCTTTAGAGACTACAAATCCCAAATAGATTAATTCTTCTTTCATGAAACTACATTTCTTCAGATCTATCAACAATTTCTCTTTCTGCAGAATTATTGATCCGATTTAAACAGGAACACAACAAATTATAGATATAACCATACATATAGAGATGTAGCAGAAATAATACTTCATTTAATTACTGTAAAATACTGAAATATGCTTACAAATAGAAATGGAAATAAACCAGCTAGGGCAATGGTAGCTTATCTCTAAGAAGATATGTGGCGGATACATGCCTCTAAACTGTCTTAAAATAAGGTTTGAAGGCCTATTTATTGTTGAGAAACAATAGAAAACCCTAAACATCCAAAAACCTAACCCTAGGAGATGAAACGCCAAACTGTGGGCCCCGTTTCGGGTAAATTGGTACATCAAATTCCCAGGGTCGTAACTTTGGCATGCGATCTCCATTTGACACGCACAATAGCTCATGAGAAAGATTTGTCAGAGGAGTACAACTTTACGAAGAGAAACATTCATCCATGGCCCCATGTTGCTCCAAAATTTACCAAAAAAGGTCATTTAGGGCCTCAAAATGGCTCTAGAAGTTTAGGACCTGAAAAACTGCTAAAAATAGTAAATCGTGCTACAGTTAAGGAAACTGAAAAATTGAAAGAGACAGTTGTGGGGGTCCAAGTGGGACAGGTGGGTGGCCACCAACATCCACCTAGATCATTCCTCCCCCATTAGGAATAAATGGTCCCCATTACGTTGAGTTCCTCCTGAGATGAGGAAGCTTCTACTAAGTTGGGTCCTTGGTGAGCTATTCTGCAACCTTTGATGTGTCCGGTAATGGTGGGAAGCATGGTTGAGGGTTGTCCACATTGAACACTCAGTGCAAGTGAAGGAATGGGGGAATGCTCTACTCCAAAGCATTGTTTCCCACAACCTTGGTAATGGTGTAAGGACCATGTTGGAGTGGTCTGAGCTTCTGATGGGATCTTGTAAGGTGTTCTTTCTACAGATGCAACCAAACTTTGTCGCTCACTTGAAACTTGTGTGGTACCCCTGTGAGTGAGGAGAAGTTGTTCCTGTGTTCTGTCATGTCCGTATCCCTTTGCTGCTGTTGCTGCATGGAGGAACCCTTTGCGGGGGTCATGGATGTGGCGACGATATTCCCCTTACTTTGGGAGTGAACCAGACATAAAATGAATTTCCTAGTCTAGGAGATGAGCTTGCTGCCTTTCTTAGCAGTGATAAAAGAGGTGGTGGCAGGTGGGGCTACCTCTGGTATCCTATATAATTTTTAATCACCCAAAGAAATAATGACAACGTGAGGCCTTGACTCATACATAACATGTCGCCTCCACAAGTATGGCTGGCCTAATAATACATCGCAAATATCCAGAGGTGCAACATCACACAATACCTCGTCTGTAAAGGGTTTGACGTGAAGGCGGCACTGCTGGCAAACTCGAAGATCTCGTCCTTGGTGAAGCCACCCGATACTGTACGGCTGCGAGTGTGGTGTAGTCAGTAGGCCTAATCGATTCATGACCTCTGCTGAAATGAGGTTCATTTGGATCCCATTGAAAACAATGAATTGTAGCGGTGGACCCTTCACCCACATCTATGAGTGGAAAAGACACTCCCCCTCCTCTGGATCTTCGAGCTCATTCATCTGGATCTTGGCGGTGGCAACAGTGGCGTTGGGATCCGCATCATTGATCTGATTGCTTTTGCCATTCCCCTTATCAAGTTCTGACTATGGGTCGAAACATGCATCTGATTCTGAAGCCTTCAACTCGGCCACCAGCAACTGCTTGGTCCGACACTCACTTGTTTTGTGAGTGGGGCTCTTATGGAACTCACACCACTTTCCTGTGTCCTCCTTCCACTTTGTGGTGTTGTTGCTTTCTTGTAGCTTCGACGAGTTGTATTGGGTTGCCCCATCTTGGCTTTGTCCTTGGTTCCATGATTTAGGGAAGCCTTTCCCTTGCTTCAGATTTGCAGATCTAAAGTCTCGCTTATTCTATTTAAACTTTTGCTCAATTTTGACAGCGTATCGATATGTCATGCCGAGCGAGGAGATGTTCAGGAACTCCATCTCATCCTGGAGGTATCTGTGTAGGTAGCTGCGGTATTTGAGTACTAATGCAGCTCAGAGTCCTTGGTACCAAACTGTTTGTGAAGGGTATGAAAAATGTTTGTGAACTCCGACACATCTTGGTCCCTTCCTTGCTGTAGCGTGGTCCACTTTATGTATTTGTCCTCATACGTTTTGACAGGGTAGTACTGCTCCTTGATGGCATCCCGGAATGAATTCCAAGTGGGTACGACTAAAAATAGTGAGCTTGAACTTTCATCCTTCTGCTCGCAGTAGGTTTCCCACAAGTCCTTGACGTGGGGGGATGCTTTGAGAAGAGCGAAATAATATTTTCCTGAATGGAAAAATCATGAATAGAAAAATACCCTTCCAACAGATTTAACCATTTATCAATGACATTTGCGTCTATCTAACCCTCGAATATGGGGATTTCAAAATTAACTTGTACCTTAAAGGGTGTGGTGTTTCCAGAGTAGCTGTTGCAAGCCAATGCATCGCCCGTGGGTAGCCACTGAAGGATGTGGGAAAAGTTTTCCATCATCGTGTTCTTTTGTTGCTCGAGGGATTCTTCGAGCAAGATTTTGATAGGATATCCTGCTCCCTCGTATTTCTTTTCATCCGCCATGGGAGGCCACTAGGATTTGCGAGGCTGGTCTTGCAAAGGTTCGACCAGTTCAAGCCCTAACTCCTTATATCCTGACCTCGTTGGCGACATGCAAAGTAAAACAAAGAAAGAGAAGATGCTCTAATACCACTGATCTAGATTTAAACAAGAACGCAACAAATTACAGATATAACCAGACATATAGAGATACAACATAAATAATACTTCATTTCATTACTATAAAATACTGAAATATGCTTACAAACAGAAATGGAAATAAACCAGCGAAGGCGATGGTAGCTTATCTCTAAGAAAGTGGCAGCTACATGCCTCTGAACTATCTTAAAATGAGGCTCGAAGGCCTATTTATTGTTGAGAAAAAATGGAAAACCCTAAACATCCAAAAACCTAACCCTAGGAGATGAAACGCCAAATTGTGGGCCCCGTTTCAAGTAAATTGGTACATCAACTTCTCGGGGTCGTAACTTTGGCATACGATCTCTGTTTGATGTGCACAATAGATTGTTAGAAATGAGGACTACAAATTTGGGAAGAGAAATATTAGACCATGGTCCCATGTTTCTCCCAAATTTCCCAAAAAATGTTGTTTAGGACCTCAAAACGGCTCCAAAAGTTCAGGACCCTAAAAACTGCTAAAAATAGTAAATTGTGTTACAATTAAGGAAACTGAAAAATTGAAAGAGATAGTTGTGTGGGTCCAAGTGGGATAGATAGGTGTCCACCAACATCCACTTGGATCATTCCTTCCCCCTTAGGAAGCAATGGTCCCCATTGCATTGGGTTCCTCCCTGAGACGAGGAAGCTTTCGCTGAGTTGGGTCTCTGGTAAGCTGTCATGCAACCTCTAATGTGTCCGATAATGGTGGGAAGCATGGTCTAGGGTGGTCCACATTGAACACTCGATGCAAGTGAAGGAATGGGGGAATGCTTTGCTCCAAAACATTGTTTCCAACAACCTTTGTAATGGTGTAAGGACCATGTCGGAGTGGTCTGAGCTTCTGATGGGCTCTTGTAAGGTGTTCTTTTTATAGATGCAACCAAACTTTGTCACCCACTTGAAACTTGTGTGGTACCCCTACGGGTGAGGAGAAGTTGTTCCTGTGTTTCGTCATGACCATATCCCTTTGCTGCTGCTGCTACATGGAGGAACCATTCGCGAGGGTTGATCTGAAAATGGGGCACTTAGGCTTCTTGTCTAACTTACAAGAACCTCTCCCACTTCCAAAGCTTTAATTATTCCCAAGTCTCATTGATTAACCAATGCAGAATTGATAATATGCTTGAAAATATAGGTGTATGCTGGTGTTTGTTTTAAAACTGTTTATGTATTTTAAATTTATTTGCTTGAGCTGATATAAAACATATAACAACAAATAAAACAACAGATACAATGCAACAATAAAACACACACAGAACAACAATTTAATATGGAGTTCACCCAAAACTCTTGGGCTACATCTCCTTGAGCTCTAGTCAACTCAACTAGGCTCTCTGGGATTATGGTCTAAGTTCTTTTACAAGCTCCACGCTTAACTCCACTGGTTTACACAGAACACAATGGGTTCAGAACACCATCTTATCCCCTGGCTCTGAAGCTCTTGGCTTTCTGGCTCTAGCTTTGGCTTTCTGCAACTTTCAGCTCTCTGGCTTTTCACTTGACCTCCAAGTGACTCCAAAGACTCCCTCAACTGCTCTGCACATTAGCTTTTTGCTCTCTCTGATCTCTTGCTTCTGCCCTCTCTCAATTGAGCTCTTTGGCTTTCTTTGAGGCATTTTTTTGGCCTTTAGGCTTCCTTAGCCATTTCTCTGTGATTCATTATCCCTTTGCAGCTCTGCGGCTTCTCTGCTCCTTGTCAGTTAGACTGACCATCTAGATTTGCGACTTCGTGGCTTCAAGATATATCATTGCCTATAAAAACGCTTGCTGCAGTGTGGCATGATGATCAGGAGCAGTTATAGAAGGAATGGGGACCGTTTCACACGCAAAAACCCGAAAAATGAGAAAATCCCATTACATAGGGAATGTCTGCAAAAACACTATCGGGCGCAATTTTCGGACTTGAAATCCCATTCAATCACCCCTAAATCTCTATCGGGTCCACCGTTAGGCAGTATATCACTTCGGATTAGCGTTTTGGGTAAAATCCCAAATACATGGAAAATATGTGAAAAGCCTGACAAAATCCTTTTTATCGGACTTGAAATATTATTGCAATTGCCCTAAAATCGCATTAGGTCCGCCTTTGGCTGCTATCGCAATCCCCATTGTCAATCTAGGTGATCTCCGATCAACGATCGATATCCAATTTCAGGCAACTTAGGAGTAGGGAGGTCACTCACCCGAAAAGGCAGTTTTCCTCTCTCCTCCGCCAGCCACGTGTCAACCAGTGTGTGGGCTCGGGTGGAGCTAGCCCAATACCGCTTTCTGCCTGAGGCCCGCCCGAAATCCACCTTTACGAAACTAATTTTTTTATGAATCGCGCCTAAAATTCCCCTTCGGGTTCGACTTTATCACTTCAGGCATTTTTCCTTCGTATTTTGGTTTTTACACCAAAAAGTGTTAATACACAGAAACCTGACATATATCGAATCTCAAAATTTATAGTGTCATGCGTATAAAATCCATCGAGTCTAGCGTTATCACCCTTTGTACATTGTTGCAAGGCGATGTTGCGATGCGATATATCGCAATCGCAAGTTGCGTTGGCCTGGGGGGTCCATCCCTTGTCTTATGCCATCGCCGATGCTGATTTGCCAATATCAGTGATCACAATATCGCTTGGCCTGCAGTCCCACCATCAAACATAGGCCTATCTCTGACCCAATATATCGGAGATCGGCAATCGGGGATTTCTCCCCTTTCTGCTTAAGTCTGCCTTTGGACCTCCTCCAGTGCGATTTCCCTTTTTAAGGGTTTTTTTTGCCCATTTTAGGGGATTTTTCCTCTCTTTCCAAAGAACAAAGGGCATCTTCTTTCTGCAATAACTTCTGCATCCTAAGTCCATTTTTTCCCATTCAAGTTGCAGTATATTCAGAATGAGACGATCTCTGCAATAGGGCTATTTCCAGGAACTTCCTTGGACTTTCATCTTCCTCTATGAGGAACACTTAGACTTAGGAGTCTATCCAAAATCCCTTTTGGATCAGGGGTTATGGATGTGGCGATGATGTTCTCCTTACTTTGGGAGCGAACCAGACAGAAAATGAATTTCCTAGTTTGGGAGATGAGCTTGCTGCCTTTCTTAGTAGTGATCAAAGAGGTGGCAGTAGCGGGGGGGGGGCTACCTCCGGTATCCTGTATAATGAATTACCCAAAGAGATAATGACAATGCGAGGCCTTGGCACATACACAGGATGTCACCTTCACAAGTATGGCTAGCTTAATAATACATCACAAAAATCTAGAGGTGTAACATCACACAATACCTTGTCTGTGAAGGGTTTGATGTTGTAGGGAAGGCGACACTGCTGGCAAACTGGGAGATCTCATCCTTGGTGAAGCCACCCAGTACTGTATGGCTGCGGGTGTGGTGTAGTCGGTAGGCCCAACTACTTCATGACCTTTGCTGAAATGAGGTTCTTTTGGCTTCCACTTTCAACAATGAATTGTAGCAGTGAACCCTTCACCCACATCCGTGAGTGGAAAAGACGCTCCCCCTCCTTTGGATATTTGGGCTCATTCTTCTGGATCTTGGTGGTGGCAACAGTGGCGCTGGGTTTTGCATCAATGATCTGCTTCCATTTTCCATTCCCCTTGTCGGGTTTTGACTTAGGGTTGGAACATGCATCTCATTCTGAAACCTTCAACTCGGCCAACAATGACTGCTTGGTCTGAAACTCACTTGTGTTGTGATTGAGGCTCTTATGGAACTCACATCACTTTCCTGTGTCCTTCTTCCACTTTGTGGTGTTATTCTTTTCTTGTAGCTTCAACAGGTTGTCTTGGGTTGCCCCGTCTTGGATTTTTCCTTGGCTTTGCGATTTGGGGAAGCCTTTCCCTTGCTTTGGATTCGCAGATCCAAAGTCTCACTTCTTCTGTTTAAACTCTTGCTTGATTTTGACAGCGTATCGGTAGCCGTGCCGAGCGATGATATGTTCAGGAAATCCATCTCATCTTAGATGTATGTGTGTAGGTAGCTGTAGTATTTGAGTATCAAATGCAGCTCAAAGTCCTTGATACCCAACTATGTGCGAAGGGTATGAAAACTGTTTGTGAACTCCAAAACATCTTGGTCTCTTCCCTGCCACAGTGTGGTCCACTTTATGTATTTGTCCTCATAGGTTTTGACAAGGTAGTACCACTCCTTGATGGAATCCCAGAATGAATTCCAAGTGCGTGTGGCTGAAAATAGTGAGCTCGTACTTTCATCCTTTTGCTTGTAGAAGGTTTCCCACTAGTCCTTGATGTGGGGGGCTGCTTTTAGAAGAGCAAAAATAATATTTTCCCGACTGGAAAAATCATGAACAAAAAAAATACCCTTCCAGTAGATTTAACCATTTATCTACAACATCTGCATCTATCTAACCCTCGAATAGAGGGATTTCAAAATTAACTTGTACCTTAAAGGGTGTGCATTTCTAGAGTACCTATTGGAAGCCAATGCAACACCCTTTGTGTTATAGACATTTTTGGGCACTACAACCCCAATCAAACATGTCCATAAACCAAGGGATCCTAAGTCCCTAAAAGTGTTGTTCCATCCTCTAAAAGAACAAGGTCAGCTGATTACATCATCTCCCAGAAGTTCTCCATGAAAAACTACTCAGAATTGGTCAAAATTGGACCATCTCACCTGCTCCATGGTCAAAGTGCGATGCATCCCACCTAAATGCACATGGGAGGTGCGATGCACACTGAAAAGCCCTTCTATGGGGTGCGATGGGCGAGAGTGGATAAATGGCAGAGACAGTTTGCAAGGTGGATGATCATGGAATCTTCCAGAAACTTCTCCTATGACACTTGCCTCTCTAAATTCACCCAGGGATGAGTAAGAGATCATCAATCTCCAAGTGGAATCAAGGACTATCAGAGAGAGGACACTAATCAAATCCCAGAAGCTGACTCACCCCCCTGCAATCATCTATATATGGATCCCTCATCCCAGAGATCCAGAGGCTGGAATTATGTATATTGTAAGGAAGTGCTGTTGGTTTCTTGTTGGAATATCATAGTGTTGGGTGATCTAAGCTTTTCTTGAGGTGAAGGAAGGGATTTCATGCTGGAGGATGACGTTGGGTCAAAACAATTGGTTGTAATCCTCTTTGCTATTCTTGATTATTAATAAAGCTATTCAAATTTTCCTCCACATTCTTGTATGTTTGACGATATATGCATTTGTGTGGTCAATATATATCTGGTCCTATATTGTTTATGATTGTAGATCTTTATTCTTCGATTGTATTATGCTGCTTTGATCCCACAGGTGCTCTTTGAAGTCAGGGAGACAAAGGAGAAGCAGCAAGGATCTGTCAGAAAGGAGAGGAATCAAGCAAGGAACCAAGCGCAAGACTGAGGTTGGTGCCCTTTATTCCACTCTTATCTACTTTTCATAAAGGAAAACAAAAGTAGTTTTAGTTTGTTTGTTTCTAAGATAGCTACCAGTCTTAGTGGGACTAGCAGATCCGAGTGGACACTAGATTTCCCGATAAAAAAATGGCGACTCCACTGGGGAGCGAATAGATTGTTTGTTTGTCTATATTTCTTTGTTTTATAAACTTACAGACGGATGCTGAAGTCAAGCGAGCTAGCCTTCGAACTGCATTTGCTATGCAAGTCCAAAGTAGATCAATGCTGCTTCAGTCTATCTCCAGGTTTTGTTTATAAACTAAAAAATTGATTCGCAAACCTTCTAATTGCCCCAGTGGTGGCTCTAGTAACCTCATTAGATCAGCTCTTGTGATTTCTATTTACTGTACATCATTTTCTCGGCCTAAATCCCTGAATTGAGCTGCAAACTGTGACCAAGAGCTAAGTAAAGTCTCATCCTGGTACCATCGCACCCTCTCTTCAAGGAAATATGGATGCATCGCACTTCCCATGTGCAGTAGGTGGGATGCATCCCTGTTTCCCTGTGTTACAGGTGCGATGATCAGAAAAGGCTAATTTTGCCTCTAGGTTTTGGTTTTTCTTCACTCTTTTTAGTTCTATTATGGAATTTTTCTGTCTGTGATTAGTATAGCACTATGGAACCCCCTTCCTTTCCATCATTTCACCTCCATTGTGCAAAGAACTGTGAATTTTTTTGTGTATTTTCCACCATTTTCAGTTCTCTTTTACAAAGTAGTAGCATAGTCGAGCTGTCGTCTTTTGATTTGAAAGTGTCGCAAGTGTCGTTTTCAGTCAAAGAAAAGAATTCTATTGTTCTTGATGGTTGATTATATAGTTACTCTTGTATTTGATTTGAATTAGTAGTTTTTCAAGTGTCGAAAATAGTTTTCAATTCAAAATAGTAAAGTGTCGTCATTATCTGCCTTTCGTTTTGAAGAGAAATTTGTTAGTACTGTCGCTTAGAAAAGATAATTCAGATTTGTACTTAGCATTCTTCTTGTCATGCACACATTAAGAAAGCTGAAAACAAATACATGCATGTCCATTTGCATTTAGACTTCTTGTTGGTTTGATTTTGGACAGTGCATCTAGTGTGTGCTCTCTGCTCTATGTTGAAAGAATACCGTCTCTCTTTCTTTAGTAGCTAGGATTTTCATTGCAAAAAGAAGATTAAATGATTGTTTATGATCTTAGATTGCATTTTAGGAATTGTACATATACATCACGTGGTGAACCTGAAAGGAAAATTTCTTAAGAAATATCAACTGTAAAATAAATTTAATGAACCTAAAAACACTTTGGAACCTAATGCACAACATCTAGAAGTCTAGGCTAGAGACATATTCTGGCGTCATAAAACCTGGTAACTATCGCTTTCACTGTTGGTTGGGTGATTCCTCCTCTTTGAGATGACAAGTGCTAGTACGGACTTGTCCTCCCACGTACCGTCGAGTATATATTGGGAGACCAAAATAGGCTATATCCTTTATCCATAGGAAGCTGTGTCTGCCGCCCTATCGATCACAATGCACTGAACACAACATTCAGGAAGATTGACTGTCGTACCATAAAAAGTATTCTGCAGTTTTGTGATTGGTTTGGTAATCCCTCTGTCTAGATTTCCAGAGCAGTCTCTTTCGTTCCTTTTCAGACTCCTTAAAGGAAAAGGTCTATCTGAGCACTTGTCACTTCAGGTTCATTAAAAATCGAAGGCGACTAGAGTCATCTTTTGTTTTTTCTCGACTCTTAAAAATTGAAAAACAAGTTGTGTCAAAGCGTCTAAAATTTATTTTAATCGGAATAACACCACCTTTCCTACGTTGATCTTAGGTTGAGAAAATGGAGTCCACCAACCAAGGAATTCCCCTTGGAGGAAATCCTAGTCCTTTCTCCTCTTGGGGAGATGTTGGTGCACCTCATATGGTCACATTGTCACTCCCAGGATTGACAATTGGTTTGTCCATATGGCTCTTCTTGACCTTCATCGTTCAGAATACCACGATTCCTAAACAATCGAGTCAGCAACTAGATGATACTAGAGTTACCCCCCAACCTTCTACTTCATTTGATTCTCCCTCTCCTCCTTCCTCTTCTCTTGACAAAGCCAGTAAGGCCCAAAACCATGTAACTAAGAAGAAGAAGGATAAGAAGAAGAAAGAGAAGAAGAAGAAAGAGCCAAAGGCGAAAGGGGGCAACCATGCATCGTCTAGTGAAAATCCACACACTACACTATCCAGGCCTAAATCGCCATGTGTCATTTGCAAAGGAGACCACTACCACCGATATTGTCCCTGCATCTCTCGGATCTTAAGGGACTGGTCTCCTCGTTTGCACAACCCGGTGTCATCAACCTTTGAGGACCATGTTGAGAGTACACCATCAACTAGTGAAAGCGAAGCACCTAGACAAAAAGGAAAATGTAAATTTCCTTGCAGACTGTGTGAAGGCAATCATGCCCTCCACCGTTGTCCCTTCCTGGACGAAGCTAAAAGAGTTTTGGATGACCGTCCGGTTTCACCATTATGGCTTCCTCCTGGATATAAGAAACTCCTGCCAAGTCCATCACTGGTTCAAAATCAGACTGACACGCCATTGTGTTCGGTCGAAGCATCTGTCATTGAAGATAAACCCGCTAAACCCATACCAGACGAAAGTCAAAAGTTTGAGGCGGTAGTCAACTCGGTCTTGTCTTCGGAAGGTCCATCTTCAGATGACACAATCACCGAAGAGAATGAGAACGACACCATCCAAATTCCTTTCGTAAACTTAGACTCTGATGAACATGAGGGCAGTCTACCCGTTCCTTTACCGCAGGAAGGAAGTTCGTCAGAGTCATATCCGGCTGTCTATTCAGTCCCACCTCCAAGCAACCTAGTTGTTTCCTTCGATTGGAACCTACTAGGTAGACCACGTTTACCGGCTAGTGTACCATTCTGAATCATTACACAAATATACAGAATGGTCATGGCCGGTACCATCATAGATGAAGGGGCTTCTGTGATTATCCTTTCCTCAACTGCTTGGAAAGCGCTTGGTTCGCCATCGCTTCTGCCTGAGATGAGAAATCTGACAGGCTTTGACAAAGGAACCAGTCGACCGTTAGGGATCCTTTCCAATGTGCTGATAACATTGAGAAAGAAAACCGTTCACATGAACGTAATGGTATTCCAAGGACCTCTAGATTATAATCTACTCCTTGGATGTGACTATATTTATTACATGGGAGCCATTGTCTCCTCACTTGTTAGAGTAATGTGTTTTCCGCACGAAGGCAGAGTGGTCAAGCTCATAGACCAGCTGTCGTTTCCCGGCTCACACATAGCAAATAGTAAAATTCCATCCCTAAATGGTCTTTTCATGCAAGGAATGTCTCATCAATCTCCAATCCGTCCACCTGATGAGCGCGAGTGATTCGAGAGGACATGACTGAAACCCAGGGGGCATGCACCCTGATCTGTTTCGACAAGAAGACCTTGGGTATAGGGTAGGTTTCCGCGGAGGATATATGACTAGTCTGACACACCCGTCTGTTTAGGAAAATGGGATTAGACTAGAATAAGATTCCCTCATCAAAGTTATGTGAGTGGAGGCGACTGCGCCACTCATCTTTGTCTATTTCGGTAGACATCACCAATGAAGCATTTTGTCTGTAACGCAGATGGAGAGATTTCATATGGTAACCTGGGAATTTTTCGCTATACCTGGGGGCATGCAAACCTTTTTGCATGCAAGCGAAGATTGACCATTTATTTTCTTAGTTTGTAGTTTCTCAACCCTTTAAACTCGTAGGATTGGTCGTTCTTAACTTGCATAAAGAAAGGATCTGGGGCAAAGCTTTGTAAGGTGCAAGCTCCATAAAAAATGGAATCTTAGATGAGACATCCTTATTATACGACTGGCATGAGCAGTTTTAACGCGGAATTCAAGCTCGTTAAAAAATAAACATAAGCAATGAGCAAACGTTCTCCCAGAGTTTAAGCTCATTAAAAAATGAACCAATTCCCGGTAAATAACCATTGTGAATGCATTATCATCAGCTTTTGAGCCTTGGTCGTGTTCTCATCATCACCTCCACTCTGTTTAGCCAATCATTCACCTCCATTTGATCGTTTACCCCTTTTGAGGAACAACTGCGAAGAGTGATTCTGTTAGCCATCCTCGTGACACTGCCATGACTGGAAAATTCCAAACCTTACCTAGAACCAGCTGCTACCCGAAATTATCACTCGTTCCTCAAAAAATAAGTCTCCTTTAACCTCTTTTCAACTAACTCGTAAAATATGAAAATATTGCCGAGCGATTGGCCTCTCTAGCTCATTAAAGCAACCGGAAGTGTTATCCCTCCTCTAGATTTTAATCTTGTTGGACCTGAGGGATTATTACACAAAACGATCGAGCGCTTGTCTTGTTCGGCTCGTTAAAATTACCGAAAATTCATCCCTTTTGTATTATTTTATACTTTTTTGGACTTAAGGGATTATATGACGAAAAAGGATCATTGGAGTTTCCTTTACGTCCCTTTTTAGACTCTCTAAAATTGAAAAGCACCGAGTTATCTTTGTCGTTAAACTCGTTAAAATTGAATAGAGACAAACTTGTCCATATAGACAGGAACAAGTTTCACTGTCGCTAGGCTCATTAAAATATAGCGATGGGTTTTCCCGAAGGGAAAATTATAGAACAAGCATATGTTATCCTCCTCAAGCTTGACAAAAATAAAGAGGTACTGGTCAACAATGACTGGGGAAAAATTGGGAAGAAAACTTGAAGAAACTTTATTGGTAGCAAGTCGCTCTTGAACATGACACTTTCGCTCCGCATCCGAGTCGGGTTGGGTTGTTCCGTTCATTGGTCATATTACCATTGGTCCATCACACCATCCACATTTTGGGTTAACGCTACCAATCCATCATGTCAGTGTCGCCGATATGTTCAAGAGAAGTCGCTCAGAGAATTCACCTGTGTCTCATCCGCTGCAATACTTTCATGCTCCATTCTTTCATGACCGCCACCCTGAACCCTATATCATCAGACCATTTTCACCTCAAAAATCATTTACTCCGTTCCGTGTCGTAGATGTGGGATTCATTAAGGCCCTCCTATGATGGGTCACTTCTTGTCGACATCAGCTCATTATCCAGGAAGTTGACTTAGGAACAACCCTTTTGGTACTTTGAAGCTTGCATGCCTCAATGGCAAGTTTCTCACTTCCGGCGACAGGTTTACATCAATGACCTTCGACCCAAATATTTTGTGTGGTGTTCGACGCCAAGTCCCTTATTCACACCACGCGAATTGTACTGTAGTAGCTTGAGGGTCATCATCATTATAGCTGATTCCTCTCGCACCTGTTAACAACTTACATCATTGGCTGGTAATCAGGCAATGTCTTTCCATGTTTGACTCCAGAACATATTTTACATGGATCAACTTGTTCTCCGAGTGAAGATTGAACGAGTTTGAAGACCCCAGATCTAGTTTCATCCATCCGGGCTGCGATATATTCAGAAAAATAAAGACATCAAATGTACATTGTTGTTGCACAGATGATCATCCAAATCAAAGGATGATGACTCTATCAGAATCATTAGTCTCCCGCAAAGATGGTTGTCTGTCTTATGTACATGAAAATGAATTTATAAAGCTGAGCATAGGAATGTCTGCCTTAGCTAGATCATGAAAAATATTATGAAGATAATGTATTGTATTGTATCTTATTACAGGTTGCCTTCCAGCTCGAAAAAACTTCGGATCCTCACGATAAAGCATTTCACCCGACATCAAAAGATTAACGACCTCATGCTTTAGGGGGCAACTGTTATAGACATTTTTGGGCACTGCAACCCAAATCAAACATGTCCATAAACCAAGGGCTCCTAAGTCCCTAAATGTGTTGTTCCATCCCCTAAAAGAACAAGGTCAGCTGATTACATCATCTCCCAGAAGTTCTCCATGAAAAACTACTCAGAACTGGTCAAAACTGGACCATCTCACCTACTCCATGGTCAAAGTGAGATGCATCCCACCTAAATGCACACGGGAGTTGCGATGCATGCTGAAAGCCCTTCTATGGGGTGTGATGGGCGAGAGTGGAAAAATGGCAGAGACAGTTTGCGAGGTGGATGATCATGGAATCTTCCAGAAACTTCTCCTGTGACACTTGCCTCTCTGAATTCACTCAGGGATGAGTAAGAGATCATCAATCTCCAAGTGGAATCAAGAACTATCAGAGAGAGGACACTAATCAAATCTCGGAAGCTGACTCACCCCCTGCAATCATTATATATGGATCCCTCATCCCAGAGATCCAAAGGCTGGAATTTTATATCTTGTAAGGAAGTGTTGTTGGTTTCTTGTTGGAATATCATAGTGTTGGGTGATCTAAGCTTTTCATGTGGTGAAAGAAGGGCTTTCATGCTGGAGGATGACGCTGGGTCAGAACAATTGGTTGTAATCCTCTTTGCTATTCTTGATTATTAATAAAGTTATTCAAGTTTTCCTCCACATTCTTGTATGTTTGATGATATATGCATTTGTGTGGTCAATATATATCTGGTCCTATATTGTTTGTGATTGTAGATCTCTATTCTTCAATAGTATTATGCTGCTTTGATCCCACAGGTTCTCTTTGAAGCCGAGTAGATGAAGGAGAAGCGACAAGGATCTGTCGGAAAGGAGAGGAATCAAGCAAGGAACCAAGCGCAAGACTGAGGTTGGTGTCCTTTATTCCACTCTTATTTACTTTTCATAAAGGAAAATGAAAGTGGTTTTTGTTTGTTTGTTTCGAAGATAGCTACCAGTCTTAGTGGGACTAGCAGATCCAAGTGGACACTAGATTTCCCAATAACACTTGGGTAGCTGCTAAAGGATTTGGGCAAAGTTTTCCATCATCGCGTTCCTTTGTTGCTCGAGGGCTTCTTCGAGCAAGATTTCGATAGGATATCCTACCCCCTCGTCTTTATTTTCATTTTCCATGTTAGGCTGTTGGGATTTGCAAGGCCGGTCCTACAAAGTTTCAACCAGTTCAAGCCCTAACTCCTTATATCGCAACCTCATTGGGGATATGCAAAGAAAAAAAAAGAAAGGGCAGACCTGTTATAGAAATTTTTGGGCATAGAAACCCCAATCAAACATGTCCATAAACCAAGGGCTCCTAAGTCCCTAAAAGTGTTGTTTCATTTCCTAAAGGAACAAGGTCAGCTGATTACATCATCTCCTAGAAGTTCTCCACAGGAAACTGCTCAGAACTAGTCAAAACTGGACCATCTCACCTGCTCCATCGTCAAAGTGCGATGCATCCCACCTAATGTACACGGGAGGTGCGATGCATACTGAAAAGCCCTTCTATGGGGCGCGATGGGCGAGAATGGATAAATGGTAGAGACAGTTTGCGAGGTGGATGATCATGGAATATTCCAGAAACTTCTCCTATGACACTTGCCTCTCTGAATTCACCCAGGGATGAGTAAGAGATCATCAATCTCCAAGTGGAATCAAGAACTACAAGAGAGAGGACACTAATCAAAATCCCAGAAGCTGACTCACCCCACTTCAATCATCTATATATGGATCCCTCATCCCAGAGATCCAGAGGCTGGAATTTTGCATCTTGTAAGGAAGTGCTATTGGTTTCTTGTTGGAATATCATAGTGTTGGGTGATCTAAGCTTTTCATGAGGTGAAAGAAGGGCTTTCATGCTGGAGGATTATGCTGGGTCAGAACAATTGGTTGTAATCCTCTTTGCTATTCTTGATATTAATAAAGCTATTCAAGTTCCTCTAGATTCTTGTATGTTTGATGATATATGCATTTGTGTGGTCAATATATATATCTAGTCCTATATTGTTTATGATTGTAGATCTCTGTTCTTCGATAGTATTATGCTACTTTGATTCCACAGGTGCTCTTTGAAGCTGGGTAGATTGTTATAGACATTTTTGTGCCTTACAGCATGAAGCATGAAATGTCAATAATCTAAGGGATCCAAAGTCCCTAAACATGTTGTTCCTACCCCTAGAGGAACAAGGTCAGCAAACCACAGCACTGAAAATCAGTTCTCCACCTGAAAACACTCAAAAACAAGCTATTTCTGGATCATGTCAGCTGCTCCACTGAGCATCTGCGCTGAATGTCAACTGCTCCACTCTGTACCTGCACTGAATGTCAAAAGCAATGAAGGCTACCTGCGTTGGGCGAGATTGGCCAAGTGGCACAGTCATTCTGCAAGGTGTCAAATGCCCAGGAAGCTTCCAAAATGACACTTGGATCAAGGAATTCGCCTTGTGATGAGTAAGAGGATCTAGATCTCCAAGTGGAAGCAAGAAACTCCAAGTGGACTCAAGAACTGAAGTATAACTGAAGTGGGAGAGGACACTAGTCAGCTTCATGCCAGCCTCAAGCTGACTCATCCTTTCTCCAAATCTCCTATATATAGAGCTCTCTCATGAGATCTAGGGAGGCTGGAATTTTGTGAATGTAAGGAAGTGCTGTTGGTTTGAGTATAGAACTATTGGGTGATTGCTTTGAAGGAGGTGAAGAGGAGATTTCTTTCTGCTGGGAGGTGTTGCTGGATTGGGCCTCTTATGGTTGTAACACTCTCAGAACTTTACTTCTTCCATTAATAAAGCATTTGAGGTTCTTCTATATGCATGTGTCTTAATGGTGTATTGATGCTTGTATATTTGATTTATTCTAATCCTTGAATCAATTATGGATGTATGCTTCTTGTAGTTTCCCTTTCTTGTGCTTTTGCAGGATCTTTGTGTAGCTGGGCCAGTGAAAGAGCAAGGAGCTGGGAGCAAGCAGCAAAGAGGGAAGATTGGATCAACCATTAGCGGAAGACAACGGTTAGTGGATCCCTTTCTCCTCTCTCTTACATCTCATAAAGAAGTAATCTTGAATAGCTTTGTATTCAGTTGTTGCTGAGGTACTATCACCCTTAGAGTGGGATAGGGTCATTCCGTATTGGATAGGGTCGTCGTCGTAGGATGGTGAAAACATATGTTCCCGATCAGCTATTAGCTGAATGGTTTATAAAGTCGTTACTTCCGGCTATTACAGAAGATGTGGCAAAGGGGGGAGTCGTAACAGAGGAGCAAATGATTGCTCGTGCACAATATTTGGACTTAGTTTATACTCAGTCCGGCACACTCTATGACAAAATACCTGACGCCCCTAGACTGGAATTTTCAATTCCTCCCCCTCCTAAATCAAATAGTGACTCTCATGCCGGTGACGGTGTGATTGGCACGGCAAACGCGAAATCGATAAAGGCTTCGTCAAAGAAAGCCCGTAAGAATTCGGATCAAAATGCAAAAGAGGAAATTCTTGCTTCGGAAGTAAATGCCGTATCGGAAGATAAAGGCAAAGAAACCAATCAACCAGGAAGCAAGAAGAAACAAAACAAAGGGAAGAAGAAGAAACAGGGTGAGTCATCCCCTGGAAAGAATTCTTCAAACCCTCCTGGGAAAGGGAAACCAAATTATCCATGTCTAATATGTGATGATAAGGATCATACCACAAAGAATTGCCCATTCAAAGCTGAGTTAAAGAGGTTCTTTAAAAGTTCCCAAACCTCAGCTGTGTTAACTGATCCATTTCCCAACCCAGGTCAAAATCTGGTTGATAGTGGAAATGCTTCCCCATCTCAAGTGCTTATGTTGTCGGTTTCGAAACAGCATGATGATGCTTTGATTTCGACAAGGAACAAAGATTATGGGAATCCTCAGCTGTCGAACGAAAAAGGTAAAGATCAACCAAGTAGTTCGACAACAACTTCGTCAGAAGTTGTAACGCCCACCATCCCTGAATTAACAATAAAACCACCAAAGGGTGTAGTCCACAAGTCGACATTTAATCCTCGCGCCAGAGCGACGCAGCATTATAACATAGTGGAAGATTTGGCACAATCGCCATCCGCTATGTCGACTCTTGAAGTACTACAAAATTGTCCAACCCAAAGGTAGGCTTTGTTATCAGCTATTGGTGGGGTTGACCCTAAGGATTCAAATCTAGTATCCTTTGATCACAAAGGATATGATCCTCAGTTACTAGCTCAGCTAGCTTTCCTTATACAAGTGAAAGCACTCAACAAAACTGTTCACAGAACAATAATTGATGAGGGAGCCTCGACATGTATTATGTCAATGAGTTGCTGGAAAACTTTAGGATCTCCAACCTTGTCGCGATCTTCGACGACATTAAAAGCTTTCGACGGAAGGACTTATACCCCTTACGGTATCCTTAATAACTTGAAAGTTGAACTAGGAGGAAAAACAGTGGAAATTGATGTTGAGGTCATTGATGGAAATCTTGACTATAACATCCTACTGGGTAGACCATGGATTTATGCCATGGCAGCTGTCGTGTCGACTTATTTTAGGAAGATCGCATTCCCGTTTGAAGGAGGGATTACGATTGTCGACCAACAGAATTTCCTCCCTAATGGTTCACAAGTTACAGGAAGCATTCCCATGATCCATGAGAGCAACCATTCAATTCAAGATATCGGAGTAGGATTATTGAAAGACCCCACATTGATGGGAACTTTCGCGCTACCACCTCCTATTTATATAGGAAATGTACCATTTGTAGCAACCTGCAACATGATATCTTCCACGAAGGTCGACATGGATCGTACAATGGTTTTTCCCCCAAGCCCTTTAGAAATATTGTAGCAATCAATGTTTCAAGCATGGGAGGCGAGCCCAAATCAACGCTCGTCAAGTGTCTGGGTAGATAGGTCTAAAGAATATGGTACTCCATTAGATCCTTGGTCGAAAGTACATGGGACTGACGAAGGAATCTTACAATCAATGATGATTGAGGGGGCACCATGGAATGATCACCACCATCGTTCCCTTCTTCGGGAATACGAAGAAGATACTCAAAGTGACCTTTATCACCCTTCAGTATTCGAATTCCTAACAAATACTGTAAATACGGTGGATTCTGAGTGAAACCTATCCAATATTGAAGAGACTATAGCCATAAATATCTCGACTAAAACAGATGTTGTAGAGAATATGTATGTCGGCAAAGGTTGTTCCCCTTCAGAACTGGAAATATATAACGTTCTTTTTCGCGAATTTAGAGATGTCTTTGCTTGGTCATATGATGAAATGCCAGGCATTGACTCGAGTATCGTTGAACATGAAATTAAAATGTATCCTGATGTCAAACCAGTAAGACAGCGACTTCGGCAAGTGCACCCGAAGAAAGCCGCTGCCATTAAGGCGGAAGTTGAAAAACTTCTCCATGCTGGATTCATCTACCCGGTTCCTCTAACCGATTAGGTATCGAATATTGTCCCTGTTATGAAAAAACAAGGGACGATTAGAGTGTGTGTCGATTATAGGGATGTAAACCAAGCTTGTCCAAAGGACAACTACCCTACACCCTTCATCGACCAGATAGTTGATGAATGTGCCGGATGTGAAATCTTTTCATTTATGGATGGATTTTCCGGGTATAATCAAATAAATATCCGCCCACAGGACCAGTCAAAGACTGCATTTATCTATCTGTGGGGCACATTCGCTTATCGAAAATTACCCTTTGGTTTAAAGAACGCAGGGGCGACGTTTCAGAGGGCAATGAATTATGCCTTCCATGACATCAAGAACATTGTTCAACCTTATCTCGACGATCTTCCGGCTCATTCGCGAAAGCGGACTGATCATCCGCAGCATTTAAGAGCGATATTTCTACGTTGCCGACACTACAAGATAAGACTCAATCCACACAAATGTGTGTTTTGCGTCGGTTCTGGTCGTTTACTTGGCTTTGTAGTCTCTAAGGATGGGATACGTCTCGACCCCTGTAAGGTTCAGGCAATCATTAATTTGCCTCCACCTTCAAATTTGCTTCAGATTCAGAAACTCCAAGGGAAAGCAAACTTTCTGAGGAGGTTCATTCCAAATTACGCAGAACTTGCTAAAGGTTATACTCGTCTTTTGAAAAAGGATGTACCTTTTGTCTGGGACCAGGTCGTGCAAGCTTCTTTTGATGCTCTGAAAGATTGTCTAGTAAAAGCATCATTAATGTACGCCCCGGACTATCAAAGAGATTTTAACCTGTATCTGGCTGCAGCAGATACAACCATTGCGATGGTCTTAGTCCAAGAAGTCGATGGAATTGAACATCCTATCTATTATTTAAGTAAAAACTTAAACGATACAGAAAGTAAATATTCTTATGTTGAAAAACTAGCGCTTGTAGCTGTTCAAGCAATTCAAAGATTTCGACATTATGTCCTCTTTCGGAAAACTACCATCTTGTCAGATTGCAACCCCATGACTTATATACTGTCGCGACAGTTGCTGGGGGGCAAATATTCAAAATGGATAGCGATCCTTCAAGAGTTTGATCTGGAATTTGTGAAATCCAAATCAAAGAAAGCTCTAGTTTTCGCAGAATTATTGTGCGATCTCCCATCATCGTCCAACGATGAAACATCGGAAGAGTCAATCGTGGATGAAAGTTTGTTTCTAATATCTGTAAGCGATGAGTGGTATGGAGATATCATAGTTTATCTCCAAACCCAAAAGTTCAGGCCTAACACCTCTCGCTCCGAACAAAAACATATACGATACCAAGCAAAAGACTACATGATCGTCGGTGATGCACTTTACCGTCGTGGTGTCGATACAATTCTGAGGAGGTGCCTTACCCATGAGGAGGCCGAAAAAGCCCTGAATGATTGTCATTCAGGCGCGTGTGGGGGGCATCAGTCTGGATATGCAACAGCACAAAGAATCTTACGAGCAGGATACTTCTGGCCAACCATGTTCAAAGATTGCATAACCGCAGTCAGAAGTTACCATGCTTGTCAAATCTTTGATAGCAAAACCAGACGACCACCCGCACCTTTACAGCCGATAGTTGCTGTTGGGCCCTTCGCCAAGTGGGGCATCGATTTCATGCAATGTAACCCCACCTCGACCGGGGGGCATGGGTATATTATAGTCGCTGTTGACTATTTTACCAAATGGGCCGAGGCGATGCCTACATTGGATAACACTGGTGAAACAACTGCCCTTTTCTTTTTCAATCATGTAGTCGCCAGGTTCGGCGTACCACAGGTTATAGTTACAGATCATGGGTCGCATTTTCGCAATCACATGATGGTCGAATTAGCTGCCAAGCTAGGGCTATCCCACGACAGCTCTACCCCATATTATCCGCAAGCCAACGGACAAGTTGAGGCAATCAACAAAGTCTTGAAGCGTATGTTGCAAAGGATGATTGGGGTTCATAAAAGAAGGTGGCACCTAATCCTGTACTCAGCTTTATGGGCTTACCGAGCGTCGGTAAAGAACGCAACCGGGTTCACACCTTTTCAACTGGTGTATGGCCTGGAAGCAGTCTTGCCAATCCAGTGCGAAATTTCGTCGCTTAAACTCGCAATCGATCTTCTCCCCGGAACTTCAGAAGAAGAGGCTCATTTCTTGGAATTAATCCAGTTGGATGAAACCCGTCGTGATGCCGCTTTGGCTAACGAGGCCCATAAGAAACGAGTCAAGGCCCAGTTCGACAAAAATGTCAAACCCCGTGTCTTCTCAGAAGGTGATTTGGTCTTGCTTTATGACCAAGAATCCGATAAATTGGGAGCAGGTAAATTCAAGTCCTTATGGATGGGCCCCTATATTGTTAAAAGAGTGTTAGCAAAAGGAGCCTACGAGTTAATGGATTACGATGGAATTCCACTGGCGCAGCCCCGCAACGGGTTGTACCTCAAGCGTTACTATGCTTAAATAGTAACCTGCATGCTTTTGTTGTATTTTGTTTTCGCTAAAGTGTTTGTTCTGGTCGAGTGACCCACCTTTTTCCGTTGCAGATGTCGAACCTTCTGGAGACATGTGTTGGATATGCCGACGGAGCGAGTCGTAGTTCGCGGAACCTGTCCTCCGCAGCCTGGGCCATTTGTGATCCAAGCGACGAGTTAGTAAGTTTCAGAGGTGTATGTATTGGGCAATCAACGAATAACATCGCTGAATACAGCGCGTTGATAGAACTACTCTCTGATGCCATCACACGTGGCATACGCCGACTAATTGTCAGGCTAGACTCACAGCTCGTAATATTACAACTCAATGGTATATATTCTGTTCGCAATCCAGCTATTTATCGCATGTTCCTAAGGGTTAAGATCTTGGAAAGACGATTTGATTCAATTCAATATCAACATATTTCAAGAAACTTAAACACATTAACCGACTCATTAGCAAACTATGTGTTAGATAGACATTTGCAAAATTTATAAAAAGGACACATCATTAATGATTGTACATATGGATCATATAACTCAAATAGAATAAAACCCGAAAATCAAAATATATAAGCTGTTTATATAAGTTCATACATAATGTTCTGTAACCAAGACAAAATTGGTCATGTGACCTAAAAACTCAAAAGATGCTAGGGGGCACCCTAGCCTAGTGGTGCTCATGATAGTACGTCACGGCCTGTGCAATCATGCGCAAGAGACGAGTCCATCGTCTAGGCACACCAATGGTATGCCGCTGCATCTGTAAAGGTAACTCGTCAATCTGTACATCCGGAAGGCCACGAGTAAGGCTCTCAACCTGCTCCTGCACAACTGTAAGGGTCTCGGTGTCGTCAAGATCGCGAATAACAACTCTCCTAGCAGGCTCCCCTGTCGGGGCAGCAACTGGCGATCTCGGACGAACTGCTGGATGAACAGGACCAATATCTACATGCACACAAGAGTACAATTAAAAGACTTGATAGAATAAAGCACATCAACGTTATGAGTAAGAACAATAAATAGTAATATGGTCAAAGAGTTTACCGATGGCACCCCACTGCTCGCCGTCCGGTAGCACCAAATCCGGATCACCTCGGAAATCCATACCCACATATGGATACTCAGAAAACGCCATCTCCTGGCGCTCGAACCACCTAAAGAAGGCCTCAGTAAAAGTAATCTGAGGTTGACCTGCATGCCTAGACATGTGGTCAACCCACCTCTGCATGCGTGGCTCGGTCAGAGAAGGC
Organism: Pinus tabuliformis; assembly: GCA_031772625.1. Classification (NCBI taxonomy): domain Eukaryota; kingdom Viridiplantae; phylum Streptophyta; class Pinopsida; order Pinales; family Pinaceae; genus Pinus; species Pinus tabuliformis. The sequence continues at coordinate 872,824,668 of CM062815.1, forward strand.
AAGTCAAGTATGATGTACTGAGGCTGCATCAGTGGGATTTTCTCCAAGGCGAAGGCAGTCAGAATAGAACCAAATCCAAAGTTCTTCAGCTTCCTGTCCTTTACCTTGGTCAATTGACTTTTCATCTGAACAAGTACTGCATCACACCAATTGAATACTTTCGGTTGGAGACACTCCAAGGCGTGCTGCATATAAGACCTGTTGGCAACATTTAAAGCTGCACTACCAACCATCCTACCAATAGTAAACAGAATGGACCTGAGAGCCCGATCAGTAATCTCACGGATAACAATCTTACCGTCTCTGCTCGGCTGAGAACCTTCCCTGCAATACTGGCGGACATAATCTCTGGTGGAATCAGTCCCCCGGGCCGTACCTGATAAGGAAATGGGGGCACCTCGTCTTGACAGTCCAGTCAAGAAGTACATGTCCTCTATGGTCAAGGGGATGGTCTTCCCCCTAATCTGGAACACTTGGTTAACAGGATCCCAAGCATCAAGCATATACTGCAGTAAAGAAATCTGTGCTCTCATGCTAGAGATACGGAAGAACTTCAGCAGGCCACAGTTCCGTAGCGTGTTCACCGTGACCGGGTCATGGAGGGAAATCATGTCCTCCTCTTCATGTTCTCGTTCTCGCCATGTAAGGGACATTTTGTTCAAGGTTCCCTGCAAAGCAAACAAGAGAAAGAGTGAATTCCTGATTTGATGAAAAACTGGCGAAAAAATCATCAAAAATAACCTTAAAACTCAGTCTTTTTGAGCCCAGCGTAGGCAGGAAGTCTCCCACTTGCGCTGAGGGTCAGGCTGCCTTAAGGCAGCTTGACCTTCAGCGCAGGTTTCAAAAGGGAAACCTGCGCTGATCCTAGGGCGCCCTGGCAAAACCCCAGGGGCTCAGAAAGACCGGAAAACAGGCAAAAAACAGGAAAAGGAAACCATGAAAAGAAAGAGCTAGGGTTTAGCTCCTACCTGGTCTAGACGGCACCGAAAATCGTCCGCAGAATCTCCCGGAATCAGCTGGTGAAAATCAAGGGGGAAGAGGCACCTCCAGAGCTCCAACAAACCAAATGCAAATGAAATGGTAAATGAGAGGTAAAAACACCTTTTAATGGCTTTTTACACAGTTTAAAGTGAAATATTAGGGTTATAATCTCATTTTCATGCAAATATTATTCATTTCTAATAAAGTTTGTTGCAGCAATTGAAAAGCAGTACTATATTTGAAAAGAGAAAAGCTAGTAATGGTAAAAAATCAAAATTTGACCATATGATCGAGCAGTTTTACCGCGGAATTTATGCTCGTTAAAAAATAGAAAAGCGAGATCCGAGCAGTTTTAGCGCATAGTTCATGCTCGTTAAAAAATAAACATAAGATTGAGCAGTGTTTTGGCGCGTTCAAGCTCTTTAAAAAATGAACCCAGTACCGGTAAATAACCATTGTGATCGTAAATTTATTAGCCATAAAAGCCTTGGTCGTGTTTGCACCCGCCACCTCCATTTCATTTGGCCAATCGTTCACCTCCATATGATTGTTTACCTATTTTGAGGAATAGCTGCGAAGAGTGATTTCACTTAGCCATCCTTGTGACACTGCCGTGATTGGAAAATTCCAACCTGTACCTGGAATCTGCTGCTATCCCTGTTTATCACTCGTTCCTCAAAAGACGAGTCTTCTTTGAGCTCTTTTCATCTGACTCGTAAAATATGAAAAGTTTGCCGAGTTTTGGCCTTCCAGCTCGTTAAAGTGACCAGAAGAGCTATCCCTCCCGTAGATTTTAATCTTTTTGGACCTGAGGGATTATTGCACAAAAAGGTCGAGTGCTTGTTTTATTCGGCTCGTTAAAGTTATCGAAAATTCATCCCTTCTGTAGTGTTTTATACTTTTTCGGACTTAAGGGATTAGATGACGAAAAAGGAATTTTGGAGTTAACTTTCTGTACCTTTTCAGACTCTCTAAAATTGAAAAGGACCGAGTTTTCCTTGTCGTTAGACTCGTTAAAATGATTAAATAGCGACAAACTTGTCTTTAGACGAGAACGAGTTTCCCTATCGCTAAGCTCGTTAAAACATAGCGATGGGCTTGCCCGAAGGGCAGGTTATAGAACAAGCATATGTTATCCTCCTCAAGCTTGACAAAAATAAAGAGGTACTGGTCAGAAATGACTGGGGGAAAATTGGGAGAACCTCAAAGCTTTAATGGTAGCAAGTCGCTCTTGAACATGACACTTTGTCCTCCGTATCACATCGGGTTGGGTTGTTTCATTCACCGGTCTCATCACCATGGTCCTCGCCAAACCATCCACATTTGGGGTAATGCTACCGATCCATCACATCAGTGTCGTTATATGTTCAAGAGATGTTGTTCAGAAAGAGTCAACCGTGTCCCATCCACTGCCATACATTATCCTTCATCCGCCCATGATCGCCACCCTGAATCATATTTCACAGATTGTTTTCACCTCCACTAAAATCATTAGCTCCGTTCCGTGTCACTGATGTGGGATTCATTAAGGCCCTCCTTTGACGGATCGCTTCTTGTCGACTTCAGCTCATTATCCAAGAAGTTGATCTAGGAACAACCCCCTCAGTACTTTGAAGCTTGCATGCCTCAATGGCAAGTTTCTCACTTCTGGCGACAGGTATACATTAATGACCTTCGACCAAAAGATTTTGCGTGGTGTTCGACGCCAAGTCCTTTATTCACACCACGTAAATTGTACTGCAGTACCTTGAGGGTCATTGTCATTATTGGTGATCCCTCTCGTGCTTGTTAACGGTTTACATTATCGACCGGTAATCAAGCGATGTCTTTCCATGTTCGACTTCAGCGCAATTCTCACATGGATCGACTTGTACTTAGAGTGAAGATCGAACGAGTTTGAAGACCCCGGATCTAGTTTCCTCCATCCGGGCTGCGATATATATTCAGGAAATATAAAGACATTTGTTATGTACATCATTGCAGCAGATGATCATCCTACTCAAAGGATGATAATTTCAGCAGAGAATTATCAGTCTACCAATCAGACGATCGTCTGTTCTATGTACCAAAATGAATTTATAAAGCTGAGCATGGGAATGCCCGCCTCAGCTAGATCATGAAAGCAGAATGAAAAATAATGTATTGTATTGTATTTTCTTACAGGGCACCTCTCAGCGATTGAATGAACTTCGGATCCTCCTGATAAAGCATTTCACCCGATAAACGACCTCATACTTTAGGGGGCAACTGTTATAGACATTTTTGTGCCTTACAGCATGAAGCATGAAATGTCAATAATCTAAGGGATCCAAAGTCCCTAAACATGTTGTTCCTACCCCTAGAGGAACAAGGTCAGCAAACCACAGCACTGAAAATCAGTTCTCCACCTGAAAACACTCAAAAACAAGCTATTTCTGGATCATGTCAGCTGCTCCACTGAGCATCTGCGCTGAATGTCAACTGCTCCACTCTGTACCTGCGCTGAATGTCAAAAGCAATGAAGGCTACCTGCGCTGGGCGAGATTGGCCAAGTGGCACAGTCATTCTGCAAGGTGTCAAATGCCCAGGAAGCTTCCAAAATGACACTTGGATCAAGGAATTCGCCTTGTGATGAGTAAGAGGATCTAGATCTCCAAGTGGAAGCAAGAAACTCAAAGTGGACTCAAGAACTGAAGTATAACTGAAGTGGGAGAGGACACTAGTCAGCTTCATGCCAGCCTCAAGCTGACTCATCCTTTCTCCAAATCTCCTATATATAGAGCTCTCTCATGAGGTCTAGGGAGGCTGGAATTTTGTGAGTGTAAGGAAGTGCTGTTGGTTTGAGTATAGAACTATTGGGTGATTGCTTTGAAGGAGGTGAAGAGGAGATTTCTTTCTGCTGGGAGGTGTTGCTGGATTGGGCCTCTTATGGTTGTAACACTCTCAGAACTTTACTTCTTCCATTAATAAAGCATTTGAGGTTCTTCTATATGCATGTGTCTTAATGGTGTATTGATGCTTGTATATTTGATTTATTCTAATCCTTGAATCAATTATGGATGTATGCTTCTTGTAGTTTCCCTTTCTTGTGCTTTTGTAGGATCTTTGTGTAGCTGGGCCAGTGAAAGAGCAAGGAGCTGGGAGCAAGCAGCAAAGAGGGAAGATTGGATCAACCATTAGCGGAAGACAACGGTTAGTGGATCCCTTTCTCCTCTCTCTTACATCTCATAAAGAAGTAATCTTGAATAGCTTTGTATTCAGTTGTTGCTGAGGTACTATCACCCTTAGAGTGGGATAGGGTCATTCTGTATTGGATACTTTTCCCAACAACATAGATGAAGGAAAAGCGACAAGGATATGTCAGAAGGGAGAGGAACCGAGCAAGGAACCAAGCGCAAGACTGAGGTTGGTGTCCTTCATTCCACTCTTATCTACTTTTCATAAAGGAAAACGAAAGTAGTTATAGTTTGTTTGTTTCTAAGATAGCTACCAGTATTAGTGGGACTAGCAGCTCTGAGTGGACACTAGATTTCCTGATAACAAAATGGCGACTCCACTAGGGAGCAAATAGATTGTTTGTTTGTCTATATTTGTTTGTTTTATAAACTTACAGACGGAGCCTGAAGTCAAGCCAGCTAGCCTTCGAACTCCATTTTCTATGCAAGTGCAAAGTAGATCAATGCTGCTTCAGTCTATCTCCGGGTTTTTTTTATAAACTTAACAATCGATTTGCAAGCTTTCTAATTGCCCTAGTGGTGGCTCTAGTAACCTCATTAGATCAGCCCCTATGATTTCTATTTACTGTACATCATTTGCTACGCCTAAATCCCCGAACTGAGCTGCAAACTATGACCAAGAGCCAAGTAAAGTCTCGTCCTAGTACCATCGCACCCTCTCTTCAAGGAAACCAGTATGCATCGCACCTCCCATATGCAGTAGGTGGGATGCACCCCTGTTTCCCTGTGTTAAAGGTGCGATGACCAGAAAAGGCTAATTTTGCCTCCAGGTTTTGGTTTTTCTTCACTCTTTTCAGCTCTATTCAGGAGTTTTGTTGTCTGTGATCAGTATACCACTGTGAAAACCCCCTTCCTTTCCATCATTCCGCCTCCATTGTGCAAAGAACTATGAATGTTTTTTTGTATTTTTCGCCATTTTCAGTTCTCTTTTACAAAGGAGTAGCATAGTCGAACTGTCGTCTTTTGATTTGGAAGTGTCAAAAGTGTCATTTTCAGTCAAAGAAAATAATTCTATTGTTCTTGATGGTCGATCATACAGTTACTCTTGTATTTGATTTGAATTAGTAGTTTTTCAAGTGTCGAAAGCAGTTTTCAATTCAAAATAGTAAAGTGTCGTCATTATCTTCCTTTCATTTTTGAAGAGAAAATTGTTAGTATTGTCACTTTGAAAAGATAATTCAAATTTGTACTTAGCATTATTCTTGTCATTCACACATTAAGAAAGATGAAAACAAATACATGCATGTGCATTTGCATTTAGACTGCTTGTTGGTTTGATTTAGGACAGTGCATCTTGTGTGTGCTCTTTGCTCTATGTTGAAAGAATGTCATCTCTCTTTCTTTAGTAGCTAGGATTTTCATTGCAAAAAGAAGATTAAACGATTGTTTATCATATTAGATTGAATTTTAGGAATTGTACATCTACATCACGCGGTGAACCTGAAAGGAAAATTTCTTAAGAAAGATCAACTGTAAAATAAATTTAATGAACATAAAAACGCTTTGGAACCTAACGCACAACCTCTAGAAGTCTAGGCTAGAGACGTATTCTGGTGTCTTAAAGCCTGGTAACTGTCACTTTCACTGTTGGTTGGGTGATTCCTCCTCTTTGAGACGAAAAGTGCCAGTACAGACTTGTGCTCCCACGTACCGTCGAGTATATATTGGGAGACCACAATACGCTATATCCTTTATCCATAGGAAGCTGTGTCTGCCACCCTATCGATCGCAACGCACTGAACACAACATTTGGGAAGATTGACTGCCGTACCGTAAAAAGTATTTTGTAGTTTTGCGATTGGTTTAGTAATCCCTCGGTCTAGAGTTCCAGAGTAGTCTCTTTCATTCCTTTTCAGAATCCTTAAAGGAAAAGGTCCATCTGATCACTTGTCACTTCAAGCTCATTAAAAATCGAAGGCGACTAGAGTCATCTTTTGTTTTTTCTCGAATCTTTAAAAATGAAAAAAAAAGTTGTGTCAAAGCATCTAAAATTTATTTTAATCGGAATAACATCACTACTCTCTCGTTGGTCTTAGGTTGAGAAAATGGAGTCCACCAACCAAGGATTTCCCCTTGGAAGAAATCCTAGTCCTTTCTCCTCTTGGGGAGATGTTGGTGCACCCCATATGGCCACATTGTCGCTTCCAGGATTGAAAATTGGCTTGCCCGTATGGCTCTTCTCGACCTTCGTCGTTCAGAATACCGTGATTCCTGGACAATCAAGTCAGCAACTAGATGATACTAGAGTTACCCCCCAACCTTCTACTTCGTCCGTTTCTCCCTCTCCTCCTTCCTCTTCGCTTGACGAAGCTGGTAAAGCTAAAAACCAAGTAACTGAGAAGAAGAAGGAGAAGAAGAAGAAATAGAAGAAGAAGAAGGAGCCAAAGGCGAAAAAGGGCAACCATGCATCATCTGGCGAAAATCCGCACACTGCACCGTCCAGGCCTAAATCTCCATGTGTCATTTGTAAAGGAGACCACTATCGCCGAGATTGTCCTTGCATCCCTCAGATCTTAAGGGACTGGTCTCCTCGTTTGCACAACCTGGTGTCATCAGCCTCTGAAGACCATGTTGAAAGTACACCATCAACTAGTTAAAGTGAAGCATTTGGACAAAAAAGGAAATGTAAATTTCCTTGTAAACTGTGTGAATGCGATCACGCCGTCCACCATTGTCCCTTCCTAGATGAAGCTAAAAGAGTTTTGGATGACCATCCGACTTCACCGCTACGGCTTCCTCCTAGATATAAGAAACTCTTGCCGAGTCCGTCACTAGTTGAAAATCCGACCGACACGCCATTGTGGTTGGTCGAAGCATCTGCCATTGAAGATAAACCCGCTGAATCCATACCAGACGAAAGTCAAAAGGTTGAGGTGGCAGTCGACCCGGTCTTGCCTTCGGAAGGTCCATCTTCAGATGACACAATCACCGAAGAGAATGAGAATGACACCGTTCAAATTCTTTTCGTAAACATCGACTCCGATGAACATGGGGGCAATCTACCCGTTCCTTTACCACAAGAAGGAAGTTTGTCAGAGTCATATCCGGCTGTCTATTCGGTCCCACCTCCAAGCAACCTGGTGGTTTCCTTCAATTGGAATCTACTAGGTAGACCCCGTCTACCGGCTAGTATACCATTCTGCATCATTGCATAAGTATACAGAATGGTCATGGTCGATACCATCATTGATGAACGGGCTTCTGTGAGTATCCTTTCCTCGACTGCTTGGAAAGCACTTGGTTCACCATCGCTTATGCCTGAGATGAGAAATCTGATAGGCTGTGACAAAGGAACCAATCGACTGTTAGGGATCCTTCCCAATGTGCCCATAACATTGAGAAGTAAAACCGTTCATCTAAATGTAATGGTAGTCCAAGGGCCTTTAGATTACAATCTACTCCTTGGGTGTGACTATATTTATTGCATGGGAGCCATCGTCTCCTCACTCTTTCGAGTAATGTGTTTTCCGCATGAAGGCAGAGTGGTCCAGCTCGTAGACCAGCTTTCATTCCCCGACTCACACATAGAAAATAGTCAAATGCTATCCCTAAATGGTCTTTTCATGCAAGGAATGTCTCATCAATCCCTAGTCTGCCCACCTGAAGAGCGCAAGTGATTCAGGAGGACATGACTGAAATGCAGGGGGCATGAACCCTGGTCTGCTTCGGCAGGGAAACTCTGGGTATAGGGTAGGTTTTCGCAAAGGATATATGATTGGTCTGATCCCCGTCTGTATAGGAAGAGGGGATTAGACCAGATAAGATACCTCCGTGAAAAGGTAGGCCTTTCCCGACAGAACAAATGTTTTGTTTGCAAATTGAGGGGTAACCTAGAAAATTTACTTCGTTATACCTGGGGGCATGTAAACCTCTTGTGAGCAAGCGAGAAATGACCAACTAACGTTAACTCTATGATTCCGCTAACTTCAACCACCTAGGTCAAGTGAGTGGTCAAATCGACCATTCATCTTCGTAGGGGCCACCATGGCACTGGCAAAGTAAAGGAAAACGTTTCCTACCTAACCTTGGTAGTGATCTTGGTAGTTAAGTAGAGGGGTGTAGTTGGTCATCCCTAACTTGCATGCGAGAGGCGCCGGAGCATAGTTTCGAATGGTACAAGCTCCCTAAAAATTGAATATATTGATGAGACATCCTTATCACACGACTGGCACGAGCATTTTTTATGTGGAGTTCAAGCTCGTTAAAAATTAAACATAAGCAATGAGCAAATGTTTCCCCCAGAGTTTAAGCTCATTAAAAAATGAACCGATTTCTGGTAAATAACCATTGTGAATGCATTATCATAAGCTTTTGAGCCCTAGTCGTGTTCTCATCATCACCTCCACTCTGTTTTAGCTAATCATTCACCTCCATTTGATTGTTTACCCCTTTTGAGGAATAGCTGCGAAGAGTGATCCTATTATCCATCCTTATGACACTGCCATGATTGGAAAACTTCCAAACCTTACCTGGAATCAGCTGCTAACCAAAATTATCACTCGTTCCTCAAAAAATGAGTCTCCTTTAAGCTCTTTTCACCTGACTCGTAAAATATGAAAAGATTGCCGAGTGATTGGCCTCTCCAGCTCGTTAAAGCAACCGGAAGTTCTATCCCTCCTCTAGATTTTAATCTTTTTGGACCTGAGGGATTATTACACAAAAAGATCGAGCGCTTGTCTTGTTCGGCTCGTTAAAATTACTGAAAATTCATCATTTTCGTATTATTTTATACTTTTTCCGACTTAAGGGATTATATGACAAAAAAGGATTTTTGGAGTTTCCTTTACGTCCCTTTTAGACTCTCTAAAATTGAAAAGGATCGAGTTATCTTTGTCGTTAAACTCATTAAAACCGAATAGCGACAACCTTGTCCATACAGACAAGAATGAGTTTCATTGTCGCTAGGCTCGTTAAAACATAGCAACGGGTTTTCCCTAAGGGAAAATTATAGAACAAGCATATGTTATCCTCCTCAAGCTTGAAAAAAATAAAGAGGTACTGGTCAGCAATGACTGGGGAAAAATTAGAAAGAAAACTTGAAGAAACTTTATTGGTAGCAAGTCGCTCTTGAACATGACACTTTCAATCTGCATTCGAGTCGGGTTGGGTTGTTCCGTTCACTAATCATATCACCATTGGTCCATCACACCATCCATATTTGGGGTTAACGCTACCAATCCATGTCAGTGTCACCAGTATGTTCAAGAGAAGTCGCTCAGAGAATTCACCTGTGTCTCATTCGCTGTAATACATTCACGCTCCATTTCTTCATGACCGCCACCCTGAACCCTATATCATCAGATCGTTTTCACCTCCAAAATCATTTACTCCGTTCCATGTCGTAGATGTGGGATTCATTAAGGCCCTCCTACGGCAGGTCGCTTCTTGTCGACATCAGCTCATTATCCAAGAAGTCGACTTAGGAACAACCCTTTCAGTACTTTGAAGCTTGCATGCCTCAATGGCAAGTTTCTCACTTCCGGCGATAGGTTTACATCAATGGCCTTCGACCAAAAGATTTTGCGTGGTGTTCGATGCCAAGTACCTTATTCACACCACGTGAATTGTATTGTAGTACCTTGAGGGTCATCATCATTATTGGTGATTCCTCTCGCGTCTGTTAACAACTTACATCATTGGCTGGTAATCAGGCGATGTATTTCCATGTTCGACTCCAGAACATCTTTCGTATGGATCGAATTGTACTCCGAGTGAAGATTGAACGAGTTTGAAGACCCCAGATCTAGTTTCATCCATCCGGGCTATGATATATTTAGGAAAATAAAGACATCAAATGTACATTGTTGCTGCACAGATGATCATCAGAATCGAAGGATGATGACTCTATCAGAATCATCAGTCACCCACACAGACGGTTGTCTGTCTTATGTACATGAAAATGAATTTATAAAGCTGAGCATGGGAATGCCCGCCTCAACTAGATCATGAAAAATATTATGAAGATAATGTATTGTATTGTATCTTATTACAGGTCGCCTTCCAGCTCAAAAAAACTTCAGATCCTCATGATAAAGCATTTCCCCTGACATCAAAAGATTAACGACCTCATGCTTTAGGGGGCAACTGTTATAGAGATTTTTGGGCACTACAAACCCAATAAAACATGTCCATAAACCAAGGGCTCCTAAGTCACTAAAAGTGTTCTTTCATACCCTAAAGGAACAACGTCAGCTGATTACATCATCTCCCAGAAGTTCTCCACAGGAAACTGCTCAGAACTGGTCAAAACTAGACCATCTCACCTGCTCCATGGTCAAAGTGCGATGCATCCCACCTAATGCACACGGGAGGTGCGATGAATACTGAAAAGCCCTTCTATGGGGTGCGATGGGCGAGAATGGACAAATGGCAGAGACAGTTTGCGAGGTGGATGATCATGGAATCTTCCAAAAACTTCTCCTATGACACTTGTCTCTCTGAATTCGCCCAGGGATGAGTAAGAGATCATGAATCTCCAAGTGGAATCAAGAACTACTAGAGAGAGGAAACTAATCAAAATCCCAGAAGCTAACTCACCTCCCTGCAATCATCTATATATGGATCCCTCATCCTAGAGATCCAGAGGCTGGAATTTTGCATCTTGTAAGGAAGTGTTGTTGGTTTCTTATTGGAATATCATAGTGTTGGGTGATCTAAGCTTTTCATGAGGTGAAAGAAGGGCTTTCATGCTGGAGGATGATGCTGGGTCAGAACAATTGGTTGTAATCCTGTTTGCTATTCTTGATATTAATAAAGCTATTCAAGTTTTCCTCTACTTTCTTGTATATTTGATGATATATGCATTTGTGTGGTCAACATATATCTGGTCCTATATTGTTTATGATTGTAGATCTCTGTTCTTCGATAGTATTATGCTGCTTTGATTCCACAGGTGCTCTTTGAAGCTGGGTAGATGAAGGAGAAGTGGCAAGGATCTGTCAGAAGGGAGTGGAACCGAGCAAGGAACCAAGCACAAGACTGAGGTTGGTGTCCTTCATTCCACTCTTATCTACTTTTCATAAAGGAAAATGAAAGTAGTTTTAGTTTGTTTGTTTCTAAGATAGCTACTAGTCTTAGTGGGACTAGCAGCTCTGAGTGGACACTAGATTTCCCAATAACAAGACCGCTCTGATACCACTGATCTAGATTTAAATAGGAACACAACAAATTATAGATATAACCATACATATATAGGTGCAGCAAAAATAATACTTCATTTCATTACTTGAAAATACTGTAATATGCTTACAAACATCACTGGAAATAAACCAGCTAGGGCGATGGTGGCTTATCTCTGAGAAGAGATGTGGCGGCTACATGCCTCTGAAATGTCTTACAATGAGGCTCGAAGGCCTATTTATTATTGAGAAAAAATGGAAAATCCTAAACATCCATAAACCTAACCCTGGGAGATGAAACGCCAAACCGTGGGCCTCGTTTCGGCTAAATTGGTACATCAACTTCCCCGGGTTGTAATTTTGGCATACAATCTCTGTTTAACACGCATAATAGCTCATTAGAAAGATCTATCCGAGGAATACAACTTTGGGAAGAGAAGTATCAATCCATGGACCCATGTTGCTCCGCGATTTCCGAAAAAACATCGTTTAGGGCCTCAAAACAGCTCCAGAAATTCAGGACTCGAAAAACTGCTAAAAATAGTAAATTGTGCTACGATTAAGGAAACTGAAAAACTGAAAGAGACAATTGTGGGGGTCCAAGTGGGATAGATGATGTAGAATTTCCTGCAAATTCTCTACAAATCTACCTCTAAGATCTATGTAGAAAATCTGTCTGTATATTTGATGAGCCCCAAATTGGGTAACTTATTGGGCTCATTTTGCCTAATTATCCTTGTCCAGTCCTTGTTCAGTCCTCCATTTTTCATAGCTTATGCATTATTTTTTAGTATGTTTATGTCATTTGTACAAATAAGGGTGGTCACTCTTCCTAGGTGGCTAACACGTGCTTATTTCAGGTTTTTTGACACATGTTGGAGCAAAACCGAGCAATCATGGGCTAGAAGAAAGCCAAGCTTGAGGTGAGGATTTGTAGGGGGGTTGTATATGACATTAAATGGCCCTTCCTCGGGATCTTCACCCCCAAAATTCGAGCTCACAGACCACCAAAACCGGATCTTGAAGGCAGCCAAGCAGATTTTGGAAAAGGGACTGTCTACTAACAGTTGGACAGCCAAGTCCCCCAGATTTAGGAGGCCTGCTAGGGCCCTCGTGGTGTATAAAGGATAAGGCCTCAGCCTTTGTAAGGGAATTTTTTGAAACCATTGCATATTTTTGCACTACAGTGCTGTCAGCTTTAGCTCGTTTTCTTGTAGCCATTTTGGCATAACTCTTGACTGATGACTATTTTTTGATAATGATAAGCAGTCCTATTTCATATCAACTCTGAGTTTTCTATAGGAGCCGTAGCTCTTAGGGTTGGGCCCAACCTGAGAGCCTAGGGCCTCCTTTATGTACTATTATCTTTCCTTTAAGCATTTTTGTTTTCCTTTTGTGCATTTGCAAACGTATTTCTGTTAGGCAGATTAAGTTGTGTTGATTAACTAGGTCACTGTTTATGAATAGAATGCTTCAGATGTTTAGAATAGATTGGTAGGATAATAATAGGAAAAAGGCTCCAAAAAATGGTCAACAAACACTTTTGGTTTCACCTCTTCCTTATTGGATCAGGGGCTGGAATTGAAGTAACCGTGCTATCCCAAACAAAAACACTAGTTTGCTTTACCATGCAATCCTTAGTGTACTGTTTTCATTTGCAGAAGTTGGTTATGTGTTCAGATCTCTGAAATGTTTCATTGCATAGTTGATATACATGGTTCCCTTTCAAATAAAGCTATTGTTCATTCACTTTATTGTTAGTTAGATTAGATTAGCTAGGACTTTGATTACTCGCAAGACTTTGTTGATTTAGTTGAATGTATACAGTGCAGAGCATCTCTACCACTCTTTCATCCACCTAAGCTTCATCAGAGCCATCTTCTCCATCTCCTAGCTAGGTTTCTCATCTCACATTTGTCCTCTTGCCCACGTAACCCTACCTTTTTGTGCAATCATTGTTTCAGCCTTCTTTGAGCTAATTTAGCCATCTACACCTTCTCACCACTCCATCCACCAGTCCCTGGTCCACTTCAAACCCCTATCCTACCTCCATATCCATTCATGCATCTTCCCTCACTCAACCATCCTCCAAAACCCAATTTTTAAACATCCTGTAGAAATTTCTGAACATCCTGTAGAAATTCCTGAACATCCTGTAGAACCCCTGCAGACTTCCTGTAGAAGCTCACAAATGAGGTTTCTTGATAGCCAAACTTTGTGAAACTCTCTGGAAGGGTGTTAGGGACTCCTTAGACCCTCTCTGAACCTTCTCGACCTCTTCCAAGCATTTCTCCTCCTTGATCCACCCTTGCACAGCCAAAGAACAATGAAAGCATATTCATGATGAAACTGACGACTTAATCAAAAATACAAAAAGATGTTTTCTTCAGATGGAGGTAGTCTAGACACATGTATTTTACCTTCATAGAAGTAATGGCATCTCTTTCAGTAGTTTTCATTCTCTCCTTTGCATCAGTAGGACTAGCTGGTAGAATTAGGGTTTGCTAGGGTTTGCGTTTTCCTTCAGTTTTTCAATCTCTTTTCGCAAATAGATTAGATTCCTTTGAGTTAGCTTTCATCCATCAATTAAAAAGATTCTTCTAAGAGCTCATAGAAGTTGGCTTAAGCTCCTAGCGGACTTGTGCCAGCTGACCAAGTGACAGCTGCGGCAAGAGCTAGTACTTGTGCATATAGCACCGTCGCTTCCGAGTTTGTTACGAACTACCAGGTTGATAAAAGTAAAGATGGGAGTCCTAGGAGTTGCAACATTATTGCTGCAATACTGGAGTCCACCATCTTTTTGGCACCGTTGCTGGGGAAGCATCAGAGTATTTGTGATTGCTGCTTTTCTTCTATTTTCCACTACAACCTTCTTCTAAGTAGTTTATTTCATTTCATTTCCGCAAAAGTAGAGTAGATATTTCCTGCTTTCATAGATTAGTGTTTCAATTCCACAATTTCAATTCTGCAAGCGTAGATTAGCATTTCAATTCTGCAAGCGTAGACTAGCATTTCATTCCTGCAATTTCATTTGAGCAAAATAGATTAGTCCTTTCCTGCTTTCATTTCAATTCCGCATTTTCATTTCAGCAAGATAGTTAGTTGCAGTTCAATCTATTTCATTTTTGCAGGTACCAGAAGAAAAAAACAAAAGCAATCAAAAGTCTTTCCATTTCATGCCTCATAGGAATAGAGATAAAACCAGAAAATTCTTACCCAACACCCCCACCACATCACTGAGTCAACCTTCTCTCTTCTCTGGTGACAGTGAGCCAGAAGAACCTATAGGTGAACCTCCTGAGATATACGAAGATCCTATAACAGAAGAAGAGTTAGAGAACAATCCATCTGAAGCCATGGCTGAAAATCGAAACGGTTGAAGAGAAGATGAGAGAATAGAAGGTGCCTTTCCCATCTGGGAGACCAATGGAGACATGAAAATGAAAAACATAAGTCCCTCAGCTTTACCTCACTTCCATGGATTGACTACTGAAGACCCTGATACCTTCCTGTTTGAGTTTGCTGTCCTTTTTCGAACTATGCTGAGGACGAGCAAAAGTTGAAACTCTTTCCCTCTACCCTCAAGGACGTAGCATTATGCTGGTTCATGGGGTTACCTGGAAACAATATCACCACTTGGGCTCAGATGCAGCAAGCTTTCAATGCCAAATACCGGGACTACTGTAGGTCCAAGGAAACCAAGGGAGAAATCTTTCGGATGACCATGGGAAGCGATGAGTCTTTAGAAGATTACGAGGAAAGGTTCTAACTTAGTTATAAACGGGCCAGGTGCACACTTGACCCGGAATCTCTGAAGCTGGTTCTGCTTTGAGGAGTCCCTGAAGACCTTCTGGACACCCTTAACATGCTGGCCGGAGGGGACATCTACCAACTACCTTATGAGGACATAAATACCGTGTTTAGAAACCATTCTAGGGCGGCCCGAAAGAGAGGTAGGGGGAATCCACTTTCAGCTAGTACCACCTTCTCCAAGCATGATTTTGCTAACCAGATGGAAGACCTCAAGAGTGAGATGAGACAGACTATTGCCATGCAACTTGATACCTTCCGAATTCAGCAAAAGAAAGAGGAAGCTGAGAGGGCTTTGGCCATTTTTTGTCCTAGATGCACGAGGAAGCATCCTAAGAATGAATGACCATTGCACTCAGTAGAGGTATGTTTCATTTGTGAGGAAGACCATCCCACCAACCAATGCCCTACCTTTCCTGGATTTAAAGCCATGTACCTAGGGACTGAGGCGGCAACTGAACCTCTCTACTTCCTCAACCAAAGGAGGCAACATGGGCCTAGACCTTACCAGCAGGGGATGCAAGGGACATCCCAACCTTATTATAACCCCAACGAATCCACTCATATACCTTCTTGGGGCCCCCCTGCTCATCCTTCCTAGTCCGCACCTCCTCCGTGGTCTTATCCATCTCCATACCATACTCAACC
The DNA here is from genome assembly GCA_031772625.1 of Pinus tabuliformis. Taxonomy (NCBI): domain Eukaryota; kingdom Viridiplantae; phylum Streptophyta; class Pinopsida; order Pinales; family Pinaceae; genus Pinus; species Pinus tabuliformis. Next base: position 872,840,440 of record CM062815.1, read on the forward strand.
TCCTCCTCATTCGTTTCACTCACATGCCCAGCCACAACCTCAGTGGAATGCACCTCAACCGGGGTGGAGGCCCCAGTACAACACTCCTCCCGCCATTTTGCCTCCAACACCGGCTCAACCACAACCATTACCTCCTGCTCCTCCAAGACAACCCCAAATGCCTGCTCAATCGAACTCGAACCCCAACAACAGACAAGCCCAACAGGTATATACTCGGGAGACAACATGCCCTACCTATGCTGTGAAGATCTAGGAGATCAACCTGCAATCTGGGAAGGACCTTCCAGAGCGCCAACCTCCTCCCCTAGAGGAGGAAGAGAAATAGGAAAGTGAACCCCAAGCCATTCCACCCTTTCCTGAGTGACTCACAGTAACCACACAACCCAACCCAGAAGAGACTGAGCTTCTGGGAGAACTCAAGCAGTTGTGTGTGAAAATACCACTTCTCCAGGCCATAAAAGATGTACCGATATACAACAAATTGATTAAGGAGAAGTGTTTCAGGCACCCAGGCAGGCGAAAGAGAGATGCCTCAACTATCAATGTCATAGGACAACTGTCCGATCTTATGTTGGGGCAAGTAATCTGTCCAAAGTATTTGGACCCTGGGAGTCCTGTAGTTGATGTTCACATCAATGGCACCATCATACCCCACACCTTGATTGATCTAGGGGCCACCATTAATGTGATGACCAGGGACACCATGTTTAAGCTCAACCTTCAGAGTTCCTTAAGGAAGACCTCGACAGTACTGCAATTGGCAGATCGCTCCACCATGACTCCCGAAGGGATTATGGAAGATGTCTTGGTCTCTATTGACTCCTGGGAGTACCCTGCAGACTTCTTGGTCCTTCAACCAAAGGTAAAACTCACTAGATATCCCCTCATTTTGGGAAGGCCTTGGCTAGCTACTGTGGATGCTTACATCAGTTGTCGAGCAGGAAGCATGACCATCAAAAATGGGCCTATGTCCAAACAACTGGTCCTATACCCTCCTGCCCAACCTCTACTAGAACATGACTTACCCCTCTGGTTGGAAGAAGGAGATGAGGATGAGGTCTACTCTGCACCATTATGCACAGTGGAGGCCACGAGGGGAGGTCCTCAAACCGAGGATGATTTGATTGAGAACTTGATCCAAAATCCTCCCCCCAGTGCATTATCCTTGGAAGAGTTGGTGGAAGATACCCAAGCCAGTGCTTTAGTGGACCTATGTGTGATTGATCCGACCACTCCCGAACTTAAGAATGTGGAGTTTAGCCCTGAAAGAACTTTAAAGATCACCTCCTCTCTCTCTCCCTCTTAGGAAAAGGAGATATGTAGCCTCTTGACCCGCAATTTGGAGGTTTTTTCCTGGAGCTTCAAGGAAATGAAAGGAATCCATCCCTCAGTCTGTACCCATCATATTTACATTAAGGAGGACTGTAAACCAGTCAGGCAACCTTAGAGGAGAATGAATCCAGCCCTTAAGGACATTGTTAAAGACAAAGTGCAAAAATTGTTGGATGCAGGATTCATCTACCCCATCTTAGACAGCGAATGGGTTTCCCCTCTGGTGTTGGTACCCAAGAAAAATGGGAAGTGGAGAATCTATGTGGACTACAGAGAATTGAACAAAGCCACCAAGAAAGACCACTTCCCTTTGCCTTTCATAGATCAAGTGTTAGATGGACTGGCAGGAAAGAAGTTTTTCTCTTTCCTAGATGGGTTTAGCGGGTACAAATCCAAATCAGCCCGGAGGACCAAGATAAGACCACCTTCACTTATCCATGGGGTACCTTTGCCTACCGAGTCCTTTCCTTTGGGCTATGCAATGCCCTTGCCACTTTCCAGAGAGCTGTACTAAGCATCTTTTCCGAGCTGGTTCATGATTCGGTGGAAATCTATATGGATGACTTTACTCCTTAAGGTCTAGCTTCCAAGAAGCCTTCTCCAACCTGGGAAAAGTTTTAAGCAAGTGCATTGAGATGAACCTGTCCCTCAGCCCTAAAAAATGTGAATTCCTGATGACTGAAGGGACTGTGTTATGTCATACCATTTCTCGCCAAGGATTACAGATGGATCCTAATAAAATTGCTATCATCAAAAAGGTTCCACCTCCTCAGAAGGTAAGAGATGTTCGAAGTTTCTTAGGCTTAGCGGGATATTATATAAGATTCATTAAAGACTTCAGTAAGCTAGCCTCGCCATTGTTTGGCCTCTTAGGAAAAGATGTTGAGTTTAAATGGACTGACGACTGTTAGAGGGCTCTGAATGAGTTGAAGGATAAGTTAGTGTCCACCCCAATTTTGAGAGGCCCAAACTGGGCCCTACCTTTTCACATCTACACTGATGCCTCGAACAAAGCCATAGGGGCAGCCTTAGGACAAGTTGAGGAAAAACTTCCATATGCCATATACTTTGTCAGCAAAAACTTATCCAAGGCAGAATTGAATTATACTGTAACTGAGAAGGAGTTCCTGGTCGTGGTCCATTCCATGAACAAGTTCCGACACTACATCACTGGCTATCAAACATTTGTACATACTGATCATGCTGCAATTATATATTTAATGAATAAACCTGATGTGAATGCTCGTATTATTAGATGGTTACTTTTGTTGCAGTAGTTTGATTTGACTATCGTTGACAAACCAGGTAGAGAAAATGTTGTTGCTGACTTCTTGTCTAGATTGGATTTGCCTGCAGGTGAAGAAGGAACAGTGGATGACCAGATGCCAAATGAACATTTGTTTGCTATCTCAATACTCTCTCCATGGTTTGCTGATATAGCAAACTACCTGGTCTCAGCACAGTTCCCTCCGCATATATCCTCAAAGGAGAAGAGCAGAATCGTGAGGAAGAGTGCCTCATTCACTTGGATTGGGGGCAACCTGTTCAAACTTGGCCCCGATCAGATCTTAAGGCATTGTGTAAGGCAGGAAGTTTTTGACATCCTCCTAACCTGTCACGATGGGCCCTATGGAGGACATTTTGCAGCCATGAGGACTGCCTTCAAAATTCTACAGGCAGGCTACTATTGGCCCACTCTTCATCAAGATGTCAGAGGATATATCAGCCAATGTGACCAATGCCAAAGGATGGGGAAACCGAATCCAAGGGACTAAATGCCTCTCCAACCTCAAGTGACCCTTGAGCCATTTGAGAAGTGGGGTATGGATTTTTTTGGTCCTATCAACCCTCCTTCAAGGCAAAGGTCTTACATCATTGTGTGCACAGACTATCTGACAAAGTGGGCAGAAACCAAGGCAATCAAAGCAGCAATAGAAGAAAAGGTGGCTGAGTTTTTAAGAGAAAACATCTTCTACAAATTTGGCTACCCAAGAGAGTTAGTCACCGATCAAGGAAGCCAGTTCACCTCCAGCTTAATTGAAGACTTGCTCGCTCATCACAAGATCAAGCATAGGACTTCCACCCCATATCATCCTCAAGCAAATGGGTAGGTGGAAGTCACCAATAGAGCATTAGAAGGGATTTTGACTAAGGTGGTGAGCAGCAGTAGAAAGGATTGGGAAAATCGCCTGGTTGAGGCCACTTGGGCCTACAACACCACTTGGAAGACCAAAACCAGTTTCACACCTTATGAACTGGTCTATGGGAAGAGAGCTTTGCTGTCAATCGAGTTCGAGTACAACACATTGAGGATTGCAGCTCAGCTGGACCTAGATCTTAGCCATGCTCAACGATAAAGGTTATTGCGGCTGAATGGGTTAGATGAACACTGAATGCAGGCCCTCCTCCACTTAGAAGTGGTTCAACTTTAGAGGAAGATATGGCATGACCGGCACCTTAATGACAAACAATTCCAGCCGGGAGATTGGGCGCTGCTGTATGATTCCAGACATAAAGATTTCAAAGGGAAGCTGAGGACAAGATGGCTAGGAACATATGCACTAGAGAAGTGCAATGACAATGGTTCCGTCCTTATCCAGACCATTGATGAAGAAGCCATTCCCATGCTCGTCAATGGGAATCGACTAAAGATCTACAGGAAACCTCTTTCGAGGCAAGAGTTCATCAAAACTATGGAAAAAACAGTGCTGGTAATAGAGAAGGGTTCTGCCTCTGTTTTGGCCATAGCATGAGCATCATCATAAAAAAAAAGAAAAAGAAAAGCAAAAAGAAAAAATACAATAAAAAAGATCCTTGGTTGAAAACCTCTCTGAGGCGCCCAAGGCAAATGGTAGGGGTGAAAACCTCATTGAGGCACCCCTGCTATCTCTCTGAAAAAGAATTTGAATAAAAAGACCCTTGGGCAAAAACCCCTCTAAGGCACCCAAGGCAGATAGTAGGGGTGAAAACCTCATTGAGGCGCCCCTGCTGTCTCTTAAAAAAAAAAAAAAAAAAAAGAGAAAAAGAAAAAGAGAAAGAAAAAGAAGGAAGAAACAGAGAGAAAAAACAAGTTTAATCCCTGGAAATTGTTGTAGGTTGCAGGAACACAATGCAGAAAGGAGGCCTCCCAACACAAGGACAAGGGTCCCTACCAAGTTACCAGGCATCCTCACATCCACTCCCTCCATGAACACTCATTTTTTCACGGTTCGGACCAAAATTCGGATGTCATCATCCTTAGACATATTTCGAAAAATTCCCCAGGAGAGAGGGACAGTGTAAGTATGGAGTGCATCTTCCACGAGGAGCTTGTAATCCCATGATGGGCCAGCTGGTCTAGTGTCCCCTCCCTCAGCTTTGTGGCACACTTAATCAAGGATTGCAGGAGGAAGTAGGGGATGCTCAATTTTTGTTCTGAGGGTAGATCCATTTGGTGCCTGAGTTCTGTTAGCAAACGAAAATGATAACCATATACGATGCTGAATCACCCCTCACAGGTAATATACTTCATAATTTGGAGGCTGAATTCGCTCCAAAATGGTTGTAGGTTGGTTCTTCGGACCCCATTTTTGTCCTCTGAAAATTGTTCCTCTGCCAAGAAGAACTCCTTTTTAGCCTTTTGACCTAATTTTCTCTCCTCCTTCTCCCAGGGTACCCCCATCGGTAGATCAGTGACTCTGCTAATGAGCTGTGGGGTGAGTCTTAGGGTCAATCCTCTGAAGTTGACAGTGGCTAGTGTCTTTGATTTCGGCTTCAGGGACCTTAGGAATTCTTCTGTAATTTCATCATCATGACCTTGAAGTTTGTCACAGAATGTCATCCAGTGTGCACGGGAAAATAAGTCTACCACCTCAGGGGTTTCTCGGAGTTTCTTGGAGTCCGAGGGTTCCTTTCGGATAAACCCTCCTGGCATGGTGAAAAAGACTTTGTTTTTGCTTGCGCTTTGAGCAGAAAGGGAATTCTAGGTGTGTTTCCTTCTCAGAGCGTTAAAAATGGTATCTGTAGGCCTCTTCGTATCAGTTCCTCTATTTTGAAACTGGACTGCTCGTGTACAGAAGGACGACTCAGGATTTCTCTAAACAGAGTGCAGGGCTATGTTTCCAACATACACACAATCATATAAAATTCACAGTTTTTCCACCGGTTAGCCTTGACAGTGTCTCACTTCTCTATAGGAGGAATTTAACTCAGGACTTCGTGGAGAAAATCTTGGACGCAAACCACGAAGACAATTTCATGCAATGATAAGTAAACTGCTTTTGGATTCGTAGACAGACTTGCTTTTAAATTTTTCTCTACCCCTGCACGTCAAATTCACCACCTTTTGCACTATTTTGCATGGGAAAGGTATGTTCGGGCCTACCTCTATGAGAATTTCCACCCTCGACGTGAACAGTCCAAGCTTCTTCTTAATGTCGGGCTTCCTGTAGTGCACCTTCCTGTAGAAAGCTTTCCCGGCTTCTAGAGGACGTTACGATGGTTCTGGACGAGTCTAAGTTGCGGGAGGACATTGGAACAGACTGAGAAGCTCGGGTTAACAACTTGTAGAGGAGGAGGACACGTACTTGGCTGCAAAAATGGTTGCAAGTGTGAATGACAACAGTTTACCGTGAGTTATTCGACCGGCCAATTTGAAATGCTGCAGAATTCATGGCGTGGGGGTGAGTTGTCCAGGCCGATCCGTTGGCCAACATCACAGCCATGATTCCTCGGCATGTCTCTGACCACCGAGTCCTTCCCTCTGCATTCACTGCCGCCATTTCTGTCATACTGTCGATTCTCCCCGACTGGACACTTCCCACGTGTCAACTGCCCGTCTTTTTGGCATAACCAAGCCCATTCGGATCCTATGAGGCCATTTGACTAGCTGTGGGTGGCCAGTTGAATGGCCACCAAACTTGTTCAATCCTCCCATTCTCACTGTCATGCAAATTTTAGAGTATAGTTCATGTAATTCGACGAATAAGGTTAGGCACTTACCTGTGCGACCGTGGACGTTTTTTTCAGGCTTCAGGACGAGGAATGATGGATTTGCTTGCTGCCGCTTCGTGCACGGGTGCAGGAGCTCCTCTTCCATTGGCTGATGCTGGTTCCAAGACCTTGAGACCTAACTCTCTGGTGGTGAATGCTGCATGCACTGGCTTCGTTTGATGTGAGCTACTGGTGTCTCCATGGTGTGTGCTCCAGCCAGATCAGCTGCTACAGAATTCCTGTAGGACATCCTGTAGCCGTTTCTCCTCCTGGGGTGCATGCTGAAACATAAAAAGTTGCGTTCACAGATGAAGGGTCCTAAGGGTGCCTTGATAGGTAAAGTGTGCGAGCCTCTGCATGCTTTATTTTTCACTTGAAAAAAACAAATTTTTATCTGAGAAAACAGGGTTCTGGTATGACTGTGAAGGTATATTCAGCCAGATGGTGGCAATGGTGGTGAAAGGAGATGAAACAAGTGGAGGATGGAAGAAAAGAGTAGTTTCATGCCTCCTCAACAGACTTCAAGCTTCAAATCCCTCTCCATAATCGATTCTGGCCTGCCCAAAGGCTCTACAGGATGTTTCCTGTAGAAATACAGAACTTCCCGTAGAAAGTCATGTAGCTTCCTATAGAAGGTCACAAATGAAGTTTCTTGATAGCCAAACTTTGTGAAACTATCTCGAAGGGTGTTAGGGACTCCTTAGACCCTCTCTGAACCTTCCCGACCTCTTCCAAGCATTTCTCCTCCTTGATCCACCCCTGCACAGTCAAAGAACAATGAAAGCATATGCATGATGAAACTGACGACTTAATCAAAAATACAAAAAGATGTTTTCTTCAGATAGAAGTAGTCTAGACACATGTATTTTACCTTCATAGAAGTAATGGCATCTCTTTCAGTAGTTTGCATTCTCTACTTTGCATCAGTAGGACTAGCTGGTAGAATTAGGGTTTGCTAGGGTTTGCGTTTTCCTTCAGTTTTTCAATCTCTTTTCCCAAATAGATTAGCTTCCTTCGAGTTAGCTTTCATCCATCAATTAAAAAGCTTCTTCTAAGAGCTCATAGAAGTTGGCTTAAGCTCCTAACGGACTTGTGCCAGTTGACCAAGTGATAGCTGTGGCAAGAGCTAGTACTTGTGCATACAGCACCGTCGCTTCCAAGTTTGTTACGAACCACCGGGTTGATAAAAGTAAAGACGGGAGTCCCAGGAGTTGCAACATTATTGCTGCAATACTGGAGCCCACCAATATTAACTCGATAATGAAATATACCAAAGAAAAATACTATAATCTACTTCTACTATCAAACTTGCGGAAGCTTAAGGATCGAGCTGAATCAAAGATGAACACATATAACCAGAAGAAGAAGAATCAATACATATGAAACACAAAAAATACTCAGGGGAAAGCCTCAGCTAAAAATCCCACTATTTGTATTATCATACAAGGTGGAAATACATCAGAATTATACAAAGCCTTAGCTCTCACAGCTAGCTAGCTCTTAGTACAATCCTCTTGGATGCTCACAGGAAACCAAAGCTTCTCACAAGCCTTCTCCTCTGCCATCCAAGATCTTATTTCCTTGCGCAGTTACCTCTGGGATGATATCCTTCACCCAGTGTAACACTGCTCTCACACACTGCTCTAACACACTGTCAGAACTGTGCAATCCTCAAGGAACCTTATTCCTTTTGCATGCATGAGTTTCCTTTATAGGATAAAACATGCAATTGATAGTACATTGTCCTTGACATTTAGCTCAACTGGGTCTTTCTTAGAATAGACATGCATGAGTTTCTGATGAGGGAATCTTCAGTTATCTGGAGTACACTGGTTGAGTGCATGCATGCATCAATTGACTGTTATCTCATAATTAGTTCCTAAAATAGTTTGGAACTAATTTAATTTGACTTAACTCAGTAAACTGAGCTAACTAATTACAACTCAAATATAACTCAATCTTATCTCCTTATTAAGGGATAATCTCCTTAATTTAAGGGATAACTCTTGCATGATTTCATAAAGACTTCTAACTTGAATTTCTCCAACTAATTAATCCATAATGAATTAATTAATTATTTCCAAGTAGCTGGTGAGACTAAATTCGAATTTTAATTCAAGGACAAATTAAAATTGGAATTTCTGGATTCTATTTTTATCATTTCTTGTTGCTATTTTCAACACTCCCTCTCAACAAGAAAGGAATTCAACTCGATCCTGATCCTGAACCTTTGGAATGTTCTGCATGTAACACTTCTCTCTAGTGTTGTTGCTCCAACAATCTCTAGAAAAAAAAAAAACATCCAACTTGAATCAGAATGATGCCTCTGTCATCAAAGTCTCTGACTACTATTGCCTTTGTCGATTGAAAACACTACGCTTTTGCTGACTCAACCTTTCTGCACTGTTGTCAATCCGTCTCTGTGCTCTTCAGTATTTGATTTCTCTAGCCTCTGTCACTTTGATCTCTTACTGCATCAATCCAACTGATTCCTCCTGCTACTATGTACTTTGGGCTCCCATAGCAAGGTACGATCCATGAGATAAAACCTCTCAGTGGACCCTGCCCAATTTCAGCCTTCATGGGACTATCACTTCACATCGCCCCACCTCACAGCTAAAGGTATGGCTGCATGTGATCCCTCTGTTGACTCTAATTATGGCTCCTCCACAATTGTCTGAGACTTCTTTTGGGACTGCATGTTGAGAGGTAATTTACTCTCCCTCTCAACCACCAAGTCTCTAACATTTTCCTTGCTCCTCAAGGCTTTGCATGCATCTTGAACCTCAAGAGCATACAGGTTCTTGACTCGTGATCATATCTGTTTCACCTGTCTCGTGGTGGTGTGTCTAAGGAAAACTTTTCCTTACTAAGAAAAATATCGTAACCTTTGTCCTCCAGCATCGCAACCGATACCAAGTTCTTCTTTAGTCCAGGCACATACTTCACATCTGTCAAGGTGATAGGAGCAACATGCTCCCTTTAAAAATCAACCGTGCCCACTCCTGAAACACTAAACCTTTCGTCATCATCCATCTCTATGCGCATCTTGAGGTATTCCTCCTCCAAGGTATTGAATAAAATTTTATCGCCGGTCATGTGGAATGAGGCTCCACTGTCAAGATACCAACCACAACTCATCATCGATGACACCATGCATGCGATGAGGTTAAAGTCCATTTCAAACTGAGAGGCTAATGCCTCACCTTCCGATCCTTTCGAGGATCCCTTCTTGGACTTCTTTGATGGGAAATTAGTCGCATAATGTCCCACCTCATGACAATTAAAGCATCTCACCTTAAACTTGTCACCCTTCTTCCCTCCATGAGAAGAATTCGATTCAGAATGGGACGCCTTCCCCTTCCCTTTCCTTGCCTTACTTTCTAAGACAAGATTTTCTTCATCATCATACTTGGATGAAGAACCATCTCGTGCGCTCCTCCTGATCTCCTCCTACCTGGGATCCGACCACAATAGTTTCCAATCTGGCAGTTTCTCCCTTCCATTCATAGAGTCCTGGTAGCTATTCCAGCTCTTTGCAAGGCTAAGGAGAGCGAGGCTCACCATATCATCATCGACAGTAGTTATTCCCACACTTCCACAGTCATCTCTACAGGTGGTGAGCTTGTTCAAATATGTGGAAATAGTATCGCCGTCCTCCATCTTGATTCTTCGAAGCTTATACTTGAGTGCCAATTTCCTCTAGTCGCTACTGTTCTGGTAGAGGTCCTTCAATGTCTTCCACATTGATTATGGAGTATCCTTCCCATGGGGACTCGAGACAATATGGTCTCAAACTCCCTCAAGGATGATCCATCTTGTCCTCGCCACACACTTCTTCCACTCAGCCAACTCTTGTGCATTAGTTGAACGTGGCTTTGGGATTTCTTGATCAATGAAATCCTTCAAGCCATTATCTTCTAATACAGCCTCCATGTGATATTTCCATGCTATGTAATTCGAGCTTCCTTCCAAGGCATACTCAAGTCTCAAGCCATAGAACGCCATTGGCCAACCTTGAAGTATGATAAGAATTCAATTTTCACTTGCAACCCTGAACTTCAAACTTCAAATTCTCTTCTCCGTATACTGTTCACAGCTTCAATAACTTTTGGTCCGATAAACTTGGCTCTAATACCATGTAGAATTTCCTGAAAACTCTCTACAAATCTACCTCTGAGATCTATGTAGAAAATCTGACTGTAGATTAACTTGATAATGCAATATACCAAAGCAAAATACTATAATCTACTTCTACTATCAAACTTGCGGAAGCCGATCGAGCTGAATCAGAGATTAACACATATAACCATAAGAAGAAGAATCAATACACATGTGTTATAGAAATTTTTGGGCACTGCAACCCCAATCAAACATGTCCATAAACCAAGGGCTCCTAAGTCCCTAAAGGTGTTGTTCCATCCCCTAAAAGAACAAGGTCAGCTCATTACATCATCTCCCAAAAGTTCTCCATGAAAAACTACTCAGAACTGGTCAAAACTGGACCATCTCACCTGCTCCATGGTCAAAGTGCGATGCATCCCACCTAAATGCACACAGGAGGTGTGATGCATACTGAAAATCCCTTCTATGGGGTGCGATGGGCAAGAGTGGAAAAATGGCAGAGACAGTTTGCGAGGTGGATGATCATGGAATCTTCCAGAAAATTCTCCAATCTCTAAGTAAGAGATCATCAATCTCCAAGTGGAATTAAGAACTATCAGAGAGAGGACACTAATCAAGTCTCAGAAGCTGACTCACCTCCCTGCATTCATCTATATATGGATCCCTCATCCCAGAGATCCAGAGGCTGGAATTTTGTATCTTGTAAGGAAGTGCTGCTGGTTTCTTGGTGCAACATCATAGTGTTGGGTGATCTAAGATTTTCATGAGGTGAAGAAGGGCTTTCTTGCTGAGAGGATGACGCTGGGTCAGAACAATTGGTTGTAATCCTCTTTGCTATTCTTGGTATTAATAAAGTTGTTCAAGTTTTCCTCCACATTCTTGTATGATTGATGATATATGCATTTGTGTGGTCAATATATATCTGGTCCTATATTGTTTGTGATAGTAGATCTCTGTTCTTGGATAGTGTTATGCTGCTTTTATTCCACAGGTACTCTTTGAAGCTGGGTAGACGAGGAAGCGAGTGGCAAAGATCTATCAGAAGGGAGAGGAATCAAGCAAGGAACCAAGCGCAAGACTGAGGTTGGTGTCCTTTGTTCCCCTCTTATCTACTTCTCATAAAGGAAAACTAAAGTAGTTTTAATTTGTTTGTTTCTAAGATAACTACCAGTCTTAGTGGGACTAGCAGCTCTACATAGACACTAGATTTCCCGATAACAAAATGGCGACTCCACTGGGGAGCGAATAGCTTGTTTACTTTTCTATATTTGTTTGTTTTATAAACTTACAGAAGGAGCCTGAAGTCAAGCCAGCTAGCCTTCGAACTGCATTTGCTATGCAAGTGCAAAGTAGATCAATGCTGCTTTAGTCTATCTTCGGGTTTTGTTTATAAACTGAACAATTGATTTGTAAACATCCTAATTGCCCTTGTGGTGGCTCTAGTAACCTCCTTAGATCTACCCCTGTGATTTATTTACTGATTATCACTTGCTCGGCCTAAATCCCTGAACTGTGCTACAAACTGTGATCAAGAACTGGATCACACTTCCCGTGTGCAGTATGTGGGATGCATACTGGAATCCCTATGTAACAGGTGCAATGGTCAGAGAAGGCTAATTTTGCCTCTAGACTTTGGTTTTTCTTCACTCTTTTCAGCTCTATTCAAGAGTTTTGTTGTCTGTAGCCAGTATACCTCTGTGGAAACCCCCTTCCTTGCCTTTATTCCGCCCCCATTGTGCAAAGAACTGTAAATGTTTTTATGTATTGTGAGCCATTTTCAGTTCTCTTTTACAAAGAAGTAGCGTAATTGAACTGTTGTTTCTTGATTTGGAAGTGTCGCAAGTGTCATTTTCAGTCATAGAAGATAATCTGATTGTTCTTGATAGTCGATTACACTATTACTCTTGTATTTTATTTGAATTAGTAGTTTTTCAAGTGTCAAAAGCAAGTTTTCAATTCCAAATCGCAAAGTGTTGTCATTGTCTTCATTTTGTCTTGAAAAGAAACTTGTTAGTAATGTCGCTCTGAAAAATAATTTAGATTTGCGCTTAGCTTTATTTTATCATTCACACATTAAGAAGGCTGAAAACAAATACATGCATGTGCATTTGCATTTAGACTGTTTGTTGGTTTGATTTAGGACAGTGCATATAGTGTGTGCTCTCTGCTCTATGTTGAAATAATATCATCTCTCTTTCTTTAGTAGCTAGGATTTTCATTGCAAAAAGAAGATTAAACGATTGTTTATCATTTTAGATTGCATCTTAGGAATTGTATATCTACATCACATAGTGAACCTGAAAGGAAAATTTCTTAAGCAAGATCAACTGTAAAATAAATTTAATGAATCTAAAAACGCTTTGGAACCTAACACACAACATTTAGAAGTCTAGGCTAGAGACGTATTCCAGCGTCATAAAGCCTGATAACTGTTGTTTTCATTGCTGGTTTGGTGATTCCTCCACTTTGAGATGACAAGTGCCAGTATGGACTTGTGCTCCCACGTACCATCGAGTATATATTGAGAGACCACAATAGGCTATATCCTTTATCCATAGGAAGCCGTGTCTACTGCCCTATCGATCGTAATGCACTGAACACAACATTCGGGAAGATTGATTGCCGTACCGTAAAAAGTATTCTGCAGTTTTGCGATTGGTTTGGTAATCCCTCTGTCTAGACTTCTAGAGTAGTCTCTTTCATTCCTTTTCAGACTCCTTAAAGGAAAAGGTCCATCTGATCACTTGTCACTTCAATCTCATTAAAAATCGAAGGTGACTAGAGTCATCTTTTGTTTTTCCTCGACTCTTAAAAATTGAAAAAACAAGTTGTGTCAAATCGTCTAAAATTCATTTAATTCGGAAACTTATTTCCCCTTGATTTTTAGTTGATCGAGTAATCCGTAATCGTGGAAGAAAGTCAATTGAAACCCCGTCGTTCATGGAGGCTTATGAGTCAACCGTCTTTGTCTCCAGAATCAAAACTGTTACAGACGAAGCGAACTCGTTTAACCAGTTCAAAATCCCCTGGTAAGGTTGGAACAAGTGTTCCGACACCATCGGAGACTCCAGTTACTCCAAACATTTTTGATATCCCTGCCTTTACAGAAGAAGTTCCGCAGCCACCAAAGGACAGTAGAGCTGATCCTAGTGTGAAGGTAAACACTTGTATTTCTGAACCAGCTCCATCTACAGCTGATTCGGAAGGTGTTATTCCCCAAACATCTGTCGCTGTAGAATCTATACCTTCTTCGACACTAGAAATATTTTACGGACCTGACATCTACCTCTTCCACTTGGTTTTATTGCTATAGCTAGTACTCCATCGCAATTTGGAGTCGGGATCACCCGATATCCTTCTTCATCATAAATTAGTCTACTATTATCGGAAGCTCCTGTAGAATCACTAGGAAATATTTTGGATAGACTAGAAATGTCTGAACAACCATCGACATCTAGGACTGTGTCATCTGACACAGCGACAACAGAACTTCCTGCTGTCACTCCAACAATGTTCGCTGGCATACCATCTGTCCCAAATAGCTCTCAATCGCTAGATGGGGCCCACTCAGGGGCTATTTCGACAGTATGGTCCATTCCCGTTTGTTCATCCGGAATAATATCCGGGAGCTCTTATGTTGAGTCTCAGCAAATTGATCCTTCACAATGTCAATTTGGGCAGTCCGGTCCTCAAGGGAAAATCATTCCTTTGAGTACCAGATTACCACCGTATGGGGGGCAATATACCCTTTCATTGTCTCCTCTGGGAGAACAACCATACGAGAGTTCACAACAAAATTTAGGTTATGCTGGAATTACATCTAGCGGTTGGGTGCCAATACTACCTCAACAACCAAGAGTTGTATACTCGATGCAACAATGTTTACCTATGTCAAATATACCAACTACGCCGGCTATTGTGACGATGTTGCAAGTACAAGAGTTTCCTGTTGTATGCCAACCTCAGGTTTCTCAGGTCGTAATGCAACAACCTCTTATCCCTGCGACTCAACCATAGTCGCCAACTAGTGGAATGACACATGCCCAAACGGTTATAATTACCCCTCATCTTAGTCAAACAGCCAGTATTGGAGAACAGCACATGGCTTCACAACCATGGCTGGTGCAATATCAACAACCGCAATTCCAACAAGCTTACCAAGGATCTGAGCAACAAATCTTTGCAAATAATGGGCAACCGTATATTCAAAACAGTCAAAATCAACCATTCTATAACGGTTATGCCCATCAACCTTACCAAAGTTACCAGCATCAAATGCATTATGTTGGTATGTAAAGACCAACTGCTCAGGCAATTCCATCTTATCCTCGGTACGCTTCGCCAAACCTGAATCAACAGTTACCCTTCGTGGTGACTTTAGAGTTACCGGATCTAAATCGGCTGACGAATGATCCAATTGCTTACGCCACTTGGTGGCCAATTATTCCGCATAAACTTCCGTTAGATATTCCCAAATTTAATGGAAATCAGGGTGAAGACCCATCGAATCATGTGATGACCTTTCATCTGTGCTGTTCATCAAACACCCTAAACGATGATTTGATTAGGCTTCGCCTTTTTCAGAGAACGTTAACTGGCCCGGTAGTAAAATGGTATATAGAATTACCTAGAGCTTCGTTTGATAACTTCAGTACCCTAGCCACAACCTTTTTAACCCATTTTCAGTTACCCATAAGGTACGAAATGGGAACAGAACTTCTTACCAATTTCAAGCAAACGACAGCCACTCACATATCCGATCATATGCATGAGTGGCGACGTCGTCGTAGAATGGTAAAAACGTACGTTCTTGATCAGCTTTTAGCTGAATGGTTTATTAAGTCATTATTACCTTCCATTACAAAAGATGTGGCAAAGGGAGGAGTCGCCACTGAAGAGCAAGTTATTGCTCATGCGCAATATTTAGACTTGATTTATACTCAGTCTTGCATGCTCTATGATAAAATCCCTGACGCTCCCAGACTGGAATTTTTCGTTCCTTCTCCTCCTAAATAAAAAAATGACTCTCATGCTGGTGATGGCGTGATTGGTACGACAGAAACGAAATCAACAAAGGCTACATCTAAAAAGGCCCGTAAGATTTCTAGTCAAAATGCCAAAGAGGAACTTCTCGCCTCGGAAGTAAATGCCGTCTCAACTGACAAAGGCAAAGAAACCAAGCAACCAAGAGGCAAGGAGAAAAATAAAGGGAAGGAGGAGAAATAGGAGGAATCATCACCTGAAAAGTCTTCTGCAAACCCTTCTGGAGATAAGAAACCAAATCGTCCATGTCTTATATGTGATGAGGATCATTGGATAAGAGATTGTCCATATAAAGCTGAGATTAAAAAATTCTTCAAGAATTCAAAAACCTCGGCGGTATTAACTGATCCATTTCCAAATCCAGGAACAAATCTGGTTGGCAGTGATAATGCTTCCCCATTCCATGTGCTGATGTTGTCGGTTTTGAAGCAGCAAAATGATGCTTTGATAACGACAAGGAATAAAGATTACAGAATCCACAGCTGTCGAACAACAAGGATAAAGATCAACCTAGTAGTCTGACAACAACTTCGATAGAAGTTGTGCCGCCCATCATTCCATAGCTAACAATCAAACCACCAAAGGGAGTAGTACACAAGTCTACATTTAATCCTTGTGCTAGAGCAGCACAACATTATAATATAGTGGAAGATCTGGCCCAATCGCCATCTGCTATGTCGACCCTTGAGGTACTAGAAATTTGCCCCTCCCAAAAGTAGGCTTTATTATCAGCACTAGGTGGGATTGACCCAAAGGATTCTAATCTTGTGTCCTTTAATCACAAAGGATATGATCCTCAGTTACCAGCTCAACTAGCTTTCCTCATTCAAGTGAAAGCCCTCAACAAAACTGTTCATCGAACAATTATTGATGAGGGGGCATCTACATGTATTATGTCAATGAGTTGCTGGAAAACTTTAGGATCTCCAACCTTGTCACGATCTTCGACGACATTAAAATCATTTGATGAACGGACATATACCCCATATGGGATTTCAAGTAACTTGCAAGTTGAACTGGGAGGGAAAACAGTAGAAATATATGATGAAGTAATCGACGGAAACATCGATTACAACATCCTACTAGGAATGCCCTGGATATATGTTATGGCTGCGGTTGTGTCGACCCACTTCAAGAAGATTGCATTTCCCTTTCAAGGGGGAATTACAATCGTCGACCAACAAACATTTCTCCCCAATAGTTCCCAAGTTACGGGAAGCATTCCGATGATCCATGGAAGCCCCCATTCACTTAAAAATATCGAAGTAGGCCTACTAAAAGACCCTATATTAATGGGGACTTTTTCCCTCCCACCTCCAATCAATCTGGCGGAAGTGGCAACGGTAGGAACCTGCAATATGATATCTTCTATTCAAAAGATCTCAGAAAATGATATTAGCATGGATCATCTGCAGGTATTGCCTCCAAGCCCAATAAAAAGATTGTAGCAATCAATGTTTTTGGAATGGGAGGCAAACCCAAATCAACGATCATCAAGCGTTTGGATAGATAGGTCTAAGGAATATGGCACCCCTTCAGATCCTTGGTCGCAAGTACATTACACAGACGAAGGAATTGTTCAGTCAATGATAATTGATGGGGTGCCATGGGAAGATTACCACCATCATTCCCATCTTCTGGATTGTCAAGAAGATACTCCTGATGACCTTCATCATCCTTCAGTTTTTGATTTCATATCAAATACTGTAAACAAGGTGGATTCCGAGCGAAACTTGTCCAATATCGAAGAGACTATTGCCATAAATATCTTGACCAAAATAGATGTTGTAGAGAATATTTATGTTGGCAAATGTTGTTCTCCTTCAGAACTGGAAATATATGAAGTTCTTTTTCGCGAATTCAGAGATGTCTTTGCTTGGTCATATGATGAAATGCCAGGCATTGACTTGAGTATAGTTGAACACGAAATAAAGATGTATCTAGATGTCAAACTAGTATGACAATGGCTACAGCAGGTGCACCCCAAGAAAGCCGCTGCCATCAAGGAAGAAGTTGAAAAACTTCTCCATGCTGGTTTTATTTACCTGGTTCCTCTAACTGATTGGGTATCGAACATTGTTCCTGTAATGAGAAAACAAGGAACGATTAGAGTGTGCGTCGATTATAGGGATGTAAAGCAAGCTTGTCCAAAATACAACTACCGTACACCCTTTATTGACCAGATAATTGATGAATGCACCAGATGTGAAATCTTTTCATTTATGGAAGGATTCTCCGGGTATAATCAAATAAATATTCGCCCACAGGACCAGTCAAAGACTGCATTTATTTTTCCGTGGGGCACATTTGCATATCGCAAGTTACCCTTTGGTTTAAAGAACACAAGGGAAACATTTCAGAGGGAAATGAATTATGCCTTCCATGACATCAAAAACACCGTTCAACCATATCTCGACGATCTTCTAGCTCATTTGCGAAAGCAGACCGATCATCCGCAGCATTTGAGAGCGATATTCCTACGTTGCCGACACTACAAGATACGACTCAATCCACACAAATGTGTGTTCTGTGTTAGTTTTGGTCGTTTGCTTGGATTTGTAGTCTCAAAGGACGGGATTCATCTCGACCCATGTAAGGTTCAAGCAATCATAAATTTGCCTCCACCTTCAAATTTGATTTAGATTCAGAAACTCCAAGGGAAAGCAAACTTTCTAAGGAGGTTCATTACAAATTACGCCAAACTTGCTAAAGGTTATACATGTCTATTGAAAAAAGAAGTACCATTCGTCTGGGATCAAGTCGCACAAGCTTCCTTTGATGCTTTAAAATAATCCCTAATAAAAGCATCATTAATGTACGCTCATGATTATCAAGAAGACTTTAACCTGTATCTCGCTGCAGTGGATACAACCATCGCAATGGTTTTAGTTCAAGAATACAATGGAATTGAACATCCTATATATTATTTGAGTAGAAACTTAAATGATACAGAAAGAAAGTATTCCTACGTTGAAAAGCTAGCTCTTGCAGCTGTTCAAGTGATACAGAGATTTCGACACTATGTCCTCTTTCGAAAAACTACCATTTTGTCAGATTGCAACCCCATGACTTATATCTTGTCGCAACAGCTGCTGGGGGGAAATATTCAAAATGGATAGTGTTATAGACATTTTTGTGCCTTGCATCACTGAGCATGAAATTTCAATAATCAAGGGATCCAAAGTCCCTAAACATGTTGTTCCTACCCCTAGAGGAACAAGGCCAAGTAACCACAACAATTCACAAAAGTTCTCCACCTGAAAACACTCAGAAACAAGGCAATTCTGGATCATGTCAACTGCTCCACTGAGCATCTGCGCTGAATGTCAATTGCTCCACTGTCTACCTGCGTTGAATGTCAACTGCAAAGAAGGCTACCTGCGCTGAGCGTAACTGGACAAGTGGCAGGCTCATTTCTCAAGGTGTCAATGCCCAGGAAGCTTCCAAAATGACACTTGGATCAAGGAATTTGACTGGTGATGAGTAAGAGGTTCCAAATCTCCAAGTGGAAGCAAGAACCTCCAAGTGGACTCAAGAACTGAAGTGGGAGAGGACACTAGTCAGTTTTATACCAGCCTAAAGCTGACTCATCCTCTCTCCAAAACTCCTATATATAGATCTCTCTCCATGAGGTCAAGGGAGGCTGGAATTTGGTATTTGCAAAGAATTGCTGTTGGTTTGTGGCTAGAAACATTGGGTGTGTTATGCTTTGAAAGGAGCTGAAGAAGGAATTCCATTCTGCTGGGAAGGAGATGCTGGGTTGGAGCCCTATGGGTTGTATCTCTTCCTGAATCCTGTTACTTTCAATAAAGCTATCTTGATTCTTTCCTATATGCTGGTGTATTTTGTATGATTGCATTAGTATATTTGATTTACTTCTAATCCTGAATCATTTATGAATATGTATATTTGCCTTTGTATTGTGTTCTTCTCTTGTCGCAAGTAGCTGTTCTCTTGTCACAGGTAGCTGTTCTCTTGTGATCTCGTGGGATTCAAGTAGCTGTTCTCTTGATCAAGCGAGGAGGCAAGTAGCTGTGGACACACAAAGAGAAGAGGATCTAGTTCGAGGGACAACTGGAAGACAACGGTAAGTCTGCTGATCTCCTCTCTTTCATATTTCATAAAGGAAGAAATCATGATAGCTGTATTCGTTTGTTGCTAAGGCGCTGTCACACCTTAGGTGGATAGGATCGTCCTAAATAGGCATTTTTCCCCACAACAAATTGGCGACTCCACTGGGGAAGAACTTGTTTATTCATTTCATTTGTGTTTCCGTCATTTGTTTACTTCATAGACTTGACAGCAATTCTTGAACTGCATCTTTCCCGGATGCAAAGTAAAAGTTGCTGCTTTGATCTAGTATGTTGGACTTGTCTATGATCTAAACTAGATCCAAAAATGATTTGATTGATCTTTGTGATAGTCTTTAGTACCTTATCAAAGCATCCCTCTGTTTATACCTTGCTTGTGTTTCTGATTTGGCCTGAAACAGTTGATTTTTGAGCATTTTTTGACCCAGAAACCAAGGGAAACGAGAGTTTCTCTCTTCAGCGCAGGCACTGTGAAGGCAGTTTGCATTTCAACGCAGGTCCCGAAGGGGCTACCTGCGCTGAATGTCAAACTGACAGTGTTGGAGCTGCGCTGAACCAGTGTGGCCTTGAGCAGCTGGGGTTCTTTGTCCTTTGTTGCCCTGTTTTGATCTCTGTTTTTTTGCAGCCTTTAACCAGCATAGGTACTAGCCTGATAAACTTTTCTTTGCCTGAATTCCGCCCCATTTTTGTACAAAAATATTGTGAATGTTTTTATGTGTTTGTGGCGTCATTTACAATCTTCCTTTGCATGAGTAAAGTAGTCTTTTTGTAGCCTTTGATTCAAATCTGATTGAGAGTGATCTTAGAAGAGAGTTCATTGGCTGTTTGTTCAGATTGATTATAGTTTTACTTTTGCTTATTGGTTTGAATTTGTCTCTTTCAAAGTATCAAAACAAGTCTTTATTTCGTAAATCGCAAAGTGATTGTAATCTCTTCTACCCTTGTTGATTTCGGAGAAAGTGAACTTGTTTATTTTGATCATTGTAAAAGCAAATTCAAAGTTGTGCAAAAAGCTTTCTTTGTAGGCATTTATACTAAGAAAGTGAAAACAAACACCTGCATTGTGCATTTTTCATTTGATAGTTTGCATGTTGGATTTAGGGAAAGTGCATTAGAGTGTGCTGATTGCTCTTTGAAAAAAGATAGTCGCTCTCTTTTCCCTTAGTAGCTAGGATTTTCAAAGTTGAAAGATAATAAAGCTTGCTTATCATCTTAGACTGCATTTAGGAATTTGTATCATACATCTCGTGGTGAACCTTGAAAGGCAAACTTTAAAAAGATCAACCTAAAATAAACTGAATGAACCTAACAACGCTTTGTAACATAACGCACAACATAGAGGTCTAGGCTAGAGACGTGTTCCGGCGTCGTTAATCCTAGTGACTGTCGATCTCTAAGAAGGTGGGTGATTCCTCCTGAGAGACGGTAGCGCTAGTATGGATTTGTGCTCCCACGTACCGTCGCGTATATATTGGGAGACCCCTATAGGCATATATCTTTTATCCTTAGGAAACCGTGTCGACCGCCCTACTGATCGCAATGCAGTGAACACAACATTCACGAAGATCGACCACCCGTACCGCAAAACGTATTCTGTGGTTTTGCGAAAAGTTTGGTACACCCTCTGCCTAGATCTCCAGAGCAGTTTCTTTTGGCCTTTTTTAGACTCTATAACAGAAAAAGTCCATCCGAGCAGTTGTCACTTCGGGCTCGTTAAAACATCGACTGAGACTAGAGTCATCTTTAGCTTTTTCTCGACTCTTTAAAACTGAAAAAGAAAGTTGTGTTTAAAAAGCGTCGTTAACAATTTATTTTAAATGGAACAATCACCCTTTAATCCTGCGTTGATCTTTAGGTTGAAAAGATGGAGCACACCAACCAAGGAGTTCCCTTGGGTGGAAATCCTAGTCCCTTCTCCTCTTGGGGAGATGTTGGTGCGCCCCACATGGCCACATTGTCGCTTCCAGGACTAACAATTGGCCTACCGGTTTGGCTCTTTTCGACCAATGTCATTCAGAATACCACCACTCCTGAACAGTCGAGTCAATAGTTAGATCAGACAAGTGTTGCCTCCCAGCCTTCCACTTCATCTTCCTCCCCTCCTTCCTCTTCGCTTGACGGAACTGGTCGATCAAAAAATCGGGTTCCTAAGGAGAAGAAGGAGAAGAAGAAGAAAGAGAAGAAGAAGAAGGAGCCTAAGGCGACTGGGGGCAAACAAGTGTCATCTAACAAAAATCCACACACCGCACTCGTAAGGCCTAAATCGCCATGCGTCATATGTAGGGGAGACCATTTCCATAGAGATTGTCCCTGCATCCCACAGATACTAAGAGACTTGTCCCCCCGTTTGCACAATTCGGGAGCATCGACCTCTGATAGCCATGTCGACTAATCACCGTCAACTAGTGGGAGTGAAGCTCCAGGACAGAATGGGAGAGTTAAATTTCCCTGCAGACTGTGTGAAGGCGATCACGCCATCCACTGTTGTCCCTTCTTAGATGAGGCAAAAAGAGTTCTGGAAGAGCGCCCGATTTTACGAGCGAATCTTCCTCCTGGATATCAAAGACTCCTGCCAAGTCCCTCACTAGTTGAGAATCCGGCTGAGCCACTTAGATGGTCGGCCGAAACACCTGTCATTGAAGAAGAACCGTCTGGATCCATGCCTGACGAAAGTCAAATGGTTGATACGGCAGTTGACCCGATTTTGCCTTCAGAGGCTCCATCTTCGAATGACACCATCACAGAGGAGAATACAGACGACACCGTCCAGGTTCTCTTCATCAACACTGACTCTGATGATCAAGGGGGCAATGCCACCATTCCTTTGTCGCAGGAAGGAAGTTCATCAGAGTGCTATCCGGCCGTATATTCAGTCCCACCACCAAGCAACCTGGTTGTGTCCTTTGATTGGAACCAACTAGGCAGACCCCGGTTGCCAGCCAGTGTGCCATTCAGAATTATTTGTCAAATATATAGAATGGTAATGGCTGGCACTATCATTGATGAGGGGGCATCTGTGAGTATCCTTTCCTCTATTGCTTGGAAAGCGCTTGGTTCGCCAGCGCTTTTACCTGAGATGAGAAATCTATCAGGTTTTGATAAAGGAACCAGTCGACCTTTAGGGATCCTCCCCAATGTGCCCATAACATTGAAAGGGAAGACCGTTCATATGAACGTGATGGTCGTTCAAGGACCCTTGGATTATAACCTACTCCTTGGACGAGACTATGTATATTGCATGGGAGCTGTAGTCTCCTCACTCTTTAGAGTAATGTGTTTTCCGCATGAAGGAAGAATGGTCAAGCTCATGGACCAACTTTCGTTTCCCGGATCACACATCGCAAATAGTCATGTGCCATCCCTAAATGGTCTATTCATGCAAGAAGTGTCTCAACCCACGGTCCGTCCTCCTGATGAGCGCGAGTAATCCGGGAGGATATGACTGGAACCCAGGGAGCATGCGTCCTGGCTTGCTTCGGCAGGGAAACTTTGGGTATAGAGTAGGTTTCCGCGGGAGAATATGACTAGTCCGTACCCCGTCCGTGGGTGGAAGAGGGGTTGTTCTAGAATAGGATTCTCTTGTCAAAGTTATGAGAGGGCGGGGGGTCGTCACTCACCTTTGTTTATTTCGGTAGACATTGCCGAAGAAGTGTTTTGTTTGAAAGATTAACGAGACAATCTTTGGGTAACCTGAAAGAGGTAAGCCTCTCTCGATTTAAAACAAATGTTTTGGCGGAGGGTTAGTAGAGGTAACCTTGAAACTCTGTTTTATACCTGGGGGCATGCAAACCTTTTGGAGTGCAAGCAAAGAGCGGTTATTTATCTGTTTTTTGGGTTAGCCGTTTCCTAACTTGTATAAAGAAAGGATGGGGAGCAAATCTTAGTGAGATGAAGCTCCATAAAAAATAGAATCTTGATGAGACACTCTTATCAAAAGACTGGGTAAATCGAGCAGTTTTAGCATAAAGTTCATGCTCGTTAAAAAATAAACGCAAGATCCGAGCAGTTTTAACGCGGTCTTCATGCTCGTTAAAAAATAAATATAAGCAGTGAGCAATGTTTCCTCCAGAGTTTAAGCTCATTTTTAACTAAAAAATGAACCTATCCCGGTAAATAACCACTGTGATCGTAAATTTATCAGCCATAAAAACCTTGGTCATGTTTGCACCTGCCACCTCCATCTTTCATTTGGCCGATCGTTCACCCCCATATGATTGTTTACCCATTTTGAGGAACAGCTGCGAAGAGTGATTTCACCTAGCCATCCTTGTGACACTGCCGTGATTGGAAAATTCCAACCTGTACCTGGAATCAGTTGCTATCCCTGTTTATCACTCGTTCCTCAAAAGATGAGTCTTCTTTAAGCTCTTTTCAACTGACTCGTAAAATATGAAAAGATTGCCGAGTTTTGGCCTTCTAGCTCATTAAAAGGATAGGAAGAGCTATCCCTCCTCTAGATTTTAATCTTTTTGGACCTGAGGGATTATTGCACAAAACGATCGAGCGCTTGTTTTGTTCGGCTCGTTAAAGATATCGAAAACTCATCCCTTTTGTATTGTTTTATACTTTTTCGGACTTAAGGGATTAGATGACGAAAAAGGAATTTTTGGAGTTAACTTTATGTACCTTTTCAGACTCTCTAAAAATGAAAAGGACCGAGTTATCCTTGTCGTTAGACTCGTTAAAATGATAAATAGCGACAAACTTGTCTTTAGACGAGAACGAGTTTCCCTATCGCTAGGCTCGTTAAAACATAGCGATGGGCTTGCCTGAAGGGCAGGTTATAGAACAAGCATATGTTATCCTCCTCAAGCTTGACAAAAATAAAGAGGTACTTGTCAGCAATGACTGGGGAAAAATTGGGAAAAATCAAGAAAACTTTGATGGTAGCAGGTCGCTCTTGAACATGACACTTTTCCTCCGTATCACATTCGGGTTGGGTTGTTTCATTCACCGGTCACATCACCATGGTATTGCCATACCATCCATATTTGGGGTAATGCTACCAATCCATCGCATCAGTGTCGCCATATGTTCAAGAGAAGTCATTCAGAAAGAGTCAACCGGGTCCCATCCACTGCCATACATTATCCTTCATCCATTCATGACCGCCACCCTGAATCATATGTCACAGATTGTTTTCACCTCCATTAAAATCATTAGCTCCGTTCCGTGTCACTGATGTGGGATTCATTAAGGCCCTCCTTTGATGGATCGCTCCTTGTCGACATCAGCTCATTATCCAAGGAGTTGATCTAGGAACAACCCCTTCAGTACTTTGAAGCTTGCATACCTCAATGGCAAGTTTCTCACTTCCGGCGATAGGTATACATCAATGACCTTCGACCAGAAGATTTTGCGTGGTGTTCGATGCCAAGTCCTTTATTCACACCACGTGAATTGTACTGCAGTACCTTGAGGGTCATTATCATTATCGGTGATTCCTCTCGCGCTTGTTAACGGTTTACATCATTGACCGGTAATCAAGCGATGTCTTTCCATGTTCGAATTCAGCGCAATTCTCACATGGATCGACTTGTACTTAGAGTGAAGATCGAACGAGTTTGAAGACCCCGGATCTAGTTTCATCCATCCGGGATGCGATATATATTCAGGAAAAATAAAGACATTTGACATGTACATCATTGCAGCAGATGATCATCCTACTCAAAGGATGATAATTTTCACCAAAATTATCAGTCTACCATCAGACGATCGTCTGTTCTATGTACAAAAATGAATTTATAAAGCTGAGCATGGGAATGCCCGCCTCAGCTAGATCATGAAAGCAGTATGAATCATAATGTATTGTATTGTATTTTATTACAGGTCTCCTCCCAGCAAATGGATGAACTTCGGACCCTCCTGGATAAAGCATTTCACCCGATAAACGGCCTCATACTTTAGGGGGCAACTGTTATAGACATTTTTGTGCCTTGCATCACTGAGCATGAAATTTCAATAATCAAGGGATCCAAAGTCCCTAAACATGTTGTTCCTACCCCTAGAGGAACAAGGCCAAGTAACCACAGCAATTCACA
Organism: Pinus tabuliformis; assembly: GCA_031772625.1. NCBI lineage: Eukaryota > Viridiplantae > Streptophyta > Pinopsida > Pinales > Pinaceae > Pinus > Pinus tabuliformis. Next base: position 872,866,043 of record CM062815.1, read on the forward strand.
AAAGTTCTCCACCTGAAAACACTCAGAAACAAGGCAATTCTGGATCATGTCAACTGCTCCACTGAGCATCTGCGCTGAATGTCAACTGCTCCACTGTCTACCTATGTTGAATGTCAACTGCAAAGAAGGCTACCTGTGCTGAGCGTAACTGGACAAGTGGCAGGCTCATTTCTCAAGGTGTCAATGCCTAGGAAGCTTCCAAAATGACACTTGGATCAAGGAATTCAACTGGTGACGAGTAAGAGGTTCCAAATCTCCAAGTGGAAGCAAGAACCTCCAAGTGGACTCAAGAACTAAAGTGGGAGAGGACACTAGTCAGTTTTATACCAGCCTAAAGCTGACTCATCCTCTCTCCAAAACTCCTATATATAGATCTCTCTCCATGAGGTCAAGGGACGCTGGAATTTGGTATTTGCAAAGAATTGCTGTTGGTTTGTGGCTAGAAACATTGGGTGTGTTATGCTTTGAAAGGAGCTGAAGAAGGAATTCCATTCTGTTGGGAAGGAGATGCTGGGTTGGAGCCCTATGGGTTGTATCTCTTCCTGAATCCTGTTACTTTCAATAAAGCTATCTTGATTCTTTCCTATATGCTGGTGTATTTTGTATGGTTGCATTAGTATATTTAATTTACTTCTAATCCTGAATCATTTATGAATATGTATATTTGCCTTTGTATTGTGTTCTTCTCTTGTCGCAAGTAGCTGTTCTCTTGTCACAGGTAGCTGTTCTCTTGTGATCTCGTGGGATTCAAGTAGCTGTTCTCTTGATCAAGCGAGGAGGCAAGTGGCTGTGGACACACAAAGAGAAGAGGATCTAGTTCGAGGGACAACCGGAAGACAACGGTAAGTCTGCCGATCTCCTCTCTTTCATATTTCATAAAGGAAGAAATCATGATAGCTATATTTGTTTGTTGCTAAGGCGCTGTCACACCTTAGGTGGATAGGATCGTCCTAAATAGGCATTTTTACCCACAACAGATAACAATTCTTCAAGATTTTGATCTGGAATTTGTAAAATCCAAATCGAAGAAATCCCTGGTTTTTGCGGAATTAGTATGCGATCTCCCATCGTCGTCCAACGATGAAACATCCGAAGAAACCATCGTGGATGAATCTTTGTTTCTGACATCTTCAAGCAATCCGTGGTATGGAGATATAATAATCTATCTCCAAACCAAAAATATACGTCTAATACCTCTCGCTCGGAACAAAGACGTATTCGATACCAATCAAAAGACTACATGATCGTCGGTGATACGCTTTACCGTCGTGGTGTCGATATAGTTCTGAGGAGGTGCCTCACCCATGAGGAGGCCGAAAAAGTCCTGAATGATTGCCATTCAGGCGCGTGTGGGGGGCATCATTTGGTTACGCTACAATGCAAAATTTTTTACGAGCAGGATACTTCTGGCCAACAATGTTCAAAGATTGCATAATCGCAGTCAAAAGTTGCCATGCGTGTCAATTTTTCGATAGAAAAACCAGAAGACCACCCGCACCCCTGCAACTAGTAGTTGCTGTTGGGACATTCGCCAAATGGGGCATAGATTTCATGACATGTAACCCCACCTTGACCGGGGGGCATGGGTATATCATAGTTGCGGTAGACTATTTTACCAAATGGGCCGAGGCGATGCCTACATTAAACAACACCGGTGAAACGACTGCCCTTTTCTTTTTCAATCATGTAGTCGCTAGATTCGGCATTCCACAGGCCATAGTCACAGATCATGGATTGCATTTTTGCAATCACATGATGGTTGAATTGGCTACCAAATTGGGGTTTTCCCACGATAGCTCTACTCCATATTACCCGCAGGCCAACGGACAAGTTGAAGCAATCAACAAGGTCCTGAAGCAGATGCTGCAAAGGATGATTGGAGTCCACAAAAGGAGTTAGCACCTGATCCTGTACTCATCCTTGTGGGCATACCGAACATCCGTAAGGAATGCAACCGGGTTTACACCCTTTCAACTGGTGTATGGCCTAGAAGCAATCTTATCAGTTCAGTGTGAAATCTCATCCCTCAAACTCGCAGTCGACCTTCTCCCCAGAACATCAGAAGAGGAGGCTCGTTTCTTGGAACTAATCCAATTGGATGAAACTTGTCATGATGCCGCTTTGGTTAACGAAGCCCATAAGAAAGGAGTCAAGGCGCAGTTTGACAAGAATGTCAAACCCCGTGTCTTCTCAGAAGGTGACTTCGTTTTACTTTACGACCAGGAATCCGATAAATTGGGAGCAGGTAAATTCAAGTCTTTGTGGATGGGTCCCTATATTGTTAAACATGTATTAGCAAAAGGGGCCTATGAGTTAGTGGATTATGATGGGATTCCACTGGCGCAACCCCGTAACGGGTTGTACCTTAAGCGTTACTACGCATGATTCAGTGCAGTAACCCCTATGCTTTTGTTACATTTTTGTTTTCGCTAAGAGTAATTGTGTTGGTCAAGTAATCCACTTTTTACATTTATTGCAGATGTCGAACCTTTTGGAATCATTTGTTGGATATGCCGATGGAGCGAGTCGTAGCTCGCGGAACCTATCTTCTGCGGCCTGGGCCATTTTTGATCCAAGTGGCGAGTTAGTAAGTTTCAGAGGGGTATGTATTGGTCGGTCAACAAATAACATCGCTGAATATAGCGCATTGATAAAACTTCTCTCTGATGCCATCACACATGGCATATTCCGACTTGTCGTCAGGCTAGACTCACAACTCATCATCCTACAACTCACTGGTACCTACTACATCCGAAATCTAGCTATCTATCGCATGTTCCTAAGGGTCAAGATTTTGGAAAGGTAGTTTGATTCTATTCAATATCATCATATTTCCAGAAACTGAAACACATTAACAGACTCATTGGCAAATTATGTGTTAGATAGACATTTGCAACATTTATAAAAAGAAGCATTTCATCAATATTTGCATCAGGATCATGTAACTTAACCAAAATAAAACTCCGAAAATCAAAAATATATATATAACTATTTGTGGTTTACACATGATGTTCTATAACCAAGAAAAAATTGGTCAGATGACCCAAAACTCAAAATGCTAGGGGTCCCCCTAGTCTAATGGTTCTGATGATAACAAGTCATCGCCTGTGCAATCATGCGTAAAAGCCAAGTCCATCGACTTGGCACGCTAGTAGTATGTCACTGCAGCCTCAGAGGCAGCTCGTCGGTCCTTGCATCTGGAATACCAAGAGTGAGACCCTCGACCTAATCCTACAATGCTAAAAGAGTCTCGGCCACATCAAGGTCGTGAAGGATATCCCTCCCCACATCCTCTCTTGCCAGAGCGGCAGCTGGCGCTCTCGGACGTACTGCTGTTCGAACTAGTCCAATGTCTGCATGAGCGCATAAGTTTTGATTAGTCTTAAGTAAAGAAAATATACGAACATTATGAAAAGCATTAAACAGGAATATGGTCAGAGAATTTACCTATGACACCCCACTGCTCACTAGCCGGCAGTGCCAAATTCGGATCACCCCGGAAATCCATACCAGCATATGGACACTCGGCAAAAACCATCTGCTAATGATTGAACCACTCAAATAAGGTATTAGAGAAAGAAATCTGGGACTGACCCGCATGTCGGACCATGAAGTCAACCCATCTCTGCATCCGTGGCTCAGTTGGTGGAGGTAAACCAAGTGAAATATACTGGGCTGCATCAGTGGGATCTTTTCCAAGGAGAAAGTGGTCAAAATAGAACCATAACCAAAGTTCTTCAATCATCCGTTTTTTACCTTGGTTAGTTGTTCTTTCATCACAGAGAGTACTGCATCACACTAGTTGAACACCTTTGGTTCAAGGCATTCCAAGGCATACTGCATATAAGACCTATTGGCCACATGAAGAGCCGCACTACCAGCCAGTCTAGCAAAAGTGAACAGAATGGTCCTCAAGGACCTATTAGTGACGTCTGGGATATTGATCTTGCTGTCCTTACTCGGCTGAGATCCATCTCTGCAATACCGGCGAATATAATCTCTCATGGATTCACCCCCACGGGCCGAACCTGATAATGAGATAGGGGCACCACGCCTCGATAAACCGGTCAAAAAATAGATGTCCACGACAATCAAGGGGATGGATTTGCCCCTAATCTGGAACACCTGGTCGGTAGGATCCCATGCATCGAGAAAATATTGCAACAAGTTGATTTGTTGCCTCATGCTAGAGATGCGAAAAAACTTCAGCAGGCCACAGTTCTGCATTGCAGTTACCGTACCCGGATCATGTAAAGCAAGCATGTCCTCTTCTCCATGCTCACGTTCTTGCCATGTAACAGGCATTTTGCCCCGATGAATCTCTGAAAACAAACAAGAGAAGAGTCAGGGTCCTGATTTGGTGAAAAACAGGCAAAAATTCCATGAAAAAACTGTGCACAAGTTTCCCTCCTTGCGCCCATCTCACCCCCAGTAGTGTACTGGGTGGGATGCATACTGACTGGCCAATGGCCAGGCAAGTATGCATCGCACTTTTCAATGTAGGAAAGGTGCGATGGAGCCAGGACGAATTTTTTAAACCCCAGGGGCTCAGAAAAACCAGGAAACATGCTCAGAATTCAAAAAGGAAAGAATGAAACTGAAGAGCTCAGGTTTAGCTCTTACCTGGTCTAGACGGCGCCAAGAATCGTCCACAGAATCTCCTGGAATCAGCTAGTGAAAATCAAGGGGAAAGCACCTCCAAATCTCCAACAAACCAAAGTTCAAATGAAATGGTAAAATGAGAGGTAAAAACCACTTTTAAATTCCTTTTCATGTAATTCAAGTAAAATATTAGTGTTTTGACTCATTTTTCAAGCATATATTATTCGTTTCTAACTAGTTTGATGAAGCAATTGAGTAGGCAGTACAACCTTTGAAGGAACAAAGTTGTCAATGGTAAAATCAAGGTAATCAATGACCATTGTATCGAGCAATTTTTATGTGGAGTTCAAGCTCGTTAAAAATTAAACATAAGCAATGAGAAAATGTTTCCCCCAGAGTTTAAGCTCATTCATTAAAGAATGAACCAATTTTCGGTAAATAACCATCGTGAATGCATTATCATCAGCCATTGAGCCTTGGTCGTGTTCCCGTCATCACCTCCACTCTGTTTTGGCTGATCATTCACCTCCATTTGATTGTTTACCCTTTTTGAGGCATAACAACGAAGAGTGATCCTATTAGCCATCCTTGTGACACTGCCATGATTCGAAAATTCCAAACCTTACCTGGAATTAGCTGCTACCCAAATTTATCACTCGTTCCTCGAAAAACGAGTCTCCTTTAAGCTCTTTTCATCTGACTCGTAAAATATGAAAATATTTCCGAGAAATTAGCCTCTCCAACTCGTTAAAGTGACCGGAAGTGCTATCCCTCCTCTAGATTTTAATCTTTTTGGACCTAAAGGATTATTACACAAAAAGATCAAGTGCTTGTTTTGTTCGGTTCGTTAAAATTACCGAAAATTCATCCCTTTTGTATTATTTTATACTTTTTTGGACTTAAGGGATTATAAGACGAAAAAGGATTATTGGAGTTTTCTTTACGTCCCTTTCAGACTCTCTAAAATTGAAAAGGACCGAGTTATCTTTGTCGTTAAACTCGTTAAAACCGAATAGCGACAAACTTATCCATACAGACAAGAATGAGTTTCACTATCGCTAGGCTCGTTAAAACATAGAGATGGGTTTGCCCGAAGGGCAGATTATAGAACAAGCATATGTTATCCTCCTCAAGCTTGACAAAAATAAAGAGGTACTGGTCAGTAATGACTGGGGAAAAATTGGGAAGAAGACTTGAAGAAACTTTATTGGTAGCAAGTCGCTCTTGAAACATGACACTTTCACTCCGCATCCGAGTCGGGTTGGGTTGTTCTGTTCACTGGTCATATCACCATTGGTCCATCACACCATCCACATTTGGGGTTAATGCTACCAATCCATCATGTCAGTGTCACCAGTATGTTCAAGAGAAGTCGCTTAGAGAATTCACCTGTGTCTCATCCACTACAATACATTTATGCTCCATTCTTTCATGACCGCCACCCTGAACCTTATATCATCAGATCATTTTCACCTCCATTAAAATCATTTGCTCCATTTCGTGTCGTAGATGTGGGGTTCATTAAGGCCCTCCTATGATGGATCGCTTCTTGTCGACATCAGCTCATTATCCGGGAAGTCGATCTAGGAACAACCCTTTCAGTACTTTGAATCTTGCATGCCTCAATGGCAAGTTTCTCACTTCCAGCAACAGGTTTACATCAATGGCCTTCGACCGAAAGATTTTGCGTGGTGTTTGACACCAAGTCCCTTTTTCACACCATGTGACTTGTACTATCGTACCTTGAGGGTCATCATCATTATCGGTGATTCCTATCGCGCTTGTTAATAGCTTACATCACTGGCTGGTAATCAGGCGATATCTTTCCATGTTCGACTCCAGAACATCTCTCACATGGATCGACTTGTACTTTGAGTGAAGATCGAACGAGATTGAAGACCCCGGATCTAGTTTCATCCATCTGGGCTACGATATATATTCAGGAAAATAAAGACATCAAATGTACATCATTACTACACAAATAATCATCCAATCTAAGGGATGATGGCTCTACCAGAATCGTCGGTCTGCACACAAACGATTGTCTGTCTTATGTACATGAAAATGAATTTATAAAGCTAAGCATGGGAATGCCTGCCTCAACTAGATCATGAAAATATTATGAAGATAATGTATTGTATTGTATCTTATTACAGGTCGCCTTCCAGCTCGAAAAAACTTCGGATCCTCATGATAAAGCATTTCACCCTACATCAAAAGATTAATGACCTCATGCTTTAGGGGGCAACTGTTATAGACATTTTTTTGCACTGCAACCCCAATCAAACATGTCCATAAACCAAGGGCTCCTAAGTCCCTAAAGGTGTTGTTCCATCCCCTAAAAGAACAAGGTCAGCTGATTACATTATCTACGAGAAGTTCTCCATGAAAAATTACTCAGAACTGGTCAAAACTGGACCATCTCACCTGCTCCATGGTCAAAGTGTGATGCATCCCACCTAAATACACACGAGAGGTGCGATGCATACTGAAAAGCCCTTCTATGGGGTGCGATGGGCGAGAGTGGACAAATGGTAGAGACAATTTGCGAGGTGGATGATCATGGAATCTTCCAGAAACTTCTCTTGTGACACTTGCCTCTCTGAATTCGCCCAGGGATGAGTAAGAGATCATCAATCTCCAAGTGGAATCAAGAACTATCAGAGAGAGGACACTAATCAAATCTCAGAAGCTGACTCACCTCCCTACAATCATCTATATATGGATCCCTCATCCCAAGATCCAGAGGCTGGAATTTTGTATCTTGTAAGGAAGTGCTGCTCGTTTCTTGGTGCAACATCATAGTGTTGGGTGATCTAAGCTTTCCATGAGGTGACGAAGGGCTTTCTTGCTGAGAGGATGATGATGGGTCAGAACAATTGGTTGTAATCCTCTTTTCTATTGTTGATATTAATAAAGTTGTTCAAGTTTTCCTCCACATTCTTGTATGATTGATGATATATGCATTTGTGTGGTCAATATATATCTGGTCCTATATTGTTTGTGATAGTAGATCTCTATTCTTGGATAGTGTTATGCTGCTTTGATTCCACAAGTACTCTTTGAAGCTAGGTAGACGAGGAGGCGAGTGGCAAAGATCTATTAGAAGGGAGAGGAATCAAGCAAGGAACCAAGCGCAAGACTGAGGTTGTTGTCCTTTGTTCCCCTCTTATCTACTTCTCATAAAGGAAAATGAAAGTAGTTTTAATTTGTTTGTTTCTAGGATAGCTACTAGTCTTAGTGGGACTAGTAGCTTTGCATATACACTAGATTTACTGATAACAACATGAAACACAGTAAATACTCAGGGGAAAGCCTTAGCTAAAAGCCCCACTATCTGTATTATCATTCAAGGTGGAAATACATCAGAATTATACAAATCCTTAGCTCTCACAGCTAGCCAACTCTCAGTACAATTCTCTTGCATTCTTATAGGAAATCAAAGCTTCTCACAAGCCTTCTCCTCTACCCTCCAAGCTCCTATTTTCTTGCACAATTACCTCTGGGATGATCTCCTTCACCTAGTGTAACACTGCTCTCACACATTGCTCTAACACACTGTCAAAACTGGGCAATCCTCAAGGAACCTTATTCCTTCTGCATGCATGAGTTTCCTTTATAGGAGAAAACATGCAATTAATAGTACACTATCCTTGACATTTAGCTCAACTAGGTATTTCTCAGAATAGACATGCATGAGTTTCTCATGAGGGAATCTTTAGTTATCTGGAGTACACTGATTGAGTTCATGCATGCATCAACTGACTGTTCTCTCACATTTAGTTCCTCAAATAGTTTGGAACTAATTTAACTAGACCTAACTCAGTAAACTGAGCTAACTAATTACAACTCAAATATAACTCAATCTTATCTCCTTAATTAAGGGATAATCTCCTTAATTTAAGGGATAACTCTTGCATGACTTCATAAAGACTTCTAACTTGAATTTCTCCAACTAATTAATCCATAATGAATTATTTCCAAGTAGATGGTGATACTAAATTCGAATTTTAACTCACAATTTTAATTCAAGGACAAATTAAAATTGGAATTTATGGATTCTATTTTTATCATTTCTTTTTGCTATTTTCAACAGGTGGGTGGCCACCAACATCCACCTGGACCATTCCTGCCCCCTTAGGAAGCAATGGGCCCCATTGCGTTGAGTTCCTCCCTAAGATGAGGAAGCTTCTGCTGAGTTGGGTCCCTGGTGAGCTGTTCTGCAACCTCTGATGTGTCCGGTAATGGTGGGAAGTATGGTCGAGGGCGATCCGCATTGAACATTTGGAGCAAGCGAAGGAATGGCAGAGTGCTCTTCTCCAAAGCATTGTTTCCCACAACCTTGTTAATGGTGTAAGGACCATGTAGGAGCGGTCTAAGCTTATGATGGGATCTTGTAAGGTGTTCTTTTTGTAGATGTAGCTAGACTTTTTCACCCACTTGAAACTTATGTGGTACCCCTGTGGGTCAGGAGAAGTTGTTCCTGTCTTCTGTCATGACCGTATCCAACTGCTACTGTTGTTGCATGGAGGAACCCTTCGCAGGGCCATGGATGTGGCGATGATCTTTCCCTTACTTTGGGAGCAAACCAGATAGAAAATAAATTTCCTAGTCTAGGGGATGATCTTGCTACCTTTCTTAGTAGTGATCAAAGAGGTGGCGGTAGGTGGGGCTACCTCCAATATCCTATATAAAGAATTACCCAAAGAAATAATGATAGTGCGGGGCCTTGACTCATACACAGCATGTCACCTCCACAAGTATGGCTGGCCTAATAATACATCACAAATTCAAGAGGTTCAACATCACACAATACCTGATCTATGAAGGGTTTGATACTATAGGGAAGGCAGCACTGCTGGCAAACTCAGAGATCTCATCCTTGGTGAAGCCACCCGATACTGTATGGCTGCGGGTGTGGTGTAGTCGATAGGCCTAACCACTTCACGACCTCTACTGAAATGATGTTCTTTTGGCTCCTATTGTCAACAACGAATTGCAGCGGTGAAACCTTCACCCACATTTGTGAGTGGAAACGACGCTCCCCCTCCTCTGGATCTTCGGGCTTATTCTTCTAGATCTTGGCAGTTGCAATAGTGCCGCTGGGCTCTACATCAATGAACTACTTCCCTTTGCCATTCCCCTTGTCAGGTTCTTGTTAGAGTCGGTCTGGTTAGCCCTCCATTAGAGATCAAAGCTCTTTGTGCATTTCAATTTTAGGTGTCCCGCTCCATCCACGAAGCTGTATTTCGCTAGGGACATGCCATGATCTGAAGGAGAAAGTCATGCTACTCATTTCCCCTCATGTCTGGCCTCTGCTGGTTCGTGAATTGAACAAGCCATGCAAGCCAAAAGCAGACCTTATACAGCTACAGTTCAGAAAGCTTCATCATCACCTGAAGAGACATCGACTCTTCTTCAAAACTCTGTTTTGAAGAAAAGTCAAACAAGGTCAACTATGAATTTTTTTTCCAAAAATCGACAGTTGACATTTTCAGATGCAGTCATGGATTTCAAAGTCGGAGGCCCAGTCACATAGTCCCCGTAAAGAAACGCTGAAAATTTTATCATGAGAGCCAACATTTCAAAGAAAAAGGAAAAACAGAGTGTTTTAAAAGTCAATGAAAAGTGCAAAACTCAAACATTAGAAAGTGGGTTTTCAAAGAGGAAAAAATTAAACCTAACTCTCTCAAAGCCTATATATATTTGTTTTGACCCAGGACTAAGTCATTGTGTTATGAAAAAGCTTGAGAGAGGCATTGTTGAAGAAAAGAGAGCTAAGGAGGAGGAATTTGAGTAGGGACGGCGATTGCTAGGTGGCGTGGCGTACACACCAGGGCGCGCGACGCACACGGAGGGCGCGACGCATTGGAAGCCAACCCACAGTGCAAAATCCACAAGGGCGCGATGCACTCAGGGCGCGCTGTGCACTGGGCTTGGCGCGTGACACACACAGCCAGGGGCATAAAAACAGTGCCAAACCATTTCAAATCTTTGTGAAAGCTATCAATCCATGAGGTAGGCCATATGACACCTCTTCTCCATCAATTTGGTCAATGTTTAGCTGTTTTTAAGATGTTTGAAAGGTATCCAAAAGCACAATGGACTTCCGTGGAAAAAGCAACGAGAAAAACGGTTGATGGGGTTGCCAGATTGTAATGATTACCATCAAGGTCACTTTCCTCCCCTTGTCCCCTCACTCCTCATCATTTTCACCTCCATTCCTCCTTGTCTCCCAAGCAAACCCCCTAGAAAACTCCACTAAGCCCCTCCCCCTGTTTTTCAAGAAAATTCGGGTGAAATTCACAGCGCGCAGCACACACACAATGTGGCGCGGTGAACTCAGGGTGTGCGACACACTGGGAGCCCGGCAACAGTGTTAACATTACACTAGCGCGACGCATACCTGGCGCGCGACGCACTGGGCAAAGCGCGTGGTGCACAAGCCTGTGAGCCTAAAAAAGCCACGAAATCGCCCAAATTTTTTGAAATGGGCTCTTATCATTGCAAAAATGGCCCTAGACACCTTCATCATTGATCCTTAAACTCAAAGAAAAATATGATGTTGGTGACCATGAGATTAAAACAAAGTTTTATTAAGCAAACACAAAAATGACACAAAGGAGGACAAAAAGCTAGGGTTTTTGCTATAGTCACACAATTGCTAAAGAAGCTCCTACCCTACCTTGATCAGCTGATTTCCCTGTAGCATTTTCCCCTTACCATCACCCTAGCTATATTGCAATCATATCTATTTGTCCCCTTTATTCCTATAGCTAAGAATATCCCAAACCCTACCCCATCAGAACCATACCTCAAACACTCCCAAATCCCTGATAAATTTCTCCTTTAAACCCCTATTCCCCTTTTCATCATTCCCATCCTAACACTCCCCTATTTTATTGTCCCCTTGGTAACATATTTTCAGAGCATTCATCAGTGTCATTGGATTCAGAGGGCATCATTAAACTTAGGGTACAAGCAGCAGTGATGGCATCAGAAAATTCATCAGATTATGAGGGGGATACAAACAGTGACACATCTTCAGGAGAGAGGGCCCATAGGAGACATCACCGGAGTGGCAGACATCTCAGAGACGAACCCAACACCCTCACAAAGCTACAGGCATGCCCACTTGCCATGTCTTGTTTCTAGCACTTGGCATGTTACGTGTTACACTAAAAAATGTCACCATGACTATTTGCAGTTAGTATGGCTCCATCCACTGTCATACTATCCTCCTTGGCAAGTCTCATGCCTCTGCTTTCCATGTCAAACTTCAAGAAAGAGAGAAAAGTCATTTAAAAGTCAATTATCTCTGGTACGCAGTTTCTCTTAGCCTCACCTGCGGGTACGCAACCCAAGTTCACAAAACCTGCGTACTTGGATGCTCTGTATGTAAAGGGATGGGTGCGTACTCCTGTAAAGATCAAAGGGTGCAAGTTTCACTCCAAAAAAGTTACTTGTGGTCATTTCTAGAGTCTTCTAGAAGCATGTTTGACGTGTATGAAGCGCCTCCAGATGGTTCATGTATCCCTACCAAAGAGGAACTTATCCCATCAATAGGGGAGCTATCCCATCCAAAGAGGGGCTTATCCCATTAATGGTGGACCTGAATAACTTCCTCTAGAGCACTATAAATACAGGCATTGGGCCAAAGGGAGGGGAGGTTGAAAGCTGAACATTCCTAAGGGTAGATGCTGTTGGAATTAGGACTTCCTTGTAGAAGCTTGTGAGGAGAGATTACCATCTTTACTTGTTTCCATTGGGAGGTGGGTGAGCTGATCAGAGTAAGGGAGAACTCTTGTGGACCCTGGGAGGAGCTTGCACAACACCAAGGCTCAGGTTGTAATGGTTCCTTTTGTTACCTTTTAATACAAATTAGTCCATTCTTCTCAACAATTTGTTATTAATGAGTTGTTTCATGTACTCCTTGGTCTTCATGTTAAATATGTTTTATTTTATGTGATATTCAGGTGCTATTTAATCGTTTGATTGTTGGTGAATGCAGGTTTCGAAGGGAAGGAGGAGCTCATCCGGATCAACGAAGCTGGCCTACTACAACAGCGTTGGATTACAGGTAGGATCTAAACACTTGATTTCTCATATTGTAAAAGCATATTTAGGGAAGGATTGCTCTTATTTGTCTTGTTTGTCATTAGAGAGTCTTAGGCTTTCTAGGAAGGTCGGTTGTGTCCGCACTAACGACTCTTTCCGCATGACAAAATGGCGACTCCACTGGGGACTCCCTGAATGTCTTTGAGTTCTTTTTGAGTTGATATTTTGGTCTGAGAAAAATTGCTTGTTTTCTGATTTTTGGTTGTCTAGCTGTGTATTTGGGTGGGTTAGCTTAGAGTCAATTTAGTTCTTTATTTTTCTTAGCTTTGCCAGCAGTACGTAGTCTCTGCGTTTAACACAGTGCGTACTTGCACGCACTGCGTCTTTGTGCACAGTGCGTACCCGCGCCTGTGTGAACAGATGACCTGCGTACCCCTGTCAATTTTGAGAAAATTTCAATTTTTGCTTTTTGCTCTTTTAGATTTTGCTTTTACTTTGTTTGTACTGCCCAGATCCATCAGTTTACTGTCAAAGATATTCACCTGAACTTGTCCCGTTAGTGTCGAGGGTTTTGGTGGAATTCATAGGGATTTTGCCTTAGGGTTTGATTTTTAACTGGTCCTGTAGTGACTTTGGCGTTAGGGGTTGTCAAACTTTGGATCTCCCTGGTTTTGATCAGTCCTCTTAGGAGTCGGACCTGTCATAGAAGTCACCCAAGTGAGAGACCTACCTTTGTGTCTTCTCTTTGCGAATCTCGAAAAGTTTGTTTGTTAAAGCCTTGAATTCCATTCTTGAGAAAAAAGAACAAAAAGATTTCGATTTTGTTTTTTGGTTAGTTTATGATTCTGCATGAACTGATCCTTAGTTGCATTTTGACTAAGTAAAACATCCGGGAATCATCCTTGTAGGCTTTTGTCCTCATTATTTTTACTTTTAGGTAAATTTGCTTTTGATTTGCTTTTGAATGAATTTGATTTGATTGTATTAGATTTGTTAAATTTGATTTGATAAAATAGTTTTACATGCTTTATTAACATAGAAAAAATACAAAAATTCTTTTGGAAAAAGTTTGCTTTGGTAGCATTTATAGATTTTGGAAGAAAAAGGAAATTTCGTAGAGTAATTAGTGGTCATGAGTTGTGTGTTTTGAAAAGATAAAGAGAATTGTTTCTTTGATTGTCTTTACTAAGAAAGTTGTTTTCTATAAAATTTGAATTTTCCAACTCTCTTAGTTAGGAGATTCATTGAAAAAGAAAAGTAGTGTAAATCATCTTAGGTGCATCTTTGTAGTGGTTGCGAGTCGAGTCTACACACCACCAGTTTCATCTCCATCACCTTTTTGTCTTTAAGAAAAACCATAAAATTAACGCTTAAAGTAAAATCAACGTAGTAACTTTTATTTACTAGGGCTCTGAAACACCAATTTAGATCAGGCTAGTGTCTTGGAGTAGGAGAGTAATTAACTCTCCAAGATAAAAAAACCAAACAAGTAGCTTATCTTGTGATAGAATAAATCCAATTGTCTCATTTGTACTTTGGGAAAGCTCCTCTTAAAGGAGAAGCACGAGCTCGTGTCCGAACCAGTGAGGGGATCAATCCTCCCTCGTTGGGAACGACGCCAGACACACACGTATTACAAACGGTAAACCTCGAATTAACCATTGTCGAGGAGCCAGGGGTCACTTGTCGGTAAACCTTGGATTATTGTCAAGGAGCCGGCAAGGGGATTGAGCTTGATACTCTGCCCTTGCATGCTGTCGGAGTGTAGACTGTTCCCCCAGGTGCATTTGTTGCGGTTGGTAACCTTAGTGACCATAATCTTTAGGATTCTACCGAGGTGACGATGGAGGGAAGATCCCACTATACCTGGAGCAGACGTCGGCTAGACTCACTTGGATTTTCCGGGGCGTTCACTTCACTCGAGACGGTTAAAGTGGAGGAACTTGTGCCGGTCTATTCATTAAGCAGGTTGCCGAGGTAACTGTTCCACCCGCCACTTCTGTACTGAATCCGGCGATGTTGGGTTTCATCTCCAACTAGCGTTTTCGGTCTGGAAGGCTACTGTTTGTGCTTGGTTTGATGCCCTAGATTCTTTAGGCGTATGATTCAAATTGTTTGGTTCTTTAGAGACTTTAGGTGGTTTGCTTTGAGATTTTACTTTGTTTGTGTGTGCAGTAGTTAAAAGTTTTTAACTGTGGCGGAATTACCGAGACAGTCCCATAGACTTCGGGGCAAGTCTCCTGAGGTTGTTTCTGTGGCCGAATTGTTGAGAAAATCCCATAGACTTTGGGGTGAATCTCCTCAAGAGGTCCCAAGTCATTACGAAGGTTTAAAGGTCCTTGTAACTCCTCCTAGCGGCAGTAGAGTAGGTTCACCAGAAGAAGGAGAGTCTTCATTGGTAGTCCATCAAGATTACCAAAGTCTAGAGACAGGTTATAATTATGAAGCAGTTGAAGTTTCTGAGTTTGCTGGTAGTTTTTCATCTACTAGTGATATAGGCGAAGAACCTGAAATATCTGAACCTGTTACTCCAACTTCTAATGTACCAGATTCACCTACGGTAGAAAGAGTCATCACCGAAAATCTTCCTACTGGTTTGATAGCTATTGAAGAACTTGCTCCAGAGGAAGAATTAAGCGTGTCTACCCTTGAAGATCAACCTACTATTGATCTAAGGGAGCGTGAATCTATCTTTTACAGTCCTCCTAGAAGTACTACTTGGTACCTTTCGTTAACCAATTATTTAGACAACTCAGGGGTAGGTTTTTCTCCACCTCGTACTCCTTTTCCACCTGGAGGTATTTATACTCCTGTAAATATGTCAGGTCAGTCGTCCGTGTTTACTCAATCTCCTGAATCTTTCTTACACGGCGGTCCTTCTGTTCCCACCGGGTATCAGTCACTTTCTGGTACCTTTGCGGGGGCATCTCCTCAACCCATTGATCATGGGTTATTAGCTGGAAACAATGGTAACAAACCGTTGGGTGTAGGGGACATTTACATGATGTCAGGTTCAGTTCCAGTTTCTCAACCTCAAGGTGGTCAATTACCGCCTGGGGGGCAGCCTCAATTAACGCCTGGGGGGCAACCTCAAGGTACACAAATTGTGTCTGGGGCGCAGCTTCAAGGTCAGTATGTACCCATGGTACAATACATGCCTCAGGGTCAACCCCAACCTCAATATGTACCCCAGGGTCAACCTCAGTATCAATATTTACCTCAAGGGTATCAACCCCAAGGGTATCAACCTCAAGGGTATCAACCTCAAGGTCAAGGTCAACCCCAGTATCAGTATTTACCCCAAGGTTATCAACCTCAAGGTCAATACTCGAGTCAAAGTTATCAACCACCTCAAGGTCAGTCATATGTTCAAGGTATGGGAACTATGCCTTTCAGTTATCAATCCTATCCTCAATCCGGTTATGGATCTCAGTATCCTCAACCTGTTACGGGTCAATACCCTGGAATGATAGTGTGGGATCCATCACAGGGTCAACAGGTGTTGCAGCCAAGTATACAGTTGGTACCTTAAACTGGACAACCCGTAGTTTCTGGTTCACTCCAGCAACCGCAACCTATCCAGTCAAATGTTCAAACTTCTGTAACTTCGGTAGTTACTCAGCCACCAATTGCACCTAGTACTCCATCTCAAACGGCTGCTGCAACTACCGCAACATCTACCGCACTTACTTCTGGAGTATCGGCAACTCCGGTTTCTACTCTTTCTGCAACCATTCCTCAGACATCTTTATCGTTGTCCGGATCTATGATTCAAACCACGGTCCAGATGCCTGCAGGGCAGCCTGGTTTAAGTACTGTTGTAACAAGTCAACCTCAATTTACCCACCAACAGTACCAGGGACAGTACCAATTCGGTCCTGCTGTCCAACAACCGGTTTACCAGTATCAACCGTATCCTGGGTACACTTATCAACAACCTCAACAACCTCAGTACGGTCCGGTTAATCCTGGTTTTCCAGGAGGATATAATATCCCTAATGCGATTCCTGTTCCTAGTTATC
The DNA here is from genome assembly GCA_031772625.1 of Pinus tabuliformis. NCBI lineage: Eukaryota > Viridiplantae > Streptophyta > Pinopsida > Pinales > Pinaceae > Pinus > Pinus tabuliformis. The sequence goes on from CM062815.1 coordinate 872,882,725, forward strand.
CTGGATATCCTCCCCCTGGGACTGGTCTTGTGACCCAGAGTTTTAGAGATCCTAATCGGCAGTTACCGTTTATCGCAACTTTGGATTTACCAGACTTGACGCGCCTAACGAACGATCCAATTCAATATCTTCCGTTCTGGCCGCCAATGCCAAATAAGTTTCCCAGCGATATACCCAAGTTCGAAGGTAAGTCTGGAGAGGATCCGTCCAATCACGTGATGACTTACCACCTCTGGTGTGCTTCAAATTCTATCTCGGATGATTCGATCCGCTTACGTCTTTTCCAGCGTACGCTCATTGGTCTCGCGGCTAAGTGGTACATTGAGTTACCACGGGCCTCTTTTTACAATTTTAGCCAGTTAGCTACCTCGTTCCTAAATCATTTTTAGTTGCCGGTCAGATACGATAATGGCACGGATCTATTAACTTCATTAAAACAGTCGACCTCCACTTATATTTCTGATCATATTCATGAATGGAGACGTCGAAGACGTTTAGTGAAAGTTTTTATCCCGGACCAAATCTTAGCTGAATGGTTTGTAAAATCATTATTACCGAAGATTACTGAAGATGTAGCTAAGGCCGGAGTAGTTACTGAGGAGCAAGTCATTGCTCAAGCCCAATACCTTGACTTAGTTTATACTCAGTCGGGTACGTTGCACGAGAAGATCCCAGATCTTCCTAAGTCGAATCAAATTGCTGCTGCTCCTTCGGGGTCTCATGCTGCTGATGGCATGATTGGTATGGTGAATACTAAAAGTAAGAAGAAATCCTCAAAGAATTCTTCTCCAATAATAACCTTACCGGATTCCCCGACAGGAGAATCTTCTCCTGAAATTACTGCCGATATTCATGTTGTAGAGTCATCTACGGCTAAATCAAAAAATGGTGGTAAGAAGAAAGGCAAGAAGAAGGATAAAGCAGACAAGGCTCCAAAGGAGAAAAAAGAGAAGTCGGAATCTAACGACGAAAAGTGCAAACCTCGCTATCCTTGTTTAATTTTTGAAGAAGATCATTTCAGAAGAGATTGCCCTCATCGGGCAGAGGTTGTGAAAATCGTTAAAGGTTCCCCAACTCCTGCTGTTTTGAAAGATCCATTTCCAAAGCAGGAGAGTAAGATGATAGGTTCTTCCTCGAGTGCCAGTGAAGAACCCATATTGATGATGTCTCATGTACGGATTGCGACTCGATCGCAAGATTATGGTAGTAAGAATCCTGTTGATGGTAAAGAAGCAGAATCTTCTCATTCTAATCCATCAACCTCAGCTCCCGGTTCCGATCCACTACAAATCGAGAAACCTAACCCAAACTTGATAATTAAACCGCCTGCCAAGGGTATACTTCGAAAGTCTGCTTTCAATCCACATGCGAGAGCAGCTCAGAATTATAACATTGTTGAGGATTTAGCTGTTTCACCCTCAGCAATGTCGGCTTTGGAAGTGCTGCAATCATGCCCAGCACAACGAAAATTACTCTTGTCAGCTATAGGATCTGTTGATATTCAGGACCCGAAACTGATAATCTTTGATCTAGAAAATAGTACACCGCGTCTCCCTCATCAAATGGCTTTCCAGATTCCAGTGATAGTCAAAAACAGGCCTATTCATCGGACTGTAATTGATGAAGGAGCTTCTACGTGTATTATGTCGATTCAGTGTTGGAGATCGCTTGGTTCTCCTTCACTGAACCAATCCCTGACAATTCTTAAGGCCTTTGATGGCTGTGGGTTCCATCCATTTGGCATTCTACAGGATTTGCCTATAGGGGTTAAAGGAAAAACCGTTAGTTTGGATGTGGAGGTGGTTGATGCCCCTCTAGACTACAACCTTCTTTTGGGTCGCAGTTGGTCTTACGCTATGACAGCAGTCGTGTCATCGGTCTTCAGAGTTATAAAGTTTCCACATAATGGTAAGATCGTGACGATAGACCAGCTGGCTTACTTTTCATCCGACCCAGCCTCTTCAGAGAGTATCCAGCATGTCGGTAAAACGACTATCCCTTACAGGGATGTTGGTGTAGGATTGGTTAAAGATTCTGGTTTACTGGGAACTTTTCCCTTTCCTTCGATCAATGCAGACCCTTCATTCGCATCCATTCATATGATTACTTCAGACACTATTATTTACGATGATCCTTGGATTGTCCCATCTGAATCTGAAATAGACTCTTTTGGTAATGCAATGCCTTTGAGTCCATATGAAATTGCTTATGAGGCCGTGCAGTCTTTTTCCGACTCCAGTTCAACCCAATTCGACCAAATGAATGTGGTCCGTGAGGAATCACTTTTTACATCAACCTCAGAACGGATAACGTTTCCCGAAGTTGTGTCATCTGACGAACAACTTCGTGAAATCCTAAGTGTAGACGATCTACCATGGGAAGATCTTCATCATCGATCTTCGTTTTTACCTGAGGTTGATGACTTTGAAAACGATTTTTCATCAATTTTTACAGCTGAATACGTCAAGGATGCTCAGAATCCAATGAAACATCCTGATTCAGAGTTGAATTTGGGAAACATTTCCCAAACTATTGCCATCGACATTTCAGCCAAAACCGGAATTATTGAAAACATTCATATAGGTGCCTCGTGTACAGATAACGAAATTCAAACATACAAGGTCCTATTTCAAGAATTCCGCGACGTGTTTGCCTGGTCCTATGAGGAAATGCCAGGAATTGATCCCTCCATTGTTGTTCATGAAATCAAGACCTACCCGGACGCTAAACCCGTTCGGCAACGTCTGCGTCAGATACACCCTAGGAAAGCGGCTGCGATTAAAGCAGAAGTCGAGAAGCTGTTGAAAGCAGGTTTCATTTATCCGATCCCGTTAACGGATTGAGTATCGAATATTGTTCCGGTTAACAAGAAACAAGGAACAATAAGAATATGTATCAACTATAGGGATATAAATCGTGCTTGTCCAAAAGACAATTATCCTACACCCTATATCGATCAAATAATTGATGATTGTGCCGGCAGTGAAATATTTTCCTTTATGGACGGTTTTTCCGGTTACAATCAAATCAATATTCTACCTGCCGATCAACCAAAAACGGCTTTCATTTGTCCTTGGGGGACATTTGCTTACTGCAAACTACCTTTCAGACTTAAGAATGCCGAAGCCACTTTCCAACGGGCAATGTCTTACGCGTTTCACGACATCAAGCACATTGTGCAACCGTATCTCGATGATTTGCCTGCTCATTCTTTACATCGAGCTGATCACCTTGTCCACTTACGCACTATTTTTATGAGGTGTCGGCATTATCGAATTCAGTTGAACCCACACAAATGTGTCTTCTGCATAGAAGTGGGACGATTGCTAGGATTTGTCGTTTCAAAAGCCGGTATCCGTGTCGATCCCTCGAAGGTCGAAGCCATCATCAAATTGCCTCCTCCTTCGAGTTTGCGCCAACTCCAAAGTTTGCAAGGGAAAGCAAACTTTTTACGTCGATTCATTCCTAACTACGCTGAGATTACAAAGGGTTTCACCCGGTTGTTGAAACAAAACACTCAATTTTCTTGGGATGAGATAGCTCAGAAATCTTTTGATGCACTTAAGCACGCGTTGACCCATGCACCGTTGCTGCATCCTCCCAACTACAACCAGGACTACTTTTTGTATCTCGCCGCCTCCCACTCCACCATTGGAATGGTCTTAGTTCAGGAAGATGAATTCGGAATGGAACATGTGATATATTATCTTAGTAGGACGTTAAATCCCACTGAACTAAAATATTTGCATGTGGAGAAATTGGCCCTGGCAGCTGTTCAGGCTGTCCAACGTTTTCGTCATTACATTCTTCTCCGTAAAACTACAGTGATTTCGGATTGCAACCCTATGATCTATATTTTGACAAAACAATTGCTAGGGGGCAAGTACTCCAAATGGATTGTTATCCTGCAGGAGTTCGATTTGGAGTTTGAGAAGTCCAAGTCTAAGAAATCCTTACTTTTTGCGGAATTGATGTGTGACTTCTCGCGTGCTGACACGGAAACTGTGGCAGAGGAACCCATTGCGGACGAATCTCTGTTTCTTATCAGCACTTTAGATCCGTGGTATGGGGATATAATCGTCTATCTCCAAACCCAATCCTTTCGGCCCGAAGCTTCAAAGTCGGAACGCCGAAAAATTCGATTCCAGTCCCAACAATACATAATTATTTGAGATACTCTTTATCGTCGTGGGGCGGACTTGGTTTTTCGTCGTTGCTTAACTCATGAAGAGGCAGAAAGGGTTTTGAATGACTGTCATTCTGGAGCATGTGGCGGTCATATGTCTGGGTATGCCACAGCTCAGAAGGTGTTGCGGGCTGGCTATTTCTGGCCGTCCATGTTTAAAGATTGTATCATTGCGGTCCTAAAATGCCACAACTGTCAAGTGTTTGATCGCAAGATGCGCGCACCACCTGCTCCTCTCCACCCTATAATTGCCGTTGGTCCTTTTGCTAAATGGGGAATCGATTTTATTACTTGTAACCCTCACTCGGCCGGGGGGCATGCGTATATCATCCTTGCGGTTGATTATTTTACTAAATGGGCCGAGGCGATGCCTACATTCGAGGCAAGCGGCAAAACAGCAGCGATTTTCGTATTCAATCATATTATTGCTAGGTTTGGTGTCCCACAAGCGATAATGACTGACCATGGGCGCCATTTTCGAAACATTATGATGACAAAACTTACAAGCCAGCTTGGTTTACGCCATGATAGTTCTACTCCTTATTATCCCCAAGCAAACGGTTTGGTTGAATCTATCAACAAATTTCTAGTTATCATGATCCGACGAATCATTGGTATTCATCGGTCAAATTGGCACAACATGTTATTTTCAGCGCTTTGGGCGTATCGAACCTCAGTAAAAACATCAACAGGGTTCACTCCTTTCCAGCTAGTTTATGGTTTGGAAGCAGTGTTGCCCATTGAATGCGAAATCCCATCACTTCAAATGTCTATCGAATTACTCCCAGCGACTTCTGAAGAGGAGAAGCGTCTGTTATACTTAGCTAAATTAGATGAGACTCGACGTGATGCTGCTTTGGCAATCGAGACTCATGCAAAAAGGATGAAAGCTCAGTATGACCGTAACGTGACCCCTCGTAAATTTTCGGAAGGAGACCTAGTGCTATTATATGATCAAGCTAACGATAAATTAGGTGCTGGAAAATTCGTTCCCATGTGGCATGGACCCTACATTGTCAAGCGAAAGCTGGCAAAAGGGGCCTATGAGCTGGTAGATTTTGATGGGGACTCTTTGGGTAAGCCCAGAAATGGACTTTACCTAAAGAGGTATTATGCTTAAATGGTGGGTATGGAGATTTAGTTAGTTCTAGTTAGGTTAATTTTCTTTCTAGCTGGTGTGTTTGCTTAGTTTAGGCTGTGTGCTTAGTTTAAAGAGTGTGTTTTGTCGTTATTCTGGCTTATCTTGGTTTTACTCTTGATATTGCAGATGTCGACGCCTCTCCAAACGTACATTGGATTTGCTGATGGTGCTTGTCGTAGTACACGGAATATCTCTTCCGCAGCTTGGGTTATCTATTCGCCCTCTGACGAGTTAGTTTCTATGCATGGGGTGAGCCTCGGTCAAACAACAAACAACATTGCAGAATACAGTGCAGTGATTGAGTTATTATCTGAATCTATTTCATTTGGGATTCGGAGTTTGATAGTGAGGTTAGATTCTGAACTTGTTGTATTACAGCTTAATAGAGTCTATGCCATTAGAAATCCAGTGTTATTAAGATTGTTTTTGAGGGTGCGTCTCTTGGAACGTGAATTTGATTACATTGAATATCAGCATATTCCAAGGTCTTTAAATACATTAGCAGATGCAATGGCGTCTCGAATGTTAAATAAACATTTGTAACAATCATAAATGTAAATTTATAAACATTTCATCACACATGTTTAACAAAATAAGCCGGTAATAATGATATATATAGATAGGAGTGTGTCAAAAATATACATCGTCTTCGATCATAGGTTGAAAAACACCTTATGATCGGCAAAAATGATAAGTACAAAAAACCAAAAATGTCATATGTGTCTACAAAAGTGACTAGCCAATCACTGGTGGTGCTCTCTATACGAGACCACTGCCCGCGCTACCCTACACAGGAACCTCCTGAAAGGTCCTGGGACTGCGACCACGTAGCACTGAAGTCGGATAGGAATGTCATCTATAGCGGTCTCTGGTATATCCGCCGTCAGACGCTCTAGATCCTGTTCCAGCTCGGCTAAGGTCTCTGCGGCCGCATCTTGTGGGGCCGGTGCTGGTACAGCTGGTACTCTCCTCTCAAAAGCCCGGAGGTTGGCCGGACGCCGTGGACCTACATCTGCATTTTGAAAATTTGTGCTGTCAGTTTTGAGGCGATATATAAAAAAAAAAAAAAATGCATAATTTAAAACTTGTGAAGAATGAAATACCTCTGTCATCCCATTGTTCTCCCTGTGGAAGAACCATGTCCGGATCATTACGAAAATCCATTCCGGCATACGGAAAGTCCTGAATCGCAAAGACCTGGCCCTCCAGCCAGTGAAAGTAACCATCAGGAAATCGAACAACTGCTGCTCCCTCGTCAGGATGCCGGGCCATTACCGCGACCCATCTCGTCAACTTAGGCTCCCGAGGAGGCCCAACTGGAACTGTAAGATGCTGGGGGATCAGCATTGGAATTCTCTCTAGGGAAAAGCTCACAACTAAAGGCCCATATCCAAAGGTCTTCAGTTGTCCTCTTTTTGCCCTGGTTAGTTGGCCCTTCATATTGGCCAACACAGCATCGCACCAGTTGAAAATGGTGCCTTGGAAGCAATCTATAGCCATCCGCATTTGGGACCCGGTGGCATGGTGCAAAGCGGCCGCGCCGCAAAGTCTGGTAACAGTAAAGGCTATCACCATAAGTTCAGGTCGGGATATGTATTTGATTTCTATCCCCTTCTCCTGGTTTTGATTGTTGCACCACTCTAGCCAGAGACTAGTAAGGGATTGGCCACCCGGCCTAGTCCCGAATAGAGAGAGTTGCTCGCCCCTGTTAGGCAAGCCAGTGAGAAAATATATGTCGGAGGACTCTATCTCGAGCTGGTGCTCTCCGATGTAGAAACACTGATCCTGAATGTTCCACCTTTCAACCAGCCACTCAAGGAATGGCACCTGGGCCCTCATGCCAGGTATGGCCAAGTACTTGTAGAGACCGCATGCCTTTAACGCATCAATAGAAGGTTGATGACCTATTGTGGCCAAATCAACGTCCTCGTGTTCTCTTTCACGCCAATCAAGCATGGTGTGCACCCTGCACATCATAAACATCTGTTAGAGTCCATAAAATTTTAAAATTTTGGTCCATTTTGGAGAAATGAGGGTTTCAAAATGCGTTTTGCGGGGTACGCACCCCGGCTTTTAGGAACAGAGCGTCTGGACGCAGCTTCCCTTAAGGCCGGGTGCGTACGCCCGGTATTTTCCCCATTTAGAAAATATCGGGGTACGCAGGTCAGCAGTGCATGACCTGCGTACCCCGAAGGGCGCATCTTGAAACCCCAAGACCTCCAAAAAATCAAATAAAAACCTAAAAATGAATTTTAAATGGATGGAAAGCAAGAGAAGGATGTTGTAGAATACCTGATGAGACGGCGTTCGGTTCTGGCGGTCGGATTCTCTGCAATATCCACAGGAAGTTTCTTGTCAAAAGCCCTTTTCTCAACCTCAACAGTGAAATGGTAAAAATGACATGGTAAAAGGTCTTTTTATAGGTTTTTTGGATGAATGAATGCTAAGTTTGTTTATTTTTCACCATGAAAGGATATTTTTCAATGTATTTTTGCCCATCTTAAACAGGTATGAGTAATGTGTTGTTTTTGTGCAGGACAAAGGGACTTTAGGGTAAATTATCATTTTTCACGTCAGAGTCATCTTTTAAGCTCTTTTCTGACTCCTAAAACATGAAAAGATTGCCGAGCGTTTCTTTTACACTCGTTAAAACGGAACTAAAAGACGGTCCCCTTATAGCTCTTTTCTGACCGTAAAAACAGAAAAAGATTGCCGGGTTTTTGTCGTTTCAAACTCGATACGGAAATAAAACGATGTGTCCTTGATCACTTTTTACTTTTCAGGTCAGAGACACTAATTATGAAAGTACTCCTTGGTCGCGAGATCAAGCGGTTCTCTCAGGTATTATTTTATACTTTTTCGGGCTTGGGAGACACAAATTTACGAAAAAATTCACCGTGGAGTCTTCTTTAGTTTTTTCAGACTCTCTAAAAACGAAAAACGCCGAGTTTCTCCTATACTGGACTCGTTAAAATTTCACAGTAAAGGACCTGTTCGATTACAAAACGGAACAAACCACTCCTTCTTAGGGTCCGAATCTAAACTAAGTTGGACTCATTCGAAGGATGAGCTTATAATCAAACATATGTTATCCTCCTCAAGCTTGTAAAAAATAAAGAGGTACTTGCCAGAAATGGTGGGGGAAAAGAGAAAAGAATGAACCAATTTGTCATCCTTTATTACAGAAGAACCTTATCACCGCTCTTGAACACGACACTTTTCATTCACCTGGGTCGGGAAATCCTTTGCCCTAAAAGTTGATCAAACCACTTTGAAAGTCTTCAACCGTTTCCGGGGATTAACTATGGGTCAATCGTCACCAAACCATCTGTCGTGTCGTTATGTGTTCAAGAGGTCTCTGCAAATAAACCATTCATATGCAAAATACTTGTCATCCATTTGACCATCCCTGAGTCAGTCCTTACAGCAACATTTCTTCAACTTGAACAATGATTTCGTGTTGTGGGCTTGCCTGCAACGAGTCGCTTTCTATCGACATCAGCACATTATCTAGAAAGGTGACTTAGAAATCGACACTACCTTGAAGTCTGCGTGCATCAATGGCAGGTTTCTCGCCTTTGACGACAGTTTACATCATTGACTTTCGATCGAAGGATTCCGTGACGTGTTCGACATCAACTCATTCATTCACATTTCATGGATTGTACTGGGTACTTTGAGAACCATTGAAATCACTGGTGGTCTCTCTCACACTTGTTAACAGTTTACATCATTGACTGGTAATCAAGTGGTTTTTACCATGCTCGACATCAACTCATTTATTCGCATGGATAGAATCGTACCAATTCGGGAAGTAGAAATGAAGACCCTGGATCTAGTTTCCACCATCCAGGCTGCGAGGAGTTTTGTATTCATTATACAGTAGACTAATCATAAACAGATGGCTGCGTCCATACTGTGTCTACAAAAGTCTATGATTGTGATGTACTGCAAAATCATTCTTGTATCAGAGCAGTAGTTAGATTGTTAGTTAAAGTTTTCAATCTGAGTATGGGAATGCCTACCTCAGCGATGATATGATCATATATATGTATTTTGTGTTGAATATTTGCAGGTTCTGACCGGGTCCTCCACGAGATACTCCTTGAAATGATAAAGTACTTCACCCTTCCTAGATCATAAAAACCCTAATCTACTACAGGCTTCGCACTTTAGGGGGCAATCTGTTACACTAAAAAATGTCACCATGACTATTTGCAGTTAGTATGGCTCCATCCACTGTCATACTATCCTCCTTGGCAAGTCTCATGCCTCTACTTTCCATGTCAAACTTCAAGAAAGAGAGAAAAGTCATTTAAAAGTCAATTATCTCTGGTACGCAGTTTCTCTTAGCCTCACCTGCGGGTACGCAACCCAAGTTCACAAAACCTGCGTACTTGTACGCTCTGTATGTAAAGGGATGGGTGCGTACTCCTCTAAAGATCAAAAGGCGCAAGTTTCACTCCAAAAAAGTTACTTGTGGTCATTTCTAGAGTCTTCTAGAAGCATGTTTGACGTGTATGAAGCACCTCCAGATGGTTCATGTATCCCTACCAAAGAGGAACTTATCCCATCAATAGGGGAGCTATCCCATCCAAAGAGGGGCTTATCCCATTAATGGTGGACCTGAATAACTTCCTCTAGAGAACTATAAATACAGGCATTGGACCAAAGGGAGGGGAGGTTGAAAGCTGAACATTCCTAAGGGTAGATGCTGCTGGAATTAGGACTTCCTTGTAGAAGCTTGTGAGGAGAGATTACCATCTTTACTTGTTTCCATTGGGAGGTGGGTGAGCTGATCAGAGTAAGGGAGAACTCTTGTGGACCCTGGGAGGAGCTTGCACAACACCAAGGCTTAGGTTGTAATGGTTCCTTTTGTTACCTTTTAATACAAATTAGTCCATTCTTCTCAACAATTTGTTATTAATGAGTTGTTTCATGTACTCCTTGGTCTTCATGTTAAATATGTTTTATTTTATGTGATATTCAGGTGCTATTTAATCGTTTGATTGTTGGTGAATGCAGGTTTCGAAGGGAAGGAGGAGCTCATCCGGATCAACGAAGCTGGCCTACTACAACAGCGTTGGATTACAGGTAGGATCTAAACACTTGATTTCTCATATTGTAAAAGCATATTTAGGGAAGGATTGCTCTTATTTGTCTTGTTTGTCATTAGAGAGTCTTAGGCTTTCTAGGAAGGTCGGTTGTGTCCGCACTAACGACTCTTTCCGCGTGACATTACGAATTTTGCCAAAGGGTGGCAAATGTCAGAGTGCATCATGAGTTGGCCCGCCTTTTTGCACTTCATCTACAGGGAGGCCAATCTGTCCTAGTTGGGGTCACTTTCACCTTGACACCGAAGGCTATATTAGTGGCAACAGGGATACCTAATGTTGGGGAGCAGTGGCATAAAAAAAAGAAGGTGGAGAGGCACCACTATGAGCCCTACATCAAGAACAGCTGCTTGAGCCAACTCACCAGAGTTTTTCCATTCATATTTTTGAGGGAGGAGTATGCCCCACTCATGAGATTGATCATGAAGTATTTCAGTTGCAAGGGGAGGTTTTCTCACCTTTATGCCTATCACATCTGCTTGCTCATGCACTTCACCAGGGTGAAGATGATGAGCCTCCCATTTTTCATCTGCAACAACATTGAGAAGATGAAGAAATTCATGTAGCACAAGACCCCACGACAACAGCTAAACAGTGTCTATCATTTTGCTCTCGTTCGGATTTTGGTGGACCATCAGTTTGGATTGCAGGGTATTGCTTGGGAGGACATCATCTCCCGTGATTTCTTCAGCGCTCCACCGGTGACATTAGAGGCAGAACATGAGGTGGGAGGTCCTTCACATCAGGCTGAGCATGAGCTAGGAGGTCCTTCATATCAGTTTGAGCCTGAGATGGGAAGTCCTATATATCAGTTTGAGAGCCATGAGACTGCCACCATGCCAGTTTTCATCACATATCAGAGAGGCTATCCGAAAGGCACTAGACCATTGTTTGCAGCAGCAAAGCGAGTTTTATCTCCACCCAGGGTGGAAGGGGCCTCACTTCCTACATCGACGACACAGGTACAGGACAAGGGCAAGAAGCCCAAGCACGAGGAGGGGCCTTCAGGTGTGCCATCAGGTGAGCAAGAGACTGAGTTTGTTCTCCTCCAAGATGATGAGACAGATGCAGAACCCACAAATGAGGAGCTTATAGAGATCATCAAGGAGCAGAAATCAGAGATTGAAGACTTTACCATTGATCTAGAAAGGGCCAAGTGGAACATGAACTACCTGGAGTGGAGAAACAAATAGCTTGAAGACCAGCAGATGATCATGGAGCTGCAGAGCATCCGTGAGCAGCGCCAAGCTGCTCAAAGAAGAAGGGTTCCACTCACATCTTTGGAGCAAGAAATCAATGAAGACCGGGAGTCCTACCTTGAGAGGGTCAACATGCACTTGGAGCAGTGGTTGGACAAAGAAAATAGGGAGAAAGACATGATGAGGCGCGTGACTCATCACTACCAGGCCCGAAACATGAGTTCCAAAGCAAGAATTAGGAGCCTAAAGGCAAAATTGAGCAAAGCAACAACGGAGGCAAAGGATCAAGATCAGCTTCGAATCTTAGCTGAGGCTTCCTTGGCCCAGTAAAGCACTTCATAGGGAACCTCCAGCCCAAATTTCAAGGAATTTGGGCAAATTTTGGTCATAGGCAAATTTTTTGGGCACAAAACAGGAAATTTCTCCCTGTGCGCCGCACCACTGGCGCGACGCTAAAAATATAGAACTCAGATCGAGGAATGGCTTGCATATTTGGATTCAGCATCGAAAAATACATCTACTGGTGTCTGGGCTAGAAATTTTGACAAGTTTTGGGTCTCCTAAAGGTCAAAAAACACCCAAAAATGGCCTCTCTGCCACTTTTTGGACACACAAAATGCAGTCTTGGGGAATGAAGTTTGGGAGGGGTAAATGAGCTTCAAATTTAGAAATTCCAGTTGGGTTGGAAAGTAGACAGGATAGGCTTTCCAACAAGCCCACTTGGGCACATTTTGGACACCTACAAGTGCCCCAAAATAGGCTCCAAAGTGGCGCGACGCATAGGGAATTTGGCGCGGCGCACAGGGAAAAAACGGCCAAATTGCTCATGTTTCGTGAAATTTCGGTTCGCGACTTCTCCAAGTGGGCCTGGTCATTTAATCTTCAATTTTTTGGCACCAAGGGCACCTTTTAATGAATTTTATCTCCAGGTGGGCATCTATCCAAGTGGCAAAAGAATGCAAAGGGCCACCCCAGCCAAATGGCATGCTTGAGAGCGCTACACCTGTAGCTGATGGTTGGCTCTCCATCTCCTTTTCGAAATGATTTTAGTAACTTCCCAACCCCTGGGCGTTCCATCTCTTCTCTACACTTTCTATATATTGTAAGCAAGTTATTTGCAAAGGGTTGGCTGGCTTGTAACTTCTGGGAGACTGTGGGAAAGAAAATCTGTTTCTGCACTGTGTATTTTTGACAAAGAATTAATGAAAGGCAGCGGCTCTGTTTCATGAGATTCTTGTGGTTGTGAGTGTAGCAAATGTGTTCTTATGTTCCTTATGTATCTAGTTATGTTCCATAATTCATTTCATGTTTCATTTCAGTGAAATTTTCTAAGTGAGATTAGGTAGAATTCAATTTATATTGCTCTGCCTGTGGGAAAATTTCATGTGCAGTGTTATTCTTCTATTGAAAAGGATTCATGCGACTATGCCATTTTCACTATCTTCAGAAATCTTTCCATTCCACATCACCTTAATTTGAAATTGCTGCGCTTCCTACCTACCTTGCCTCATGGAATAATTTGTGCCTTCATTCTCAATTCTCTGTTCTTTGCTAAGCGCCAGTCCCATATACATCCCAGAAGCTCGACCACTTTCAAAAATCTTTTCCAAAATCCTTTTTCACTTACTAGCCTAAGGTAAATATCGCATTTCAAGTCATCTCAGACCATTTTTCCTATGCATTCACTGAGCGTGACTTGGAGAGAGCCCTCTCCTGCTCTGGTAGGGCTAGCTACCAGACTGAGCGTGGTTTGCAGTTACCCTAATTTTTGCCTTCCTTCAGCCTAGAGGTGTTAGGCCTAAAATCTTGGGTTTGGAGATAGACCAATATATCCCCATACCATGGATCACTTGATGATATCAGAAACAGAGACTCATCCATGATTGATGCTTCTGATGTTAAATCATTGGAGGATGAGGGAAGGTCGCAAAGTAGCTATGCAAAGACGAGAGATTTCTTTGATTTGGATTTGATGAATTCCAGATCAAACTCCTGCAAGATGAATATGCATTTAGAATATTTGCCCCCCCAAAAATTGACGTGACAGGATGTATGTCATAGGGTTGCAATCTGATACAATGGTAGTTTTGCAAAGGAGAATATAATGTTGAAATCTCTATACAGCTTGGATGGCTGCTAAAGCCAACTTTTCAACGTAAGAGTACTTGCTTTCTGTATCATTAAGATTGCGACTTAAATAATATATAGGATGTTCAATTCCATCATCTTCTTGCACTAAAACCATACCTATGGTTGTATCTGTAGTAGCGAGATACAGGTAAAAGTCTTTTTGATAGTTGGGGACATACATTAATGATGATTTTATCAGGGAATCTTTGAGAGCATCAAAGGAAGCTTGCGCAACCTAATCCCAATGGAAGGGTACCCCTTTCTTCAAAAGACGTGTATAATCTTTAGCAAGCTCAACATAATTTGGAATGAACCTCCTCAAAAAGTTTGCCTTCCCTTGAAGTCTCTGGATCTGTAACAAATTTCAAGGTGGAGGCATGTCGAGAATTGCCTAAACCTTTATTGGATCGAGTCAAATTCCGTCCTTAGAAACTACAAATCCAAGCAATCAACTAGAGCCGACACAAAACACACATTTGTGCGGATTGAGTCTTATCTTGTAATGTCGGCAACGCAAAAATATGGCTCTCAAATGTTGCAGATGATCAATCCGTTTTCGTGAATGAGTAGGCAGATCATCAAGATATGGTTAACTATGTTTTTGATGTCATCGAAGGCATAATTCATTTACCTCTGAAATGTCGCCCCTGCATTATTCAAACTGAAAGGTAATTTATGATATGTGAATGTGCCCCACGGACATATAAATGCAGTTTTTGATTGGTCCTGTGGGCGGATATTGATTTGATTGTAGCTAAAAAATCCATCCATGAATGAAAAGATTTCGCATCTGACACATTCATCAATAATCTAGTCGATAAATGGTGTAGGATAGTTTTCCTTCAAACATGCTTGATTTACATTCCTATAATCGATGCACACTCTAATTGTCCCTTGTTTTTTCATCACGGGAACAATATTTGATACCCAATCAGTGACATGTATAGGGTAGATGAAGCCAACATGCAAAAGGTTTTCAACCTTTGTTTTAATGGCAACGACTTTCTTTGGATGAAGAGGTTGAAGCCGTTGATGTACCGGGTTGACATCAGGATACATTTTGATTTCAAGCTCAACAATGCTTGAGTCAATTCCTGGTATTTCCTCATATGACTAGGAAAAAAAATCCCTAAATTCATGAAAAATAGCACAGTAATTATCTAGTTCTAATGGAGAACAAGATTTGCCAACGTGAATATTTTCTACAACATATGGTTTGGTTGAAATGTTTATGGAGATAGTTTCTTCAATGTTAGATAGATTTTGCTCAGAATCGACTGTATTTACATAATTCAATAAAAAATCAACAATTGAAGGCTGATTGAGTTCTTTTGAATAATCTTCATTGTCATCTCAAAGGTGGGAACGATGATAATAATATTCCCACGACGTCTCTCCTATCATCATTGATTGGATGATTCATTCGTTTGTAGAATGCATACAAGACCAGGGATCAGAAGAGGTTCCATATTCTAAAGACCTATCTACCTAAACATTCGTTAAGTGCAGATTCAGGTTTGTCGCACAAGCCCAATATATTGATTTCTACAAATATTCGATAGGGCTTGGCGGAAACGCCTCGCGATGATCATCACTATCAAAATAGTTGGAAATCTTCTTAAACTCAGATGATGTAGAAGAGATCATGTTGTAGGTTTCCACTGTTGCAACTTCCATGAAACCAAATGGTGATGGTAGGGTAAAGGTACCCATCAAGGAAGGATCTTTTAGGAGACCTACTCCAAAATTTTGAAGCGATTGTGAATTTCCATGTATCAATGGAATGCTTCTAGTGGCTTGTGAACTATTAGCAAAAAAGTCTAGTTGTTCGATGACTGTGATTCCACATTTGAAGGGAAATGCAATCATTCGAAAGTTTGTGGACACAACTACAGCCATAGCATAAACCCAAGGCCTTCCCAGTAAAATATTGTAATCAAGGAGTCCATCAACGATCTCGACTTCAATATCTATTGTTTTTCCCCCTAGTTCTACTTGCAAGCTACTTAAAATCCCATATGGAGTGTACGTTCTTCCATCGAAAGCTTTTAGTGTTGTTGGTGATCGTGACAAGGGTGGTGAACCAAGAGTTTTCCAGCAACTCATTGACATAATACAGGTAGATTCCCCCTCATCAATAATGGTTCGATGAACATTTTTATTGAGGGATTTTACCTATATAAGGAATGCTAGTTGTGCTGGTAACTGCGACGTATATCATGTATGATTGAAAACTACAAGATTGGAATCCGTAGGATCGATCCCACCTATCACTGATAACAAAGACTAGCTTTGGGAGGGACAATTTTGCAATACCTCGAGCGTTGACATAATGGAAGGTGATTGAGCCAGATCTTCCATTATATTATAATTTTGGGCTGCTCGCGCACGAGGATTAAATGTCGATTTATGTACAACTCCCTTCGGTGGCTTAATTGTTAATTTAGGAATAATGAGTGGAACAACTTCTGGTGAAGTCATGATCGAAGTATTAGGTTGATCAGTAGCCTAGTTGTTCAATGATGATGGATTGTCGTAATCATTATTCCTTGTTGATATTAAAACATCATTTTGCTTATTTGTGATGGATAGAATAAGCACCTGGGATGTGGAAGCATTATCAGTGGCAACCAAATGTGTTTCTGGGTTTGGAAACGGATCTGTCAGCACCACTGAGGTGTTTGAAGCCTTTAAAAGTTTAGAAACCTCATATCGATGTGGACAAACATGGATAACAAACATGGATAACAAACACGGATAACAAATACAGATCGTCATTGCATATCAAGCATGGATCGTCATTGCATATCAAACACGGATCATCATTGCATAAAAAACACGGATCGTCATTGCAGATCGATGTGGACAAACATGGATAACAAACATGGATAACAAACACGGATCATCATTGCATATCAAACATGGATAACAAGGTTTCCTAGCTGCAGTGGGGGTTTCAAATGATTTTTCAAGAGTGGAATTCTCCTATTTCTTCTTATTATTCTTCTCCTTCTTCTTGCCTCCTAGTTTCTTTGGATTTTTTCCCTTATCAGATGACACGACATTAATCTCAGAGGAAATAGTGTTTTCAGATGAATTTTTATTTTCACTGGAAATAACAAGAGCTTGACCAGATGGTCCTCTCGCCATTTGTGTGCTCAAGGAATCGATCACTCCGTCACTGGCATGAGAGTCCCTACTCAATTTTGGAGGGGGTGGAATGGTAAAAGCTAGTCTAGGTGCGTCAAGAATCTCATAGAGTGTGCCTAATTATGTATAGATAAGATCCAAATATTAGGCATGAGCAATGAATTTCTCTTCTGTGACAACTCCTCCTTTTTCCACATCCTCAATGATAGATGGAAATAAGGACTTTATAAACCACTGAGCTAAAAGCTAATCTGGAACATATGTCTTTACCATTCGACGACGACACCGCCACTCGTGAATATGATCATATATGTGAGTGGAAGTAGTTTGTTTAAAGCTGGTAAGACGTTCTATTCTAGTTTCGTACCTGATCGGTAACTGAAAGTGGGTTAGAAAGGTAGTGGCAAGAATGGTGAAGTTATCAAAAGAAGCTCTACATAATTCAATATAAAATTTTGCAGCTGGACCAGTGAGTGTTCTTTGGAAAAGACGAAGTCTAATCGAATCATCACTTAGGGTGTTGGATGAACACTAGAGATCAAAATTCATTACGTGATTCGAAGGGTCTTCTCCTAGATTTCCATTGAACTTTGGAATGTCGGATGGCAGTTTATGTGGAATCACCGGCCACCAAGGGGCGTATGCAATTCGATCATTAGTGAGCTATTTCAAATCTGGTAGTTCTAGGGTTGCTACAAATGGCAACTATTGATTTAGGTTGGGTGGAGCATACCTAGGATAAGATGGAATTGCTTGAGCAATAGGTCTCTGCATACTGGCATAGGGAATCTGTGTCTGGTAACCTTGATAAGGTTGTTGGACATAACTAGTATAGGGCTATTGTTGATAACCAGTTTGGAAATGTGGTTGCCAATAACCTACAAAGCCTTGTTGCCCAGATCCTTGGTAGGCTTGATATTGACCAAGTCCAGTTTGAGCTTGTGAACCAAGTCCAAACTGGGGTTGGGTTTGCTGGAACTAAGGTCGTTGGTATTGCGATAGCCACAGTTGTTGAACCATATGCTATTGTCCTGTACTGGAAGATTGACCAAGTTGTGGATTAACTGTACCCGTTTGTGCCTAAGTTGTGCTGGATAAAGGAGCACTAACCTGAGGTTGCAGTTGAGCCCCAGAAACAAATGGCTATTGTATAACAACTTGAGAAACTAGAGCCCTTTTCCTTGAAACCTGAGGTTGCGAAGAAGAAGGAACAGTTGTTACCGATTGAGATACAACAAGGTGTGTTTGTGATTGCGACACAGTCATAATGAGAGGTGTAGTGGGAATATTCGACACAGGTTGAATTGGTTGTGTTGGATATAAAACCCTTGGTTGATCTGGCGGTATGGGTAGCCAACCACTAGCTATAATTCTAGTTTGACCTAAATACTGTGGGAAACTCTCATATGGTTGTCCCTCAGAAAAAGGAGGAAACAGTGAGTAGGCATACTATTCTCCATATGGTGGCAGTCCAGTGTTTAAAGGATGTATCAGTCTTTGATAACAGGTTTGCCCAAATTGATGCTGATATGGAGGATCAAATTTTTGAGTTTCCATGTGAGAAAAACTAGATTGAAATCCGGACAAGTAAATGGGAGTTGACCATGTTGCTGAAGCTACCCCTAAGTGGGTTACATCTAGCGATTGGTAACCAACTGGAATGGATGGTGCTCCGTACAAGTGTGACTCAGGTGTACCAGTAAACATCGAATAAGTAGCAACAGAAGATAGTACCGCAGTTAGATCAAATGACACATTTCTAGATGTTGATGGTTGTTCAGACATGGTTAACTTGTCCAAAAGCTCTCCTAACGATTTGATAGGAACTTGCGATGAAGCAGGATTAAAGGAAGCAAACTTAGGAGTAGCAGGATACAAATTAATCCCAGTTCCAAACTGAAATGGGGTGTCAAATGGGGGATCCTCTACTATCTCCTCTATAGCAATCAAATTGTGTGGAAGAGGTTGACCATCAGGTCCATAAAATATTTATAGAGCCGAAGAAGGTGTAGTCTCTGCAGTGACAGATGTCAGAGGGGTAACAACTTCTGGATACTGAAATTCAAAGTCCAGATGTTCAGGTAAATGAACTATTATCCCAAAGCAAGGTTCTTGAACAACTCCTAGTTAAAATGTAACCTCGGTTTGAACTGGAATTGGTTCCAGACTGTTATGAAACTAGCTCAAGAAAAGATAGAAAAGATAGATCAACGCCTTAGAATTTAGCCTCTTCGAGGGGGAAACCTCCTTTACATTACATAAATGAACAATTCTTGGATGATTCAAACGAAAAAACATCCTTTCTATATATAGGAGTCTAAGGAGTCACAATATAATCCAACCGACCTAACAATAATAATATAAAGCCATAAAAATAAGAATAGATGGATTCTATGGGGCACAGTAATAACAATATGGGGGCAATAGGGGCACAACAATATTAATAAGGGGTATAAATACAATAGTAATGGGGTAATCACTAGTATTATAGGGACCCAACATGCCCCTCTCCTTCAAAAAAGTGTTGTCCTCAACGCTTGAGTAGTTCTGGATACTTTTGCATAAAATTCTCATCCTCCCATGTGGAATCTTCAGCGGATAAGTTCTTCCACTTGATAAGATACTCTGAAATTGATCGATTTCATAGCTGTCGAGTTCTTGTTCCTGTGACTACTTTCAGTTCCAATATAATATTTCCTTCCTCGTCAAGTTTTGGCAATATTGTTTGAACTAGGAGATTGTCGCCTATAACCTTCTTTAAACATGAAACATGGAAAACTGGGTGCAATCAAGAAGCTGCAGGAAGCTCCAATTTGTATGCCATAGTACCAATCTTTTGCAACACCTTGTATGGACCATAATACTTTGGTGATAATTTATTATCCTTCTTAGCTTGCTTGAGGGACATTTGCTTATATGGTTGTAGCCATAGGAATACCCAATCACCTACATCAAAACTTCTTTCACTGCGATGTTGATATGCCTGTTGTTTCATTCTATTTCGTGCCAACATGAGGTTATCCTTTAAGAGTTGGAGGACTTGTTGTTGATGTTTGATGTGATGTTCCACTACCTGAACCTTAGAATTTTCTCTTAAATATGATGTGATGGATGGTGGTTGATACCCATAAAGTGCCATAAATGGGGTCATTTTTGTTGTTGTATGGAAGGAAGTGTTATACCACCATTCAGCTAGAGGCAACCATTTGACCCATTGTGTCTGTTTATCAGATACAAAGCAACGAAGATATCCTTCCAAACATTTGTTTACTATCTCAGTTTGCCCATCAGATTTAGGATGATAAAATGAGCTATGAGCTAACTGAGTACCAAGACAAGAAAATAATTATGTCCAAAAATTTCCAGTGAAAATGGGATCTCTGTCACTTACAATAATCTTTGGGTTTCCATGTAGCTTTTGAATTGTTTCCATAAATGCAGTAGAAAATGTACTGGCTTTAAATGGATGTGATAATGCACAAAAGTGTGCATACTTGGTAAGTCTATCAACTACCACCATGATGACACTCTTTCCCTCAGACTTGGGTAAACCTGTGATAAAATCCATTGAAACCTCCTCACAACGTTGGCTTGGAATGGATAAAGGTTGTAATAGACCCGGTGTCTTAATTGTTTCAACTTTATTTTGTTGGCAAACCAAACATTCTGCCACAAAATTTTGAATATCTGATTTAAGGCCATCCCAAAAAATTCCTTCTTAACCCTGTGGTAAGTTTTTAAAAATCCTGAGTGCCCTCCTAAGGGAGAAGTGTGAAATTCCATAAGGATCTTTTGTTTTAGCTGGGAATTTGTACCATAACGAATCATTTTACCAGCTAAATGTATCAGACGTACTGGAATCTTGTTGTAACTTTCGAATAAGTGCCCACACTTCTTCATCATTCTTCCATTCCTCCCCTGCTTCGTTTATCCAATCTGGTTGGATAATAGAAATGGCGCACAACAATGCTTCCACATCCTCATCCTTTCTTGAGAGTGCATCTGCCACCACATTTTGCTTCCCTTTTTTGTAGATGATTTCAAAGTCATAACCCAACATCTTTATGACCCACTTTTGTTGCTCTTCAGAGGATAATCTTTGTTCTAAAAAGTATTTAAGACTATCATGATCCGTTTTTACCTTGAAGTGTCTTCCCATTAGGTAGGGTTTCCATTTCTTAAGTGCATGGAGTATTGCCAACATTTCCTTCTCATAAATAGCTTTGCTTAAAAACTTTCCCTTGATTGGACGACTTTCAAAAGCAATGGATCTTTCATCTTGCATTAGAACAGCACCAATTCCATTTCCTGAAGCATCACATTCCACAATAAAGGTTTTTGTGAAGTTCGGTGTAGCTAAGATCGGTGCTTGGCACATTGCCTCTTTAAGATGTTCAAAGGCCTTTGTTGCTTCCGGAGTCCATGAAAATGCATCTTTCTTCAATAATGTTGTTAGAGGTGCTGCTATTCTCCCATAATTCTTAACAAACTTGTGATAATACCCTGTCAACCCGAGAAATCCTCGCAGATGCTTTATGGATGTGGGGATTTTCCATTCCTTAATGGCTTTAATTTTGCTAGGGTCTACCTTAACTCCTTCATGAGATACAATATGACCCAAATATTCCACCTCCTGGACTCCAAAGAAACATTTGGATCTTTTTGCATATAATTGTTTCTCCTCCAATAGTTGTAGCACCCTGTCAACATGTTCAACATGATCCTTCCAAGACTTGTTGTAGATTAGTATATCATCAAAAAATACTAACACAAATTTTCTAAGGAATGGTTTGAAAATTGAATTCATCAAACCTTGAAATATTGAAGGTGCATTGGTAAGGCCAAAAGGCATGACCAAAGATTCATAATGACCCTCATGAGTTATAAATGCTATTTTCGGAATGTCTTCAGTCTTCATTCTGATTTGATGATATCCTGAACGAAGATCCAACTTGGTGAAGTAAATTGATCCATGCAATTCATCCAGTAATTCATCAATGACAGGAATGGGGAACTTATCTTTAATAGTGAGCTTGTTGAGCTCCCTATAATCTGGACACATGCGCCATGATCCATCCTTCTTGTGCACCAATACTACTGGAGAAAAGAAAGAACTTTGACTCAGTTGAATTATACCAGCCTCTAGCATTTCTGCAACCATACGTTCAATTTCACTCTTTTGGACATAGGGATATCTGTACGGCTTGATGTTTGGAGGAACAGTTCCTGGAATCAGATGAATAGCATGATCATGATCACGCATAGGTGGGAGACCTTTGGGAGTCTCAAATACCTTGGAATGATTGTCCAGGACTTTTTGGAGATCTGGAGAACTAGATGATTCCGATGTGGAAACATCTAGCGAACATAATTGTGCAATTACACCTCTTTGCTCCTTTTTTAGAAGCTTTGTCATACCATTAGAGCTGATTATCTTTCTTGGTTTCCCTGCAATACCCCTTAATTTAACTTCCTTTCCTTCCGTAGAAAATTTGATGAAAATTTCTTGAAAATTAAAAGCTATTGTACCCAAGGATTGTAGCCATTGGACTCCTAGTACAACATCAGCACCTCCCATTAGAATGGAAAGCATTGGGCTAGTTAATACATATTCTCCCATGGATAGCTTGATATTATGGCACTTTCCAGAGAAATTTATTGTTCCTCCATTTGCAATCATCACTTGACACTCTGGTGCTGGATATAGGAAGCAATTCAATTCTTTTGCTACCTTACAATGAATAAAATTGTGGGTGCTTCCTGAATCAATCAACACTATTACCTTTTTCCTCTTGATTTGTCCTTCTATCCTGATGGTTTGAGGAGTGGTAATTCCCGCCAATGCATTACAAGATATGGTCGGATTTATTTGTTCTTCATCTAGGCTTTGTTCCTGGAGTATATCCTCTTCTTTTGACCTTTCTTGCTCCTTTTCTTCTTCCTCTTCACAATCTATGTAGAATAATTTCTTCTCAGCACACTTATGACCTTTAGTGTATTTGCTATCACAACTGTAACAAAGCCCTTTTGCTCTTTTTTCTTCCAATTGTTGTGGTGTCAACCTTATAGGTTGTGGAAGACTAGGGGCAACAACACTTCTGTCTTTATAGTTGTGAGTGGTATGCTTCCTGGTTGCCATAATTTTGCTTTCCATTTTTCTTTCTAACCTGAATGCCTTCTCTAATGAATCAGGTTCCCAAAGGCGAACATCATGTTGGATATTATCCTTTAAAGACCCTATGAACACATCAATCCTATGCTCCTCTAGAATATCTTTTACCCTTATGTTCAATTTTTGGAACTCCTCAATGTGCTCCATTATTGAACCCTTTTGTTTGAGACTTATCAATTGGCTAAAAAAAGTGTTGCTTTTTGTATCCTCATAATGTGCTATCAATTCTTCCGTAAAAATTGCCCAAGTGATAAATTGTTTACTAGAGCAAAGCCATTGATACCATACAAACTGATTTGGTTCCAAATATAAAGTTGCCATACGTACCTTTTGTGTGTTTTGCACATTATTGAGATCGAAGAATTGCTCCATCTGTAATATCCATGTGGCGGGATCCTTGCCATCAAACTTCCTCATATCGATTTTTGGAATATGGTGAGTCTTCGATCCAACATTAGAGTCTATGGAATCATGATTAACATTTCTTTTGTTCTCATCATGAGTTTCCTTTAGTACCCTTTCACCCTTAGTGACCATTTCTTGTAGCAACTTATTCATATTTATCTTCAATTCTTCCATCTTATCATCCATGCCATCAATTTTAGCTTCTACGGCTTTCTTTAAACAATCCATCTTAGCTTCTACACCTTTCTTTAAACCATCCATCTTAGCTTCTACATCTTTCCTTAAACCATCCATCTTAGATTCTGTTGCTTTTTGTGCAAGTGACACTTGTTGCACTTGTTCTTGTAATTTTGATATATCATATAGCATTTCTTCTTCTTCTTCATGAGTCATGCTAGAGCTTTCAGGTTCGTTACTAGGTGTTTGCATTTTCTTTCCTCAGGGCATCATTTACCGATAATAATGCTCTATTATGCCCTTTGAATTCCTTCAAAATGAATTTTCAAACCAAGCTTAAGCAAAAATTTAAGAAAATCTACACACCTTTTTTCACTTTGTAGGAGCTCGATACTGCCTCTGATGTATCTCTGTACTTTCCAATCATCTAGTTCTAAATTTGTGACCTGCAGTATCCCTTTGTGTCCTCTTTCCAATGCCAGAAGTCGGACCCAAATTGGATTCTCCAAGGAAGAGTTATGCGAAATCTCCCACAATGACTTGATTATAGACTAGTTCAGTAGAGCGAACTTGTATGACGTGACACGAGTCACTGTTTCGACCTTTGGATCTGAAAAATGCATACAAGAAACTACAGTCCGTTCTCTTTCTGTACCTTCTTATGAAATTTCAATCCGATCCCCAGAGAGAAAGTTATGACGATTTTCCCCAGGTCACTTGTTTGGAATGTAATTCAGGATTCTGCAAAAAAACCAATTTCCTCAGATCATATCTCTGCAAATATAGCGCGAAAAGCTCTGAAATTTGGACCTAAGGTTCAGCGCAATTTCTTCTCAAATGGGTTTTTGTTTAAACTTCTGAAACGTCACAGAAACGAAGTTATAGCTAAACTGCCACGATGACCTATTTGGAGCAGTGAAACCCTAGAATCCAAAGCTCTGATCCCAAATGTTATGAAACCAGCTCAAGAAAAGATAGAAAAGATAGATCAATGCCTTAGAATTCAGCCTCTTTGAGGGGGAAACCTCCTTTATATTACATAAATGAACAATTCTTGGATGATTCAAATGACAAAACCTCCTCTCTATATATAGGAGTCTAAGGAGTCACAATATAATCTAGCCGACCTAACAATAATAATATAAAGCCACAAAAATAACAATAGAGGGACTCTATGGGGCACAGTAATAACAATATGGGGGCAATAGGGGCACAAAAATATTAATAAGGCGTATAACTACAATAGTAATGGGGTAATCACTAGTATTATAGGGACCCAACACAGACCAACTCTAGATAGAATTGTTTCAGGTTCAGAAGTATGTACCGTTACACTAGGATCAATTCTAATGTCCTCTGGTAACTGTGAAACTTCCTCTTTAAAGGTGGATGTACCAAAAATAATTGGAGTAATTGGAGTCTCTGATGATGTTGAAATGAATGCTCCAAATAACCCAGATGAACTAGACTCAGTTAAACGAGACCGCTTTGTCCAACTTGGTTTCACTTTTGGAGGCAAAGATGGTTGACCCGCTACTCTCCTTGAACGACGGGGTTTTGATTAACTTTATTCCATGAATGTGGATTTCTAGATCAACTTACAAATCAACTAAGGGAAAGTGATGTTATTTCGTGGTCAATTTACTTTAACGACACTTTGGACACAACTTTTCTTTTTTAGTTTTAAAGAGTCGAGGAAAAGCTAAAGATGACTCTAGTCACCTTCGATTTTTAATGAGCCTGAAAGGACAAGTGCTCAGATGGACCTTTTCTTTTAGAGAGTTGAAAAGGAACAAAAGTGACTACTCTGGAGAATCTAGAAAAAAAGGTTTACCAGACCAATCGCAAAACTGCAATATACACCTTGGTGATAAATTAAAGAGAAATTACCAAGGACTTATGTATGGTAGTCAATATTTCCGAATGCCGTGTTCAGTGCATTGCGATCGATAAGGCGGCAGACTCAGTTTCCTATGGATAAAGGATTTAAGCCTATTGTGGTCTCCTAATATATATGCGACGGTACAGGGAGCACAAGTCTGTGTTAGCACTTGTCGTATCAAAGAGGAGGAATCACCCAACCTTCAATGAAAACGATAGCCACTAGGTTTAACGACGCTGGAACACGTCTCTAGCCTAGACCTCTAAATGTATTATGTTAGATTCCAAAGTGTTGTTAAGTTCATTGAGGTTCATTTTAAAGTTGATCTTTCTTAAAAATTTTCCTTTGATGTTTCACCACGAAATGTGATTTGAAATTCCTAAAGACACAATCTACAATGATAAACAATCTTTTCGTTTATTTGACCAATGAGAATCCTAACTACAAAGGATAGAGCATAGAAGCGCTTTTAAAGAAAACAACAAAGAGCACTAACTAATGCAATTTCTCTAAATCATCTTTTCACACACAAACCAAAAGATGCCAAAATGCAAATGCATGTATTTGTTTTCAGCTCTCCTTAATGTGAATGATTCAAGAAGGAAAACTAAATGCAGCAATGACTCAAAATGTTTCACTCAAAATGACAATTTTTGACAATTTTTCTTCAAAGAGGGAAAGGAAGACTCAAAATGACACTTTCAAAATTGAAGAGATATCTTTTCGACACTTTGAACAAACTCAAATCAAATCAAATGCATCAAAATAGTTTAATCAAGAAGCTACCAAGGATGATTTGCGACACTTCACTTTTTCGACGAAAATGGAAGACTTTACGACACTTTTTCTATCGAAAACGACAAATTGACTATCACTACTTTTGATAAAGGATTGTAAATGGAAAAACAAACACACAAAAATAGTCACCAATCCTAATCTAAATTGAGGCTGATTTAAGTGATGTAAGTTGACTTCAGTAATGAGGTATTGTTCAAATTCAACAAATGACCAAACAAATCTAAAAACTAGTCAAAAACCCTTAACTCCTAGATGGGAAATTGAATTCAGTCAATCATCACACCTGGCCTATGTAGAAAGTTAGATGCATCACACTTTTGTCACTCGGGAGGTGAGATGCATATCAAGTCATAGTATAAGACAGTGCGATGGTCAGGGAGCGCTTCTGAAAATGGTTTTGGCTCAAATTTGCAGTAGTTTTCAATGGATCAAGCTTGGTTTTGATGAACAATGATAAGCAAAGTATGATGGAATGTCCTAAGAGGTTACTGAGCTACCAAAAAGGCATGTAGATGTGTTTTCAAGTCAAATGTTTAATTCATAAACTAAACCAGAGATTGACTGAAGCAGCATTTATCTACTACGTAATTGCATAACAAGAGCGGTTCAAAAGCTTCCTGGCTAGCTTCAGACTCTGTCTATAGTTTATATAATTCAACATGGAACAAAAAATAGCAACAAACAATCATCTGGTTCTTTCTCAGTGGAGTCGCCAATTTGTTTCTGGGAAAATTAGTGTCTTGTTGAACGATTAACCCTCTAGGTTTGGTAGCTAACCTAGAAACAACAGTTTAAATCAATTCAATATATTTCCTATGTGTGACAGATAAGAAAGAGATTATGAAAGACCAACTTGTAACTTTCGCTTGATCTCTCTCTCCTTTGGCTGATCCTATAACTCCTCCCCATACTTAACACGCTTGGAGAGTACCTGCATAGCTACAGAAACAAAGACTTGTCAAAGCATAATGATCTATCACAGCATAAACATCATAGAATAAAAAATATGATAAAAAAATGAATGCATTTACAATTAACACAATCAATTGGGAAAAATCTTAAAGAACTTTATTGATATCAAGGAGAATTACAACCCATAAGATGTCTGATCCAGTGCCATCCTCCTAGCTTCAAGCCTTCTTCACCTCATAAATCAACAAGAACACACCAACAATGACAGAATGCTCTCACCTCAATACTAAAACTAGCAGCACTTCCTTACAACTAAGAATAATTTAGCCTTCTGATCTCTTGGATGGGAGATACTTTTATAGATGATTGTAAGAGGGTGAGTCATCAATGGGGATGGTGAATTTCATTCCATTTGTTGAAATTAGTTCCACAAGAGAGGGGAATTGGAGATGGTTTCCTAGTTCCCTTGGTCATCCTTGGGCGAATTCAGAGAGGAAAGTGGCACAGGAGAAGTTTCTAGAAGATTCCATGAGCAACCAACTAACAAACTGTCCCAAAAATTTGTCCAACCTCTCCCATCGCACTTACTAAAGGGCCAAATTATGATGCATCTCACTTAGACAATGTATCAGGTGCGATGCATCTCACCCTAACACAAGGCTTTCAGATATGGTTCATTTTAGGCATTTTCTAGATGATTTCTGAGATGGAACTTTTGGGGAATGAGGAATTCAGATGACTAAGCTTCTTTAGGGTATAAAACAACTCTTTTAGGGGTTGATGAGCCCTAATATCATCGACATATGAGTTTGGGGTTGATGTTCCCAAATATGTCTATAACACTGACCTCCAAGTTCAAGTTATGGAATTGGGGCCTACAAAGCAGAAGCAAGCTGACATCCCTCGGAGACTATGGATCACTCAGGAGCCTAGCAACCACCCCAGGTTATCAATCCTTGAGATGGAGCTATTTTTCAAAAGGTTTAATCCAAAACCAAACCCTTAACACTTCATGCATGCAACTGAGAGGCTATAACTACACCCACAAGCCTATCTCCATGTGGTTATGGCAAAAAATACCCTATTTTATGCATGCAGTCGCAAGATTTATGCCACTTTTTCAAGCTAGCCTCGATATCACTTCCCAAAACTTCCTATAACTTTATGGAATCATGAAAATTATGATAACAATGTTAAATAATCAAAACTTTAGTATGATCTTTACCTAGACATGCCTAATACATGATAGACCTTTTCTCAAACACATAGTAAACATAGAAGATACAATTCATGAATGCATATATGATCATAAAATTTTGAACTTCATTTGAGAATCACCAAGAAGGATATATGCCCTCTCTAGCTAGCTACAATAACATTTTGTATTCCATGCATTCATCAACCATCTAGTAACTTATCCATTATGAACAAGATCCATAGCTAGATTATATCATAAACCATGCATATAACCAGAATATAGCCCATGAAAAATTAACTGTAATATCACCATAATAACCAGTACAAGTTCTCATAGATCATAATAGAAAATTATCTCAGATTAACATATGAAGATTAAAACCAAGTCAGGGACTTCCACATACCACCCAACCATAGATTTTTTGAACCAAAATCTCTTTCAGCCAATGACCCCCATTCCATATTCCAAGCATGAATGTGGGATAATATGAGCTAAACCAAAATAGAACCAACTAGGTATTCTAGAGGCCAAACCACCTCAACTCTCAACTATGATTCTTTCACCTAAACCAGTCCAAAAATCACTTAAAACCAAAAAATCTTGGATGTCTCTGACTTCCTTCCCACCTCCAGAAGAATTTTCCTATCTCCACTGATCTTTCAAGAGTTTCATAATAAATCCCATCTGTTATCGGGAAAAGTGTCCATTCAGATCTACTGTATCCCACTAAGGTGTGACAGCTACCTTAGAAACAAACAGAGAAAACTACTTTTGTATTCTTCTTTATGAACAATAAACAAAGAGGAATAGGACGAACCAACCTGTGTCTTGCGCTAGTCCTTTGATCCGATCTCTCTCCTCTTTGACAGCTTCCAGCTACTTGCTCTCTCACTTTCCCAGCTTCACCAAGTACCTGTAAGATCACAGAAGAAGGAAACTATACAAAGACATGGGTTTATATTCATAAATAACTTAGGATCATATTTAAGTTAACCATACAAATGTAACAAGCATCAATGAAACACAAGCATGGAGAAGAAACTCAAATAGTTTTATTGATATACAAGAAGATCCAGGAGGAGTTACAACCGATGATTCCTAACCCAGCATCAACCTCCCAGCAAAGAAATCCCTTCTTCAACCTCAACAAAGCATAGGTCACCCAATTCTCTGATATGTATCTCAAAACCAACAGCAATTCCTTACAATGTGCAAAATTCCAGCCTCTGGATCTCTGGGATGAGGGATCCATGTATAGATGTATGCAAGGAGGATGAGTCAGCTCATGAATTGATTAGTGGCTTCTCTCTGTCAGTTCTTGCTTCCACTTGGAGATTGAGAGCCTCTTACTCATCCTTGGTCGAATTCAGTGAGGCAAGTGTCATTGGAAAAGATTCTGGAAGCTTCCATTGTCTCTCCACCTCGTGGAATGACTCTGCCACTTGTCATTTCCCTCTCAACGCACCCTGGTAGTGCATTTAGGTGCGTTGCAACGCACCTAGCTAGTGGACTTAGGTGCTATGCAACGCACTTGGCTAGTGGAGCAGCTGAAATGATCCTGATTTGACTAATTCTGAGCAGTTTCTGGTGGAGAACTTCTGGGAGAAGCTGTAATTTGTTGACCTTGTTCCTTTAGGATTTAGAACAACACTTTAGGGACTTAGGAGCCCTTGGTTTATGGACATTTCATGCTTAGAGCTGTAAGGCACAAAAATGTCTATAATACCATCTCCACCCTTAACCCTTGGGAATTTTTCTGAGATCACCACAATGAGGATCCAAGTCCATTGGACATCCAAATCTTAAAACAAACAAAGAACCTATAACACCATGGTTATCTAGGAAATGGCAAGGAAATATATGAACACATTATCAATCGAGGAAATCCCATGCCAATGAAAAAAAACATAAACAAATAACCAATGCATGCACCATGAATTTAAATACCAACATTTTAAATCTAACATGCATGTTGTTACTTGTAATCCATAGCTAATTTTCATCCTTACTTACATTTTTCCAAGCTTCCTCTTGCGCTCCATTTCTTTCCTTTGGTTTTTTGTCCAAGGGATTTTTCTCTCTCCTTTGTTGATCCTTATCCAAATATGCGGAAAAGGTTGTCAACTAATGCTTAGGTTCCTTTTAACCATCAATGTCTAGTCGCTTCCTTTCCTTTTTCCTTTTTTCTTTTTTTTTCTTCTAATTTCCCTTGCATACAAATTGGTATCTCTTCACCTTCATTTTCTCCAATTTTCCTTTATTTCTCATAATTAAATGCCAATTATTGACTCTTTTCCTTTGCCAATTTCATTAGCCATAAATAAATCAGAAGTTATGCATACTATAATATTTACTCACGATTCATCTTGGAATACATGTTCCATGACCTTGGTCTTATTTTTACTTACATGGAAAATCAACCAGGGGTTGTTACAAACACCTCCCCTTGGGGAGCACCATCCTCAGTTTTCAATGACACTTATGACCAAGAAAGTAGTGTGATTTATAACCCAACTTGATGCAGTATTTACGATGAAAACATATATATACTCATACATATTTTCTGCAACCAACAAATATACAAATTGTTTATGGAGCTTTATAAACATAGCTCAATATAGTATTTACAATAATATACACATATGTACATATGCATGTTTTCTATAACCAACAAATAAAATGATATGATGCCTGCATCAGAAACAACAAAATCTAGAGGCTCACACCTCCACCCTCAAAGTAGTAGCAAGGTTCACCTCCTTCACAAGAAGTCCAGAAACCACTACTAAAATGAAAGTTTGCATCTAATGTCTAGTGCTACAATACTTGTGCTACTTGTTATCTTAGTGCAAAATTACCAACTCATTGTTCCAGGGCACACTCCCAATGTACCTTCTATTCCATCTGGCAATGTTAATGGCCAAAACAAATTTATTCCCAGACCTTCCCTTCTCTACTTCTCAGTCCCTCGGGTGATTCAGTCATCCCCTTCAGTGTATTCACTCACCTTCCAAGTTCCCCAACATCACCGTCTCAGGAAATTCATCCCTTGACAAGGTTTCATCACATCGGAAGGTCCAAAACACAAGGAATATCCCTACCTCAAAACCATCATACCAATCAAGGAATTCTCATGGAAACTAATGGACACTATTAGGTACCAGTATCCCACAATGGCCCCACTCCTGAAGTGCTTTACCAACATACTATTGCATGTTCCAATTCCTTTTATTCATGTTACTAACACTCTTGCATCAAATTCTAGCCACCCAACAAGGCATTTCCATGATTTCCTATACCAAGCACATATTTTCGATTAGACTCAAAAGGAATTCTAATAAATTCAAATCATACATCATTTGTAGCTCGTCATTAAGGTACACTTGCAATTCTATTTACTTCCTATGACAACAATTCAAATTATCTTTTTGATCAAATAATCATGTATAAACATATCACATCTTATTAGCTCAAAACTCGACCATTAGAAGCATAGACTATATGCATAGTTAAACACTGAAATAAAATATTAATAGTTATCTTCAAATGGTTCTTTTCTTTTTCCTTTGTTATTTTTAATTTTCGTACATACACTGGATCAATTTCCCTTACATATGTAGTGTTAGTAATAAGGGCATCTAGAGACTATACCGCCTCTACCCTCAATAACAGAAACTCAATATTAGTCTCATCTCAAGCTGTCCAAGGCTCCTAGGACTACTATATCACCCACTACCTCTAGTGCACCCAAGCTATTGTAGGGCTAAAACCAACAACCTCCAGGGAGCCCAAGCTATTACAATGCTTAAGCCCATAGCCTCCAGAGATCCAGAGAACCAATCCACAACAAATACACATACACATAATCTACATCGCAATACATACACCCACACATAGTGTATAACACAACACATACACCTACACATAGTGTATAACATAATACATACACCTACACATGGTGTACCACACAACACATATATGTACACATAGTAAAACACAATTAATACAAATGTCATAATACAACGACTACACAATAATCATGAAACATTACAACATGTTCACCACAACACATAAAAATTGTACACAACAACAATACTGTACATCTAAAGACCACATTGTCTCTACCAGGAAACCTTGCCTCTAGTGTATTTCCCATGCCTTATTGTGTGCATCCACAACCCAAGTCCCGAGTTTGCGGTTCTTTCCACTATCCATGATTTTCCAGCATGTTACAAATGACACTGCTTATATTTTGTTGATGTATCCTTCAACATTGCATGCCATAACATAAAAATAAGCATAGTTATAAGCACATAATAAAAAAAATCATATCCACATGATACTAACCTTATAGATCTCCTAGGGATACCTTGTCCACTTGATTCCTCATAAACCAGGAACCTTTTCATGCCATTGACCTGCATAAAATAATCATTCTTCCACAAGAACGATCCCTAATGACATTGCCATACATACATACGTACATATATATGTATATAGACACACACACACACACACACACACACACACACACACACATATATACATATACATACACATACATATGCTATACATATACATATACATACACACACACACACACACACACACACACACAGATATATATATATATATATATATATATATATATATATATATATATATATATATATATATATATATATATATATATATCTATATATGACAATCATGAGAAAGGTAACATGAAAGGTAAAGCAAATGGATTTGAAGCATCAAATGCCTTATCTATATTGGGAACTATTATTCTCAATGTTGTGCATACTGTGCATGCCTTATCATACATGACTAATTAATGCATGTGCATATGACAACACTAATTAACTAGCATCTATCATGCATGTAACCACAATAGTAATAAAATGATAGGCATGCATATAACCACAATGCATATAACAACCATTAACCATCATGCTTTCATTCCAAACATATAAACATGTATGATGATCTGCTTTATCCCAAGATCCAGTGTTGCAACCTCGCTTTATAACACCTCCTCCCATATTCATTAATCTAGGTGGATCCTGATACACTCAGTGATCAAAGAGGGCTTAGGAAAGGTTCAAAAATAAAAGTTCTTGTATTACCATGAAACCATCATCAGATCGAAGAGGTCCTCACAAGGTTTCCAATGGCGTACATGGTACCTCAATTCGACATCATATGCAAAAGTTATGGCCAGTCAAATTTTTGGTCAACTAGGCCCTTACGCTAAAGTTAGTAGAGCACCAACTAAATATGGCATAGTTGCTAAATTTGGCAGAAATTAATGAGGCAACAATTTGGCACTTTACAGTGATAACTTCCAGTGGCCGGAACTGGCAAACTTGTCGCCTACTTAATTTTTCTGACGACCCCAAAATTTTGCCAAACGAATTTTGTCCATACTTACAGGAAAAAAAAAACCAAAAAGAGTTAAAATTAGCTAATGGTGCAACAAATTAATACTTCCAACAATTTTTCCAAGAAGGTAGGATTAAAAGTTAACACCAAGTTTTTTATTATTTAAACTCATATTTGCCACAAGGGAACAGGGGTACAAAACTCAATGCAAAGGTGGAACCCTGAGCGGGAATGGAAACTGAGAGGAACCTTGATGGAGGGGAATATCGAAGGAATCTACAAGATTCCCTAAGGGGTAAATTTTGATAGTTTCAAAACCAAGTCATCTTTATACATAATTTACTCAGTTTTTGGAAAGGAGCACAGTGGTGAAGTTAGACTTGTCATCTGAGCAACAGATCTTCAGTGAACTGTTATAGCATCATTTATCACCCTTATATACTTGATGCTCTGAGTCATGGCCTTGGGAAGCCATTTCCCTTCAGACTTGGTCTAATTACAAAAAGATAATATTTTAAATTCTGTACGCAACTATGCCCTTCAAAAACATGTTTGCACACGTGGGTCCAACTATAACCAACCCGCAACTATGATTTAAATATGAAAAAAAATTTGCCTATTTTGTGGGTGGGGTTTACAGGTTACACTGGAAGCCTACCTATAGGATCTCATGGCCTAACTATATCCCAACTAATAAAATTGTTTTGAGGTCATATAAATACACCTCATGAGGAATGCCTAAGGGGAGAGAAATATATGATATTGACATTATATCCAGTAGGTCCTTGATCAAGCCTTATTTATCCTTCTGCCTCCTCCACTCCAAGTTATAGGAAACCCTTGTTTCCTCATAGAGATGTTCATCTCCTTTATATGGCATCCATGTGTATGCATTTGAAATAGGATTGTTGAGGCTTGGGCTGGACAGATCCAGAGGAAGGTTTCGCTTGGAGCTGTGGATGAATCAGGTTGTAGTCTTCCACATTCTTTTGTAGTAATTTTTGGGTGTAGGTTTTGTGTATATTTTAGAAACCTTTTCCCCCCATCCTTGACCATTTCACCTCTGAACCTGTGGACTTTATATCATAATTAGCTTTTTCCTGGTTATAAGAATCCATTTTTGTTATGACATATTATTTTTCCATTTTTGTTAAATATGAATGAGGTGATATCCTTTTTATGGCTAACTGAGGAAAATATGGAAAAAAAGTTCTCTAGCTCTTTTTTTCAGGTGATGCTCTAAAGCCCATGACCAGAGGATGAACAATGGTGTGATAATTCACAAAGGGGTTTTGAGTACTTGTTGTTTTACACCATTGTTGTTACACCCCGAATTGTTGTTACACCTCAAGAATTGTCGTTACACCTCAAATTGATGCTACACCATAGGATGTTGACTACATCGCAACTGTCTAGGACTGTGAATACAATTCCATAGGATGACTATCGTAAAGATTGTATTATATATGAGCGGCTAGGGAATCAAGGTAGTTGTGATTTTGAGAAATGATGTGACAACAATAGGCCTTGTATTTAGAACCTATTGTAACTATTTCTATTCTCTCTTGATATTGATCAGCATGAGAATCATGATATTCTCATGACTAGCCTATTTCTTATTTTTGGCATGTAAATCTTATAAAGGATACTCAGTTCCATGTAAACGGGGATGGACAGTATTGTCATTTTCCTTCTGTAATTCATAACCATTTTAATACAAATAATAGCATTGATGATGTTTTTACAGATGTGGTTTTGGGACCTTAACTAATTCACATTTTATACCTGTGCCGTGCTAGGGAGGAAGGGCCTTACTCTTTAGCAGGGATTGTAGCAGTAGCATAGCGGTAGATTAATAATTGTTTCTTTCAGTAAGTGTGAAGTTATTTCTGTCACCATGTAATTTGCAGAATGGGTTTATTTCTGTTAACAAATTTCTAATATGTTGTCACACAGGATTGATTTGAGCATAATATTCAATCAGTCGGCTTAGTTAGTAGTATGGTGTGTGGCACACCTTTTCCTTGGCAACATGAAGTGTGGTTTCATTTTTGTAGAATGTTTTTGGTTTCTACATGAGTGTTACTTTTTGTAATTAAATTCAACGACATTTTTTCTATCTTTTATTTTTACTCTTCACTGAAGTGTATCGACACAAAAACTGCATACTCCTTTGAAATAAATAGACCTATCCTAGGTTGAAAATTAATGGTTTCGATTCAATCAAATTAACACTGACTATATCGACTCAAAATTTCGGTGTCGTTGCCAGAGAAGGTAATTTTGATGATGCAATTAGACAAGTTTGTTTTGTTAACAGAGTCTTTCTAGTGTACAGGTGCTGGGCGGTAAGACGAGAGGTAATAACCTGCGTATCACTCTAATATACCTAGGCAGGCTCACTAATGTGGTCACTAGAACACTCAGGTTGTGTGAATTCATTTATTCTTTAGATGCGTTCTTAGCTTTACAGGGATTGGGCGATAAGACGAGAGGTAAGAACCTACACATCTCTCTAATATACTTGAGTGGGCTCACCACTATACAAGCTAAGACACTTAGCACTTGAATAAATATGCATAGGGTCCATGTGTAAAGTGTAAGAATAATAGAAATACCAAAGTACAACAACTCTAATAAATCATAGGAAAAACAGGTCATAAAATAAATAAGAAGTGCGCAAATTTGGCGAGGAAAACATTTATTCATGATCTGATCTCAAAAGCAGAAAAAGAATAATCAAATTCTCAGAATGATGCAACGAAAACAGGACCATAAATTTTTTTTACTACCGTAATAAGAACATAATCATTCAGTTCCTCTGTCTCTAGACCGTATCATCCTAAAACAAGTGTAACCACTCTCAAAACTAAGTATCCAAATTAGGAGCAACACTGGAAGGCTAGTGATTAGGACCTTGGAAATGAGGGTCAGGGGGAAACTAGTGGGGAACACTAGGAGCCTGAGATGGAACAACATTCATTGAATTATCAATATCCTAATTCTAGCAGTATAGTGAAACAACTAGCCCAAAAGTAGATTAAGCTATCAAATAAAAAATATTCACCCACAAGATAATAACCAAAACGGTCTGAAGAAGAACTATCACAACCAGGATCAAGAGGATCAATAATGGGGGATAACAACAAAAACAACACTAAAACAGATTCCACCATTACCACCTTTGAGTTTACAATCGGGTATTCTTGTTTGAATTTGATGTATTGTGTAGGAGCTATGCTTATATTTCAGATGCTCAGTAGCTGAAATTATTCCCCGCTACTCTAAAAGTAGCAGCATTGAGATGGTTCATGGGATTAGGCTCTACTACCATTCAGATGTGGAGCGACATGAAAGAGACATTCCTATATAATTATGATGGGCAGGGGATCCCCCGTAGCATGTTTTGGGGCTCAAAGCCCAAGTTTTGGTCAAAGAGATTGTAAGACTCCGCGAATTGTGGGCGCAGAGAGTGAAGTATAGGATGAGTCATAGGGCAATCCACCCTAAAATATTGTAATTTAATGTAAAGTTGTATCAGCCTACCGATGGTCCGCGGACCATGGGATTGTACAAATAAAGTGAGGCTTTAAGTGTAAAGATAGCTAAGGAATAATAGAATAGCAAAGGCATGGTTCAAGGTTAGAGCTAGATCTGAAGTGTACTAGGTCGTAGTAGTAGGAAGAGGCTCTACAGCTAAGTGTGCAGAGGCCTAGTAAAGTCTGTAGCTGAGTGCGCGGACCCCTGTAGCTGAGTGCACAGGAGGGAGTTGGGTCTGTAATTGGGATTGAAAGTTAATAAAGAGAAGTTTACTTGGTGCATCTATTCTTGAATCCATATTTTGATGTTATGCATTACTTTTATTCTGTTATTTACTGTGCGCCATTGATAAATACTTGTATGAATGCTTATATATGAAAATAATCTAAGTAATCAGCTAACAGAGCCTAATTAAGGGAGACTTGGGTGAATAACACGGGTCGTGCTATGGCTAGAACTTCATGAAGACAATATCACAGACTGCGGGGTACCTGCTGCTATGCACAGTGCAGTAAGTGCGAGGGTTGGACCACGTACGAATCACTTCATATCAGACATCCCCAGGGTGGAGAAACCTAGTTCTAGCACCCTCCCATACTACTTCGGGTGAGACCTCGGTCCATGCTCTGCAGACTGTTGTCGAAAGGGCCAGTAGTACTAGGATTTGCTCGGCTAAATCACTTCTGAACCTGGGTCAGGCCCTACTATGCGAAAAAATGGTAATTTTTGCTGGTCAGTAGGCCACGATGAGTGCACTTGCCATAGTTATGAGCTAATGATGGATTAGACCCCTGCCTATAGGATGCAGACCGAAATGCGAGCCCTTGACCCAGATGCGGGGATGGCGTGCGCTGGATTTCAGGGGCGAGCTCGAGGACGAGGTGGAATGGGACTAGGAAGGGGCCACGAACAATTAATTTGTTACAATTATGGAGGGACAGGGCACTATGCCCACGATTGTACCAACTCGAAAAGAATATTCTATATGTATTGTGCTTAGTTTGATCATGAAACAATAGACTATCCTACGTTGATCACGAGGATGCGTGAAAAAGGGCTATTCCAACCTCCTCTGACTCAGAATATACAAATGATGAGGTCTGAGCTACACGAAGAGGACCCGAATGTAAACATGATGCTGAGAAGCGGTACGGTCATGGGGGAGGATACGAGGAAGTAGCCAGAGGAAAGTACATGGGTTCGCAAGGCTCCTACAAAGGAACCCAAGTTTGACTTAGAACGTGCAAAGGAGACATTCATGGAAGCTAAGAAGAGCTTTGTAGAGACCTCCACTTCAGGTAGTAAGGATCAACCAGAGCCAGGAATAGCTCCTTCCGTGCTCACTACCTTTCTGGAGACATGCATGAAACTATTGCACGATAGCAGGCAATTAAAGGACTACAGGAACGGATCACCAGGTGTGCAAGGTCAGGATAACCGCACGTAGTTCGTAAATTGGTGAAGCATGCATTGTGCACTGGAAGGGAAATGAGGTTGACTGCACAGATTGGTGAGTATGAAATGGATCAGGTAATCCTAGATCTAGGTTCAAATGTGAATGTATTATCGAAATAGACATGGGAATGCATGGGGAGGTTGCAAGGGATAACAGTTGATATTGAAGGTGCGAGCATGCAGGCAGATTTTGAAGTAATATAGGTTTCCAATGATAGCAATCCTTATCCCATGCTATTAGGAATAGACTGGGCCACCGATATGAATAGAGTCATCAACTTGAAGAAGCGCAAAATGATCTTTGAGAAAAACTGATTATGCGTAGTAGTCCCATTTGACCTAGCCGAAGGAGTGCGCTACACTGAACTAGTGCGTGACGATGATAGCGATGATGAGCTTGATTGTATTTACAAGGTAATTGTGTGAGATCAGGATTGGGTGAATCTCACTGTAGATGGGAGGATCTCGTGGGAGCATGAAAGCTCTTACACTTCAAATTCAGACGAAGAAGTAGAGCGATGGCAGAATCAATTGCACGAAGTGACGACGTTGAATTGCAACATGATGGTCAGATCACTGCATTGCGTGACAATAAAGGGAAGAGAGCTACTGACATATGATGGATTGGTAGTGGTGAATGAATTCCTGAGAAAATTCGAAAGTGCGGTGCCAGAACAACAACGATTAGATGCATTGAAGTGGGCACTGCGTGCAACATGTGCACGATGGTGGGGTACACATCAAATAAATTTTGAGGAATGGCGTGGATGCAGAAGAGTGATGCACCTACAATTTGGGAAACCACAAATATGGTTGGAGGACAAATACGATGGACGAGATGACCCATGCATGCACCTCATGAAATGGACCAAGGTCTATAGGGACAAACCACAGCCTGAATGGTACACCTATTCTACCATACCTTGGATATCATACCCATGAATTGGTATACAGAGACAAAGCTACGCCATGGTACATGTGAATGGGATGTCTTGCATGAAGGATTCTTATTAACATTTACATTTGAAGATCTTTGGTCCGATACTATGGATGACGCACTACAAGTAGTGGAAGCCACCATCTTTAAAATACCACAGGATCTAATGGAAGTACTTCAGCCAGAATGGGCAGTACAGTTAAGTAGTGCACTAGAGTTTTATAACGTGAATGTTGAGGAGGATGATCAGGACTCGTGAAACATTAAAATTTCAGAGATAGAAGGCTCTCACGAGATTCGTGAACCATCAATTGAAGATCCTGACATCGCTGCACTGCTAAAGACAAAGCAGGTCAACATTGGAACAGAGGCAGAACCAAAATACGTAATGCTTGAGGACTATTGGGATGATGCTACCATAGATAAGGTCACTGAGTTACTCCGCGAATACCAAGACTTGTTCACGACCAAAATCACGGACTTAAAAGGGATCATTGGAGACTTAGGGATGATGAAGATCAATCTGAAACTGGACGCGAAGATAGTTAAGTAGCGGCCTTAATGCTTGAACCCAAAGTATAAAGAAAAGTTCCATGACGAATTAGACAAAATGCTCATAGCCAAAATTATTGAGCCAGTGGAAGAATTTGACTGGGTAAGTCCTACGGTGGTACAGGACAAAAGACAGAAGGGTGAAATAAGAATATGCGTAGACCTCAGGAAGCTGAATGATGCCTGTGCACACGATCCATTCCCAACACCATTCACAGATGAGGTGCTAGAGAATGTTGGCAGTCGGGAAGCATACTCGTTCACAGATGGGTTCTCAGGGTACCATCAGATCAAGATTGTGCCAAAAGACAGGGGTAAGATGACCTTCGCAATAGAATGAGGATGCTTTCAATACACCATGATGCCATTTGGACTGAAGAATGCACCAGCTATATTTTCACGCATTGTGGTAGCCGCGTTCAAAGAATACATTCACAAATTTTTGGAGGTCTATCTCGATGAATGGATTGTTTTTGGATTAGTTAACCACCATGTAGCAAGCTTATGTTTGATGCTGGAAACTTACCGCCGACACTAGATTGTGTTGAACCTGAAGAAGTGCGCATTCCTCATTCCCTTTGGAAACCTACTAGGACATGTGGTCTGCAAACAAGGACTGATGGTGGACCCTACAAAGATTGCCATTATCCTCAATTTGGAAGCCCCGCAAAGTGTTAAACAACTGTGCGCTACCTTGGGACACACTGGGTACTATAGGAAATTCATCAAAAGTTATGCCCAAATAACTATGCCGATGGAAAAGATATTAAAATAAAATGTGTCATATTGTTGGAATGATTATTGCATGAAGAGTTTGGATGTCCTAAAGGGGAAACTAGCCGCCGTGCCAATTATGGTCTTCCTGAAATGGGACGTGGAATTTCATGTACATGTTGATGCATCATGTATTGCATTGGGAGTCATTCTCACACAGGAGGGCGCAGAGGGTGTGGATCACGATCACATTTGTGAGTCAAAGATTATCCAAAACAAAAAATAACTACTCTACCACTAAATGCGAGGGGTTGGCAATGGTGTATGCACTCCAGAAATACCAACACTACTTGCTTGGTGGACATTTCAAGATGTATACCGACCATTCTGCATTGAAATATTTGGTGAACAAGCCTATGTTGGGGGGGGCATATGCAGATGACTTTTACTATTTCAGGAATATGATTTTGAGGTCATAGTCAAGCTGAGATGCTTAAATGCAGGACCACACCACTTGTCACGAATTGAGACGAGTGAGGAACCAAAAAATTTGGAGGAGGGACTACCTGATGCAAAAATCTTTGCAGTATGCATCGCAGATGGACACTTCGAAGATATAATCCATTTCCTAACAATAGGGACTGCGTCGAAGGAGTACTCAATCCAATAGAACAAGGAATTGGTGGTGCACGCGGTGAACTTTTCTGTCATCGCGGGGCACCTCTACAAGATGGGAAATGATGAGATATTGCGAGGATATTTACTTGAATTTGAACGAGGTGAGGTCCTCACAGAAGCACATGAAGGTGCTATAGGAGGACACTATGCAGGAGGCACGACCACACAAACTATTCTTCGTGTAGGGATATGGTGGCCGACCCTGCACCAGGATTCGAAAGCACATTGTAAGGCCTGCAATATATGTCAAAGGATGGGAAAACCATCATGAAGGGACGAGATACCACGAAATCCCCAAATAACATAGCAGCCATTTGAGAAATGGGTAATCAACTTTGTGGGCCCAATCAAGCCTCAGGGAAAGACAGGTGCGCACTACATCATCACCGCGACAGAGTACCTGACACGATGGGCAGAAGCACAATTGGTCAAGGACTGCATGGCTACCACGATGGCAAAGTTTTTGTTCAAAAATGTGTTGACATGATTTGGCTGCCTGAAAATCTTAATGAGCGATCACGGAACACATTTCTTTAATGAAACCATCAGCGCGCTCACAGAAGATATCCAGGTTTATCACTAGAAAAGTACACCATAACACCCACAGGGTAATGGAATAGTAGAAGTATTCAATAAAATACTGGAGATTGCGTTGACCAAAGTATGTAACGCATGGCGGGATGACTGGGACCTATGTGTACCCGCTATGTTATGGGCGTACAAGACAATGTGCAAGAAATTGACAGGACAGACACCATTCCGGTTGGTCTGTGGTACGGAAGCAGTCATGACGATGGAATACATCGTACCTAGTCTGCGAATAGTAGCACTCACAAGCATGATGGACTAGGAAGCTCTAGAAGAAAGACTCACGTAATTATAAGAACTTGAGGAAGAATGATTTCTGGCTGGATTTCACCAGCAGGTACAAAAGTAGCGTGAAAAAGCATGGCATGATTGCCATATCAAGTTGTGCACCTTCAAGGTAAACGATTTAGTGCTACTGTATGACAGCAAGTTCAAAAAAATTCCCGAAAAATTCAGAATGCACTGGTTGGGGCCATATGTGGTAAAAGAGGTCACATACGGAGGCACGATCCAGCTAGTCAAACTTAATAGAGAACCCTTTCCCAGGAAAAGAAAACAGCAGACACTTGAAGCCCTACACGGGTGGGCCAGCTATCTGACTAACTGACCAAAGTAGAGTCTTCGCGACCCAAGAGATCAGATAAGGGTGTGGGACTATAAACACAAGCTCCAGAAACTAGTACCAAAGAAGGAACACAAATCAGACATGGATGATGCCGAAGCAACAAAAGAGTGAATACAATAGGTCCTACAAGCAGCAAAATAGTGCACCGCTAAACTCAGGGAAGCACAGGGACAGTTGGAGGGGCTCCATGCCAAGATCACTGCACCAGCAGAGTGACTCGGGATGAGTTATGATGATTGTGTTGGGGCACTATTGGGCATGGGATACCCTGCAGCATGTTTTGGGGCTCAAAGCCCAAGTTTTGGTCAAATAGATTGTAAGACTCCGTGAACTGCAAGCGCAGAGCACGAAGTCTAGGATGAGTCATAGGGTTGTCCACCCTAAAATATTGTAGTTTAATGTAAAGTTGTGTCAGCCTACCCATGGTCCACAGACCATGGGATTGTATAAATAGAGTGAGACTCTAAGTGTAAAGATAGCTAAGGAATAATAGAATAGTAAAGGCATGGTTCAAGGTTAGAGCTAGATTTGACGTGTACTAGGTCGTAGTAGTAGGAAGAGGCTCTGTAGTTAAGTATACAAAGGCCTAGTAGAGTCCGCAACTGAGTGCGCAGACCCCTGCAGCTGAGTGCGCAGGATAGAGTCGGGTCTGTAATTGGGATTGAAAGTTAATAAAGAGAAGTTTACTTGGTGCATCTATTCTTGAATCCATATTTTGATGTTATGCATTACTTTTATTCTGTTATTTACTATGCGCGATTGATAAATACTTGTATGAATACTTATATATGAAAATAATCTAAGTAATCAACTAACATAGCCCAATTAAGGGAGACTTGGGTGAATAACACGGGTCACGTTGCAGCTAGAACTACACAAAGACAGTATCGTAGAGCGCAGGGTGCCAACTGGTGCACGCAGTGCAGTAAATGCGAGGGTTGGACTACGTACAAATCACTTCATATCCGACATCCCCACGGTGCAGAAACTTGGTTCTAGAATCATCCCATACTACTTCGGGCGAGACCTCAGTCCATGCTCCACGGACTGTTGCCGAAAGGGCCAGTAGTACTAGTATCTACTTGGCTAAATCACTTCTGAACCTGGGTTAGGCCCCACTAAGCCAACAAAGTATCAGGATTATTGCAGAACCAAGGATTTGAGGGAAGAAATATTTAGGATGACACAAAAGGAGGAAGAAAGCATGGAGGACTATGTGGAGAGATTCCATTAAAATTTGTAGAGATCTAAACACAGTGACTTAGATCAAGAAATATTGAAGACCATATTCATAAGGGGAATGAGAGATGACTACCTTGATACCCTAAATCTACTAGGGAAGGGGGGCATATCTTAGGAACTATTTTCAGATATAGTAAATCTTTGTCTGAGATGATCTAGAGGATCGTTGAAGGGGAGAAGCATGGTATGAGATGCCTCTGCCTGGATAC
Source organism: Pinus tabuliformis (assembly GCA_031772625.1). Taxonomy (NCBI): domain Eukaryota; kingdom Viridiplantae; phylum Streptophyta; class Pinopsida; order Pinales; family Pinaceae; genus Pinus; species Pinus tabuliformis. The sequence continues at coordinate 872,927,111 of CM062815.1, forward strand.
AAAAATCTGCAAATGGTGGTGTGACAAAGGAAAAAATTGGAAACTTGTTCAAGAATCTTAAAATCGGTATTCTTAGTTCCATATCTTCTCAAATAAAAACAATGCAAGTGAAGAAAGAACAAGACAAAGTTGATACAACTTTAGATGTGTTCTGCTTGATATGCAAAGACAAGCATTCCCGAAAGGAATGTAGGGTACACAACATCGGCCTGTGCAACATTTGTGATCTAAAACATTCCACATGTCATTTCCTAGAGCTTCCCATATTGAAATCCGTGATTAAGGAATCAAGTGAGGAGGTTCAATATTCCTACTTCATTGGTTCTAGGAAACCATGGCAACCATGATCCTTAGGTATGCCTCAAGACTTCTCTTCTTTCAATCCATGGAATAATACATATAATGTTCAAAAATTTCCGTGGTAGTACTCTGCCCCTCCTTCGATACAATATCCTTCACCTTGGAATCAGTGGTCTCCCTCATCACCTTCCCAATGCCCTTCTGTTGAGCATGGTATTCCCCACAGCAGGTTTTGGGGCTCAAAGCCAGAGTTTTGGTCAATCTAATGTAAAGACTCCATGAAGTACGGACGCGGAGCACGAAAGTCTAGGATGAGTCGTAGGGATGTCTACCATAAGAATTGTAAAATAATGTAATGCTGTGTTGGCCTACCCATGGTTCGCGGACCATGGGATTGTATAAATAGAGTGGGGCTCTAAGTTTAAAGAGAGATTTTTGGGAGCAAGCAGTAATAGATAGATGCGAAGGCATGGTTAGAGGATAGAAGTGGATCTGAAGTGTATTGGGTCATAGTAGTAGGAAGAGGCTCTGTAGCTGAATGCGCAGAGGACTAGTAGAGTCTGTAGCTGAGTGCGTGGACCCCTGCAGCTAAGTACGCAGGACGGAGTCAGGTCTGTGATTGAACTGAACTTGGAAAGGATTATTAATAAAGATAAGTTTGATTCGGAATATTGTGCATCTATGGTTCTTTTTATCTTTATGAATTTATATTGTCTTTTATTATCCGCAGTTACTTGAAAGTTGAATAAGTAACAAGAATATTGGGCCCGCACAAACTAAGTCAAAGCACTAATATAATAGCACAGTAAGTATTGAGATCAGGATAGTACTGTATTCAAGCCCCTTATAGAGGTAAGCATAGGCTGCTACGCGGAGCAGCGCAAGTGTGCAGGTTCAGACCGCGAACCTCCAAAACCTTCATCAAGACATCCGTAGGGTGCAAAGACCTAGTTCTAGTACCCTCCCATACTACTTCGGGTGAGACCTCAGTCCACACTTTGTGGACTGTTGCTGAAAGGTCCTGTAGTATCGGGATTTTCTTGGCTAAATCACTTCTGAACCTAGGTCAAGCCCCACGTAGCCAACAAATGGTTTCGTTGTCGAGACCAGGATCTACTTAATGGATGTTTGATGTTGTGCCACTGGAACCCAACAAAGAAGGAAATTGATTAGTGGTTGGACAAGAAGATTCACGAGTTTGCAACACAAGAAAATAGAACTCCGCAATTATCTGAGAAAAAGTGCCTGGATCTCTACATGTATACAAAATTCCATGAAATTTTCCTTACATCCTTTCCATGTGAGCTATATGAGTGGATCACGAAGTTAGTCGACAACCAGGGTAGGTGTAGGCTTGACAAACCAATAGTGTGGACTCCGGAATTAGTGCATAGACTAGAGGCATCAAAAGATAAGCTCGCATGGGCTATGGACCATTGGCTCGACCGGATAGTAGGGGGATTTATCATTGAGTTTGTGGTAGAAAAGGCTGTGAGCTACAACAAAGCAGAACAACGTTTTCTCAAGGGACCGCGAGGTAAGTATATTAAATCTTTGAATACCTGGATTAAGATGTTGTTATGTGAAAAGAGGGTCATGAGAATACATTAATTTTTGGGACAACGTGGAATGGAAAGATCTACAAAAGCAGCAAAGAATTATAAAACAACCCCTTACTTTCACCTTCGCGAGAAAGCAAGGAAGAGCTCCCTAAGGTCTCTCTGAGAAGCACGGTTAGTTTGATAAGGTAGTGCATTCCACGGTTACCACCTCCACCCACGCCACCTACCACTTCGCCTCCCTCACCTCCATCTCCACCCACTCCACATCCACCACCCCCACAATTCAGCATGGTGAGAGCGATCAAACTACCCTTATTCAGAGGAGTAGCGAATGAAGATCTAGACCAATTCTAGTCCATGGTAAGAGCAGTATGGGAAGTGAAAGGTGTCACGGATGACAATATTAAGAAGGCTACATTGGTGAGCATGTTGCAGGACCGCGCATTGACATGGTATATCAAGCACTCTACCGACCACCCAAACACAGGGATAGCAAAGATCCAGAATGCGTTGAATAGAGAATTCAACAGGCAAAAATCAGAGACACAGTCAATCATCGGGTTTAAAGAGATCGTGATGCTTCTAGGTGATACCCCCTCGAATCTAGACCAAAGGCTAAAGAGTACAATCCGTGAGGCCAATATGACACTAACAGATGCACAACATCACGCATAGTTTGTGGCATCTCTGACACTGCACTTCAGGATGGCGCTATCAAAAAAAACCTTTCCACACAGGCCGAAGTATTGGAAATGGCGATGAGGTTGCATGAGACCCCGATACAAGACCCTGGGTTAGGAGTTCAACAAATATACATGAAACTACAGAATCTATGCCTAGAAATGCAAAGTTTGAAGTAGGATAGAGCACCACGACCAAAGGCGCGTGAGGAAGTATGGTGCATAAAATGCAAAGGCCAGGGCCATGACAAGGATCACTGTCCAGTGTTCATGAACTACTTGGCAAGAGTGGGGCCAATGGCATTGAGACCAGAGGCACAGGCAGGGTTGAGTGTGGCACCCACGTTATGGTGTGCAATCTGTCAGATACAGGGAAAACACACGACGGATAATTGTCATTTGTTGCAAAAGTATACACAGACTCCCCAGCAGTTGTTTTGTAATTTTTGTAGGTTGGTAAGCCACGATGAGCACAATTGTCACACTTATGAGCTAATGATGGATCGGACCCCAGCCTATATGATGCAAAAAAAACGCGAGCCATCAACTTAGCTGTGGAGATGGCATGGGCTAGATTTCAGGGGCGAGGTTGAGGACAAGGACGAATGGGACCAGGAAGCCACCACGGACAATTAATTTGTTATAATTGCAGAGGACTAGGGCACTATGCCTGTGATTGTACCAACCTGATGAGGATATCATGTTCATACTGTGCTTAGTTTGATCATGAAAAAATATATTGTCCTACATTGATCACACAGGTGCGCGAAAAAGGGGCATTGCAGCCCCCTTCGTCTCAGAATATACAAATGATGAGGTCTGAACTGGGCGAAGAAGACCCGAATGTGAACATGATGCTCAGAAGTGGTGCAACCATGGGGGAGGATAAGGGGAAGTGTTGGAAATAATACTGAGAGGGGGGGTGAATCAGTATTATCAGATTAATCAAACTTTTTTTAAATGCCCAGAAACATATACGCTACTTCAGTTAAGTGAACCAGCGTGTACACGCTACTGTGACGAAGTAAAACAGCGTATAATCAGAAAACTCACAATTTAGTTAGCTTATTCTTCAATTAAGTGCATCAGGACATTATTCATCATATTAACAGTAAACATGTGCAGTATAACAGAACAGATAAAAAGCCACACACATGAACACCAAGATATAAGGTGGAAACCCAATGTGGGTGAAAACCACCTGCTGCAAGTTGTCTCTATCTTTCTTTAATATGAAACTTCAGTTTACAATCTTTTGTACTGGTGCAGCCTTATACCAGTACGCAGGTTACAACCTGCAGAAGGCTTCAACCTTCTCTCGTTCTCCAAACTTCCTTGGAAGGGAGCTCCAACCCCCTTTGCTCTTGTACTAGCCAAGATACTAGTACGTAGGTGCTGACCTACAATCTTCCTTCTTCCAGGTATCACTTTTCATACATTTTCAGACTTGGATATTCCTGAAGCACAACATTACAATCTGAAGACCACAATTCATTCAATTTCCACAACAGATCATTGAAGCATAAAACAACCAAACTTTGAATCACTGAACCACTGAACTCTGTCAATCACCAGTTACCAGAACACAGAGCAGACTACAGAACTCTGCAATAACAGTCAGACCCCACTGTAAACCCAAATCAAGCTTCAAAAGATATACGCTACTTTAATGAGCAGAAACCGCGTATACACGCTCTTTTACCGAAGCCAACCTGTGTACAGATCTAAAAATAAACTTTCTCAATTTGCAGCTGTACGAGACATTAGTTAGACCCAGAACGTAACATTGCGACAATATGCAGATCTAGAAATATGCATAATCAACCATATCATGATAGTGCATTTCAAACCATTAGATCCCGATCTATCCTTAGATCTAGTCTTCCATCAACCGATGTGATCTCTCCTTGGCTTAGATCAAGCAACTCAGAACCTGCATATCAGATCTCTTTCTCTCTTAGATATTCAAGCCTTGTCGAAAGATGATTTTTGCCTAATGATCTTCTTCTCCTTATATAGCCTTAGGCCTTTCTCAATACCAAGAGCCAAAACCATAGTAACACAATACCATCAACTTTAAAACTAGGGATCGACACGCCCGTCGAGACATAATGGTCCGAAATCATAGGCACAACTTCCAAGGACTAACCACCATGAACCAAAGGAACCTTTCCACATACACGCTCTTTTTCTGAATCGAACTAGCGTGTACACACGACTTGGGCTTAACGAAACGGCGTGTATGAGCTTCCTTGGCATGCTGTACTGAGATCTGTCTTCTGATTAAGTTGCCATCACCTGTACCAACCTCTGAGCACCTGTACCATCCACTGAGTGAGTTGCCATCAAGGACAACACTTGAATCATAATGCCAACAATCTCCCCCTTTGGACTTGATGGCAACCACCACACCAAGTCACTCTCCCCCTTTGACATCAAGGGCAAAGGGCTAGTCCTGGCTGTGCTGACTCGTGCTCCCCCTGACAGTAGGCCAGATCTGCAAAAGATGTTCTTCAACAAGAACCAAGACTTATACACCATAAGGGACCTTTCTATCATCAAAGGACTCAATACATACAACCATAACATATCAGAAACAACCAATTATATTACAGCATTCATCCCAGGCATAGTGGGGAAACCAACAAAGGCCGTTACATGACCTTGACACCATAAAAGAGACAAGAGAGATACATGACATAGAGACAACAGATCTAGATCAAGACTTAGGAAAGACACCAGCAGCATCTGATAAACATCTTGTTAGATCAGCAACTAGAATTTCTTTCTGAGCTCCTTCTCCTGAAACCAACAACCAAAACATCTGAATGCCAACAATGCTTTATGAGACTTTTGAGCTGCTCCCCCTGAACCTGTGCCTGTTGCACTCCCTGAAACTGTGCCTGAATAATTCTGACATTCCTATTGCTGTTCAGAACTTCAGAGTTTTCCCTTGCTGTTCAGAACTTCATATACGCGTTTTATCCTGTATAAAACAGCGTATGTACGCGGATATTCTTTCTGCAACAAGCGTCCAGCATACACGCGACTTACCCATCATGAATCCGCGTGTATACGCTCATATCCCTTCCGTAACCTGCGTATACCAACTTTTCTGTAGAACAAACAAACTTCAACAACAGGATGAAGCATCAACTACTCCCAGCTTTTGTCTGAGATATTCAAAAGTTTCCCTGGGCAGTGGTTTTGTGAGAATATCAGCAACTTGCTCCTTAGAAGGAACATACTCCAACTTGACCTTCTGCTCAAGCACTTGTTCCCGAAGAAAATGGTACTTGATTGGTATGTGCTTGGTCTTTGAGTGCATGACTGGATTCTTTGAAATGCTGATTGCACTTGTATTATCACATAAGATAGAGACAGGTGGAGTGCAAGTGATTTGAAAGTCCTGCAAGGTCTGCATCATCCAAAGAAGTTGTGTGCAACAAGATGCTGCAGCCACATATTCTGCTTCAGCTGTAGATAAGGCAATCGAACTTTGTTTCTTGCTGAACCAAGATACTAATCTGGAACCCATGAAGAAAGCACCTCCACTTGTGCTTTTCCTATCACCCACACTTCCAGCCCAATCTGCATCTGTGTAAGCATGAAGAGTGAGATCTGTATTTCTAGGATACCATAAGCCATAGTTTTGGGTCCCTTGAAGATATTTGAAGATTCTTTTGACTGCCTGAAGATGAGTTTCCTTTGGGTTGGCTTGAAATCTTCCAACCATTCCTACTGCATGTGTAATATCTGGTCGAGTACCTGCCAAATAAAGCAAACTCCCAATCATGGATCTATAAGTGGGTTGGTGGACTGCTGCTGATTCATCATTTGCACTGAGGCTGCATCCTGTAACCATGGGTGTACATACTGGTTTTGACTCTTCCATGCCATACTTCTTCAAGATCTGCTTGAGGTATTTGGTTTGAGACAAGAAGATACCTCCTTCATTTTGTTGGATTTGCAATCCAAGAAAATATGTCAATTCTCCAAGAAGTGACATTTCGAATTCTTTCTGCATAACCAAGGCAAATTTTTGACTCATAGTCTCTTCATTGCTGCCAAAAATAATATCATCTACATAAACAACAAGAATTAGCAATTTGTTATTTTCAACTTTTATATAGAGATTGCTATCTGCTGATCCTTTTGAAAAGCCTTGTTGGTGAAGATATTTGTCCAACCGATAGTACCAAGCCCTTGGAGCTTGTTTGAGCCCATAGAGAGCCTTTTTCAATCTGCATACAAGGTTTGGATCATTCCCAAGAATGAACCCATCTGGCTGCTCAATATATACTTCTTCTTCTAAGTCTCCATTCAGGAAGGCTGATTTCACGTCCATTTGAAATACCTTGAAGTTTTGAAAGCTTGAGAGAGCAAGGAACATTCGGATGGCCTCTAGTCTTGCCACAGGAGCAAAGGTCTCTTCAAAATCTATTCCTTCTTGCTGTGCATACCCTTTACAAACAAGTCTGGCCTTGTTTCTAATTACTTCTCCATTTTCATTTAACTTATTCTTTAAGACCCATTTTGTTCCTATTACATTCTTATCTTTTGGTCTAGGAACTAATTCCCAAGTGTTGTTCCTTTCGATTTGCTCAAGTTCTTCATCCATTGCTTTGACCCAACATTCATCTTTGCATGCTTCTTTCACATTTTGTGGTTCAATGGAGGAGAGTAGAGCCAAGTAGCTTGAAGCTTCTGCAAGTGTCCTTCTTGTTTGTACTCCTGCTTCTTTCTGCCCCACAATCTGAGTTTCTGGATGATTCTTTTGGACATATCTGGATGGAGTCTTCTCTTCTATTCTTGTCTGCTCCTCTGGTTCTTCTTGAGATTCTTCTTCTTCTTGAGGTTCTTCTTCTTCATCATTTCGCCTTTGAGAGTAACCTTCATCTTCTTCATGATGAACTTGCCTAGGAATATATCCCTTCTCATCAACCACTATATCAATACTGTCAACAATTCTGCCAAGTCTTTTATTGTAGCACTTGTATGCTTTGCTATGTGGAGAATAACCAAGAAGAATGCCCTCATCTGCTCTAGGTTCAAGTTTGCCAAGTTGCTCATCAGTATTCTTAATATAACATTTGCTCCCAAAGATTTTGAAATGCTTCACGGAAGGAGTTTTACCACTCCAAAGCTCATGAGGTGTTTGAGTGCTGTTTACTCGGACATTTGTTTTGTTAAGAATGATAACAGCAGCATGTGCAGCTTCACCCCAGAAGGTTGCAGGAGTACCTGATTCATCGAGCATAGCACGAGCCATTTGTTGGATAGTTCTGTTCATTCTTTCCACAACCCCATTTTGCTGAGGAGTTCTAGCTGTAGAGAATTCTCTTCTTATCCCATGTTCATCGCAGAAATCAAAAAATTCATTTGATGTGAACTCCCCACCTCTGTCAGATCTGAGGCACTTGATTTTGTGTCCTGATTCATTTTCAGCCAATGCTTTGAAGGATTTGAATTTTTCGAATGCTTCATCTTTGTGCTTCATAAGCCCTAACCAAACAAACCTTGAGAAATCATCAATGAATAATATCAGATATTCTTCTCCTCGAGGTGTCCTTTTCCTAAATGGACCACATACATCTGTATGGACTAGCTCAAGAGGCAAGCTAGCTGATCCTTCCTTCTCTGGAAAGTTAGTTCTGGTTTGCTTTCCAAACTGACAAGATTTGCATATGGTGTTGTCTGGAATTTTGATATCTGGAAGATCGCGAACTGCCTGATATTTGCATGCTTTCCTTATTTGTGAGAAGCTTAGATGTCCCAACCTTCGATGCCATAACCAGTGCTCTTCATCCTTGCTAAGATAGCATTGTTGTTGTCCTTCTTCAAATATGTACAGATTATTTGGAGTTCTTTTGCCTTTGAGAACTGTTTTACCTGTATCAAGATCACGAACAAGACATCCATTCGATCTGAAAATAACCTCTGTTTTTTGATCACACATCTGGCTGACACTTAGAAGATTATGCTTCAATCCATCAACATACAAAACATTTCCAGCCTTGACCTTTTCTTTCAAAGGAGCAATACCTTTTCCTTTTATAGTTGCAGGAGTATCATTTCCAAAAGAAACTTTCTTTCCCTTTTCTAAAGTAGAATAAGATTCAAGTTTTTCTTTATCACCTGTCATATGTTTCGAACATCCACTGTCAATGTACCATAGATTTTCCTGTCCTTCTGCATAAAATGCTATCCCACATCTTTCTGTTTGAGGTTCCTTTATTCTCCATGTTTTGGTGCTTGTGGCTTGTTCCTTTTTCTCCTGAAACCTGCTCCTGCATTCAGAGTCTTTATGACCAAAATTATTGCAAATAGAACATTCAACTTCATTTTCAAGCACCGAAAAGTTGTTATAGGTCCTTTTTGTAATCCCTGTCATACTTCTTTGTTTTTGAGCTTCCCTAGTCATGATTGTTTTATATGCAACACATTGAGCTGCTCTGTGACCAAAGTTGTGGCAAGAAAAGCATTGTCCATTGAAGAAGCTTCTGCGGTTATTGAATCTACCAGCCAACTGATTGTAATTTCTATTTTCATCTATTCTTGAGCCAAACTGAGAAGATTTTACCTGTGGTTGGTTGTAGCTTTTGTTCATCCTTAAGGAGGATTGTCCCTGATAGTTTCTGTTTGTAACTTGTCCCTGCTTTACCTGATTATCTTCATTGTTCTTCCGCTCATTTCCTCTTGCTGCATCAAGATAACTTTTTGAGGTGGATGCTTGAGAGGTTTCTCCATTATAGCCCAAACCTGTCTTGTTTAGAGGAGACCGCTGCACACTGATAATCTCATCCAAGTTTCAGATCCTTTGACAAATTTAAGATTAATAGCTTTTGTTTTCTCAATTTCTTTTCTGAGACCAACAATTTCACCTTCTAGTTTTTCAAGATGTTTTTCCTTTTCATCAATCTGAAATTGCAAAGTATCAATGATCACATTCTTTTCTTCTATGCCTCTCTTGAGTCTAGTGATTTCATTATAGAGATTATCCACATCTATAGCATCCTCATAATCATCATCTTCAAATGCCATTAACAGCTTATATTTATTACCTTGTTCATCTTCATCACTGTTTGATAAGCCATCACTATCTTCATGGGTGTAGTAGCTTTTCTTATTTGCACTTTGTTTCTTGTTCCATCTAGCAGGTTCTTTTCCTTTATCCTTATAAGGACATTTTGCAGCATAATGACCTACTTTCCCACAAGCAAAGCATTTGAAAGGTAGCTTACCTCTGAACCTTCCAGAACCCCTTTGAAGATTTCTGACAAAATTTGATTCTTCTTCCTCTTCTTCTGGAACATGGCTTGCTTCATAGTAATCTTCTTTTCCTGATGCCTTAAAAGCAGCTTCCCTTCTGTCAGATGGACCTCCCTTTCTCATTTCATAAGCGGTTAGAATTCCATGTAGCTGAGACATAGTGAGAACACGGAGATTTTCTTTTTCTTCTATTGCAGATACTTTAGATTCAAACTTGGGGGATAAAGATCTTAGAATCTTTTGAACTACTATAGTTTCTCTTATTTCTTCACCCAAATTTTTCATACAATTAACAATCTCATCTACCCGAAGAAAATAATTAGCCACACTTTCATCATTATACATCTTGAGAGTCTCATATTGAATCCTGAGTGTTTGAAGTTTAGCTTGCTTTACCTGTTCATCTCCTTCATAGCTAGTGATCATTTTGTCCCATATTTCTTTTGCTGATTTGAAGTGCATGACCTTCATGAATTCTGTTTGAGATATACTTCCTAATAGAGTACTGACTGCTTTTGCATTTGTTTCATATGCCTTTTTCTCAGCTGGATCTGTAGGAGTAGCTGAAGGAAAAGCATAGCCTGTTTCTACAATGTCCCAAACTTCTGTACCAAGAGATTGAAGATATGCAGTAACTCTTACCTTCCAATAATTGAAATTTGTTCCATCAAAAACCGGTGGCCTGATTGATGCTTCTTTCTCGTAGTTGCTCATGATGAATGATCTTCCTTCAAGCGATCAAGCTTCTTTGAAGGACTGGCTCTGATACCAATTGTTGGAAATAATACTGAGAGGGGGGGTGAATCAGTATTATCAGATTAATCAAACTTTTTTTAAATGCCCAGAAACATATACGCTACTTCAGTTAAGTGAACCAGCGTGTACACGCTACTGTGACGAAGTAAAACAGCGTATAATCAGAAAACTCACAATTTAGTTAGCTTATTCTTCAATTAAGTGCATCAGGACATTATTCATCATATTAACAGTAAACATGTGCAGTATAACAGAACAGATAAAAAGCCACACACATGAACACCAAGATATAAGGTGGAAACCCAATGTGGGTGAAAACCACCTGCTGCAAGTTGTCTCTATCTTTCTTTAATATGAAACTTCAGTTTACAATCTTTTGTACTGGTGCAGCCTTATACCAGTACGCAGGTTACAACCTGCAGAAGGCTTCAACCTTCTCTCGTTCTCCAAACTTCCTTGGAAGGGAGCTCCAACCCCCTTTGCTCTTGTACTAGCCAAGATACTAGTACGTAGGTGCTGACCTACAATCTTCCTTCTTCCAGGTATCACTTTTCATACATTTTCAGACTTGGATATTCCTGAAGCACAACATTACAATCTGAAGACCACAATTCATTCAATTTCCACAACAGATCATTGAAGCATAAAACAACCAAACTTTGAATCACTGAACCACTGAACTCTGTCAATCACCAGTTACCAGAACACAGAGCAGACTACAGAACTCTGCAATAACAGTCAGACCCCACTGTAAACCCAAATCAAGCTTCAAAAGATATACGCTACTTTAATGAGCAGAAACCGCGTATACACGCTCTTTTACCGAAGCCAACCTGCGTACAGATCTAAAAATAAACTTTCTCAATTTGCAGCTGTACCAGACATTAGTTAGACCCAGAACGTAACATTGCGACAATATGCAGATCTAGAAATACGCATAATCAACCATATCATGATAGTGCATTTCAAACCATTAGATCCCGATCTATCCTTAGATCTAGTCTTCCATCAACCGATGTGATCTCTCCTTGGCTTAGATCAAGCAACTCAGAACCTGCATATCAGATCTCTTTCTCTCTTAGATATTCAAGCCTTGTCGAAAGATGATTTTTGCCTAATGATCTTCTTCTCCTTATATAGCCTTAGGCCTTTCTCAATACCAAGAGCCAAAACCATAGTAACACAATACCATCAACTTTAAAACTAGGGATCGACACGCCCGTCGAGACATAATGGTCCGAAATCATAGGCACAACTTCCAAGGACTAACCACCATGAACCAAAGGAACCTTTCCACATACACGCTCTTTTTCTGAATCGAACTAGCGTGTACACGCGACTTGGGCTTAACGAAACGACGTGTATGAGCTTCCTTGGCATGCTGTACTGAGATCTGTCTTCTGATTAAGTTGCCATCACCTGTACCAACCTCTGAGCACCTGTACCATCCACTGAGTGAGTTGCCATCAAGGACAACACTTGAATCATAATGCCAACAGGAAGCAACCTGAGGAAGATACATGGGTTCACAAGGCTCTTGCAGAGGAACCTGAGTTTGACGTAGAACGCGCAAAGGAAACATTTATGGAAGCTAAGAAGAGCTTAACAGAGGCCTCCACTTCAGGTAGTAAGGATCAACCAGAGCCAAGAATGGATCCTTCAATACTCACTACCTTTCTCGAGACATGCATGAAACTCCTGCATGACAATAAGGTAGTTAAGGGACTATAGGAGCAGATCACCAGGTGTGCAGGTTCAGGAGAACCACATGTAGTCTGGAAATTAGGGAAGCATGCCTTGTGCACCGGAAGAGAAATGAGATTGACTACACATATTGGTGAGTATGAAATGGATAAGGTAATCCTAGATCTGGGTTCGGATGTGAATGTGTTACCAAAGAAAACATGGGAATGCATGGGTAGGCCCACGTTACAATGGTCCCCTATTCAATTATGAATGGTGAACCAACAGAAGATTTTGCCCATGGGGACGTTGCAAGGAGTAACGGTTGATATTGAAGGCACGAGCACACAGACGGATTTTGAAGTGAAAGAGATTGTCAATGAACACAATCCCTATCTCGCATTGTTAGGAATAGACTTGGACACCAATATGAATGGATTCATCAACTTGAAGAAGTGAAAGATGATATTCGAGAAAAATTCACTACGCATAGTAGTCCCACTAGACCTAACCGAAGGAGCGTGCTACACTGAACTAGTACATAACGATGAAAGTGATGATGAGCTAGATTATATTTACAAGATAACTATGAAAGACCAGGATTGGGTGAATCCAACTACAGATGGGAGAATCTCGTGGGAGCGTGAAAGCTCCTGCACTTCGGATTCAGACAAAGAAGTAGAACGATGGTAGAATTGGTTGCACGAAGAAAAAACACTGAAATGCAACATGATGGTTAGATCACTGTGTTGCATGATAATAGAAGCAAGGGAACTATTGACATATGATGGATTGACAACGGTGGATGAATTCCTGGGCAAATTTGAGAATGTGGTACCCGAAAAACAACAATCCGACTCATTGAAGTGGGCGCTATGCACAACACCTGCACACTGGTGGGGAACACATCAAGGAAATTTTGAGGACTGGCGTAGATATAGAAGGATGATGCGCCTACGGTTTGGAAGCCCCCAGCTTCGAACGAGAGTTGGGCAGCCAAGACGAAGTAGCTTGCACACCCACCTGTGTCGATGGGTATGGACGTGTGCTGTGAAGTCCAAAAAAACATACCCTAAACTAAGGATCAAAAATTGGAACAGGACGTAGCAGCAGGAAAAGTGATGCACACCACAAACGTTCCATGTAGAAGCATTCAAGAAGGTATGCGAAATCCTGAATAGGGTTCACTAGGCGAGACGAACTAATTGGGACCTGCGAGTACCAGTGGTTCAATGGGCCTATAGGGCCATGTACAAAAACCTGAGTGCAGAAATGATTCTGAAGCCGACAAGTAGAGTCGAGACCATAATGTTGGAGGAAAGGAATCCCTATGCAATAGCTCCCATAATTGGGACTGTACACGAGGAATTGGACAAAGGAATTACGCAACTACACGAAGGGGAACACATGCAGCTTCAAGAAGCCATTCTGCGAGGGAACAGTAAGCTTCATGAACCTGAAGAAGATCGGGTACGACTAAGGAAGAAAAGTGGGTTACTGGACATAGAAATCCACAAACTAGAAACCAAAATCATGCAAGTATGTTGTGCCGAGGAACTAAGAATGAAAATACAAGATATGGGTAGCCATACTACTACATTAGAAGATGTCCGCCGAGAATTTGTGGCTTTGCTACCATGGCTGCAACTGCACCTTACTAGATAAAGTAACCATGCGATCACACCACATAAGGAAGAATGTGGGGCGCTAACTGTCGCGAGGGTAATTGAGGAGTTCTGCGGACTGGGCTAGAAGGTGAATTGAAGCCTTGCACAAGTGGTGTGACCACCTGACTATTCGTAGGGAGCACAATCTCAGCACTCCAAGTAGTTGAAAGAGAGCGCAGGACTATAAAAGAGTCTATATGGGAGCTACGCAATAATGAGGTTGCACGCAGGATCAATATGTCACAGGGGTCACACCTGCACATAAGGGGTTTTGCTGCCATGCAGGTATGCTCGCAAGTGACCATTGGTGTCACTGTTCATTACAAGAGGTCCAATTTAAGGCAAAAATGAGTGGGTAGTGGGCAATTAAGGCACGGATTAAGAGCTAGATCTAGGATGATCTGCTGCCAAGAAGGCATTAATGACTCAAAAGTGGGGGGAATGGTCAAATTCAAAGTCAAAATATGCTATAAAATCCCTAGGGCTAGCCTCGAGGCAACACTTGGTTATGTGAGAATTGAGCAGTGTTATAGACATTTTTGGGCACTACAACCCCAATCATATATGTCCATAAACCATGGGCTCTTGAGTCCCTAAAAGTGTTGTTTCATGCCCTAAAGGAACAAGGTCAACTGATTACATCATCTCCTAGAAGTTCTCCACAGGAAACTGCTCAGAACTGGTCAAAATTGGACCATACAGGTTGCTCAGTGCTAAGGGTGTGATGCATCTCACATGCCTAGTGTAAAATGTGTGATGCATATTGAAAATCCCTTCTGTAGGGTGTGATGGGCGAGAGTGGACAAATGGCAGAGACATTTTGCAAGGTGGATGATCATAGAATCTTCCAGACACTTCTCCTGTGACAATTGCATCTCTGAATTCGCCCAGGGATGAGTAAGAGATCATCAATCTCCAAGTGGAACCAAGAACTATCAAAGAGAAGACACTAATCAAAATCCCAGAAGCTGACTCACCTCCCTGCAATCATCTATATATGGATCCCTCATCCCAGAGATCCAGAGGCTGGAATTTTGTATCTTGTAAGGAAGTGCTGTTGGTTTCTTGGTGGAATATCATAGTGTTGGGTGATCTAAGCTTTTCATGAGGTGAAGAAGGGCTTTCATGCTGGGAGGATGACATTGGGTCAGAACAATGGGTTGTAATCCTCTCTTCTAATCTTCATATTAATAAAGCTATTCAAGTTTTCCTCCACATTCTTGTATGTCTGATAGTATATGCATTTGTGTGGTCAATATATATCTGGTCCTATATTGTTTATGATTGTATATCTCTGCACTTTGAACGTATTATGCTGCTTTGACTTTATAGGTACTGTTTGAAGCAGAGTGGTCAAGGGAGAAGCGGCAAAGACCGGTCAGTGAGGAGAAGGAACAAGCAAAGAACCGAGCGAAGGATTGAGGTTGGTGTTCTTTGATCTTCTCTTATCTACTTCTCATAAAGGAAAATGAGAGTAACTTTAATCTGTTTGTTTCTAAGATAGCTACCCATCTTAGTGGGACTAGCAGCTCTGCATAGACACTAGATTTCCCGATAACAAAATGCCGACTCCATTGGGGAGTGAATAGGTTGTTTGCTTGTCTATATTTTTTTCCTTTATAAACTTACAGATGAAGCCTCAAGCTAAGCCAGCTAGCCTTTGAACTGCATTTTCTATGCAAGTGAAAAGTAGATCAATGCTGCTTCAGTCTATCTCTGGGTTTTGTTTATAAACTGAACAATCGATTTGCAAACATCCTAATTGCCCTAGTGGTAGCTCTAGTAACCTCATTAGATCAACCCCTGTGATTTTTATTTACTGACTATCATTAGCTCGGCCTAAATCCCTAAACTAGCTACAAACTGTGACCAAGAACCAAGTTGAAGTCTCGTCCCTGGACCATTTCACTTTCTCCTCTTGGGAATCTAGATGCATTGCACCTCTCATGTGCAGTAGGTGCACTGCATCGCACTTTCCCTGTGTCGCAGGTGCACTGATCAGATAAGACCTCTTCTGCTCTCAGATTTTGGTTTCTTTGTTCACTCTCTTCAGCTTTATTCAGGAGTTTTGCTGTCTATGATCAGCATACCACTGTGGAGACTCCCTTCCTTTGCATGATTCTACCTCCATATTACAAAGAATTGTGAATGTTTTTATGTATTGTGCGCCATTTACAGTTCTCTTTTACAAAAAGTAACGTAATCAAACTATCGTCTTTTGATTTGGAAGTGTCGCAAGTGTCGTTTTCAGTCAAAGAAAAGAATTCTATTGTTCTTGATGGTCGATTATACAGTTACTATTGTATTTGATTTGAATTAGTAGTTTTTCAAGTGTTGAAAGTAGTTTTCAATTCAAAATCGCAAAGTGTCATCATTATCTTCCTTTCGTTTTTGAAGAGAAATTTGTTAGTACTGTCGCTTTGAAAAGATAATTCAGATTTGTACTTAGCATTCTTCTTGTCATTCACACATTAAGAAGGCTGAAAACAAATACATGCATGTGCATTTGCATTTAGACTGCTTGTTGGTTTGATTTAGGACAGTGCATCTAGTGTGTGTTCTCTGCTCTATGTTGAAAGAATATCATCTCTCTTTCTTTAGTAGCTAGGATTTTCATTGCAAAAAGAAAATTAAACAATTGTTTATCATATTAGATTTCATTTTAGGAATTGTATATCTACATCATGTGGTGAAACTGAAAGGAAAATTTCTTAAGAAAGATCAACTGTAAAATAAATTCAATGAACATAAAAATGCTTTGGAACCTAACGCAGAACATCTAGAAGTCTAGGCTAGAGATGTATTCCGACATCGTAAAGCTTGGTAACTATCGCTTTCATTGTTGGTTGGGTGATTCCTCCTCTTTGAGACGACAAGTGCTAGTACGGACTTGGGTTCCCACGTACCTTTGTGTATGTATTTTGAGACTACAATAGGCTATATCCTTTACCCATAGGAAGCCGTGTCTGCCGCCCTATCGATCGCAATGCACTGAACACAGCATTCGGGAAGATTGACTGTCGTACCGTAAAAAGTATTTTGTAGTTTTGCGATTGGTTTGGTAATCCCTATGTCTAGATTTACAGAGTAGTGTCTTTCGTTCCTTTCCAGACTCCTTAAAGGAAAAGGTCCATCTGAGCACTTATCACTTCAGGCTCATTAAAAATCGAAGGCGACTAGACTCATCTTTTGTTTTTTCTCGACTCTTAAAAGTTGAAAAAACAAGTTGTGTCAAAGCGTCTAAAATTTATTTTAATCGGAATAATATCACTATTCCCGCATTGGTCATAGGTGGAGGAAAATGGAGTCCACCAACAAAGGATTTCCCCTTGGAGGAAATCCTAGTCCTTTCTCCTCTTGGGGAGATGTTGGTGCACCTCATATGGCCACATTGTCACTTCTAGGATTGACGATTGGCTTGCCAATATGGCTCTTCTAGACCTCTGTCATTTAGAACACCGTGATTCCTGAACAATCGAGTCAGTAACTAGATGATACTATAGTTACCCCCCAACCTTCTACTTCATCCAATTCTCCCTCTCCTCCTTCCTCTTCACTTGATGAAGCTGGTAAAGCCAAAAATCAAGTAACTAAGAAGGAGAAGAAGAGGAAAGAGAAGAAAGAGAAGAAGAAGAAGCAGCCAAAGGCAAAAAGGGGTAACCGGGCATCGTCTAGTGAAAATCCACACACTGCACCATCCAAGCTTAAATCTCCATGTGTCATTTGCAAAGGAGACCACTATCATCGAGATTGTCCTTGCATCCCTCAGATCTTAAGGGACTGGTCTCCTTGTTTGCACAATCCGGTATCATCAACCTCTGAAGATCATGTTGAAGGTACACCATCAACTAGTGAAAGCGAAGCATTTGGACAGAAAAGGAAATGTCAATTTCTTTGTAAACTATGTGAAGGCAATCACATCATCCACCATTGTCCCTTCCTAGACGAAGCTAAAAGAGTCTTGGATAACCGTCCTGCTTCACTGCTACAGCTTCCTCCTGGATACAAGAAACTCTTAGCGAGTCCATCACTAGTTGAAAATCTTACTGACATGCCATTGTGGTCGGTCAAACCATCTATCATTGAAGAAAAACCCACTGAATCCATACCAGATGAGAGTCAAAAGGTTGAGGCGGCAGTCGATTCGGTCTTGTCTTCAGAAGGTCCATCTTCAAATGATACAATCACTGAAGAGAATGAGAACGACACCGTTCAAATTCTTTTCATAAACACAGACTCCGATGAACATGGGGGAAATTTAACCGCTCCTTTATTGCAGGAAGGAAGTTCGTCAGAGTCATATCCGTTCGTCTATTTGGTCTCACCTCCAAGAAACCTAGTCATTTCCTTCGATTGGAATCTACTAGGCAAACCCCGTTTACTGGCTAGTGTACCATTCCGAATCATTGTACAAGCTTACAAAATGGTCATGGTCAGTACCATCATAGATGAAGGGGCTTATGTGAGTATCCTTTCCTCAAATGCTTGGAAAGCACTTGGTTCACCATCGCTTCTGCCTAAGATGAGAAATCTGACAGGCTTCGACAAAGGAACTAGTCGACCATTAGGGATCCTTCCCAAAGTACCTATAACGTTGAGAAGGAAAACCATTTATATGAACGTAATGGTAGTCCAAGGACCTCTAGATTATAATCTACTTCTTGGACGTGACTATATTTATTGCATGGGAGCCATTGTCTCCTCACTCTTTCGAGTAATGTGTTTTCCGCATGAAGGCAAAGTGGTCCAGCTCGTAGACCAGCTTTTGTTCCCCTGCTCACACATAGCTAATAGTCAAATGCCATCCCTAAATGGTCTTTTTACGCAAGGAATGTCTCATCAATCTCCAGTCCGTCCACCCAAAGAACGCGAGTAATTCGGGGGACATGACTAAAACCCACGGGGCATGTACCTTGGTCTGCTTCGACAGGGAAACTTCAGGTATAGGGTAGGTTTCCGCGAAGGATATATGACTGGTCCAACACCCGTCCGTATAGGAAAATGGGATTAGACTGGATAAGATACCTCCGTTAGAAGGTATGCCTTTCTTGATAGAACAAATGTTTTGTTTGCAAATTGAGGGGTAACCTATAAAAGGTAGGCCTTTCCTAACAAAGAAAATGTTTTGTTTGCAAATTGAAGGGTAACTTGGAAACTCTACTTCGCTATACCTGGGGGCATGCAAACCTCTTGTGCGTGAGTGAGAAGAAACCAATATAGCACTAACTCTATGGTTCCGCTGACCTCAACTGCCTAAGTCAGGTGAGTGGTCAAATCAACTATTCGTCTTTGCAAGGGCCAAATGGCACCAGCAAAGTAAAGGAAAAATGTTCCTACCTAACCTTGGTAGTGATCTTGGTAGTTAAGTAGAAGAGCGTAGTTGGTCGTTCCTAGCTTGCATACTAGAGGCAATGGAGCAAAGCTTCGAAAGGTGAAAGCTCCATAAAAATGGAATCTATCGATGAGACAACCTTATTATACGGCTGGCACGAACAATTTTTATATGAAGTTCAAGCTCATTAAAAATTAAACCTAAGAAATGAGAAAATGTTTCCCAAGAGTTTAAGCTCATTAAAAAATGAACCAATTTCTGGTAAATAACCATTGTGAATGCATTATCATCAGCTTTTGAGCCTTGGTCATGTTCTCATCATCACCTCCACTCTGTTTTAGCCAATCATACGCCTCCATTTGATTGTTCACCCTTTTTGAGGAATAGTTGTGAAGAGTGATCCTATTATCCATCCTTGTGACACTGCCATGATTGGAAAATTCCAAACCTTACTTGGAATCAGCTGCTACCTGAAATTATCACTCGTTCCTCAAAAATGAGTCTCCTTTAAGCTCTTTTCGTCTGACTCATAAAATATGAAAAGATTGCCGAGCAGTTGGCCTCTCTAGCTCGTTAAAGCTATCGGGAGTGTTATCCATCCTCTAGATTTTAATCTTTTTGGACCTGAGGGATTATTACACAAAAAGATCGAGCGCTTGTTTTGTTCGGCTCGTTAAAATTATCGAAAATTCATCCCTTTCATATTATTTTATACTTTTTCGGACTTAAGGGATTATATGACGAAAAAGGATTATTGGAGTTTCCTTTACGTCCCTTTCAGACTCTCTAAAACTAAAAAGGACCAAGTTATCTTTGTCGTTAAACTCGTTAAAACTAATAGTGACAAACTTGTCCATATAGACAAGAATGAGTTTCACTGTCGCTAGGCTCATTAAAACATAGCGACGGGTTTGCCCGAAGGGCAAATTATAGAACAAGCATATGTTATCCTCCTCAAGATTGATAAAAATAAAGAGGTACTCATCAGCAATGACTGGGGAAAATTGGGAAGAAAACTTGAAGAAAATTTATTGGTAGCAAAGTCGCTCTTGAACATGACACTTTCACTCCATGTCTGAGTCGGGTTGGGTTATTCCGTTCACCAGTCATATTACCATTGGTCCATCGTACCATCCATATTTGGGGTTAATGCTACCAATCCATTTCAAGTGTCGCCGATATGTTCAAGAGAATTCGATCAGAGAATTCACCAACCCATCTTGTGTCTAATCCATTGCAATACCTTTATGCTTCATTATTTCATGACTGCCACCCTGAACCCTGTATCATCAGATCATTTTCACCTCCAAAAGTCATTTGCTCCATTCCGTGTCATAGATTTTGGATTCATTAAGGCCATCCTATGACAGGTCACTTCTTGTCGACATCAGCTCATTGTCCAAGAAGTCGACCTAGGAACAACCCTTTCAGTACTTTGAAGCTTGCATGCCTTAATGGCAAGTTTCTCACTTTCAGCGACAGGTTTACATCAATGGCTTTCAACCGAGAGATTTTGCGTGGTGTTCGACGCCAAGTCCCATTCTCACGCCACGCAAATTGTACTTTTGTACTTTTAGGGTCATGATCATTATCGGTGATTCCTCTCGCGCTTGTTAACAGCTTACATCATTGGCTGGTAATCAGGCGATGTCTTTCCATGTTCGACTCCAGAACATTTTTCACATGGATCGACTTGTACTTCGAGCGAAGATTGGACGAGTTTGAAGACCCTAGATCTAGTTTCATCCATCCAGGTTGCGATATATTTAGGAAAATAAAGACATCAAATGTACATCATTGCTGCACAAATGATCATCTGAATCAAAGGATGATGGCTCTATCAGAATCATCAATCTGCTACACAGACGGTTGTCTGTCCTATGTACATGAAAATGAATTTATAAAGCTGAGCATGGGAATGCCCGCCTCAGCTAGATCATGAAAATATTATGAAGATAATGTATTGTATTTTATTTTATTATAGGTCGCCTTCCAGTTTGAAAAACCTTGGATCCTCATGATAAAGCATTTCACCCAACATCAAAAGATTAACGACCTCATGCTTTATGGGGCAACTGCTATAGAAATTTTTGGGCACTGCAACCCCAATCATATATGTCCATAAACCAAGGGCTCCTGAGTCCCTAAAAGTGTTGTTTCATGCCCTAAAGGAACAAGGTCAGCTGATTACATCATCTCCTAAAAGTTCTCCACAGGAAATTGCTCAGAACTGGTCAAAACTGGACCATACAGGTTGCTCAGTGCTAAGGGTGTGATGCATCTCACCTGCCCAGTGTAAAAGGTGCGATGCATACTAAAAATCCCTTCTGTAGGGTGCGATGGGCGAGAGTGGACAAATGGCAGAGACAGTTTGCGAGGTGGATGATCATAGAATCTTCCAAAAACTTCTCCTGTGACACTTGCCTCTCTGAATTCGCCCAGGGATGAGTAAGAGATCATCAATCTCCAAGTGGAACCAAGAACTATCAGAGAGAAGACACTAATCAAAATCCCAGAAGCTGACTCACCTCCCTGCAATCATCTATATATGGATCCCTCATCCCAGAGATCCAGAGGCTGGAATTTTGTATCTTGTAAGGAAGTGCTGTTGGTTTCCTGGTGGAATATCATAGTGTTGGGTGATCTAAGCTTTTCATGAGGTGAAGAAGGGCTTTCATGCTGGGAGGATGACGCTGGGTCAGAACAATGGGTTGTAATCCTCTCTTCTAATCTTCATATTAATAAAGCTATTCAAGTTTTCCTCCACATTCTTGTATGTATGATAGTATATGAATTTGTGTGGTCAATATATATCTTGTCGTATATTGTTTATGATTTTAGATCTCTGCACTTTGAAGGTATTATGCTTCTTTGACTTTACAGGTACTCTTTGAAGTAGAGTGGTCAAGGGAGAAGCGCAAAGACTGGTCGGTGAGGAGAAGGAACAAGAAAAGAACCGAGCGAAGGATTGAGGTTGGTGTTCTTTGATCTTCTCCTATCTACTTCTCATAAAGGAAAACGAAAGTAACTTTAATCTGTTTGTTTCTAAGATAGCTACCCATCTTAGAGGGACTAGCAGCTCTGCATAGACACTAGATTTCCCGATAACAGCAGTTATAGAGTAGTGACTGCTGTGTACTTTTACCACCTTTGACTATAGACACAATGATGGCTGCTAGAACAAGAGTGTGTTAGAAAATTATATATTACAAAGAAATGGAACACATAAAATATTGCAGAAATATAAACACAGAAAATGCATAAAACAAGAGAGACATAGATATACATGGTTCACCCAGTTTGGGCTACGTCCATGAAGAAACAGCCAGTCCTTCCTTTTATATTATCCATCAAACTGAAGAGATACAACCTACAACAGATCCGATGTAATTCCCTCTTCGTTATTAATCTCCTCTCTCTTCCTCACTCAAAATATAGATATACATAAATGCAATACAATTCCCTCATATATAGCAAGGGGTTTCCTTCTAGGGAAAAAAACCCTAAGTTAAACATAACTTCTACCGTCAGATCTCCACCTAATGAACGACCCAGATTAACTATGAAACTACAACATTTTACAAGGTAATTTTACATCTATTCTTAGCTTAAGGGGTGCTGCCCCCGATCCCCCCATTGGGGGGGGCTCCCAAAGGTCACAGCCACCCCCTCTTGGACCCCCCCTGTAGCGAATATTTTACGGGCAGCATTGTCGCCCCATTACGAACTGGGGTCCAATGTGACGATACCTTTGAATACAAAAGATAATCAGGCTCCACACCCAACAATCTCCCACTTGGAGACTGATTATAGCAACTCCACCGCTGCTTCATTTTCTATACAGTGACTCCACTTTGGACCTGGATGTTTCTCATCTTCTTCATCATACTTGAAGACGAATTGAAACTAAGCCGATTCTTAGTTTCTCCCTGGTTACAACTTTTGTTAAGAGATCTACAGGATTCTGGCTAGTGTGTATCTTTTCCAACTTCAACTATCCATCTTATAACGCTGACTGTATGAAATGGTACTTGAGTTGTATATGTTTAGTCCTGGAATGAAATGTAGAGTTCTTTGCAAGATGTATGTCACTTGGGCTATCACTGTATAACTTGGCCAACTCCTACTTCTTACCCAATTTATCCAGAAACCTTTGTAACCAAATCATTTATTTACTAGCCTCTGTAGCAGCAACATACTCTACTTCTGTTGTTGAGAGTGCAACAACATTTTGTAGTTTTGAGACCTAGTTGAAAGTTGTTACACCTACAGTAAACACATACCCTATTGTGCTCCTCCTGTTATCTCTATCACCCACCATATCTGCATCAACATGTCCCTGTAGAGAAATGTTTGAACCACCAAAGCATAATCCTTTATTTGTGGTACCTCTCAAATACCTGAGAATCCACTTCATCGCCATCCAATGTTCTTTTCCTATATTGTTCATGTACCTGCTTACAACTCCCACAGCATGTGCAATATTAGGCCTTGTGTAGACCATTTCATACATTAAGCTTCCAACTGCTAATGCATATGGAACTTTAGACATATGAGCCATTTCTTCCTGAGTCTTGGGACATTCCTCCTTACTTAATTTGAAATGGCTAGCCAAATGTATACTAATTGGTTTTTCATTCTGCATATTAAACCTTTTCAACACCTTTCCTATGTACTCGCTTTGAGACAATGTTAGTTTGCGATTCTTCCCATCTCTAGTTATTCTCATACCAAGGATTTGTTTTGTAGCACCCAAATCCTTCATTGCAAACGAGTTTGCCAATTTTCTTTTGAGCACATTTATTTCCTACATGTTAGAACCTGCAAAAAGCATGTCATCTACATAAAATAACAATATAATATAGCTTCCATCATTTTTCCTTTTGAGATAAACACAATGAACAGAGTGACATCTAGTATAACCTTGTTTAGACATAAACCTGTCAAATTTTAGATACCACTGCCTTGGAGCCTGTTTTAAGCCATACAAGCTCTTCTTCAATGTACACACTAGTTTCTTCTTCCCTTTTACCTCATATCCTTGTGGCTGCTGCATATATATCTCTTCATCCAAATCCCCATGGAGAAAGGTTGTCTTTACATCTAACTACTCAAGATGCAAATTTTCAACTACTATTAGACTTAAAATAGTTCCGATTGAAGTCATTTTAACAACAAAAGAAAATAACTCATCAAAGTCTATACCCTTTTTCCGTGCAAACCCTTTCACCACAAGTCTAGCTTTATACCTTTTTCTACCTCCATCTTCTTCCTTCAACTTGTAAACCCATTTATTCTACAATGTTGTTTTACCTACAGGAAACCTGACTAAGTCCCAAGTCTGGTTATATGCTAAGGATTCCATCTCTTTTTTCATGGCTTGCTCCCCCTTCTTCCTGATTTCTTCCTGTACTGCTTCTTCATAACATTTTGGTTTACCAGAATCAGTCAACAATACATAATATAATGAAGGAGAGTATCATTCAGGAGGTCTACTTATCCTGGTAGACCTTCAAACACCACTTTCAGGTGTTTGAGGTGCTTGTTGCTATTGTGGTTGTTGTTCTGGTTGTTGATCATTATGATTTTCAGGCACCAACACATTTTGTATGATCTCATTAAGCACTGTGTATTCTCTATTTTCTTCTTCTTGTTTCTTTTCCTACAGCTGATCCTTATACAAAACCTTTTCATTGAATATGACATCTCTGCTCCTAATGATTTTTTGTTTTTCATAATCATAAAACTGATAACCAAAATCATTAACACCATATCCAATAAAGGTACATTTCTTTGATTTTGCCTCAATCTTTGTTCTATTTTCTTTATTAATGTAGACAAAGGCTTCACAACCAAAGTCTTTAAGAAAGAGTAGTTTACATTTTTACCTATCCATGCCTCCTCTGGAATATCAACATCCAAGGAACTTGAAGGCCCTTTTTTTATTAGATAAACAACAATATCTACAACATATGCCCAAAATTGTAAAGGCAATCCTGCATGAAATCTCATGCACCTTGCACACTCCATGATTATCATGTTCATCCTTTCTCACACACCATTTTCTTGTGGTGTTATTGTAACTGTCTTCTCTCTACGAATTCCATTCTCTGAACAGTACCTATCAAACTCTTTGCTGCAATATTCACCTCCATTGTCTGATCTGAGACACTTCAACCTTTTTCCTGTCTCATTTTCAACCAAAGCTTTCCATTTCTTGAAAGTATCAAATACATCATATTTATTTCAAATACAATAAATCTAGGTTTTTCTGGTTGCATCATCAATAAAAGTAACATAATAATGAGAGCCACCAAGAGATGATACCTGAGTAGGTCCCCATACATCTGTATGCACAATTTCTAATTTTCCGCTCTTCTTTTCTTTCCCAAGTCTAAGGAATCTGACTCTCTTCTGTTTTCCATAAACACAATTCTCACAGAATTTTAAATCAACATGCTTCAAACCTGGCAACATATTTCTTGAGTGAAGAATTTGCATCCCCTTCTCACTCATGTTAATGAGTCTATGATGCCACAATTATGTATCTTCTCATGTAGAGGTTAAAGCATTAACAGAATTAGAAATACCATTGCAAAGAAAATTATATATTACAAAGCAATGGAACACATAAAATATTGTAGAAATATAAACACAAAAAATTCATAAAACAAGAGAGACACAAATATACGTGGTTCACCCAGTTTGGGCTACATCCACGGAGAAATAGCCAATCCTTCCTTTTATATTATCCAGCAAACTGAAGAGATACAACCTACAACAGATCCACTGTAATTCCCTCTTCACTCTCAATCTCCTCTCTTCCTCACTCATGTGCCCAAGCCTATGATGCCACAATTCTGTATCTTCTCTTGTAGAGGTTAAATCATTTATAGAATTAGAAATACCATTGCATAAATACAATGTACCAACCTTTCCTCCTTTCGCTATTACCAGGGATCCTTTAGTGACCTTCCAGGTTTTATCTGTGAAAGTAGTTACGCAACCTTCACCTCCCAACTACCCTATTGAAATCATATTTTTCTTTAGATCTGGAACATGCCTTACCTCCTTCAATAGCCACTTATTTCCATTTTGTTTTTTTATGAAAACTATACCCATTCCAATGATTTTACAAGTTTTATCATCACCCAATCGAACTTGTCCAAAATATCCTTGAACATAATCATAAAAATGTTTCCTATTAGGTGTGGCATGGAATGAGGCCCCTGAATCTACCACCCAGGCATCAATAATATTTTCTAATGAAAGAATCAAAGGATATTGTAACACATGACCTGTTACATTCACTTCATGATTAGTTTCTTGTTGCGCGTCTCCTTCTTTTCCCTTTTGAGACTTGCAGTCTTTCTTCAGGTGTCCTATCTTCCCACATTTCCAGCACACTATCCCTGATCTAGACTTGGATCTGCATTTTCTTGACTTACTGCGATATCCAGGGCTCTTTCCTCTTTCCATTTTTCTTCCCCTAGTCTCTGCAATCAAAGCATTACCTGATGTCTCACGGGAGCTTTTCCTTCACATTTCCTCGCTAAGGATTGCACCAACAACATCATCAAACTTTAAAGTACTAGATCCAGAGACAGAGTTACTAATGGCCATAACTAAACCATTCCAACTCTTTGGCAATGAGCACAAAAATAATAGAGCCCTAACTTCATCATCAAAAGTTACCCCTACAGAACTTAACTGACTGGTAACTGTATTAAATTTATTTAAATGATCAACAACAGATCCACCTTCCGACATATTCATATTAAATAAACGCTTCATAAGAAATAGCTTATTTGAGGTCGAGGGTTTTTCATGTAGTTTGGCCAATGTCAACATTAGACCCTCTATTGTCGTTTCCTTTAAAATATTAAATGCTACCGACACTGCTAGGCACAACCGTATTGTTCCAAGTGCCTTTCTGTCGAGAATATCCCATTCTATGTCTGTCATACTTATCAGCTTCTTTGCCTTTCCACTCAATGGTAGGTACAAATATCTCTGATACAGATAATCTTCCATCTACATCTTCCACAACTGGTATTTTTGGCCATTGAATTTTTCGACCCTAAACCTACCATCTTCCTCCATTACTCCCACTCGAACCAGGAACCCTTCTCTCCTACGAGTTTATCAGTGAAATAGACCTTCAGCTCTGATACCAGTGTTTAGTCAATTTAGTATGTCCTAAATTGCTACATTAATTATCGACCAGGAGTCATAAACTGACGAAGTGTGGCGCACTATATGTGCAAGACAGCCTCTTTCTTACTTTTTTATTGTTTTCAATTTTTGTTTTGTTTTGGGGGTTTTATCTTCGTTTATCTCCTAATGTGAATGGAAATCCTATTCCTAAATTTCAAGAATACTTCAGAAGGTAAGTATGGATATAGATTTTAAGGTAATTATGTCCTTTATGCTGATTTCCAGAGCTTAACACTTCAGAGGACCTCAAAACGTACTAGTAATGAAACTGTCATTTAAACAAGAATGAAAATGTACTGCTAGTAAAATCAAATAAATGATGAACTACTAATCATGAAACCATTATCTCTGCTGCTGTCTAAATACAGAAAAATGAATTAAGCTACTACACTCAAACAAATCAAAAATTGTGATCTAGTAAAAGTAAAATCAATTCACATCGTTCATAGTCCGATACCTTGCCAGGTAGTCTAAGCTATGGCTTTCCGAGATAACATCAATGATATGAGCAAGTTGATGTCTAATTGTAGAAAAGTAAAACCAAAATCAAATCACATCATTCATAGACTGATACCTCGCCAGGTAGTCTAAGCTATGGCTTTCAGAGATAACGTCAATGATATGAGCAAGTTGATATCTAATTGCAGAAAAGTAAAACTAAAATCAAATCACATCATTCATAGTCCGATACCTCGCCAGATAGAATAAGCTATGGCTTTCAGGGATAACGTCAATGATATGAGCAAGTTGATGTCTAAGTGCAGAAAAGTAAAACTAAAATCAAATCACATCATTCATAGTCCAATACCTCGCCAGGTAGTCTAAGCTATGGCTTTCGGAGATAACGTCAGTGATATGAACAAGTTGATATCTAAACTAACTAACAAAGCAAGTGAATAAGACTGAAATCAACAAAATAGAACTGGAATTAAAAGAAACTAAGAAAAGCAAAGTCAGCAAAGAGGCTAATTCCATGTCACTAATTATTGCGAAAATTTTATGAAAATGCTCGGGCCCACTCTATCCTGAAACATACACACACTGATCAGTGTTAACAACAATATACAGAACTTGAAAAATCATGTACAGGAATGAAATGTTAATACCATAGTGAATGAAATATACATAGGTGGATAACTATGAAATATCTGCAATGGAAATAAAGAAACAATGCATAAAAACTTTACAGCAATAAGGAAAATGAAACCTTAGCATGCAGGGGCCCTCTGCATGGCCTTGGTCAATAGGCTATCAGTCCAAAATTATGCTCACACAGTCATATAAAAACAGATGAAGAATCCTCTCGTTACCACAGTGGGATTAGTGTCATGGCACAGTAGACTTAACAACAACATTACATCAAAAACAGACTAACTCTATGCATTTGAAAACACGTTATTTATAACAAAAGATTCATAATTGTTTTCCTGTGAAACTACGTCAACAGACGACACGTAAAAGACAACGTCCATGAATTTAGCATAATGGTTGCCGAGATTATTCAATCTATCAAAAGTGGTTGTTGCATTTGCATCGTGGGGCAGTCTACAGCTATCAACATGACCCCAGGGATCTGGGAACGGCCACGAATCCTTCACGTGTTTGGAAACGGAGTCCTGTTGCTGTAGGACTCCTCTATTTGACC
This sequence comes from Pinus tabuliformis, assembly GCA_031772625.1. Lineage (NCBI taxonomy): Eukaryota > Viridiplantae > Streptophyta > Pinopsida > Pinales > Pinaceae > Pinus > Pinus tabuliformis. The sequence continues at coordinate 872,956,225 of CM062815.1, forward strand.
ACCGCTTGACCACTGTTGACCACGACTTTCCTTAATGAATTCAGCTGAACCAATATCACCTGATCCATGTTCAGGTCATTCCTGATCTGCCCACGTGTCCTGTTTTGCCTGATGACACCTGCAACCTAGAGCTTAACAAAAACAGCTGTGGAAAGTTGAATTAGTTGCGGAAAGTGGCTGCATTCCGCAGCTAATGAGAAAAATCTAAGTCAAATAGCAAATATAGAAACATAGTTAGAAAACCAATTAAATGCTCTTTTAAAATCAATATGGAATGATTTTGATAGCTTATGAGGTCCAGGTGAGGGGGAAAAGTCTGGAAAATGTGTAGGAAAGGTGTAATTTCAAAGCTCAACATACCCCCACTGTGAAGGTGTTGTAAGTCCCCATGCAACCAAAAATTTGACCATCCTCCTTTCAGTTCATGTGTTCTGAAACTTCTGCCAATACATCCAACCTTCTTTTCTTCTTTCTTGGGACCACTGTCATACTCAACTTCCTCATTAGGCACTTGAATTTGAGGTTGATGAGAGCCCTGCTCAACCTCCTGTTCTTTTTCTTCAATTTTCTATTTTTCTTCTACCATAGCCCAAGATGCAACATGGTGTTGTCATGAATAATCTTATCTAACATGCCCTATTATTTCAATGTTTCATTTTCTCTTTTGATGTGTCTATTTAGGACCTCTAGCTCAAAAACGTCTTGTTTTAGTGATTGGATTTGAGCTTCTTGGGCTGTATTAGGCTGGGCAGATGAAGTGCCTTGGTCTATGGCATTTTTCTCCAACGTCTCAATATAATCATACATTTCTTGTTGGATTGGATCTATCTCAGGTGTAGTCTTCCTTGGGCTGTCGCCAAAATCTAGTTGAGAAGGACTGATCTCAAAATCTGGCCGAGAAGGACTATTTTCAAAATTTGGTTGAGGAATAGGAGTATGGTGTGGGCCACGGCTAGGAGGGATTGCTAAAGGTTTTTCTGGTGTTTCCCCTCCTAAATCAATAAAGTGGGGCCCTTTAATTTGTACTTTCCTCAATTTCCCTTTAAGTCTGGAACTTCTTCTTAAATTTTGTGGGCTAGTGTCCTCTTTCTCCCCACTCTGTTTTTCTTTCCCTTTCTTCTTTGCTGTAGCTGACTGTTCCTGAAGGTAAACTAGTCTTTCAGACAGTATTTGGTGGTCCTCTTCTGAGGAAGGTTCTGGGGTTTGATAGACAACCTCAATATTTCTTTTCCCTTTTGATTTTCTTGGCTTCTTACCCTCAGTTCTTTCCTTCCTACTTTCAGACAGTTTTTCTTCCCTACTAGTTTCTTTAACTATGTTAGTAGGAGTGTCCTGAATTCTAACACTTGTTTTCTTTCTTCTGCTTTTCCTTGATGAGCTGCTTTCAGGTGTTTCATGTGGATCTTGAAAGAAATTTCTAACCAAAAACTGCTCCGAGGTGTCCTTTTCCTTTAATTGTTTTTCAATCAAAATTTTCATAAGGCTATGATGGTACAGGTGAGGTTCTACGTCCCCCAGATTTTTTTGGACGGTGATGGAAATTTTTTTCAGGTTATTTAACAAAAAGTAGGGCAAATTAATAGTTTGATTTTCTAGAAAATTCATTAGCAACCGGGTGTGGTACATATACATTGACCCGAATCATCCCTCACATGTAATGAATTTCTAGATTATTAATAATAGACTAGCCCACTTTTCTTCTAAAGAAGAGACAGGGATTCCACGTTTGAAAATGGTTATATCCATACCTAGATTGTGTAGGATAGCCCTCCATGATCTCTCATCAAAGCTTTTATTTTTGAACCACCATTCTCCCTCCTGTGGGAGTTCCATTGCGGCTGCTATTGATGCCTCTGTGACTTAGAATTTAAGGTCTCCAACCTCAACTTCCACGCCATCAAAACATCTCGCAAAAGTCTTTGTAACTTCTTTGTTGTAGCCTCTGAATTTCTGAATGAATTGTAGCCATTGTGCCTTCCTTAGCATACTTTTCAATTGCGGATACTCCTCCATGAATTTGGGCCCTTCCAGTTCTGCTCTCAACAGAGGACCCATTGCTTCCCCTACTTTAAAATACGTCTGCGTGAGTGATAGACTGACGGGGGTGAGACAATTGTGTTTGCAGAGGATGTAGAAGGATTGTGGAGAAAAACCAGTAGTCGTAAATGGAAGAACAGAGTTCTCAGAACGAGGGCTTATGTGAGCAGACCAAAAATACAAATGCAACTTCGATGGAGCAGTATGGAAATAGAGTGAGCCCAGCAAAGTTTTGAACTAGACAGTTGCGGAATAGATGTTAGCATGCTCACAAAATGGCTGCGGAATTTGTGCGGTAGGAAAGAGCCGTGACCAAATCGATCATGTCCTCATAATTACCCGGTTTAACAGATGGAGTGTCAAAGTACGATTGAACATGAGTTAAGTTCGGAGATGGATCATAAGGCTGTTAAAAATTAATGCAAGGTTCGTGGTGGAATTATGTAAAGGCCATGGAGTGGTTATGGAAGCTATCAAGGCGAATCATTACATATAATGGAGCTGGTGGTTTCATAACTATGTAAAATGTGTTTTAAAATGCTATTTGAAATGAACTTTGCTTGTACCTTGGAACTTACCACTTCCATCCACTGACCTTTGATTGGCTACTTCCTGATAATGCTTCTAGGTGCTTTATATCTTCAGAATATCTTCCTTTTCCATAACTGCATTTGTTTTTCATTATCATTTAACTAACATCTGATGGTCAGTGTTGAATAACAAAGTGATGGCTACAGAATTAGCTTTTGATTGTAGAAACTGGGTTCAGCTACGGAAACTGACACAGTGATCATATTACTGAATGGAGATGGATGAATGATGATTGAGTGAATGAAAACTGGTCATGAGAGGGTTTTTATTGGTGGGATGAAATGAAATAAAGTGAAGTGAAATGAAGTGGAGTGAAATGTAGTGGAGTGAAATGAAGTGAAGTGAAATGTCATGAAACTATGAATATAATGAGAAGAGTTTTTTTTGGAAAATATAGGGCATCAAGAGTTCCTGATTTTCGCCCTGTATTTTATGTATAAGACTACCAATCAGTGATTGGTTTTCAAGATTATACACATTTTTTTTTTAAACAGAAAAGAACAAAGGCTAGGCTGGTGGAGAAGAAGGATTCTTCTTCACCATCCATATTGCAGAACTATCTTGAAAGATTTTGACAAATTCCTCTTTTGAGAGTGGATTATGATAGATCTTTAATCTATGGCCATGCACAATAAGAGGAGTTTGAGGTTCATCAATGGTTTTGATTCTTACCGCTCCATTGTTAAAGATTTTGTCAATCTCATATGGCTCAATCCAATGAGTATGAAATTTTCCTTTGAAATCTTTAAACTTGGAATCGAATAGCAATGCCCAATCTCCTTCTTGAAACTTTTTCTCCTTGATGTATTTGTCATGCCACTTAGCTCTTTGATATTGAACTAGATCAGTTCTTAGGATTGCTTCTTGTCTGATCTCATCTAGCTCATTCAACTGTTCCATTCTATGCTTTTGGGCTTTTGATAGATCCATTCCCAACTGAACTGCCATCTTGAAAGTTTTGACTTGGAACTCAATGGGGAGCAGGACTTCTTTCCCATAAACAAGTTCATAGGGAGAATGTCCTGTTGTATTTCTCCATGTAGTTCTGTAGGCCCACAAGGCTTCAGGAAGCTTTTCTGCCCAATCTCTTCGATGTAGATGAACAGTATTGGTAATGATGCCTTCAATAACTTTATTTGTAGACTCCACTTGACCATTTGCTTGCGGATGGTAAGGAGTAGATTTTCTGTGCTTGACATTGTATTCTTCCATCAGCTTCTCCACCAGGTTGGATGTGAATTGACTTCCATGATCTGTCACAATTTCTCTTGGAACACCAAAGCAAATAAAAATATCCTCATAAAGAAAACTAACAACTGAATGCTCAGTAGCAGAAAATAATGCTTTGGCTTCTACACATTTAGTGACATAATCAGTACATACCAATATATACTTTCTTTGTTTAGATGGTGGGTTAATAGGTCCAATGAAATCTAAAGCCCATTTTTCAAAGGGTTCGATGAGTACCTATGGCTGCAATGGAATTTCATTTGAAAGGGTAGGTTTCCCTACTCTTTGGCAGCTGTCACACCTTTTGACATATTGTTTTGCATCTTTGAATAGGGATGACCAATAATATCCTAAAGAGAGGATTTTATAGAATGTCCTTTTGTCAGCAAAGTTTCCACCACATGGTTCATCATGACATGCTTTGAGGATATCAGGCATTTGATCTTCCCTAACACATCTTCTGATCACAACATCTGGCCCTATTTTAAACAATTCGTTAGAAATCCATGAATATTTTGAACTCTCCTAAATAATCTTTCTTCTTTCACCAGGAAATTAATGTGGAGGTAGTTTCCCTATAACCAAATAGTTAGCTATATCTGCATACCAAGGGGTCTTAGTAGATACTACAAATAAATATTCATTAGGAACCTTGTCCTCTACAGGAGAATATTCTTTAGTATTCTGAATCCCAGACAAGAAATCAGCTACTGTATTTTGTTTCCCTAGTCTATCCAACACAGTAATATTGAATTCCTGTAAAAGTAGGAGCCACCTTGTAACTATGCCATTAGTAATAAGTTTTTTCATTAGAAATCTAATTGCAGAATGATCAGTATGAATAAAAGTTTCATAGCCTATTATATAATGTCTAAACTTATTGATTTCATGAACAACAACTAAGAACTCTTTTTCAGTCACAGTATAGTTCAACTCAGTGGGAGTTAAATTTTTACTGGTATAGTAAATGGCATAAGGAACTAAATATTTTTGACCCAACACAGCTCCTAAAGCTGTATCTGAAGCATCTGTAGAAATATGGAAAGGGAGTTTCCAATTTGGTCCTCTCAAGATAGGCACTTTAAATATTCTTGTTTACAAAGTTTCAAATGCTGATTGGCAATCAGGATCCCATTTGAATTCACAGTCTTTTGTAAGTAGTTTGAAGAGTGGAGATGCTATTTTAGTGAATTTTTCTATAAATCTTCTATAGTATCCAGTGAATCCCAAAAAGCTTCTAACATTTTTTGACAATTTGGAATAGGCAACTTGGGGATGACTTCAAATTTTGATCTATCAACTTTAATCCCATCCCCTGATATATGATGTCCCAAAACAATACCTTCGGTAAACATCATAAAGCATTTTTCATGGCTTAGTGAGAGGTTCTTTTCTTTACATCTTATAAGGACTTTTTCCAAATTTTGTAATGCCTCTTGAAACGAATCACCATAAACTGTAAAATCATCCATATAAACCTCTACACAATCATGGATTAGATCATAAAAAATTCCTATTACTTCTCTTTGGAATGCTTCGTGTGCATTAAATAATCCAAAAGGAAGCACTCGATAAGAAAAAGTTCCCCATGGACAGGTAAATGTGGTCTTATCCTGATCTTCAGGTGCTACCTGAATTTGATTATAACTACTAAAACCATCCAGAAATGAAAAGTACTTTTTGCCTGCTAATGTATCTAATACTTGATCGATAAAGGGCAAAGGAAAGTGATCCTTCAAAGTTGCTTTGTTTAATTCCCTATAATCAATGCATACCCTCCATTTACCATTCTTTTTGGGTACTATAACCAAAGGAGAGACACATCGGCTATTTGAAATTGGATAAATGAAGTTTACATTGAATAGCTTTTGGAGCTCTTCTTTCACTATCTCCCTAAGATTTGGATTCATCCTTCTCTAAGGTTGTCTGATTGGTCTACTGTTTTCCTCGATATAGATATGATGGATGCAAGTCTTAAGGCCAATACCATTCATATCAGTATACTCCCATGCAAATGCAGTAGAATGTTTTTGCAAGATTTTGGTTAGCTCTTCCTGTTGTGATTTTTCCAAATTTTCATTGATATTCAATGTTTTACCTGGAAAAATCTCAATGGTAGAACTACCGAACTCTTCCATAGAGTAAAGAGACATTTGTCTTGATGATAAGTACTCAATATCAGAATCTAACTAAAATTGTGTATGGTCATATTCTGAAGATTTTTCAAAACTTTCTAATGTGTTCAGAATTTGACTATCTTCACTAATTTCAGAAATGGTAAAGACAGGTTGTATATTGTCCTCATCATTGACCCATCCATTGTCTCCTACTTTTGTAATTGCTTCTTCTGGAGGATACAGATTGAATTTCTTTGTCAAACTACCATCAGAAATGTACATATCTCTAGATCTACAACTAATGAAAGCATCAGCTGTGGCTAGCCAAGGTCTTCCTAAGATAAGTGGGTGCCCTCCTAAATTAGTCTTGGGAGTCAAAATCATGAAATCTACTGGATATTCCCAAGAATCTAAGGAGACTAAAATATCTTCTAATACACCATCTGGTTTTCTTATTGATCTATCTGCAAGTTGCAGTAAGGTGGGTGTAAAAAGAAGATTAGGAAGTTTAAGCTGTTCCATAGTCTGTCTACTCATAATGTTGATAGCATCCCCTAAGTCAATCAAAGTATTTGGAATTTCTATCCCATTTATACGTGTCTTGACAATTGGACTACCTGGATCTACATATTTCTACATGGTAATTTTTCCCATCATGATATCTGCAATTTTTCCTACCAGGTGGATTCTTCTTGTATCTCTTGGTTTCCTTCCTGGTCTCTTAAGACTCAACTCCTTTATTGTTTTTGCTAGAATAGGAATCTCTCTAATGGCTTGTAGCAAGGGAATCTTGATACAAACATTCTTTAATTCATCTAGAAAATCATAGTCAGGAAACAAGATTTTTTTTTCTACCCCTTTATCAATTTGTAATCGTTTAGGGAAAGGAGGTGTGGATGAAGATGCAGGTTGCTCAACTATGGGAGTTGTGGGAGTTGACTCTTTTTCTTTTTCTTTTTGAATATTTGGGTTTTGAAGAGATGCTTCCTCAAAACCTTTATTGGCTTTAAGAGAATCCTCCTTATAGGTATCTTGCTCTTGAAGATCTATAGAAGGTTTTTCTAAAACTCTACCAGACTTGAGTTGTACATCATTGAGAGGAACAATCATATAGGTAGGAAATTGTTGTCCTTCTACCATGTAAGCATTCTGAGGATTTTTGCTGTTGGGATTTGGCAATGGCTGGGTTGGTAGTTGATTTGTCTTTTGTTGAAATGGAAGCAAGAGTTGAGAATTCAGATTTTTTTGAGAAGGTTGTTGTTGCAGAAATGGTAATGAAAGTTGTGGGTCTTGATTTGGAAGTTGTGGATTTTATTGATTTTGAAAAGATGGAGGATATTCATAAAATTGAGTAAATCTCCCATAAGGATTTTGCATCCCTTGTGCCCATTATTGGTATGGATTTTGAGATTGGGACCAAGGTTGTTGCCAAGAATTCCAATTTGGTGGGAGTTGAAAGTTCATGGGATTGTTAAATCCTTGATTTTGTGGCCCCTGCAATGGTCTTCTTGAAACAAAACAAAGGGACTCTACTGAATTTGGATCTTCCTGAAAGACATCTTCAAGCCCAGGAATTGAAGGACAATCCTTGGTCTCATGTCTTTATGAGAAAATCACACATGTTTCTACAACTTTTGCATTCAAGGGACATTCCCTTAAAGCATGTTTCTTTCTACATTTTGGACAAAATATGGCTAAGGCTTCGGCTTCTGCTTTCTTCTTATTTTGTATTTTAAGGGTGTCTAGTTGTTCACTAAGGCTCCCTAAAATATCAGTTTTGAACTCATCAAGCATATTTCCAATCTCTGCCCTACTTACTAATCCAGTTGCAGATTTGTTTTCTCTAATAAGAGAAGGATCTCTAGGCCCTTTTCCAGTTTTAGATTTTCCCCTTAAGAGATGGACACATAGTTCTGCTATGTCATGGAGTGGAAGTTGAGAAATATCTCCCTTCCCCATCATGTTTAAAATATCTATCCATTCATCTCTAATGGCTTTCAATAAAAGGGATTTCAAGGTTTCCTCATCTAAATTGCGCATTTTTTCTCTCTTTAAGTTGTATTGAAATATTTCAAGTAAATCCTCCAAGTTTTCATCTTCTTTTTGCATCATCTTGAATACCTCATCCTTATGATTGGTGGGCATACAATAATCCAGGTATCTATCCAAAAATGTTTGTTTCATATCATTCCAAGTCCTAATAGACTAAGTGACTAATCCCATGAACCATTTCAAAGCAGATCCTTTCAATGTTGAAGGAAACAGTTTGAGTTTTTGAGAGTCTTCCATATAGTCATAGGTTCGGCACAAGACTTCAAACTCAAATAGAAATGTTTCAGGATCCTCACTTTGCAACCCATAGAAGTTTGGGAGGACAGATGGTGAAATGTTTTTCATTGTTGTATGGGTTTCCTCATCAGCTATAGGGAATCCAAATGAGTTATCTCCATCCTTACTTCCCCCATTATTACCTCTACCCCCTCCATTGTTTCCTCCTCCTCTACCTCTACCTCTACCCCCTCCTCCAAATCCATTCACTACTTCCTTTGTCATGGTAGTTTCCTCAGAGTTCTCAAAGTCCTCTGGTTCTTCTATTAATGGCGAACGAGGAAGAGTTTCTCTCTCTTCTTCTTCAGGTGATTCTACTTCTTTGATTACAATATGTTCCCTTGTAGAAGTGAAGAAAGGTTCTTCTCCTAGGTCAGATTTAATGGATAGTGTGGGAGAGTCTCCTAATTCGGCTGCTGCCCCTTGAATTCCAGGAATCCTAAGGCTGGAAGTGTAAGTCGAAGATGATGGAGGTGTATCTTGTCTATGCCTTGAAGTAGTTGGAGTTGTGAAAATCAAACTTTTTGCCCTAGCTATAAACCTTCCTCTAGAATCTCTTGCTCTATGCATGTCATTTTTTTTATTTTTTATTTTTTTAAGTCGGGCTAATAATTCTCTTTCTGATCTTCCAGGTCACACTAGGTGCAAGAAGAGAGCATAATAAAGAAATTATTGAACTAATAACTCTTTTTCTGATCCTCCAGATCACACTAGGTGCAAGAGGAGAGCATACTTCAAGAAGTTATCAATTTTCCCTTCTTTTCTTTTCTTTTTTATGTAAGAGATCGGCTACCTAGTTACACTTCCCTGGAAACGGCACCAAAATGTTTAGTCAATTTAGTATGTCCTAAATTGATACATTAATTATCAACTGGGAGTCATAAACTGACAAAGTGTGGCGCACTATATATGCAAGACAACCTCTTTCTTACTTTTTTATTGTTTTCAATTTTTGTTTTGTTTCGGGGGTTTTATATTTGTCTATCTCCTAATGTGAATAGAAATCCTATTCGTAAATTTCAAGAATAATTTAGAAGGTAAGTATGGATATAGATTTTAAGGAAATTATGTCCTTTATGCTGATTTCCAGAGCTTAACACTTCAGAGGACCTCAAAACGTACTAGTAATGAAACTATCATTTAAACAAGAATGAAAATGTACTACTAGTAAAATCAAATAAATGATGGAATACTGATCATGAAACCATTATCTTTGCTGTTGTCTAAATACAGAAAAATGAATTCAGCTACTACACTCAAACAAATAAAAAATTGTGATCTAGTAAAAATAAAATAAATTCACATCATTCATAGTCTGATACCTTGCCAGGTAGTCCAAGCTATGGCTTTTGGAGATAACATCAATGATATGAGCAAGTTGATGTCTAATTGTAGAAAAGTAAAACCAAAATCAAATCACATCATTCATAGTTCGATACCTTGCCAGGTAGTCTAAGCTGTGGCTTTCGGAGATAAAGTCAATGATATGAGCAAGTTGATATATAATTGCAGAAAAGTAAAACTAAAATCAAATCACATCATTCATAGTCTGATACCTCGCCAGGTAGTCTAAGTTATTTCTTTCGGAGATAACGTCAATGATATGAGCAAGTTGATGTCTAATTGCAGAAAAGTAAAACTAAAATCAAATCACATCATTCATAGTCCGATACCTCGCCAGGTAGTCTAAGCTATGGCTTTCGGAGATAATGTCAGTGATATGAGCAAGTTGATATCTAAACTAACTAACAAAGTAAGTGAATAAGACTGAAATCAACAAAACAGAACTGGAATTAAAAGGAACTAAGAAAAGCAAAGTCACCAGAGAGGCTAATTCCATGTCACTAATTATTGCAAAAATTGTATGAAAATGCTCGGGCCCACTCTATCCTGAAACATACACACACTGATCAGTGTTAACAGCAATATGCAGAACTTGAAAAATCATTTACAGGAATGAAATGTTAATACCATAGCGAATGAAATATACACAGGTGGATAACTATGAAATATGTGCAATGGAAATAAAGAAACAATGCATAAAAACTTTACAGCAATAAGGAAAACAAAACCTCAGCGTGTAGGGGCCCTCTGCACGGCCTTCGTCAATAGGCTATTAGTCCAAAATTGTGCTCACACAGTCATATAAAAACAGAGTCTTCTTTTATAATTCAAAACGGAGGAAGAATCCTCTCGTTACCACAGTGGGATTAGTGTCACGGCATAGTAGACTTAACAGAAAAATTACATCAACAACAGACTAACTCTATGTGTTCTGAAACGCGTTATTTATAACAAAATTTTCATAACTGTTTTCCTGTGAAACTACATCAACAGAGGACATGTAAAAGACAATGTCCATGAATTTAGCATAATGGTTGCTGATATTATTCAATCTATCAAAAGTGGCTGTTGGATTCCCATCATGGGGCAGTCTACAGCTGTCAACATGACCCCAGGGATCTAGGAATGGCCACGAATCCTTCTCGTGTTTTAAAACGGAGTCCTGTTGCTGTAGGACTCCTCTGTTTGACCACCGCTTGACCACCGTTGACCACGACTTTCGTTAATGAATCCGACTGAACCAATAGGACCTGATCCATGTCCAGGTCATTCCTGATCTACCCACATGTCCTGTTTTTCCTGATGACACCTGCACCCTGAGTTTAACAAAAACAGCTGCGGAAAGTGGCTACATTCCGCAGCTAATGAGCAAAATCTATGTCAAACAGCAAACACAAAAACATAGCTAGAAAACCACTTAAATGCTCTTTTAAAATCAATATGCAATGATTTTGATAGCTTATGAGGTCCAGGTGAGGGGGAAAAATCTGGGAAATGTGTAGGAGAGGTGTAATTTCAAAGCTCAACAACCAGTTGTTAGAACATTATAAATTATAGAGCAATGGAACACATAAAATATTGCAGAAATATAAACACATAAAATGCATAAAACAAGAGAGACATAGATATACATGGTTCAACCAGTTTGGGCTACATCCATGGAGAAACAACCAGTGCTTCCTTTTATATTATCCAACAAACTGAAGAGATACAACCTATAGCAAATCCACTATAATTCCCTCTTCGCTTTCAATCTCCTCTCTCTTCCTCACTCAGAATATAGATATACATAGACGCAATACAATTCCCTCATATATAGTGAGGAGTTTCCTTCTAGGGGAAAAACCCTAAGTTAAACATAACTTCTACCGTCAGATCTCCGCCTAATGAACAGCCTAGATTGATTATGAAATTACAACATTTTACAAGGACATTTTACATCTATTCTTAGCTTTAGGGGCACTGCCCCCGATCCACCCGCCAAGGGGGGCCTTCCAAAGGTCACAGTTGCCCCCCCTGGAACCCCCCTACAGCGAATATTTTACAGGTAGCGTTGCCTCCCCATTACAAACTGGGGTCCAATGCTGTGATACCTTTGAATACAGAAGATAATCAGGCTCCACACCCAACAGAGTGCGATTCACCGAAATTACCATGGAGCCCCATATGGCCCATGAGGAGCCTAGAGAAGTGACAGTTATGCCAGAAGTTCCAAAAACACCACGAACACCATGACCACAAAAAGATAAGCAGACTATGGGCCTAGTTTGTGTATCCCCAAGAAACCCACAGTTTAGCAAATTTTCAATGGAAGAAAAGGGAAAAGCCATCACTGTTGAATTAGACGCGGAGGAGGAAGACCTACAAGCTATAATCGCTCAAATTGAGGCGCAAGAAAATGAGGCAATGGATGTCTCACCAATGCCTTCTACAACAAAGTTACCTACATACGTCCCCCCATGGAAAGGGAAAGCCAAGATACCAATAGACCTAGAGGCCACAAACAGTGTGCTCCAGACCATGCTCCTCCCCAATAGTATAATGTTTGAAGGTACATCTTTGGGATGAATACCGACCATGAAGTTCAAGGATTGGGACCTTGTGGACAGCGAGAAGTTCCCACACCTAGCCACGGAAATGTTAATGAAGAAGAAATGGTTGCGCAGTGTGGAGAAGGCTGGGTTACTCCATTTGCGATGGATACCCCACTACCACCACGTGCCCATCACCATTTTCGTTGTCAGGCAGCTATTGTGCTTGGTGCATGATGGGTATCTCTGGCTGGAGGAGCGTATTCCCATCATGACCGACCTAATTCATGAAATTTCTCAACTCCCCTTCAAAGGACACAACCCCGCGGCCATAACGGGAAAAAGCAACAACTTGGCGCTCACAGAAGCCATGAAGGCCAAGTATAAACTAGAAAAGAAAAAGCAGGGGTACGCAGTAGAAAGCATTAAGGACAAAGGTGTGCGCGTAGCCACCTAGTTGCTGGCTAGCAAGCTAATGTGGAAATGTCACATCAATTAGGTACCAGCGTCTGTGATTGCGTTGGTAGAGTAGTGTGCAGATGGGGTATAGTTCAACTAGGCACAGTTCCTCTACAAAGAGTTTCTAACGAACTGCAAGGAGGCCCAGGAGCAGGGTAATACTTTCCACTACGCATGGCTTCTCTTATCCATCTTGTTGGTTGCAGGGGAACTGTCGGAGGATAGCTAGTTTCCCACTATTGACGGTGATATTCTCGAAGCCACGAGGTACACCTCGCTTTGGGCTACAAAAGACGCGAAGAGGATTCGTGAGATGAAGGTGTTTTGGGTGTTCATGGAGGCGAGCATCTGAATGTGGATCAACCAAAGGCTATGCCTATCTCCTACGGTTCATAATAGCTTGCAGAGCAAAACAGAGTTCAAGGCAGATATGCATAACCTGTATATCTGAGAACGCAAGGATCCGGCACAGAAATGGGTGAAGCTTCCGTTCATCGCAACGGATGATGTGATCTTCGCAGTAATGGAGTTGTGGCCTCCAGAATGGCACAACTCAGACTTGGCAGAAATGGAGAAGGCCGCAATCCAGTAAAGAAAGAAGGATACCAAGCTACACATCACACAGTTAGCTGAAAAGAGGTGTCCAAAACAAGAAGTAGCCACACAGCAGCAGACAACTGATGTAGCAGCAACGACGTAGAAGATAGAAACCACAATAACACCAATAAGAGAGCCCGAGGAGGGCTAGGAGATGTCCACGAGGCAGTAGACCAAGGAAGTGGAGAGGATAGAAGAATATCCGGGCCCCAATTCAGCATCGACCCAACTCAAGCAACCACGCGGCCCTGAGAAAACAACTCCCAGGAAGAAGGTAAAAGTGAGAAATACGTCCATCGACCCAATCACGCTCATAGAAACATCAGCAAAATGATTCATGAGGTCACGAAGGATGCACTTCAGGAACTAAGGATGGAGTAGAACACTGTGTTGGGGGTGCTCAGTGCGTAGCTACAAGGCTTATAAGTAAAACCCCCCTAAACATGTACAATGGCTCAGTATGTCGCAGTAGTAATTGCCGAGGCCAAACAGACGTTGTGTGGCAGTATGGCCAACCCTTTTGTGTTTCCCAAAGTCGTGCTAGCAGTAGCAAGTGAGGGTGACCGGGCTGTGATGACTAGCATGAAAGGCATCAGGCTGAACTTGGTAGCCTGCTGCATGAAATTTTGTACCAGCTATAGGATGGGGTCATCGCAAAGCTCCGCACCTGGGAAGGCCGCACGATCCAGGTCTTGAATGAGAAGAAAATCAACATGGACCAGCTCAGCCTCCAATGTGATGAGTTGGTTGCACAAGCTCGCAGACTGGAGCAGGCAATAGAGGATGCGTGTAGGAGAATCCCAGAGTTGTCCGTGCTAGCAAAATTACTAGCAGCAAAGCGGGTCCATAGATTGGCGACGAAAGTTCGCGAGGCCAGGGAGGAAATGATGAAGGTTCAGTTGGATTTGAACCTGCAGATCATCGAGTTGTGATTGAAGGCACAACCCTCCATGCTCCCATAAGTAAGAGAGCAGCACACCCGTGCTATCTAGATGGGGTTGGAGCAAATTGGCCAGGCAACACAAGATTATACTAGGATATTGGAGCAAACACTAACCATGCTTATGCACCTGGAGGAAGACCTGAACCTACAAGGCCTAGAGACAGAGGTGTGCGAGGTGCAGCAGGAGTTTGACAGTGTCTAGGGCACCATCCGGATGGTTGTCCTTTCTCAACAACTCGCCAGACTATAGCAGGAAAGGTCATTGAAGGACCAATTAGACGCTGCGCACCAAAAAGAAGCCCTGCTTAAAGCACGCATCCAACCATGGATCGATGAAGCTTTCACAATTACATCTACCATTGAAGGAAAGCTGGCACAAATGTAGGAACTTTATGCGGTTAGACAGGAATGTGACCCCACTCATGAAAGTTCAGAGATACGTGTGCAACAAGTACAACAGACAGAAAAACAGTGTGTTTTGAACACCCAAGCTACACGAGACCTGCTGGATGGACTTCGCGCAAAGATCAACGCACCAGTAGAGTGATTTGAGACGAGTCACAATGATTGTGTTGGGGGCCTATTAGGCATGGGATCCCCCACAACAAGTTTTGGGGTTCAAAGCCCTAGTTTTGGTCAATGTAATGTAAAGACTCCATGAAGTACGGATGTGGAGCATGAAAGTCTAGGATGAGTCATAGGGTTGTCCGCCCTAAGAATTGTGAAATAATGTAAAGTTTTGTTGGCCTACCCATGTTCCACAAACCATGGGATTGTATAAATAGAGCGGGGCTCTAAGTGTAAAGATATTTTTTTGGGAGCAGGCAGTAATAGATAGATGCGAAGGGTTAGAGGATAGAAGTGGATCTGAAGTGTATTGGGTCATAGTAGTAGGAAGAGGCTCTACAGCTGAGTGCGTAGAGGCCTAGTAGAATCCGCAGCTGAGTGTGCAGGGCGGAGTCAGGTCTGTAATTGAAATGAACTTGGAAAGGATTATTAATAAAGATAAGTTTGATTTGAAATATTCTACATCTATGGTTCTATTTATCTTTATGAATTTATATTGTTTTTGATTACGCACACTTACTTGAAAGTTGAATAAGTAATAAGAATATTGGGCCCACATAAACTAAGTCAAAGCACTAATATAGTAGTGAAATAAGGATTGTGATCAGGATAGTACTGTATTCGTGCCCCTTACAGAGGTGCGCACAAACTGCTGTGTGGAGCAGCACAAGCACACAGGTTCAGATTGCGAACCTCTAGAACCTTCATCAAGACATCCCTAGGGTGCAGAAACCTAGTTCCAACACCCTCCCATACTACTTCGGGTGAGACCTCAGTCCGCGCTCCACAGATTGTTGCCGAAAGGGCCAGTAGTACCAGGATTTGCTTGGCTAAATCACTTCTGAACTTGGGTCAGGCCCCATGTAGCCAACACCTTCATTGCAACCATATCCTTGGACTCAAAATTAGAGAGGAAATTCCCTAGGTCCAGTTCATCAGGTAATACCAGTACAATAGGAGTTACAACTACCACCTCTTCAAATACATGTTGCTACACCTTCTATATGACCCCAATTACTTGTGTAACCTAACCCTAACCCAAACAATAAGGCGACTTAGAACATTGAATCCATGATTCGGATTTAAACAAGAACACAAAAAATTACAGAGATAACCATAAACATAGAGATGCAGTGGATATAATACTTCATTTCATTAATGTAAATTACTGAAATATGCTTACAAACAAAATTGGAAATAAACCAGCTAGGGTGACGGTAGCTTATCTCTGAGAAGAGATGTGGCAGCTACATGCCTCTAAACTGTGTTACAATGGGGCTCAAAGGCCTATTTATTCTTGAGAAATAATGGAAAACCCTTAACATCCCAAAACCTAACCCTAGAAGATGAAATGCCAAACTCTGGGCCCCGTTTGGGTAAATTGGTACATCAACTTTGTGGGGTCATAACCTTGGCATATGATCTCTGTTTGATGCACACAATATCTCATTAGAAAGATCTATTTGAGAAATACAACTTTTGGAAGAGAAATATTGGTCCATGGATGCAAGTTGCTCCCAGTTTTCCCAAAAAAAGTCATTTAGGGCCTCAAAATGGCTCCGAAAGTTCAAAACCAAAAAAACTACTAAAAATAGTAAATTGGGCTACAATTAAGGAAACTGAAAAGCTGAAAGAAACAATGGTGGGGGTCCAAGTGGACTTTGCAGGTGGCCACCAATATCCACCTAGATCATTCCTCCCCCCTTAGGAAGCAATGGTCCCCATTGCGTTGAGTTCCTCCATGAGATGAGGAAATTTTTGTTGAACTTGGTCCCTGGTAAGCCACTTGCCCTGGTGAAGGAGTTGGCCTGCATTGACAACTCGATACAATTGGATATTCTGCTGGCGAGTCTAACTAATCTGTTTGTCCATGATTCGATTAGTTGCAGCTTGTTCCATGCAATTTGGATTTAACTCTATGGTTGTGGGTTGTTCTGCAATGTCGGATGTGTCTAGTAATGGTGGAAAGTATGGCTGAAGGTGGTCCACATTGAACATTGGGTGCAGGCCAAGGAATGGGGGAATGCTGAGCTCAAATGCATTATCTCCCATAGCCTTGGTAATGGTGTAAGGACCATATCGGAGTGGTCTGAGTTTCCGATAGGCTCCGGTAAGGCATTCCTTTTGCAAATGCAACCAGAATTTGTCGCCCATCTAAAACTTGTGTGGCACCCGATGTTGATCATGTCACTGCTTGTACTTGGCATTTGATTTCTCCATAATGTCATGGACCTACTGGCGAATATGTTGGATGTGCTCAATGAAGTTGTTTTCCTTATCTGTTTCAAACTGGACATGAGCTGAATCTGCGTGAGTAGCTGCAAATGGCATGGCCACATCAATGGGACATAGTGGCTAGAATCCCAAGCCCACCTAAAAAGGTCTGTAGCCAGTCGAGCTATTGAGAGCTCGGTTGTAGCTGTGTTGAACATAGGGGAGGATCTCATCCCATGTGCATGGATGCTTTGAGTTGTACATGCACAGAATGTGTACGATCATCCTATTGACAACCTCTGTCTGGCCATCAGTTGGAGGATGGAAGGCTATGGACTTAGTGAGTTCGGTGTCGAGCATCAACCATAGACTGGACCAAAATGTACTAAGGAACCTGCTATCCCGATTTGAGATGATAGATTGTGGGATCCTGAAGTGTACCCACACTCATTCAAAGAAGAGTTTAGCAGTGGCTTCTGTTATGATATTCTTCTTACAGGCAGCTAGAATGGTCATCTTTGAGAACTTGTCGATGACCACAAAAATACAGTCGTTTCCATGCTTAGTGGAAGGAAGGCCTAACATGTAATCCATGGAGATGGATTCCAAAGGTTGACTAGGGGTATCCAGCAGGGTATATAGGCCTTGCTTCTTGATGGTTGGTTTGGCAATGGAATAGGCAGTGCATGATCTGATATACTTCCCGACATCCTATCGAAGATTCGGCCAATAGAAATACTTCTGCAGTACTGCCACCATTTTCTCGACCCCGAAATTTCTAGCAAACTAACTGTAGTGTGATTTCCAAATCATCTTGGCACGCTAGCTTGAAGGAACACAAAGGTGACCTAGGTGGCATAACAGGGCATCTTGGAGGTGAAAATATGGCACATGTTTACCCTCCAAGAGTGTCTGGTATGTGTGGCTCAATTCTGGGTCACTTTTGTAGAGAAGTGGCCAATTAGAAGTCTCGTGCCCACAAGAGTTTAGCACAGTGGCTAACGCCATGATCAATGGTCAACTGAGGCAATCTGCAACATTATTAGTGTTACCCTTCTTATACTTGATATTCAAATGGAACTATTGCAGGTATGTGGACCACTTCTGATGGCGATCATTCTACAATTTCCCTTGGGTTTGTATGAACTGCAGGGGTCAATGGTCTATGTGGATGACCATTTCCTTCCCCAAAATGTAATTCTTCCATTGTCGACAGGCCTATAAAATGGAATACATCTCTTTGTCATAATTGGGATACTTTCAGACTGTGTCTGAAAGTTTCTCACTGTGATATGCCACTGGATGCCAGTGTTGAGTAAGGACTGCCCCAATAGCATAGTCAGAGGCATCTGTCTTGACCTCAAATGGTTGTTGCAAGTCTGGTAATGCGAGCACTGATGATGTGAAAAGGTGATCTTTCAATTCTGTGAATGCCTTCTGTTGAGATTCAGACCAAAAGAATTTTTCTTTCGCTCCTCCCTTGGTGACATGACTCAAGGGCCAAGTGATATGAGAAAATCCCAACACGAACCTACGGTAGAAGTTGGCAAGACCTAGAAAGCTGTGGAGCTCTGTTAGAGTGGTTGGAGATGGTCAATCTCAAATGACTTGGATCTTGGATGGATACACATGTACCCCTTGTTCATCAATAATGTATCTTAGATACTAAACTTGGGTCATGCAAAAAGTGCATTTCTCCAAATTGGCACATAACTTGTGCTGCCGCAGTGTTTGGAGAACCTGTCAGATGTGGTGGAGGTACCCTTCCCAACTCTGGCTGAAGATTAGGATGTCATCCAAGTATACCACTACAGATGAGTTGGTGAATGGCCACAAGATGTCATCCATTAACCTCATGAAGGTTGCAAGAGCATTTGTCAATCCGAAAGGCATAACCAACCATTCAAAAACGCCCTCCTTAGCTTTGAAGGCAGTCTTCCACACATCAGAGGGTTCGATTGGTACCTGGTGATATCCTAACTTCAAATCGATCTTGCTGAAATATTTTCCCCTCTTTAGTTGGTCCAAGAGGTCATCAATCCATGGGATTGGGTACCTATTATAGACAATGATCTTGTTTAGTGCCCGATAGTCAATATAGAGTCTCCAATTCCCATTCTTCTTCTGTACCAACACGATCATGCTCCCACAGGGCGATGAACTTGGACGGATGTGAAATTTCTGTAGCATCTCCTGAATTTGCCTCTTGATTTCATCATTCTACATAACATAGCACCGATAGATTGATCCATTTGGCAGCGGCACACCTTGGGTCATATTGATGGAGTGCTTGACTTGACAGTGCAGAGGAATCCCTGCGGGGGAGGTGAAGATATCCTCGTACTCCTCCACGACCTTGTCCATTTGTAGTTGTCATGTGGAGGGGCCCCATCTAGAGGTCGTGGCCACCATCTTATTCTTTCCTTGAGGGTGTATCATCAGGAAAACAAATTTCCTAGTTTTGGAAATGAGCTTACTGCATTGTTTTGTAGTAATCAAAGAGATGGCGGTAGGCGGTGCTACCTCAGGTATCCTGTACAACTTATTTCCCAAAGTAACAATAACAACATGGGGCCTTGATTCATACACATCATGTCGCTTCCACAAGTAAGGTTGTCTGAATAATACATCACAAACTTCAAGGGGTGCAATGTCACACAATACCTCATCCGTGAAGGGCTTGATGTTGTATGGAAGGTGACACTGCTGGCTCACGTGAAGATCTCATCCTTGGTGAAGCCACCGATGGTGTACAGTTGTGGATGTGCTATGGTTGGTAAGCCCAGCTGCTTCACAACCTCTGCTGAAATAAGGTTCTTTCGTCTCCCACTATTGATAATGAACTGTAGCAGGGAGCCCTTTACCCACATCTGAGAGTGGAAGAGATGCTCCTCCTCCTCTGGATTCTCCGGTTCCTCCTTCTGGATCTTCGTGGTGGAAACAGTGGCATTGGGCTTCGCATTGATAATTTGCTTCTTCTTTTCATTCCCCTTGTTGGGTTCTGACTCAGAGTCGGAACATGCATCTGATTCAGTAACCTTTAGCTCGGCCACTAGTGATTTTTTGGCCCGACACTCACTTGTGTTCTGAGTGGAGCTCTTATGGAACTCACACCACTTTCCTATGTCCTTTTATGGCTTCACGACGCTGTTCATTGCTTGCAGCTTTGGTGGGTTGTCTTGGGTTGCCATGCCTTGGCTTTCTCCTTTGTTCTGTTTTTTGGGGGCACCTTTCCCTTGCTTCAGATTCACAGATCCAAAGTCTCGCTTCTTCTATTTAAAATTTTTCTCGACCTTGATAGCATATCAGTATGTCGTACCGAGCAAGGGGATGTTGAGGAATTCTATTTCTTCCTAGATGTACTTGTGCAGGCAGCTATGGTACTTGAGTATCAAATTCTACTCTGAATCCTTGATACCAAACTTTGTGCGAAGGGTATGGAAAATATTGGTAAACTCCGGCACATCTTGGTCCCTTCCCTGCCGCAGCATGGTCCACTTTATGTATTAATCCTCATAGCTTTTGACAGGGTAGTACTGCCCCTTGATGGCATCTCAGAATGAATCCAAAGTGGGTGCGGCTGAAAACAGTGAGCTTGTACTTTCATCCTTCTACTCATAGTGGGTTTCCCACCAATCTGTGGGGGGTTGCATTGAGAAGAGTGAAAATAATATTTTCTCGACTGGAATAATCATGAACAAAAAAATAACCCTCTAGTAGATTTAACCATTTATTGACAACATCTGCATCTATCTGGCCCTCGAATATGGGGATTTCAAAGTTAACTTGTACCTTAAACGGTGTGGTATTTCCAGAGTAGCTGTTGGAAGCTGCGGCATCGCCCCTGCGTAGCCGCTGAATGATCTGGGCAAAGTTGCCCATCATCATGTTCCTTTGTCACTTGAGGGATTCTTTGAGCAAGATTTTGATAGGATCTCCTGCCCCCTCATCTTTCTTTTCATCCACCATGGGAGGCCATCTTGATTTGCGAGGCTGGTCTTGCAAAGGTTTGACCAGTTCCAACCCTAACTCCTTATATCCTGACCTTGTTGGGGACATGCAAAGAAAAACAGAGAAAAGACAGACCGCTCTGATACCACTAATCCGAATTTAAATAGGAATGCAAAAAATTATAGAGATAACCATAAACATAGAGATGCAACGGAAATAATACTTCATTTCATTAATGTAAAATACTGAAATATGCTTACAAACAGAATTGGAAATAAACCATCTACGACAATGGTAGCTTATCTTTGAGAAGAGATGTGGTGGCTACATGCCCTGAACTATGTTACAATGAGGCTCGAAGGCCTATTTATTGTTGAGAAACAATGGAAAACCCTTAACATCCCAAAACCTAACCCTGGAAGATGAAACGCCAAATTGTGGGCCCTGTTTGGGTAAATTAGTACATCAACTTCCCAGGGTCATAACTTTGGCATATGATGTTCATTTGACGTGCACAGTATCTTGTTAGAAAGATATATCAGAGAAATACAACTTCATGGACCAATAGTGCTCTCAGTTTTCCTAGAAAACGTCCTTTAGGGCCTCAAAATGGCTCCGGAAGTTCAGGACCCGAAAAAAAACTAAAAATAGTAAACTAAGCTACAATTAAGGAAACTGAAAAGCTGAAAGAAACAATGGTGGGGGTCCAAGTGGACTTGGTAGGTGGCCACTAGTATTGAGCTGGATGAATCCTTGACTACCTTTGACACTTATTGTATCACTCATGTCAGGTATAACGAAATCCATGTTTGGTCAGGGAAAGTGGTTACCCCAAATATCTCCCCTGTTATAACCAAACAAGTATGTGAGTCACCCATGGGGGGTCCTACAAATTTTGAAGCTATTGTCACACCTGTAACAACTGATTTGGAAAGGACTGTTGCACCTGTAACAACCAGTTCGAGTAAAGCTAATACACCTGTAACAACCATTTTGAATATAACAACTAACCACCCTCCATATCCTCGAAGGCTAGTAGAAACTGGTATGAGTTCACATGCAGAATCAGATTTCCTTAGGGAGTTGAGAAACTTACACATAATGATTTCCATAATGCAGGATATCAGAGATGTGCTTGTATATGCAAAAACAGTAAGGAACCTATGTGTTAAAAAACCTAGAAGGAAGCCTAAGGACACTGCTACAATTCGTGTGATGGGAAAGTTGTCCAAGTTGATGATTGATCAGCCCCTTTTAACCAAATGCAATGAGCTAAGGTATCCTATGGTCATTGTGTACATCGATGACAGGCCCATTACCAATACATTGTTTTGGAGAATTTGGTATCTATGGATAAATACTAATTCCTTGGATAAGTAACCATATCTAGAACAATAGTTTAAATCACTTTAGTGTTTTCCCATAAGCAATAGATAAGACAAAGAAGATGAGAAGACCTACTTGTAGTTCCGCTTTCCTCTTGTCTCCTTTGTATCGATCCTGTCGCTCCTTTCCGTACTTAACATGCTTGAGAAGTACCTGTAAACATCAACAGAAGACAAAGAACTGATCAAAGAAAAAGAGCTACTGAATACAAGTAAATGGAACTAGATATATTCACACATATAAGCATCATATAACAAGATAAATATATGGGAACTTTATTGAATAGAAGAAGGAATTACGACCATGAAGTCTGATTCGAAGTCACTCCTCCAGCTTGGATCCCATCCACATCACAACAAAAGCATGACAAACTTGTAGCATAACAATACTTGTCTCAAATTCAATTCTCATAGCAACATTATCTCCTTATAATTCAACATAGTCCAACCCCTGATCACTTAGATGAGCGGTCAATTTATAGGAAGATGAAGGAGGTTATGCCATAAATGGGGTTATTGAATGGCCTTCCACACTTAGAATTAGTTCCATGGAGGAAGGGATGAGAGGATAGGATGCATATTAACTCATTCCTCATCCATTTTCGAGCTCATAGGAGTTTATAAGTGAGGGAAACTTCTAGATGACTCCAAAAGATAAGAATATTCCCCAAACCCTATGTGAATTTCACTCAATCTCACCTAGCACAAGTGAAAGAGGGCCTAAGTGCTTTGTAGAGCACCCTGGCATGGACTCAACTGCTCTACAGCCATCCTTACATGGGCCTACCTGCAATGGTCCCTTTAGAGGTCATTTCAAGATGTCTTCAAGTCATGAAATTGTCTAGGAAGGAGGCATTCAAAAGGGTGACTTGTTTAGGGCATGTAGCAACTGAAATTAGGGTTTGATGAGCCATAAAACACTGATCTAGATGATGGGGGTGATGTTCCCAATTGGATTTTTAACAGCTACCCCATATTTTGGGAAAACTAGTGTCTTTTTAATCTGCTAGTCCCACTAATATTGGCAGCTATCTTAGAAACAAACAATCAAAGCAATTTGCGATTTCCTTTATGTATGATAGATAAGAGAGAAGCAAAGGGACCAACCTGGATCTTCTGCTTGACTCCTTGCTTGATTCCTCTCTCCCTTGATAGAGCTTGCAACTCCTCTCCTACTTGTCCCACTTAGAGAATACCTGTAGAGACAAAGTAACAAAACACCATCAAAGCATCTCGATCTATAATATCATAAACAATGCAGAATCAAAAATACGTTGAACATACAATTGCATTCACAAATAACAAGATTCACAAATACACGATTGTATGGAGGAAAACTCAAAGAAATTTATTAAAATAGAAGGGAGAATTACAACCCCGCTGTCTGATCCAGCATCATCCTCCCAACATTGAAGCCCTCTTCACCTCATGAAAAGCAAGATCACCCAACAATAAAATGCCTCTTTCTCAAAGAAAAGTATCATCACTTCCTTACAAATTACAAAATTCCAGCCTCCAGATCTCTCAGATGAGGGATCCATTTATAGATGTCTACAAGGGTGTGAGTCATCTCTGGGTTTTTGATTAGTCTCATTCCACTCATAGTTCTTGGTTCCACTTGGATATTTCATTGATCTCTTACTCATCCCTGGGCGAATTTAGAGAGGAAAGTGTCATAGGAGAAGTTTCTAGAAGATTCCATGAGCATCCACTTAGCAAACTGTCTCAGCCATTTGTCCATTCTCACTCATCACACCCCACATAAGGCCTCTTCAGTATGCATCACACCTGGCTAGTGTAGGAGCCAGTATGCATCACACCTTGACAGTGGAGCAGTCAGTATGATCTAGTTTTAGCTAGTTCTGAGTGGTTTTTCAGTGGAACTTTTTGGGAATGATGTAATCAGTTTACTATGATTCTTTAGGGTATGAAACAACACTTTTATGGGTTAAAGAGCCCTTGGTTTATCGACATATAATATTGGGGTTGCAGTGCCCAAATATGTCTGTAACAATTTCCCCTTAAAGCATGAAGTCGTAAATCTTTCGATGTCGGGTGAAATGCTTTATCATGAGGATCCAAGGTATTCGAACTGGAAGGTGACCTGTATAAGATACAATACAATACATCATCATCATATTATTTTCATGATCTAGCTGAGGCGAGCATTCCCATGCTCAGCGTTATAAATTCATTTTCATGTACATAGGACAGATAATCGTTTGCTGTTACAGAATGGTGATTCTTTATATGTAGAGTCATCATCCCTTAGCTTGGATGATCATCTGTGTAGCTTCTATGTACATTTGATGTCTTTATATTCCTGAATATATCACAGCCTGAATGGATGAAACTAGATCCAGGGTCTTCAAACTCGTTCAATCTTCACCCGATGTACAAGTCGATCCATGTGAAAAGATTTCCTGAAGTCGAACATGGAAAGACATCGCCTGATTACCAGCCAATAATGTAAGCTATTAACAGATGCGAGAGGAATCACCGATAATGATAATGACCCTCAAGGTACTACAGTACAATTCACGTGGTGTGAATATATGATCCAATGTTGAAAACCATGCAAAATCTTTCGATCGAAGGCCATTGATGTAAACCTATTGCTGAAAGTGAGAAACTTGCCATTGAGGGATGCAAGCTTCAAAGTACTGAAAGGGTTGTTTCTAAGTCAAATTCTTGGATAATAAGTTGATGTCGACGAGAAGTGACCCTGTCGTAGGAGAGCATTGATGTATCCCACATCTATGACACGAAATGAAGCAAATGATTTTGTGGAGGTGAAAACAATCTGATGATACAAGGTTCAGGAATGGCGGTCATGAAAAATGGAGGGTGAAGGTATTACAGTGGATGAGGCGTTAACTGGATGGTGAATTCTCTGAATGAATTCTCTTGAACATATCAGCGACACTGAGATGGATCGGTAGCGTTAACCCCAAAAGATGGATGGTACGGAGGACCAATGGTGATATGACCAGTGAACGGAATAACCCAACCCGACTCAATCATGGTGATGGAATGAAAGTGTCATAGGAATAAAATTCTTCAAGTTTTCTTCCCTTTTTCCCCAGTCATTGTTGACCAATACCTCTTTATTTTTTTCAAGCTTGAGGAGAATAACATATGCTTGTTCTATAATTTTCCCTTCGGGAAAACTTGTTGCTATGTTTTAGCGAGCCTAGCGACAGTGAAACTCGCTCTTGTCTGGATGGACAAGTTTGTCGCTATTGTTTTAACGAGTTTAACGACAAAGACAACTCAGTCCATTTCATGTTTAGAGAGTTTGAAAAGGGACAAAAAGGAAACTCCAGTAGTCCTTTTTCGTAGCGTAATCCCTTAAGTCTGAAAAAGTATAAAATAATACGAAAGGGATGACTTTTCTGATCACTTTAGCGAGTTGAAAAAGAAAAGCGCTCGATCTTTTTTGTGGGATAATCCCTCAGGTCCAAAAATATTAAAATACTAGAGGGATGGCACTTCCAATCACTTTAGCGAGCTGGAGAGGTCAATTTCTCAACAATATTTTCATATTTAGCGAGTCTGAAAAGAGTTTAAAGTAGACTCGGTTTTTGAGGAATGAGTGGCATTTAGGGTAGCAGCTGGTTCTGAGTAATCTTGGAACTTCTCAAAACGTGGGGATGTGAAGAGGGTGGCTAATGGGACCACTCATCACAACTGTTCCTCAAAATGGTAAACAATCAAGTGGAAGCGTATGATTGGCCAAAAGAATGGAGGTGATGGTAGGAACACAACCAAGGTTCAAAAGGTAGATAGAATGGCAATCACAGAGGTTATTTACTGAAGATGGGTTCATTTTTTAATGAGATTGAACTCTAGGGGAACATATGCTCATTTGGCAGGTTCATATTTTAACGAGCTTGAACCTTGCGGAAAAATTGCTCATTTGTAGTAGTCAAAGATGTTCAATTCACCATTTAACATGTTAGATTCTTTTGTCAGTCATACAACCTACTCAATTGCTCCACCAAATTGATTAGAAATAAATATATGTTCTCAAAAAATGAATTAAAAACTAACATTTTACTTGAAGTACGTGAATAGTAATATAAAAAGTAGTTTTACCTCTCATTTTTACCATTTCATTTCGAATTTGGGATTCTGGAGCTCTGGAGTGGTTTTCCCCCTCAAATTTCAATAGCTGATTTTAGGAGATCCGGTGGACTATTCTCTGTGCTGTCAGGACTAGGTAGGAGATAACACTAAGTTCTTCATTTTCATTCCATCCTTCTTTGATTTTGAGCAAGTTTTTCCCTTCTTCTGGGCCCCTGGGGTTTGAAGAACTCGTTCTCTATCCATCGCACCTGTCCTGCATCGAAAAGTGCGATGCATACTGAGTTGGACACTGGCCAGTTAGTATGCATCTCACCTTGGTCACAGGTAGGGTGCGATGGGCACAGAAGGGAAACTTTACACAGTGATTTTTCATGAAATTTTTGCCTTTTTTTGCTCAAATTTGGATCCTAATTCATCTTTTGTCTGTGTTTAAGATATTTGTTGGATCAGGATGGTTGTCACATGGTGTGAACGCAAACATGAAGAAGAGGACATGATTTCCCTACATGACCAGGGTACAATTACTACATTACGAAATTGTGGCTTGCTGAAATTCTTCCACATATCCAACATGAGGCAACAAATTAGTTTGTTGCAGTATTTTCTCAATGCTTGGGATCCGATCAACCAGGTATTCTAGATTAGAGGAAAATCCATTCCATTGACAGTCATGGATATCTACTTTCTGACAGGGTTATCGAGGCGTGGTGCCCCTGTCTCACTATCAGGATCCGCGCATGGTGTTGAATCTGTGAGGGATTATATTCACCAGTTTTGTAGAGATGGATCTCAGCCCAGCAGGGATGGCAAGATCAATATCTGAGATGTCACTGATTGGCCCTTGAGGACCATTTTATTCACCTTTCCTAGATTGGTTGGTAGCGTAGCTCTTCATTTGACCAAAAGATCTTATATGCAGTATGCCCTGGAATGTCTAGAACCAAAAGTGTTCAACTAGTGGGAGGTGGTACTTACGATTATAAAAGAATAGCTCTCCAAGGTAAAGAATGGAAGATCCAAGAACTTTGGCTATGGTTCCATCTTGACTACTTTTGCCTTTGAGAGGATTCCACTGATGCAACCTTAGTACATTTCACTAGGATTTCCAGCACCGAGGGACCCACGGATGTAAAGATGGGTTGATCTCATGGCCAGACATGCTGGTCAGTCATAGATTTCTTTATCTGATGCCTTCATTGAGTGGTTCGACCATCAGGAGATGGTCTTCGTGGAGTATCCATACATTGGGATGGATTTCCGAGGCGACCTGGATTTGGCGTTACCGGCTGGCGAGCAGTGGAGTGTTATGGGTAAAATGATTTGACCATGTCTTTGTTTATCAGTTTTATAATGTTTTTGTGTTTTTAAATGTTATCAAGACTAATCAAACTTGTATATTTGTGAAAATGTTGGGCCAGTGTTGCCAGCGGCACGCCCATGGGCGGTAGCTAATGCTCCAGTAGGAGAGGCTGTAAGGAGTGCTATCCTTCGCGATCTGGACATAGTGGAGACCCTGGCAGTGTTGCAGGATCAGGTCAAGGGCCTCACTCTCGGTATTCAGGATGTGAAGACCGACGAGTTACCTCTGAGTTTACAGTGCCACACTACTGGCGTGTCGAGTGGATGGACCCGACTCTTGCACATGATTGCACAGGTAGTGACATGCTATCACCAACATGATTAGTCTAGGATGCTTTTCTGTATTCATTTTTGAGTTCCTTGGTCATATGACCAATTTTTTCTTGGACACAAAACATTTTGTAAAAACTATAAACAGTTATATATTTTGGTTTTGGAGTTTTATCTTGGTTAAGTTATGCAATCTTGATGCAAATGTTAATGTAAAATTCTTTCTTCATAAATGCTGCAAATGTCTATCTAACACATAATTTGCTAATGAATCAGTTAATGTGATTAAGTTTCTAGAAATGTGTTGATATTGAATGGAATCAAATTGTCTTTCCAAAATCCTGACTCTTAGGAACATATGATAAATAGCTGGGTTCCGAACGGAAGAAACAACAGTAAGCTATAGAATAACGAGTTGCGAATCTAGCCCAACAACAAGTCGGCGTATGCCATTTGAAATGGCATCATATAGAAGTTCAATCAACGCGCTATACTCAGTGATGTTTTTTTTTTTATCGACCAATACATATCCCCCTGAAACTCACTAACTCGTCGCTTGGAGCAAAAATGGCCCAGGCTGCAAAAGATAGGTTCCTCGTACTACGACTAGCTCTGTCAGTGTACCCAACAAATGATTCCAAAAAGTCTGACATCTGTAATAAATGGAAAGTGGATTACCTAACCAAAATGACAACTCTAAAAGAAAACAAAAATGTAACAAAAGTATATATACAAAGAGCATACTACACTTAATCAAGAGTAGTAACATTTAAGATACAACCCATTTCGGGGTTGTGACAATGGAATTCTATCATAATCTACCAGCTTGTAGGCTCCTTTTGTGAATACCCGTTTAATAATGTAGGGGCCCATCCATAATGGTTCGAACTTACCCGCTCCCAATTTATCAGAGTCCTGATCGTAGAGCGAGACTAGGTCACCTTCTGAGAAGACACAAGGCTTGACATTTTTGCCAAATTACGCGTTAACACGTTTCTTATGTGCTTCGTTAGCCAACATGGCATCACGATAGGTTTCATCCAAGTGGATTAGTTCCAAGAAATGAGCCTCTTCTTCCGAAGTTTCGGGAAGTAGATTGATCGCGAGCTTGAGCGATGAAATTTCGCACTGGATGGGTAAGACAGCTTCTAGACCATACACCAACTGAAAGGGCGTAAATCTGGTTACATTTCTCACTAATGTCCTATATGCCCACAGAGATGAGTACAAGATTAAATGCCAATTCCGTTTGTGGATTCCAATCATTCTTTGCAGCATGCGCTTCAGGACTTTGTTGATCGCCTCAACATGTCCATTAGCCTGCGGATAATATGGAGTAGAACTATCGTGGGACAGACCTAATTTGGTATTCAATTCAACCATCATGTGATAGGGAAAATGCGATCCATGATTTGTGACTATAACCTGTGGAACACCAAATCTAGAGACTACATGATTAAAAAAGAAAAGAGTAGCCATTTCGCCACTGTTGTTTAATGTAGGCATTGCCTCGACCCATTTTGTAAAATAGTTGACAGTGACTATAATATACCCATGCCCCTTAGCCGAGGTGGGGTTACATTTCATGAAATCTATGCCCCATTTAGCGAATGGCCCAACAACAGATACTGGATGTAGTGGTGCAGGTGGTAATCTGGTTTTGCAATAAAAAATCTGACAAGCATGGCAACTTCTAATTGCAATTATGCAATCTTTGAATATAGTGGGCCAGAAGTAACCAGCTCATAAGATCTTTTGTGCAGTCACATAATCAGATAGATGCCCCCCACACGCACCTAAATGACAATCATTCAGAACTTTTTCAGCCTCCTCATGCATGAGGCACCTTCGCAGAACTGCATTGACACCACATCGGTAAAGTGTATCACCAATGATCATGTAGTCTTTGGCTTGGTATCGAATACATCGCTATTCAGAGCGAGAGGTGTTTGGCCTAAAATTTTGGGTTTGGAGATGGATCAGTATATCTTCGTACCACAACTTACTTGACGATATCAGAAATAGAGTTTCATCCACGATTGATGCTTTAGATGTTAAATTGTTGGAGGTTGATGGGAGGTCACAAAGTAACTCTGTGAAGACTAGAGATTTCTTTGATTTAGATTTGGCGAATTCCAGATCAAAATATTGTAAAATGGCTATCCATTTGGAATATTTTCCCCCTAGAAATTGACGCGATAGAATGTAGGTCATAGGGTTGCAATCTGACAAAATGGTAGTTTTACAAAAGAGGATATAGTGTCAAAATCCTTGTACTACTTGAACAACTGCTAAAGCTAGCTTTTCAACATAGGAGTACTTGCTTTCTATATCATTTAAGTTACGGCTTAAATAATACATGGGATGTTCTATTCCATTGTCTTCTTGTACTGAAACCATGGCTATGGTTGTATCTGTGGCGGCGAGATACAGGTTAAAGTCTTTTTGATACTTAGGAGCGTACATTAATGATGATTTTACTAGGGAATCTTTTAAAGCATCAAAGGAAGCTTGCGCAACCTGATCCCAGTTCAAGGGTACTTCTTTTTTCAAAATGCATGTATAACCTTTAACAAGTTCAACATAATTTGGAATGAACCTCCTTAGAAAGTTTGCTTTCCCTTGGAGTTTCTGAATCTGAAGTAAATTTGAAGGTGGAGGCATGTCAAGGATTGTCTGAACCTTACATGGGTTGAGTCAAATTCTGTCCTTAGAAATAACGAAACCAAGTAATCAACCAGAACCAACACAAAATACACACTTGTGCTGATTGAGTCGTATCTTGTAGTGTCGAAAATGTAGAAATATGGCTCTCAAATGCTGCGGATGATCAGTCCGCTTTCGCAAGTGAGTCAGTAGATCATCGAGATACGGTTGAACAATGTGCTTGATGTCATGGAAGGCATAGTTCATTGCCCTCTGAAACATTGCCCCTACGTTCTTCAAACTAAAAGGTAATTTACGGTACGCGAATGTGCCCCATGGACATATAAGTGCAATCTTCGACTGGTCTTGTGGCAGATATTGATTTGGTTGTACCCAGAAAATCCATCCATGAATGAAAAGATTTCGCATCCGGCACATTCATCAATTATCTGGTCGATGGAGGGTGTAGGGTAGTTTTCCTTTGGACACGCTTGATTTACATCCCTATAATCGATGCACACTCTAATCATTCCTTGCTTTTTCATCACAGGAACAATATTCGATACCCAATCAGTGAGAGGAACAGGGTAAATGAAACCAGCATGTAAAAGTTTTTCAACTTCTGCCTTAATGGCAATGGCTTTCTTTGGGTGAAACGGTCGAAGCCGTTGTCGTACTGGTTTGACATCTGGATACATATTGATTTCATGTTCAACGATGCTCAAGTCAATGCCTAGCATTTCTTCATATGACCATGCAAAGACATCTTTGAATTCGTGAAATAGAGTGCAATATATTTCCAATTTTGAAGGTGAACAAGATTTGCCAACATGAATATTCTCTACAACATTAGGTTTGGTCGAGATATTAATGATGATAGTTTCCTCAATATTGGACAGATTTCGCTCAGAATCGACTGTATTTAAAGTATTTGATAAAAAATAAAAAAATGAAGGATTATTAAGGTAACTTGAATAATATTCATTGTTATCTTGAAGGTGGGAACAATGGTGGTAATCTTCCCATGACGTCTCTCCTATCATCATCGACTGAATGATTCCTTCGTCTGTAGAATGTATACGAGACCGAGGATTAGAAGAGGTAACATACTCTAGAGACCTATCTATCGAAACACTTGCTGACTGTTGATTTGGGTTCACCACCCAGGCCCAGAAAATTGATTGCTACAAAGGTTCTATGGGGCTTGGGGGAAATACCTTGCGATGATCCATACTATCAAAATGGTCAGAGTTCTTCTTAATATTTGATGATGTAGAAGATATCATATGACAATTTTCCCCTGTGGCCACTTCCACCAGATTACTTGGAGGCAGGAGGGCAAAAGTATCCATTAAGGCAGGGTCTTTTAGGAGACCTACTCCCACATTTTGAAGTGATTGAGAGCTTCCATGGATCAGTGGGATGCTTCCAGTAGCTTATGAACTGTTGGGGAAAAAGGTTAGTTGGTCAACGATTGTAATTCCGCCATGGAAGGGAAATGCAATCTTTCTAAAATATGTTGACACAACAGCAACCATAGCATAAATCTAGGACCTTCCTAGTAAGATACTGTAGTCAAGGTTTCCATCAATGACCTCGACTTCAATTTCTACTATCTTGCCCCCCAATTCAACTTGCAAGTTACTTAATATCCCATATGGCGTGTATGTTCTTCCATCAAATGCTTTTAATTTCGTTGATGATCGAGACAAGGGTGGCGAGCCTAAATTTTTCCAGCAACTCATTGACATAATACAGGTAGATGCCCCCTCATCAATGATTGTTTAATGAACAATTTTGTTGAGGGCTTTTACCTGTATAAGGAATGCGAGTTGGGCCAATAACTGAGGTTCATATCCTTTATGGTTAAAGGCCACAAGATTGGAATCTGCTGGGTCAATCCCACCTATTGCTGATAACAAAGCCTGTTTTTGGGAGGGGCAATTCTATAGTACTTCAAGTGTCGACATAGCAGATGGAAATTGAGCCAGATCCTCCACTATATTATAATTCTATGCTGCTCAGGCATGAGGATTAAATGTCGATTTATGTACTACTTCCTTTGGTGGCTTTATAGTTAATTTAGGAATGATGGGTGGAACAACTTCTGGCGAAGTTGTTTTCGAACTACTGGGTTGATTTGTAGCCTTGTTGTTCGACGATTATGGATTCCAATAACTTTTGTTCCTTATCAATATCAGAGCATAATTTTGCTATTTCGAGATGGATAGCATAAGCACTTGGCACAGGGAGGCATGATCGATAGAAACCAGATTAGTTTCTGGGTTCGGAAACAGATCAATCAACACTGCAGAGGTACTTAAAGTCTTTAAAAATTTTGCGACCTCAACTCGATGTGGACAATCTCTCGTATAATGCTCCTCGTTACATATCAAACATGGGAAATGAGGAGGATGTTTATTTTGCCCAGCATGGTTTCCAGAAGATTTCTCAGGAGTCGAATCCTCCTATTTCTTCTTTTTGTCTTTTCCTTTCTTCTTGCCCCCTAGTTGCTTTGGATTCTTTCCCTTGTCAGATGACACATAATTAATCTCTAAGGCAAGAGATTTGTCGTTAGCTTTTTGACTAGAAACTGCAAATGCTTTACCAGATGGAGCCTTTGCAGTTTGTGTGCTTGAGGTACCGATCACGCCATCACCAGCGTGAGAGTCCCTATTTGATTTAGGAGGGGGGGAATGAAAAATTCTGGTCTAGGAGTGTCAGGAATTTTGTCGTAGAGCGTGCCAGACTGAGTATAGATCAAGTCTAAATATTGAGCATGAGCAATGACTTGCTCTTCAGTGACAACTCCTCCCATTGCCACCTCCTCAGTAATATAAGGTAATAATGACTTAATAAACCACTCAGCTAGGAGCAGATCAAGAATGTACATCTTTACCATTCGACGACGACGCCGCCACTCATGAATATGATCAAATATGTGAGTGGTTGTTTTCTATTTAAAGTTGGTAAGGAGTTCTGTTCCCATTTCGTACCTTATGGGTGGTTGAAAGTGGGTTAGAGAAGTAGTGGCAAGGGCGCTGAAGTTATCAAACAAAGCTCTAGGCAATTCAATATACTATTTTGTTGCCGGGCCAGTTAGCGTTCGTTGAGAAAGGTGAAGCCTAATCAAATCATCATTTAGGGTGTTAGATGAGCACCAAAAATGAAATGCCATTATGTGATTTGATGGATCTTCACCTGGATTTCCATTAAATTTAGGAATATCAGAGGGAAGTTTATGAGGAATCACTGCCCACCAAGGGGCATATACAATTGGATCATTCGTCAGCCGGTTCAAATTTGGTAATTCTAGAGTTGTTACAAAAGGCAACTGTTGATTCAGGTTTGGTGAAGCATACCCAGGATAAGATGGGATCGCCTGAGTAGTGGGTCTTTGTATACCAGCATAAGGTATCTGATGCTAGTAACTTTCATATGGTTGATGGACATAACCATTATAGTATGGTTGTTGATAATCGTTTTGAAAATGTGGTTGCCCATTACCTACAAAACCTTGTTGCTCAGGTCCTCGGTAAGTTTGCTGGAATTGCGGTTGTCGATATTGTACCAGCCATGGTTGTTGGACCATTTGTTGTTGCCCAATTCAGGATGATTGACCAAGATGCAGAGTGATAGTACCTGTTTGAGCCTAAGTCGTTCGAGATAAGGAAGCACTAACTTGAGGTTTTTATTGAGCCGTAGAGATAAGAGGCTGTTGTATTGCAACCTGAGAGACTTGAGGTTGACACACAATAGGCAATGCTTGTACTTGCGACACAGTCATAATAGCAGGTGTAGTGGGAATATTCGACACAGGTTGAGCCAGTTGCATTGAATATACAACCCTTGGTTGTTGAGGCAGTATTGGTACCAAACCACTCGATGTAATTCCAGTTTGACCTGAATTTTTTTGTGAACTCTCATATGGTTGTTCTCCAGGAGGGAACAATGAAAAAGCATATTGCCCTCCATATGGTGGCAATCCAGTGTTCAAAGGATATATCGGCCTTTGAAGACTGGGCTACCCAAATTGAAACTGGCATGCGGGATCAATTTATTGAGTCTCAACATAAGAAATGCTAGATAGGATTCGATATGAACAAATAGGAACAGACCATGTCGTCGAAACAGTCCCTGAGTGTACTCCATCTAGTGATTGATAACTAGTTGGGATAGATGGTATACCGGAAAACATCGTAGGAATCGCAGCAGGAAGTTCTCCTATGGCTGTATCAGATGACACAGTCCTAGATGTTGAAGGTTTCTCAGACATATTTAGTCTATCTAAAAGATTTCCTAGCGATTTGACAGGAACTTGCGATGAAGGATGATTAAAAGAGCTAACTTCAGGAGTAGAAGGATATAAGTGGATCCCAGCTCCAAAATACAATGGAGTACTAGATGGAAGATCCTCTACTATCTCCTCTATGGTAGTCAGTCTAGGTTGAAGGGGTAGATTATCAGGTCCGTAAAATATTTCTGGAGCCGAAGAAGGTATAGCTTCTGCAGTAACAGATACTCGAGGGATGACACCTTTTGAATTTTGGAATTCAAATTCTAGATGTTTAGGTAAATGAACTTCAGTCTCTGGATCAGCTCTTGCTGGAACTGTTTCAGGTATATAAGTGTCTACCGTTACACTAGGATCAGTTCTAATGTCCTCTTGTAACCACGGAGCTTCTTCTATAAAGGCAGATATACCATAAATGATCGGAGTAACTGTAGTCTCTGACGATGTTGAAACACAAGTTTCAAATAAATCAGGTGAATTGGACTTAGTTAAACGAGATCGTTTTGCCAGGAATGGTTTCGTTTCTTGAGTCAAAGATGGTTGACTCACTAGTCTCCATGAACAACGGGTTTTGATTGACTTTCTTCCACGATTGTGGATTACTTGATCAACTCAAAATTAAAGGGGGGAAATGTTATTCCGAATTAAATAAATTTTAATGACACTTTAATACAACTTTGCTTTTTCAATTTTTAAGAGTCGAGAAAAAGCTAAAGATGACTCTAGTCCCCTTTGATTTTTAATGAGCCTAAAGTGACAAGTGCTCAAATGGACCTTTTCTTTTAAGGAGTCGAAAAGGAACGAAAGTGACTACTCTGAAAATCTAGACAGAGGGATTACCAAACCAATCCCAAAACTGAAATATACACCTTGGTAGTAAATTAAAGAGAAATTACCAAGGACTTATGTATGGCAGTCAATCTTCCTGAATTTTGTGTTCAGTGCATTATGATCGATAGGGCGACAGACATAGCTTCCTATGGGTAAAGGATGTAAGCCTATTGTGTTCTCCCAATATATACTCGATGGTATGGGGAGCACAAGTCCATGCTAGCACTTGTCATATCAAAGAGGAGGAATCCCCCAACCTTCGATGAAAATGATAGTTACTAGATTTTATGATGCTGGAACACGTCTCTAGCCTAGACTTCTAGATGTGTTGTGTTAGGTACCAAAGCGTTGTTAAGTTCATTGAAATTTATTTTAGAGTTGATCTTGTTTAGAAGTTTTCCTTTCAGGGTTCACTGCGTGATGTAGATGGAAAATTCCTAAATATGCAATCTAAAATGATAAACAATCATTGTTTTCTTTTAGCAATGAAAATCCTAGCTACTAAGGAAAGAAGATTACGATTCTTTCAAACAAAGAGCAAAGAGCACACATTAAATGCACTTTTCCTAAATCATTTTCCACACACGGTCTAAATGCACATTCAAATGCATGTATTTGTTTTTCGTTCCATTAATGTGATAAATGCCAAAAAGGAAAACTACGTATAGATCTGAACTATTTTCTTCAAAGCGACATTTCGGCAATTTATTTTCAAAATGAAAGGAAGACTAAATGACACTTTTTGATTTCGAATAGAAAAAGATTTTGACACTTAAAATATTAACAATTCAAATCAAATACATGACAAAAATTTCAATTGACTATCTAAAGAAGGAAGACTTAATGACACTTCTTGTTTTTGACACAAAACAACAGCTAAGACACTTTTTTGCACCAAAACAAAAGTTTGATTTAAGCAACATTTTGACTAAGGATCGTAAATGATGGAAAAATACATAAAAACATTTACTAATCCTAATCAATGGAGGTTGAACAATGTAAAGGAAGGAGGCTTCAACAATGAGATACTGATCATAAGCAGCAAAATAACTAAATAGAGCTGAAAACAAGGACAAAAGACCCAAATTTCAAGGAGAGAAATAGGATTTCTCAGTCATCGCACCTGTGCTTCACAGAAACAGGGATGCATCTCACTTGCTACACATAGGAGGTGCGATGCATACTGGCTTCTAGTGATAGACAATGCGATGGTCCAGGGAGCGAAACTGAGGTGGATTTTTGCTCAAATTTGCAGCTGAGTTTAGTGATTTAGACTAAGCTATTATGGACAGTAAAGAACAAAGTACAGGGGTATGATATT
Source organism: Pinus tabuliformis (assembly GCA_031772625.1). Classification (NCBI taxonomy): domain Eukaryota; kingdom Viridiplantae; phylum Streptophyta; class Pinopsida; order Pinales; family Pinaceae; genus Pinus; species Pinus tabuliformis. The sequence continues at coordinate 872,993,329 of CM062815.1, forward strand.
AGGAGGCTATTGAGCTACCACAAGGGAATTTAGAATGCTTGTAAGTCAGATGTTCAGTTCATAAACTATCCCGGAGATTGACTGAAGCAACATTCATCTACTTTGCAATTGCATAGCAAGAGTAGTTAGAAGGCTATCTAGCTAACTTCAGGCTCCATTTGTATTTTATAAATCAAACAACAATAACAAACAAACAAAATATTCGTTCCCCAGTAGATTCACCATTTTTTTTCTGGGAAAACTAGTGTCTTTTCGATCTGCTAGTCCCACTAAGATTGTCAGCTATCTTAGAAACAAACAATCAAAGAATTTGTGATTTCCTTTATGTATGATAGATAAGAGAGAAGCAAAGGGACCAACCTGGATCTTCTGCTTGACTCCTTGCTTGATTTCTCCCCCCCTTGATAGAGCTTGCAACTCCTCTCCTACTTGTCCCACTTAGAGAATACCTGTAGAGACAAAGTAACAAAACACCATCAAAGCATCTCAATCTATAATATCATAAACAATGCAGAATCAAAAATACATTGAACATACAATTGCATTCTCAAATAACAAGATTCACAAATACATGATTGTATGGAGGAAAACTCAAAGAAATTTATTAAAATAAAAGGGAGAATTACAACCCAACTGTCTGATACAGCATCATCCTCCCAGCATCAAAGCCCTCTTCACCTCATGAAAAGCAAGATCACCCAACAATACAATGCCTCTTTCTCAAAGAAAAACTATCAGCACTTCCTTACAAATTACAAAATTCCAGCCTCCAGATCTCTCAGATGAGGGATCCATTTATAGACGTGTGCAAGGGTGTAATTCATCTCTGGTTTTTTTATTAGTGTCATTCCAATCATAGTTCTTGGTTCCACTTGGAGATTTCATTGATCTCTTACACATCTCTGGGCGAATTCAGAGAGGCAAGTGTCATAGGAGAAGTTTCTAGAAGAATCCATGAGCATCCACTTAGCAAACTGTCTCATCCATTTTTCCATTCTCGCTCATCGCACCCCACAGAAGGCCTCTTTAGTATGCATCGTACCTGGCTAGTGAAGGAGCCAGTATGCATCACACCTTGACATTGGAGCAATCAGTATGGTCTAGTTTTGGCCAGTTCTGAGTGGTTTTTCTGGTGGAACTTTTGGAGAATGATGTAATCAGTTGACTATGATCCTTTAGGGTATGAAACAACACTTTCAAGGGTTAAAGAGCCTTTGGTTTGTCGACATATAAGATTGGGGTTGCAGTGCCCAAATATGTCTATAACACCCCCTAAAGCATGAAGTAAAAAAAATGTTAATGTCGAATGAAATGCTTTACGATGTGATGAGGAGATTTCGAAGTGGAAAGTGACCTGCATCAATTACAATACATATATCATGATTTTATTTATTTATTTTTTACATGAATTGCTGAGAGAAGGCATCCCCATTCTTAGCATATAAACTTTTGTTACATGTACATAGATAGTCATCTACAGATATAGAACCATGATCAGAGTGACCATCAATGTAAAGACATTGTACATATGATTTAGTACACCTGAAATCGTAGCTTGGATGGATGAAAGTAGATCTAGGGTCTTCTATCTCATTCAATCATTTTCTCAACCATGAGTCTAACCATGTGAATATGTGATCTGAAGTCGAACATGGGAAGAGACCGTCTGATTACAAGTTGATGACGTAAGTTGTTAACAGACGCAAGAGAAATTACTGATAATGATAATGATCCTCAAGGTAATACAATACATTCTACATGGTGTGAATAGATGTTTTGATGTTGAACATCATACAAAGTCTTTCGGTCTAAGGCCAGTGATGTCAACCTATCGCTGGAAGTGAGAAAATTGCCATTGATGTATGCAAGCCTCCAGGTACTGGAAGGGTGTCTCTAAGTCAACTTCTTGGATAATGTGTTGATGTCAACAAGAAGTGAATTGTCACAGGAGGGCCTTGATGTATCCCACATCAAGGACACGAACTGATTGTAATGATTTTGAAGATGGAATTTGACTGATGAAACAAGGTTTAGGAATGGCGGTCATGAAAATGAAGGTTTATGGTATTGCAATGGATGGATTGCCTTCTCTTAAACATGATGGTGACACTTAAATGAATTGGTAGCATTGCCCCAAATTTTTTTTATGGATGGTATGATAGACCAATGGTATGATAACCATAAAGCTAATAACCCAACCCAAGTAGTCACGGTGATGAAGTGAAAGTGTCATGTTCAAGAGTGACCTGCTACCATAAAGTGGTTTTCCCCTTTTTCCCATTTTGCCCAGTCATTGCTGACCAGTACCTCTTTATTTTCTATCAATCTTGAGGAGGATAACATATGCTGGTTGTATAAGTACACCCTTTTGGTGAATCCATCATTATGTGATGTTTTAACAAGTCTAGTGAAGGTGAAACTCGGTCTTGTCTAGATGGACAAGTTTGTTGCTATTTGATGTTTTAACGAGTTTAACGAAAAATATAACTCGGTCCTTTTCATGTTTAGAGAGTTTCAAAAGGGACAAAAAGAAAACTCCACAAGTTCTTTTTCATAAATTTGTCTCTCAAGCCTGAAAAAACATAAAATAATATGAGAGAGAACCTATTGGCCATGTTTTTTCAATGTATTCCTTTTTCGTAAATAATCTATCTCAACTCGAAAAAGGGTTAAACTTATACTGAGTAGATGTCGTTTCCAATCTGTTAATGAGCTGAAAAGGACAAGCACTCAACAACCTTTTCATGTTTAGAGAGTCTGAAAATAGCTTAAAGAGGACTCCAAGGGGGTTCCTTTTTAATTATTTAACAAAGCTAGAAAAAGAGATAAAAGTATGCTCTATGGTCAAAGGTACAATTTACAATTGAGTACATCAAATTCTATAAGTCAGCTGCAAAACCTGCTCAAAACATCACCAAATGGATTAAAAATACCTGTTTCATAGGTAAAAATAGGCAAATATTAATGTTTACTCAATTAATGAACATGAAATAAACATAAAACAAGTTTTTACCATGGCATTTTACCATTTGAGACATAACATTAAGTTTTGTGCTCTAGGCTAGTTTTTTTACCGCAAACTTCATCAGCTGATTGTGAGAGATTCTGTGGACCATTTCTCATGCCGTCTAGACTAGGTAGGAGATCTACCCCTCCTCTTTCTTTTAAGGTCATTTTTTTAACTATTTCATGCAACTTTTTGGGTTTTTGGGGGCCTTTGGGGTTTGATTTTTTCGCCCTGGGATCAGCACAAGCTTTCAGATCAAAAATTGCACTAAAGAGCACCTTGATAGAAGGCTGCCTACTCTTTAGTGCACTATCTTTGTGCCTGGGCTATGCTGGGTGAGTTTCTGAAACTAGATTTCGTTGTTTGCTCCAAAATGTGTCCTATTTTTTTGCATGGAAAGGATCCTAACTAAGCTTATGATTGTATTTCAGGATTTCATCAGATCAAAATGTTGATTACATGGCAAGAAAGAGAGCATGAAGAACAAGAAATGGTTGCCCTAAACAATCCAGGTACAATCGAGGCCCTCAAAAACTGTGGGTTACTGAAATACTTCAGATTGTCCCGAATGAGGCAACAAAAAGAACTATTGTAGTTCCTTGTTCATGCATGGGATCCAACATATCAAACCTTTCACATAAGGGACAAAATGGTCCCTATTGCCATTGATTATATTTACTTTCTTACCAGACTGTTGAGGCGAGGTGCCCCCATCTCACTTTCTGGATTTGCCCATGGAGGTGAATCGGTGAGGGATTACATTCGATAGTTTTGTAGGCTAGGTACACAGCCTAGCAAGGATGGAAAAATAAACATCAGATATGTAGGTGATTTTCCTTTGATAATGATCCTATTCACAATTGAAAATTTGGCTGGTAATGTGACACTTCATCTGGTGAACAGATCATATACGCAGTATGCACTTGAGTGTCTAGAGCCCAGAGTATTCAACTGGTGTGAGGTCGTGCTTTCTTCAATGAAAGAACAACTGACTAAGGTAAAAAGTGGTAAGACAAATAATTTTTGCTATGGTTCGATCTTAATCACTTCTACCTTAGAGAGAATCCCATTGATACAACCACAACATGTATCACTGGGTGTAGTTGGTCCTAGAGACCCACGTATGCAGAGGTGGGTCGAATTGATGGCTTGACATGGGGTTCAATCAATAATCATTTTTTCCACTACATTATTTAGTCAGCTCGATCGACAACACCTTGTCATTGAGGATCATCCATACTCAGGGATGGATTTTCATGGAGATCCAAACTTGATTCTACCAATTGGAGCACAATGGGGTGCTATAGGTAAACTGTTTGACCAAAGTGTTTTTCGATTTTTCAAGTTTCTACATGTTTTTGTGTTTTTTTATGTTTCCAAGACTAAACTAAATTCATTCTTATGCATACAGATGTGGGTATTGTTTGACCTATGGGACACCAATAGGGTGAAAGTGGGCCAGCGTGAAGAAACATTGGGAGAGCAGTCCTCGAGGACTTGGATTTGGTTGAGACCTTGGCAGAGTTGTAGGATCACATAGAGGGATTAACCCTTGGTATTTCAGATGTCTAGATTGAGGAGTTACTTATGAGGCTAAAGCACCACACTATTGGTGTTCCTAGCCGTTGGATGAGGTTCTTGCGCTTGATAGCATAGGCTGTGACCTATTATCATGAGCATCACTAGGTCTACTTAGGATATTTTTCATGCATTTTGAGTTTTTGGGTCAGATGACAAAACTTGTCTTTGACATGAATTTTGTAAAAACTTTTAAAACATCTATGTATTTTACTTTCAGAGTTTTCTATGGTTATGTGCAATCCTATTCAACTCATGATGTGAATTGAAAATGTTACTTTTACATGTGTCGCAAATGTCTATTTAACACATAATTCTCTAGAGAATCAGTTAATGTGTTAAAGTTTATGGAAATATGTTGATATTAAATGTATTCAAAATACCTTTCGAAAATACGAAATTTAAGGAACCTATGAATAATTGTTGGGTTTCAGATGGTATACACACTTGTAAGTTGTAGTACGACGAGTTGTGAATCCAACCTAACAATGATTCGGTGAATGCCAAGTGAAATGGCATCAGGGAGAAGTTCTATCAATGCACTATACTCAGCGATATTTTTTGTTGAACAACCGATACAAATCCCTTGAAAACTCACTAGGTTGCCACTTGGAGTGAAAATAGCCCATGTTGCAGAAGATAGGTTTTGCGTACTATGACTAGCACCATCGGTGTAACCAACAAATGGTTATGAAGATTTCAACATCTACAACAAATGCAAAGTAGATTACTAACCAGATTAAAAACTATAAAAGACACACATTGACACACACAGAGGAAATGAAAGCATATATACAATGGGTTTTACTACACTCAATTAAGCATAGTAACATTTGAGGTACAACCCATTTTTAGGCTGCGACAATGGAATCTCATCATAGTCTACTAACTCATAGGCACCTTTTGCCAAAACACGCTTGACAATATAAGGACCCATCCACATCGGTTCAAATCTCCTTGCTCCAAGTTTATCAACTTCCTAATCGTAAAGCAAGGCTAGGTCTCCTTCTGGGAAGATATGAGGCTTGACATTTCTATCATATTGTGCCTTGATTTGTTTCTTATGCATTTCGTTAGCCAATGCAGCATCACGATGGGTTTCATCTAGACAGATAAGTTCCAAGAAATGCATTTCTTCTTCGAAAGTGTCGAGTAACAAGTCAGTCGCGAGTTTGAGAGATGAAATTTCACATTGTATCGGTAAGATTGCTTCCAAACCATACACCAACTAAAAGGGTGTGAATCTAGTTGTATTCCTCAATGAGGTTTGATATTCCCATGAGGTAGAGTATAGGATTAAATGCTAGTTTTGTTTATGAACCCCTATCATTCTTTGAAGCGTGCGCTCCATGACTTTATTGATGGCCTAAACTTGTCCATTTGCTTGCAGATAATAAGGGGTAGAACGATCATGTGACAGTCCTAACTTAGCAGTCAACTCATTCGTCATGGGATTGCAAAAATGTGACCCATGATCTGTAACTATGGCATGTGGTACACCAAACTAGGAAACCACATGGTTGAAAAAGAAAAGAGCAGCCATTTTTTCACTGTTGTTTAATGTTTGCATCGCCTCAACCCATTTGGTAAAATAGTCATTGGCGACTATAATATACCCATGCCCGTTGGCCAAGGTGGGGTTACATGTGATGAAGTCAATGCCCCATTTGGTGAATGGTCCAACAACAATGACTGGATGCAATGGTGTAGGTGGTAATCTAACTTTACAATCATAGATCTGGCATACATGACAACTTCTGACGATAATTATGAAATATTTGAATATACTAGGCTAGAAGTAACCAACACAAAGAATTCTCTGTGCGGTAGCATAACTAGATAAGTGTCCACCACAAGCACCTGAATGGAAATCATTCAATGCTTTCTTGGCTTCCTCATGTGTGAGGTACCTCCGTAAAACTGTATCGATACCATGACAGTAAAGAGTGTCACCAATGATCAGATAATCTTTGGCTTGGTATCAGATACGTCATTGTCGAGAGTGAGAGGTATCAGGCCAGAAAGTTTGGATCTAGAGATAGATTAGAATATCTCCATACCACAGGTCAGATAATGATATTAGGAACAGAGACTCATCCAAAATTGATGGTTCAGATGTTGAATCAATGGAGGTGGTGAGAAGGTCACAAAGTAGCTCGGTGAAAACTAGAGATTTCTTTGATTTGGACTTGATGAATTCCAGATCAAACTCCTACAAACTGACTATCCATTTTGAGTATTTTCCCCCAGAAATTGACGTGACAAAATATATTTCATAGGGCTATAATCCAAAATGACGGTAGTCTTCCAGAGTAGGATGTAGTGGCGAAATCTCTGAACAGCTTGCACAGGTGCCAAAGCCAACTTTTCAACATAAGAGTACTTACTTTCTGTATCATTGAGATTGTGGCTCAAGTAATATATCGAATGTTCAATCCCATATTCCTCTTGGAATAAAACCATGCCAATGGTTGTATCTACAGCGACGAGATACATGTAATAGTCGTTTTGATAATTTAGAGAATACATTAATGACACTCTAATCAAGGTATCTTTAAGAGCATAATAGGAAGCTTGCGCAACCTGATCCCAATGGAAGGGTATCCCATTTTTCAAAAGATGTGTAAAACCTTTAGCCATTTCAGAGTAAATGGGAATGAACCTCCTCAGAAAGTTAGCCTTCCCTTGGAGTCTCTGTAACTCTAATAGATTTGAAAGTGGAGGCAAGTCAAGAATTTCCTGAACCTTTAATGGATCAAGTCAAATTCCATCTTTAGACACTAGGAATCCAAGCAATTGAACAGAACCAACACAAAACACACATTTGTGCAGATTGAGTCGTATCTTGTAGTGTCGACACAGTAAAAATATAGCTCTCAAAGGTTGCGAGTGATCAATTCGCTTTCTTGAATGAGTAGGTAAATCGTCAAAGTAAGATTGAAAAATGTGGTTAATGTCATGGAAGGCATAGTTCATTGCCCTATGAAATGTGGCCCCTGTATTCTTCAAACTAAAAGGGAGTTTCCTATAAGAGAATGTGCCCCATGGACAAATAAAAGTTGTTTTAGATTGGTCCTGTGGGCAGATATTGATTTGATTGTAATCGGAAAAACCATCCATAAATGAGAAGATTTCACATCCGACACATTAATCAATTAACAATGTAAACTTTGAAACGGGAACTATAAACTCAAAACGGGAACTCTAGCAAAAAAACCCCAAAAAAAAATCAAAAACAGTGCTAAAAACGAAAAGTGTGTATATTGGAACGATGTTTTTATTTTTTAGGCATTAATTTTGAACATATTTTAAAAATGGCAGTGACTACGAAATTTACTATGAAATTTTCATGCAAAATATAGCTTCAAAATGAAAGTGATGATACTGGAATAATGATTTTTTTATAGGGTCAATTTTCAAAAATTTTAAAAAATGCTAATAAAACCAAATTTTTATGTGTCAAACAAAGTTGTTTATGAGGAAAAAAACACATTAATGCTTTTGGTAGAATATCATTTTTCTTTCCTAAGTATAAATTTAACATGTTTTCAACCATAACATGCTAGATACAAAAGAAATTGAAATTTTTTCAACTATAAAATTAAAAAACCATGACATTATGAACAAATTACATCACTAAATGAATTCAAAAGTCATTATTTGTATATTGAATAAAACATACATTATATCTCTAATTTAATATTGCATTGTAGATATTCTAAAAAATAAAATTTATAATAATTAAGACATATAATCCAACAACATAAAAATGCCTCAAAACTTCTCATTTAACACCATATGGAAAAAGATACGATGCATACATTAGTGATATAAACTGTCTTAAAAAATTATTCAAAATCACTCATATTTTCTTTCACACCATCAGAATTCACATCTTCAGATGACTGACTGGATGCTGACGAAGATGTTCCATATTATTCTCTTTCATCAACTAGTGCCCCATTTGAGTCCACATGCATGCCCAACATTTCAGGTTTCAAAATTCTTCTAGATCTACGACTGGTTTCAGCAGACTCCAATGTCAACATTGTTCCTTCTGGTAACAGCCTTTTTAGAATCTCTATCGTCTTGAAGCGAAGAGTTCCTCTCTTTGTTAAATTGAAGTCATAAACAAGTATGTCAACATCCTCCAATTTTAATATGTCTGTGCGGTGGCAATTTATATTTGTACCCTTTCTTTTTCTTTTTTCCGCCATTTTTTTTGTCAACTACCATCTCTGGCTTATACACACCATTGAATGGGTGTGTATTTGTGGCATACCAATGTACTTCAACACTTGTAACATCCTCATTTTCTGTAAAGACCTTTATAACTTTAGCAACCCAAAATGGATAGCCATTTGGATCTCCATATGCTAGCACTGCAATCATGCAACCTCCTTAATATCCTGTACTGAACCCCTATAAAGGTCTTCCATGGCTTCACGTTGTGCACGAGATATTCTAGAACCAATATACATCTCTCTTTCTACTGCCCGTGAAGAATTAATAATACCTTGAGATTGTTGTTGTTCAACAATGTTTACTTCCTCATGTTCATTCGACACATTTTGTGGCCAAGTAAATGGATTTTTCAAAGGTATATCTTCATTTGTTGTTGTTGAAATGAGATCACTTTGATTATTGAAAAATGACTCCCACCAAACTGAATCAACAATGTCAAAGTACTCATATGTATATCTAATACATTTTTTAATTTATTCCAGGCAATCAGAATAATTTATATGTTTGTTCTGTTTGCGTGCATTCTGAACTTCACGAACTGATTGTAATAACAATATTTTTGATGCAAATATTGGATGATCTAGAATGAACATCAAAAATTGCAAAATTGATGACGATGCCCATTCTGCAGTAGTTGAATACTTCTTGCCCCATATTAGTGTTTTCCCATCAATTTTTTTGATACGAAATTGATGTTGGAAGCTAATGTCATTAAGTTGTTCAATGCATTTCCCCTCACCATATGATCCCAGAATAAACCTTCGCATGTCAACAGTTTCTTCCAACACATCAAAAGTAGGCTCTGGCATGTATGATTTCTTAATACATTCAATTAGTGATGGCAAGCTCCCAACTTCCTTCCTCCTCAATGTGACTGAAAAACGACTGAACATCTGATCAATATGGTCATGAGTGTGCCCAACAAGAAGGAAACCAACCTTTACCTTTTGAAAAATTCTCAATTCAACAAGCATGTTTAGATATCCAAAAACAACCTGATTTCTGTTTTCACGGCAAGTATTGTCCAATTGTAGATACAAAACTTCAGGAAGATTACCAGACCAATGAGAAATCACATCATGAATTATGGTTATGGTCATATTTGCATCATTATGAATATTTGGAGCTGTGAAGTACACCCTTGGCAACATTTTCCCATTGATGACCATACAACCAACCAAGTGAAACTGAATAAAATTTTCCTCCTGTAAATTTTTGGGTGTGCAAACAAAATGTGGTAAAAGTGTTTTCTTTTGGTCCATACCATCAATTATCAAACCCAAATATTTATTCGGATTATCATAACACTTCTTTTGATGCTTGTACAACTTCTTCCTTTCGTTTGTTTGTTGTTCGCGATGCTCCTAAAGTTCTTTGACAATTAAATCTACACAACATAAAATAAATTCATTAAGAAATATGTTTTCATAGTTGATGACTATACAATTTTAAAAGTTAAAGTTATGAATGCTTACCTCTTTCTAAGCCTTCACATTTGTCCCTTTTTTATTTAAGAGAAGCACATGTACTGCAAATCCCCATCCTTGTCTTCTTAGGAATACAGACATTGTTGAATTCTTTCTTCAATACCTTCACAAAATATTGATATGTAATAAACTGGCCATGTCCCTCGGCACCTTCTGCATATTCTTTGTATAAGTTGTAGATTTCTCGTCTTGAAAATTTATCTGGAATATGTATTGTCTCTCTATTTAGCATACACTCTCCATGCTTTGAAAAAAAATATTTCATCCATGACATTGCAATATTTGATAATGGCCCAAACTGTCTTTTATGATGTACTTCTGAATAAAATGTGGGATCCTTTTCCAAATTTTCTTGAATTCTCGAGAGATGAAAATTCCCAATGGAATGAAACGTTTTGAAACCTTTTCTACAAATAAATAAAGTCCCAATATGATAATCATAACCTGACAATGTAGATTGCATGCACCCAACTAAATATGAATTTTGCATGCATTTATTCATTGACAAATATCTCTTCCTTCCTTCTAATTCAAATTTGAAATCCATATGTTTCAAGCAATCTTCTTGGCAACATTCACTTGAAATGAGAGCACTGATAGAAATTCTTCTTGTCAGATATTCTGCTCTACCCCTTGTATAACTAGAACAATTTGCATTGATACAAAAAGGTCTGCTCCTACTCCTAGATACAATATTTCTTGGCAACATCTCCATCATTGGATCATCATTTGTATAAGGCCTTTCATCATCATTAAGAGGAATGTTATCCACACTATGATCAGCTCTGCTTTTCAAATATTGACTTGGAGGATATTCTTCATCTTCTTCTTCTTCAGTGCCATTGTCGTAGTCCTTAGAATTCGGACTGAATGGAAAATATGACTCGATGTTTAATGGATATTCTTCCTCATGTGCATTGTCAGTGCTACTTGTTTGGTCAATTTAGTGATGTCTAAATTGCAACTTTTAAATGTCAACCCGGGGCTCGTAAGCTGATGAAGTGATGTGTACTGTATGTACTTAGGCAACTATTTCTTAAGTTTTTGTCGTTTTTAACTTTTTAAGTTTGTTTTCAATTCTATTTCTCCTACAGTGATGTGATGGAAATGAAATAAAATGAGTGAAGTGTGTGTGATTGTGATGAGTCCTAAATGATTTCTTAAAACTTAAAAGTGATCTACCAGAAAGCTTTGAACAACAACTGAAATGAAATTAACTCTTGAAGGAAAATGAAAGCATCAAATAAAAGACCAATGGCATTGGCCCAGTACCTCTACTGCTGATAAAAATGAGATTGAAAATGACATCTATATTAACTCAATTAAAAACAAGAACAACTACTTTAACTCTTCAATTAAATCTTAAGCAATGTACAATCTAAGTGACAAATCACACTACTTAATTTTCCCTTAACCTTTCTGCCTTCAGCTGGATTGATCATATAAGAAAGAGTTATGAGCAAGTTAGCAATGTGAGTCTTAAAACAAAATAAACCAAGCTGCACTTAAGTGATATTCTGGCTCCACTAAAAGTTAGTTGATTATGATAAAAAGAGCCATCAAAAGATAAACAACTTGATAAGCTATGAGCAGAAAAAAAAGTGCAAACTAAAGCAATAATACTAATGGAAATCAAAAATAAAGATCAGCAGTCTAGATAAGACGATCACAAATGCCACTAGCTATAAAAAGAGAAGTAAGAAAATTGTCCCGGACACCTAAGAAATCTACAAAAACACACTGATCAGTCATGAGAAAAAGTGCAGAAATGTAATCAGCATAATTCAAAGTTATTTACAGCTATTGTACATGATAAAAACATAACAATCAAAAGCATTCTGTACAATTATTATACATAAACTGATAAGAAGAAATGCAGGAAACGAAAAGCACTGTATAGGCCTTAGTAAACAGGGGCCCTCTGCCTACTCCAGCCAACTCAAAAGATCAGTTACACGCTTAGAAACAGAACGGTCTTCTCATATATTATGTAGCAAAATAAAGAGTACAGTGGGGTTCAAAAATTACGTTTCAGCAGCTAACTAATCAGCATTCAAAGACGCTTTATTTATAGCAGAGAAAACAAAACGAACTTAACACAAACTACGCTATTCTATCAGCTGTGTAAAAACACGTAATCTAGCACAGTCCTTGGATTTAGGCAACGGTCGAGGTGGGCATTAGATCTTCTGTTGGATTCGTGTTTCCCATCATCTGCGTGGCTGAGGAAGAGGCCAGCTATTCTTCACGTGCTCTAAAACCGAACACGCAGAGCCGTGCCACCGTCAATGACCTCTGTTTGACCGTAGTTGCCCCCTCGTTGACCATGGGTTTTCATGACTGGTTTGGCTGAGCTGGAAGGACACACACCATGTCCTTGGTTCCACGAACTTGCCCATGTGGCTCTTCTGCCCGGAGGACACCTGGAACATGCCTTTTAATAAAGCAGCTGCGGAATCCGAGGTTGGCTGCGGAAACCGGGATCAGCTGCGGAAACCCTGTGTGAGCTGCGGAAAGTGCAACACTTGACCAAAATTCTAAACCAACAACACAGTCATTAGCATAATTAACAAACCATGTAAAAGTCCTAAAATACAATGATTTGAGCAATTTGATGGAGGGAATGAGTGGCAAAAGAAGGAAATGAATAGGAAAAGGAGGCTGAGAGGATGTGTAAAGAAGTGCAGGTTTGAGGCTCAACATACCCCCACTGTGAAGGTGTTGCATGTCCTCATGCAACCAAAACTTTGTCATTGCTCTTCAGTCCATGTGCTCAGATGCTTCTGCCAAAACATCTAGCCTTCTTTTCTTTCTTCTTGTTGCCAAAATTGTTCTTGGTTTCTTCACTAAACACTTGAATTTCAAATTGATCAAGGCCCTGCTCAGTTTCTTGCATTTTCTCTTCAATTTTCTATTCTTCTTCTACCAGAGTCCTAGGTGAAGCATGGTGTTGTCATGGACAATTTTGTCCACCTTGTTTTGTTCTTTCAATGCTTCGTTTTCTTGTTTTATATGCCGGTTCAGGACTTCTAGCTCAAATACCTCTTGTTTTAAAGATTCAACTTGTTCATTAAGAGGCAATATAGTGCTTGGACCTGCAACTGATTGCTCCAAGGTCTCTAAATAATTGTATACCTCGTGCTGGTCAGGGTCAATTTCAGGTGATCTCTTTGGGCTATGCTCAAAATCAAATTCTGTTTGAAGTTCTGGCTGAAATGGGCTCTCTTCCCATGGAGGAGTGGACTCACGGTCAAGCTGAATTGGAGCCTTTTCAGGTGTACTTTCTCCCAAATCATTGAAATGTGACTGTTTTTCCTTAGTCACACTCATTCTTTCTTTAATTCTACTGCTTCTTCTCACTTGTGCACTAGTGCTCTTTGGTTTGGCACTCTGTTTTTCTTTTTGTTTCTTCTTTGAGAGGGCAGCAGTTTGAAGATGTGAGATTCTATCAGCCAAGGTTTGATAGTCTTCTTCTATTGGAGGTTCAGGTGATGGACATGAATCTTGAACAATTGCTTTCCCTTTCTCCTTTTTTTGTTTCTTAGTTTTATCTCTCTCTACCTCTTCTTCTTGAGTAGTCTCCTGAGTTTCTACAATAGGAGGATCTTGGGCTACAACATCTCTTTTCATTCTCCTACTTCTTTTTGGGACTCTAGGAGAGCTGCTAGCGGAAGCTTCAGTTACCTCTTGAAAATGATTCCTGATTAAAAACTTTTCCCATGTATCATTGTTGTTTTTCAATTGGTCCTCTATGAGAATTTTAATGAACCCATGATGATACAAGTGTGGTTCAATATGGCCTATATTCTTTTGGACAGTGGAACTCATTTTTGTTAGGCTTCTTAACAGAAAATAGGGTAAATTGATGGCATGTCCCTCCATGAAGTTCATCATAATTCTAGCATGGTACATATACATAGTGCCAAAGCGGCCCTCACATGTAACAAACTTTTGAACAAGTAATAACAATGCAGTCCATTCTTCCTTAATCACATGTACAGGAATCCCTTTGGTGAATATTGAAGTGTCCATACCTGGATTCTTAAGCATATCTTTCCATCCCTGATCTTCCACTGTTCTGTTCTTGAACCATCGGTCTCCCATCTGAGGTAGGCTGGTTGCTGTTGCTATGGAGTTCTCTGTGATTGTGAATTTCAGGTCCCCTACTTCCACAGTATTTCCATTGAAGGATCGAGCAAACGCTTTCGTTACCTCCTTATCATATCCTCTGAATTTTTGGATGAACTTCAACCATTTTACCTTTTTTAATGCTTCCTTTGTCTGTGGGTATCCTTCTAGATACTTTGAACCTTCAGGTTCTGCTCTAAGCAGCTTCCCCATATTCGGTTTTCAACTTCGGCTAAGGCTTTTGACTGTGTATGGATGCTCGAGGAGGATACTCACGGGAACAACAGGTGTATTACGGTCGTAAGTGGAATATCCGCAATGTAATGCAAGGCACTACGGGTTTAAAACAGGACTGTGGAGTTTAAAACAGAGCCGCGGGGTTTGAAACAGAGCCACGGAATTTGAAACAGAGCCGTGGAGTTTGCGGCGAGAATGAGTTCAAATGCGTGCAGAAATGGGGTGATAAGAGAATGAAACAATGGCCAAATCCCTTGGAGTTCAGGTGGCTTACGCACACGTTTCAGTTATTGGCTGCGGAGATCGTGGTAGAGAAGAGACGTAGTACGATAGGTCTCTTCTTCCTTGTACGACTCATAAATGAAAGCACAGTCCCGATTTGAGTTTAAACTAAGAGTGATTATGAGACCGTTAGGAGCGTATGAGGTGGATGAAGGATTATTGTGGAGGAGAAGTGGGATGATCTTGCCGAATCATTGCATTTAGTGGCTCTATCCACGATTTAATAATTATGCATGAAATGAATTTTAAATGGTTGTTTGGAAAAAAAATTTGATCATACCTTCATGGGTTTGTCATTTGTTGATTAAGGTTGCTGATCCATGATTTCTTTTTGATCCTGCAGGTGCCTCCTATCCTTGTTGCCTTTGGTGATGATGATGATGTTAATCTTTCTGAAACAGAGCGCTGCTAGCTGTAGAGACAGAATGGTACTGGCTGCGGAAATTGTTTCTGGCTGCGGAAACTGGTGCGAGCTGCGGAAACGGTTTCCAGTTGCGGAAACTGAACATCTCCCCTTTTAACTGCACAAAGTTAGTTAGAAAAAGACTAACTGAATGGAAATAGTCCTGAAAGGGACTTTTATTAATGGAATGGGATGGAGTGAATGGAGTGAAGTGAAAAAAATGAAATGGAATGAAGTGAAATGGAGATGGAAAATGATGAAGGTGAAGTGAAATGGAATGAAGATGAAGTGAGGATGGATGAGAGATTTTTTTTTTTTTTTGGAAAATATAGAGTGTCAGGTGACCCTGATTTTCACTCCATATTTTCTGTATAAGACCGCCAATCTGAGATTGGTTTTCAGGCTTATACACATATTTTTTTTTTTTTTTTTTTTTTTTTTTTTTTTTTTTTTTTTTTTTTTTTTTGAAAGAAACAAAGATTAGGCTGATGGAGGAGAAGAATTCTTCTCCACTAGCCTCATTGCAGAATTTTCTTGAAATACTTTGACAAAGTCCTCTTTTGAGAGTGGCTTATGATAAATTTTTAATCGGTGGCCATTCACAATAAGAGGAGTTTGAAACTCATCAATAGTCTTGATTCGGACTGCTCCATTACTAAAGACTTCATCAATCTCATATGGCCCAAGCCAATGAGTTTGAAATTTCCCTTTGAAGTCTTTAAACTTTGAATCAAACAGTAGCGCCCAATCTCCTTTTTGGAACTTCTTCTCTTTGATATATCGGTCATGCCACTTAGTTCTTTGGTGCTGAACTAGATTGGTCCTTAGAATTGCATCTTGTCTTATTTCATCTAGCTCATTTAGCTGGTCCATTCTGTGCTTTTGGGCTTCTGATAAACTCATCCCCATCTGAACTGCCATCTTGAAGGTCTTGATTTGAAACTCAATGGGGAGCAAGACTTCTTTCCCATAAACAAGTTCATAGGGAGAATGTCCTGTTGTGTTCCTCCATGTAGTTCTATAGGCCCATAAGGCTTCAGGAAGCCTTTCTGCCCAATCTCTTCTGTGGAGATGAACAGTCTTGGTGATGATGCTCTCAAGAACTTTGTTTGTAGATTCCACTTGACCATTTGCTTGCGGATGGTATGGAGTAGATTTTCTATGCTTGATTTTGTATTCCTCCATCAGCTTCTCCATCAATTTAGATGTAAATTGACTTCCCTGATCTGTCACAATTTCTCTTGGGACACCAAAACGAGTAAAAATATCCTCAAAAAGAAATTGAACAACTGAATTTTCAGTGGCAGAAGGCAATGCCTTGGCTTCTACCCACTTAGTAACATAATCAGTGCAAACCAATATATACTTCTTTTGTTTAGATGGTGGATTAATAGGTCCAACGAAATCTAGAGCCCATTTCTCAAAGGGTTCGATGAGTACCTGTGGCTGTAGTGGCATTTCATTTGAAGGAGTTGGTCTCCCAACTCTTTGGCAGCTGTCACACCTTCTAACATATTGCTTTGCATCTTTGAAGAGAGAAGACCAATAATATCCTAAAGAAAGGATTTTATAGGCCGTCCTCTTGTCAGCAAAGTGTCCACCACACGGTTCATCATGACATGCTTTAAGGATGTCATGCATTTCATCTTCCCGCACATATCTTCTGATCACACAATCTAGCCCTGTTTTGAACAATTCATTAGAAATCCAAGAATACTTTGAGCTCTCCTGAATGATTTTCCTTTTCTCATTAGGAAATAAGTGTGGAGGTAGCTTCCCTGTAACCAAATAGTTAGCAATATCTGCATACCAAGGAGTTTTAGTAGTTACTGCAAACAGATATTCATCTGGAAACTTATCCTCTACAGGAGAATCTTCGTTAGTATTTTGAATTCTAGACAAGAAATCAGCTACTGTATTTTGTTTTCTTGGTCTATCTAACACAGTAATGTTGAATTCTTGTAGAAGTAAAAGCCATCTTGTAACTCTGCCATTAGTAACAGGTTTGTTCATGAGATATCTAATTGCAGAATGATCAGTATGGACAAAAGTTTCATAGCCTGTTATATAGTGTCTAAACTTGTTGATTGCATGAACAACGGCTAAGAACTCTTTTTCAGTCACAGTATAATTTAACTCAGTGGGAGTCAAATTTTTACTGGTGTAATAAATGGCATAAGGAACTAAATCCTTTTGACCCAACACAGCTCCTAGAGCTGTATCTGAAGCATCTGTAGAAATGTGGAAAGGGATTTTCCAATTTGGCCCTCTCAAAATGGGTGCTTCAGATATTCTAGTTTTTAAAGTTTAAAATGCAGATTGACAGTTAGGATCCCACTTGAATTTACAATCTTTGGTAAGTAATTTGAAGAGTGGAGATGCTATCTTGGTGAAGTTTTCAATAAATCTTCTATAATACCCAGTAAACCCAAGAAAATTTCTAACATCTTTTTGACAATTTGGAATAGGTAACTTGGAGATGACTTCGACTTTTGATCTATCAACTTTAATTCCATCTCCTGAAATATGATGTCCTAAAACAATCCCTTCAGTAAAAATCATAAAACATTTTTCATGACTTAATGAAATATTTGTTTCTTTACATCTGACAAGGACTTTTTCCAAATTTTCTAGTTCCTCTTCAAATGAATTACCATAAACTGTAAAGTCATCCATATAGACCTCTACACAATCATGAATTAGATCAGAAAAAATTCCTAGTACTGCCCTTTGAAATGTTGCAGGTGCATTACATAATCCAAAAGGAAGTACTCGATAAGCAAAAGTTCCCCATGGACAGGTAAATGTGGTCTTGTCCTGGTCTTCAAGTGCTACCTGAATTTGATTGTAACTACTAAAACCATCCAAGAATGAGAAATACTTTTTGCCTGCTAGAGTATCTAATACTTGATCAATAAAGGGTAAAGGAAAGTGGTCCTTCAAGGTTGCTTTTTTCAATTCTCTGTAATCAATGCAAACCCTCCATTTACCATTCTTTTTAGGTACTATAACCAAAGGGGAAACCCACCGGTTATCTGAAATAGGGTAAATGAAGTTTACATTAAGTAACTTTTGGAGCTCTTCTTTCACTATCTCCCTAAGATTTGGATTCATCCTTCTTTGAGGTTGTCTGATTGGTCTACTGTTTTCCTCAATGTAGATGTGATGAATGCAAGTCTTAGGATCAATACCTTTCATATCGGTATACTCCCATGCAAATGCAGTAGAATGTCTTTGCAAGATTTTGGTTAACTCTTCCTGTTGTGATTTTTCCAAGTTTCTATTGATGTTTAGTGTTTTTCCTGGAAAGATCTCAATGGCAGAACTACCAAACTCTTCCATAGAGAAAAGAGACATTTGTCTAGATGATAGACACTCTATGTCAGAATCCAACTGAAATTGTGTGGAGTCATATTCTGAAGATGGTTCAAAATTTTCTAATGTATTCAGAATTTGACTATCTTCACTAATCTCAGAAATGGTAAAGACAGGTTGTATAGTATCTTCATCATCAACCCACTCATTATCTCCTATTTCTGTGATTGCTTTTGCTGGAGGATACAGATTGAACTTCTTTGTCGAATTACCATCAGAAATGTACATATCCCCAGACCTACAACTTATGAAAGCATCAGCTGTGGCTAGCCAAGGTCTTCCTAAAATAAGAGGATGTCCTCCTAGATTACTCTTGGGAGTTAAAATCATAAAATCCACTGGATATTCCCAAGAATCTAAGGAGACAGGAATGTCTTCTAATACACCATCTGGTTTAATAATTGATCGATCTGCAAGTTGCAATAAAGTAGGTGTAAAAAGAAGATTAGGAAGTTTTAGTTGTTCCATAGTCTGCCTACTCATAATGTTAATAGCAGCCCCTAAATCAATCAAAGTATTTGGTATTTCTACCCCATTGATATGTGTTTTGACAATTGGACTACCAGGGTCTACATATTTCTGCATAGTAATCTTTCCCATCATGATGTCTGCAATTTTTCCTACCAGGTGGATCCTTCTGGTATCTCTTGGTTTCCTTCCTAGTCTTTTAAGGCTCAACTCCTTTATTGTTTTCGCTAGAATAGGAATTTCCTTAATGGCTTGTAACAAGGGAATCTTGATATAGACATTCTTCAATTCATCTAGGAAATTATAGTCAGGAAACCAAATTTGTTTTTCCACTCCTTTTTCAATTTGTAATCTTTCAGGAAAAGGAGGTGTGGATAGAGATGTAGGTTGCTCAACTATAGGAGTTGTGGGGGGTAATTCTTTTTCTTTTCCTTTTTGAGTGTTTGGGTTTTGAAAAGATTCTTCCTCAAAAATGCTTTGCTCTTGAGCTTTTATAGAAGGTTTGTCTAAGACTCTACCTGATCTGAGTTGTACTTCGTTGAGAGGAACAATCATATAGGTAGGAAAAGGTTGTCCTTCCATCATGTAAGCATTTTGAGGATTATTATTGTTGGGGTTTGGCAATGGCTGAGAAGGAAGTTGATTTGACTTCTGTTGGAATGGAAGCAAGAGTTGAGAATTGGGATTCTGTTGAGAAGGTTGTTGTTGTGGAAATGGTAATGATAGTTGTGGGTTTTGATTTGGAAGTTGTGGAGCTTGTTGGTTTTGGAAAGATGGAGGATATTGGTAGAATTGAGCAAATCTACCATAAGGATTCTGCATACCTTGTAGCCATGCTTGAAAAGGATTTTGAGCTTGGGGCCAAGGTTGTTGCCAAGGATTCCAATTTGGTGGAGGTTGAAAATTCATAGAGTTGTTAAACCCTTGATTTTGTTGCCCCTGCCAAGGTCTCCTTGCAACAAAACAGAGAGATTCAAGTGTACTTGGATCTTCTTGAAAGACAGCTTTGAGCCCAGGGATTGAAGGACAATCCTTGGTCTCATGATTTTCTGAGCAAATTACACATGTCTCTACAACTTTTGCTTCCAAGGGACATTCCCTTAGAGCATGTTTCTTTCTGCACTTTGGGCAAAAGATGGCCAAAGCCTCAGCTTCTACTTTCTGCTTATTGTGAATCTTAAGAGTGTCTAGTTGTTCACTAAGACTCCCTAAGATGTCAGTTTTAAATTCATCAAGCATACTGCCAATTTCAGCCCTACTTACCGATCCAGTTGCAGATTTGTTTGCTCTGAGGAGAGAAGGATCTCTAGGCCCTTTTTGAGTTTTAGATTTTCCCCTTGAGAGATGGACACATAGTTCTGCTATATCATTGAGTGAAAGTTGAGATATATCTCCCTTCCCCATCATGTTCAAAATGTCTATCCATTCATCTCTAATGGCTTTTAACAAAAGGGCTTTCAAGGTCTCCTCATCTAAGTTGTTCATTTTTGCTCTTTTCAAATTATATTGAAATCTTTCAAGCAAATCCTCCAAATTTTCATCTTCCTTTTGTACCATTTTGAATACCTCATCCTTATGATTGGTGGGCATACAATAATCCAGGTACCTATCCAAAAATGTTTGTTTCATATCATTCCAAGACCTAATGGATTGAGTGAGTAATCCCATGAACCACTTCAGAGCTGCTCCTTTCAATGTTGAAGGAAACAGTTTGAGTTTTTGAGAGTCTTCCAGATAATCATAAGTTCGACAAACGACTTCAAACTCAAATAGGAATGTTTCAGGGTCCTCATTCCTCATCCCATGGAAATTTGGGAGGACAGATGGTGAGATGTTTTTCATGGTGGCTCGGGAGTCCTCATCAACTATAGGAAACCCGAATGAGTTATCTCCATCCCTATTTCCCCCAATGTTACCTTGACCTCCTCCATTGTTTCCTCCTCCTCCTCCTCTACCTCTACCCCTACCAAATCCAGTTGATCCTTCCTCTGTCATGATAGTTCCCTTGGAGGCTTCAGAGTTTTCTGGTTCCTCTACTAAGGGTGAACGAGAAGGAATTTCTCCCTCTTCTTCAGATGTTTCTACTTCTTCAATTACAATTTTCCCTCCTATGGAAGAGAGAAACGGGTCTCTTTCTTGTTCAGATTCGATGGATGGTGTGGGAGAGTCAACTATCGCCTCTTGAATTCTAGGAATCCTAGGGCTAGGAGTGTGAGTTGGAGATGATGGAGGTGTCTCTTGTCTATTCCTTGGAGTAGATGGACTTGTAAAAATCGAACTCTTAGCTCTAGCTAGAAACCTTCCCCTAGAATCTCTTGCTCTATGCATGTCATTTTTTATTTTCCTTCAAGTCAAGGAAATAATTCTCTTTCTGATCTTCCAGGTCACTCTAGGTGCAGGAAGAGAGCATACTCAAGAAACTATTAAAACAATAACTTTCTCTTTTCTGATCCTCCAGATCACTCTAGGTGCAAGAGGAGAGCATACTTTGAGAGGTTATTAATTTTCCTTTCTTGAAATTTTCTTGTTTTTTTTTTTTTAAGAATTGGCTACCTAATTTTCACTTCCCCGGCAACGGCGCCAAAATGTTTGGTCAATTTAGTGATGTCTAAATTACAACTTTTAAATGTCAACCCGGGGCTCGTAAGCTGATGAAGTGATGTGTACTGTATGTACTTAGGCAACTATTTCTTAAGTTTTTGTCGTTTTTAACTTTTTAAGTTTGTTTTCAATTCTATTTCTCCTACAGTGATGTGATGGAAATGAAATAAAATGAGTGAAGTGTGTGTGATTGTGATGAGTCCTAAATGATTTCTTAAAACTTAAAAGTGATCTACCAGAAAGCTTTGAACAACAACTGAAGTGAAATTAACTCTTGAAGGAAAATGAAAACATCAAATAAAAGACCAATGGCATTGCCCCAGTACCTCTACTGCCGATAAAAATGAGATTGAAAATGACATCTATATTAACTCAATTAAAAACAAGAACAACTACTTTAACTCTTCAATTAAATCTTAAGCAATGTACAATCTAAGTGACAAATCACACTACTTAATTTTCCCTTAACCTTTCTGCCTTCAGCTGGATTGATCATATAAGAAAGAGTTATGAGCAAGTTAGCAATGTGAGTCTTAAAAAAAAATAAACCAAGCTGCACTTAAGTGATATTCTGGCTCCACTAAAAGTTAGTTGATTATGATAAAAAGAGCCATCAAAAGATAAACAACTTGATAAGCTATGAGCAGAAAATAAAGTGCAAACTAAAGCAATGATACTAATGGAAATCAAAAATAAAGATCAGCAGTCTAGATAAGACGATCACAAATGCCACTAGCTGTAAAAAGAGAAGTAAGAAAACTGTCCCGGACACCTAAGAAATCTGCAAAAACACACTGATCAGTCATGAGCAAAAGTGCAGAAATGTAATCAGCATAATTCAAAGTTATTTACAGCTATTGTACATGATAAAAACATAACAATCAAAAGCATTTTGTACAATTATTATACATAAACTGATAAGAAGAAATGCAGGAAACGAAAAGCACTGTACAGGCCTTAGTAAACAGGGGCCCTCTGCCTACTCCAGCCAACTCAAAAGATCAGTTACACGCTTAGAAACAGAACGGTCTTCTCATATATTATGTAGCAAAATAAAGAGTGCAGTGGGGTTCAAAAATTACATATCAGCAGCTAACTAATCAACGTTCAGAGACGCTTTATTTATAGCAGAGAAAACAAAACGAACTTAACACAAACTACGCTATTCTATCAGCAGTGTAAAAACACGTAATCTAGCACAGTCCTGAGATTTAGGCAACGGTCGAGGTGGGCATTAAATCTTCTGTTGGATTCGTGTTTCCCATCATCTGCGTGGCTGAGGAAGAGGCCAGCTGTTCTTCACGTGCTCTAAAACCGAACACACAGATCCGTGCCACCGTCAATGACCTCTGTTTTACCGTAGTTGCCCCCTCGTTGACCATGGGTTTTCATGACTGGTTTGGCTGAGCTGGAAGGACACACACCATGTCCTTGGTTCCACGAACTTGCCCATGTGGCTCTTCTACCCGGAGGACACCTGGAACATGCTGTTTAATAAAACAGCTGCGGAATCCGGGGTTGGCTGCGGAAACCGGGATCAGCTGCGGAAACCCTGTGTGAGCTGCGGAAAGTGCAACACTTGACCAAAATTCTAAACCAACAACACAGTCATTAGCATAATTAACAAACCATGTAAAAGTCCTAAAATACAATGATTTGAGCAATTTGATGGAGGGAATGAGTGGCAAAAGAAGGAAATGAATAGGAAAAGGAGGCTGAGAGGATGTGTAAAGAAGTGCAGGTTTGAGCCTCAACACTACTCTCATAGTCCATAGAATTAGGACTACGTCGAAAATGTGATTGTTTACTTATTGAAGATGCTACATCCTATCCTTTGTCACTACTACCTTTATACTCATTACAATTATGACTAAGTGCATCATCCTATCCTTCATCACTGCTGCTCTCATAGTCCTTAGAATTAGGACTAAGAGGACACAGTGACACTCCATTATTTTGAAATTCATCATCACGCTCTTCATAACTATTGCTCTCATTGTCCAGAGAATTAGGACTAAATGGACACTGTGACACTCCAATCTTTTGAAATTCATCATCCGACTCTTCATCACTACTACTCTCATAGTCCTTAGAATTAGGATTAACTGGACACTGTGACACTCCATACTTTTTAAATTCAACATCATGCTTTTCATCACTACTGCTCTCATAGTCCTTAGAATTAGGACTAAGTGGACACTTTGACACTCCATTCTTTTGAAAATCATTATCACGCTCTTCATCACTACTGCTCTCATAGTCCTTAGAATTAGGACTAAGTGGACACTTTGACACTCCATTCTTTTGAAATTTGCCATCATGCTCTTCAAAACTACTGCTCTCATAGTCCTCAGAATTAGGACTAAGTGGACACCGTGACACTTCGTTCTTTTGAACTTCACCATCATGCTCTTCCAAACTGCTGCTCTCATAGTCCTCAGAATTAGGACTAAGTGGACACCATGACACTCCGTTCTTTTGAACTTCACCATCATGCTCTTCAAAACTGCTGCTCTCATAGTCCTTAGAATTAGGACTAAGTGGACATCATGACACTCTATTCTTTTGAACTTCACCATCATGATCTTCAAAACTGCTACTCTCATAGTCCTCAGAATTAGGACTAAGTGGACATCGTGACACTCCGTTCTTTTGAACTTCACCATCATGCTCTTCAAAACTACTGCTCTCATAGTCCTCAGAATTAGGACTAAGTGGACATCGTGACACTCCGTTCTTTTGAACTTCACCATCATGCTCTTCATCACTGCGACTTTCATAGTCCTCAGAATTAGGACTAAGTGGAATCTGTGACTCTTTATTTATTTCAAATTCTTCATCCCCTCTTTCATCAGTGTTGCTCTCATAGTCCTTAGAATCAGGACTAAGTGGAAGAATTGACTTTTTATTCATAGTGGAAGAATTCCCGCTATATTCATTGATATGAATAGATTTGTTACGCGAGGAAGATGTTGATGGTGTATAAATCGAAACTTCACTATCAGAACAATCCATCCCTTTCAAATAAAAGATGTTGAATGATAAAAATGGAGAGTCCCCTAAAGATATTATATAGCTTAAAGAATGAAATTTTTCCTCCAAAAAGTTTCACGAAAATATTTCCCTCCAAAAATTTTCACGAAAATATTTCCCTCCAAAAAGTTTGTTAGATTTATTTACCTTCATTAATTTGTTCTACAATTTATTGAAAAATGTAAACTAAATTTTTTTATGAAATAAACCATTAAAATTAAAATTGTATACTACAACTTCTACATTAATTATTTTAATAGTTAAAGTATATAATATTTACCAAACAATTGAATTTTTATTTTTTAGATTTTTATAATACATTCTAAAACAAATTATCCCACATTCAACCCGTTGCAAAACAATTTTACAATATTCACTTTATAATATTTTAAAACACTTATATATTAAAATTTCATTATCACTATTACTCACATCACATCCAAGCTTTCTGAAAAATGTTGAAAGACTCGTGAATTTGTGGAGCAACTACATCACTATCAACAACATATTCAACGAAGAAATCTCGCAATTTAAAGGTAACTTAAATTTTTTTCCTCAAAGATTTTTTTTTTTTAATTAATAATTTTTCTGAGCCAAAATAACAATTACATCCGTCGTAAGCATGGTGGGCCCGATCAAACTCAATCGCCCAATACTCGTGGGTGGACCGCCGTGGTGTCATGGGGGCGGGGAGGTCAGGCGAGCGGGCGGAGTGTGAGGGCGTGGGGGGGTTAGGGGGTGTGGGGGCGGCCCAGTAGCTCGCATGCCTATCGTGGGGTTGGGCGATTCTCAGAATTGCCCAATCCCAGCGGCGGGTGGGTGAGCTGCTAGGGTGGGCGCCACAGCCCAATTCGTCCCCTACCTCCAACCCCCTTCCTCACACCCTCACTACCTTCACCCACACCCCATGCCCCTGCCCCCTTAATCCCTACCAACCCAACCCACTGCCCGCCCGAACGCCCTCACCCTTCCCCTTTCCCGGCTGGGGTGCCCTCACAACCCCCCACGCCCCAACCCTCCCTACCCCCCCTACTGGCCCAGGCGCCCTACTAACCCCCCCCCCGGCCTGGTCGCCCACACAACCCCCCGTGCCCCAACCCTCTCAACCATCCCAACCCCAAGCCCGGGCACCCTCACTCGCCCCCCGGCATGGGCGCCCTCACCCATTCTCACCCACCAGCCCACCCGGCCCGGGCGCCCTCACCTACCCCCCTACCCAGGCGCCCTCACCCACTGTCAACCGCGCCCTCACCCGACCCGGGCGCCCTCACCCGCCTCACCCGCCCGCCCGACCCCCTCGCCTGCATGCCCGCCCGCCTAACGCCCTCGCTCGCCTGCCCGCCCGGGTGCCCTCACCTGCCCGCCCGCCAGGCGTCCTCGCTCGCCTCACCCGCCCAACGCCCTCAACCCCACCTACCTGGCGCCCTCACCCCCACTCGGCCCAGGCACCCTCACCCGCCTCACCGGCCCAAGCGCCCTCACCCGCCCACACGCCCGCCCGCCCGCCCGGCGCCCTTGCCTGCCTCACCCGCCCCGGTGCCCTCACCCAGCTGCTCGCTCGGCGTCCTCGCCCACCTCACCAGCCCGGCGCCCTCACCTGCCCGCCCACCTGACCGCCTGCCCGGTGCCCTCGCTCGCCCGACCGCCCGCCCGACGCCCTCGCCCGCCCGCCCGCCCGGCCTGTGCCCTCACCCGCTCGCCCGCTCGGCGCCCTCACCCGCCTCACCCGCTTGCCTGCCCCGCCCGCTCGCCCGCCCTCCCAGCACCCTGACCCGCCTGCCTCCCTGCCTGGGCGCCCTCACCCACCCACCCTCCCCGATGGCCTGACCCACCCTCCCTCGGCCGCGGCACATGGGCCGCCCTTGCCCTACCGCCTGTTGGGCGGGGGCCAGGGCCGCCCGAGTCGCGCAGGCCTCGGCCGTGCCACCCGAGTGGCCCTCGCCCCCGCCCAGCAGGCAACAGGGTGATTCCTGGAATCACCCTGCCGCCTACCAGGCGAGGGCGAGGGCAGCCCGTGTGGTGCTGGAAGGTCCCTAAGTTGTGCGACGGTTGAGCGCCGGGCGAACGGGCGCACGCGCACGACGAGCGTGACCTGCGACGGTGCGAAGTGCGGTTGGCGACACTTGTGCAACAAGTGGTGCGACGTCCTCTTGAGTGTATTGCGACAATAATGTGACAATATGGAGGAGAGGGCATTGGTTTATATGCACAGAGCGTGGAGTGATTGGTATGAAGGTCGCCTACAATGATTAGCAAGCTGGCATACGTTTTGGGCATTTTGCGATATAGTAAGGGGTGTGCAAAGGCATTGGGCGAGTTGGCTGGGTGCCAGACTTAGCCCCCACGCCTTGGTATATATTGCTGTACGTTGAGAGCATTTTGGCAAGCGAACAACCACTCATCATCTTCGCACAAAGAAGAGAAGTGCGCAGTTCTAGTGTGCAATACAAGAGGAGAAGGCGTAGTTTCATATGCGCCCATTCTTGGGCTAGTCGCACAGAAGGAAGCGTTGCACTTGGTATTGGGTGAAGGTGCGGGTAGGAGCGCCCGGTGGTTGGGTGAGGCGTGTATGGTGAACGTGTGGCACCCGTCTTGTGTGACAACTTGGTGTGGGTGTCTTGGCGACTCGGGTGAGCGCCCGCCCACCTTGCAAGTGTGCACGAAGGTGAGACGAAAGTTGGAACCGGAGGTCATATAGTTGGGCAGGCAGTACTACATGTTTTTCACACGATTTGGGCATTTGTCAAGAGTTGGCAAGCGGGACTATGTGTGGACAAGGATACACGGTTTGGGCGTTTGCGACCAAACGAAGAGCGAACCGGTGAAGACGTACGACGAGGTGAACGATGGGTTAGAGAGTCATGCGGCGACCGTGTGGAGGTGCCGACGAGCTAGGCAACCAAGTTTGCCGAAGTTGGAAATTTGGCTAAGTATAATTTGGGGTTTCCCAAGGACTTAGTCTGTACATTGTAAAAATGAAGATTATATAATATATTGATATTCGGGCAGACTCATATTGCAGGGAGTTGCCCCTCCCTTTATACTGTTGTGCATTTCTCTTGGTTAATGCTGTTGATAATGAATGTGTATGGGTGGTTCATGGGTATAAAGGCACATTAATAATACTTGGTAATGAAAATAAAACTAAGTATGGAATGTTAAGGCGTAGTCTACAATCGTAAGTATTGGTGAAAAGAAAACGATTGGTAGTGCCGCACCTCGCTATAAGTTGTTGAAAGACTACTGCAGGTGTAGGGGCGTGACAGGTGGTATCAGAGCTCGGTTGGAGCTGGTGTTAGAGCAGGGTTGCTCGTGACGAAGTGCAGGTGTGGGTACACTTGGAAACTTGACAGTTGATGATAGTGGAAGGAGTTACTTGCAGGTGAAGGAAGCTAGTTGCACACACAAGTGGAACAAGGACCGGTTCATAGTTGCAGGGAACTTGGTGAAGTTGGTGAAATAGGTTTAGCAGGGGTGAAGCTCAGTGCTTGGGACAAGTTGAAAGACAAGGCATGGCAAGTTTGGAAGAATGCGAAGGGAAGCTCTTGCTTACCTTATACAGGTTGAAGAGGTTGAAAGAAGAGAATCCCAGGATTCGAAAGGAACTTGAAGACTTGGAAAAGAATGTTGAAGACGAGCTTCTTCAACTTGGATGGACAATGGAGCAAGGTGAAGTTGCAGATTGTGCAAACAAGGAAGAGGAAGCTGTGATAGTTGAAGATGTTGCAGACATGATCATGATGGAGGACGAGCTTGAGATTGATCAAGTTGGACCAGGATCGTGCAGTTTGCAGACATGTATGGATGAGGGTACTCTCATGGAGGAACCTCATGATGATGAAGTAAGTATTGATACTTGTGTTTCATTTGAGCATTTGGTAGGTGGACCGTATGCAGGGAAGGGCAAAGCCAGTTTGCCGATGCTAGGGAGCATCTTACCATGGATGTTTATGATGAGACCTTGTATGGAGAAGCAAGGATTGTTGATTGTTGCAGGACTTGTTGGGGTTGTTTGTGACCTTATGGTAGAAGGTACAAAGGCCCGTGACAAGGGTGGAACTTGATGATCGTTGTGGATGAATGGGTCATGCTTTAGCCACATGGCTAAGTGCCCGGCATGACTCATGGACAGATTGGAGGGCACACTCTTGGGTGGACTTCTCATGGCCGAGACCAAGAGATAGTCTTGGTGGACACTTTGGTGGAGGAGCTATGATGGAGGGACTCATGACATGATGATATGGTTGGGTGACCGAGTTCACTAGACCGAAGATTGCAGCTTGGATGAGGATGACCGATTGTTGTGATGGGTCTACTTGGTTGGACTACATGGACAACTTAGTCATGGACATCAAGCTGGAGACATGGAGCATGGCAATATTATGCAGGGACATTATGTGGGAGCACTTGTAGAGGTGTCACTTATGGGCATCCAATGAGGAGTGCCAAGGCGGGGATGTTGTGCAGGTGGATTTGCTGATGTGACATGGAGACTTACTATTTAGGAGACGATGGAGAGGTTGTGCACTCTTGTACAACAAGGCCATGGACTTGGATGGAGTTGTGAGTAGGTTATAGAGCATTCCTACTACATGGAGGGCTAAGGCATCTTGCAGAGACCTTTGGGCCGAGACTTGCATGCTTGCTGAGATGTTGGTTGGAGATGGCTCATGGAGCTCATGATGACATGAGGTTGTGACTTTTAGGGACTTCATACATGGTGGACTTAGAGGATTTGATGCATTGAGGACCCGAGGTCAGAGACTTTGATGCAGGATGGGGTGCATACTTTCAAGTACATGTATGGGAATGGCTTGGAAGAGTGACTTGATGTGGAGGATCGATATGAGACACTTTGGAGTGATGGAGTTACAACGATGATGATGCCTTGGTGGCAACACTTGGGCATGGATTGAGTTGAGACTCAACTACCTTTTGACATGGGAGCTAATTGATCTATGATCATGGGCAGCACATGGATAGATGGGACAGGTGTATACTTGTTTCTATGGCAGACTTGAGGATGACACATTGCAGATATGATGGAGGTAGCTTCATGGACTTGGATGTGGCACACCGAGAGTTGGAGTTTGATGAGATGGTCTCTTCATATGGAGGAGACACACATATGGATGATGTTGGGATAGATGTGGCTGATTTCATGTAGCACATTGACACCAAACATCATGGATGACATGTTGCAGATGAGATGACGACTACTTCATGGACTTGAGCATGGTTTGCTTAGATTGGATGGATTCTTGATCGAGTTCAGGATGTGACAAGATGCTTTGAGGAACGACTGATGGTGGCATGAGGATGTGCATTCTCATGGTTTGGGTGTGACGGTTGGATTAGCTACCCAACTAGTTCAAACATGGGGACATGTAGTGTACAAAGATGTGTTAGCATTATGTTGGAGTATCATGGCAGCAGTTCACATGATGACACGTGATGAGGTCAACACGAGATGTTGCAGTGGGCATGTAGGTTGAGATGGAGGGGCCAGCCTTCCATGGTGGGGAGCAACATGTGGAGATTGTGACAGGGTGATCGATGATCATGGATTGAGATGATCTCCGATGGATGAAATACCGATGAGGTGTATACCTTGCTATGATTATCTTGGTGACAGATGGTTGCCGAGATGGGACATGGTGGAGACAGTGGCTCTACATATGTTGCAGAGGTATTTGCAGTATGTGGAGGAGTTGACATCATGGATATTGATGATCTTGGTGGATGGCTACTAGGATGGTATGGTGTCGAGGACGACAACGATTTCAGGTGGAGGAGAATGTAAGGTCCCTGAGTTGTGCGAAGGTTGAGCGCCAGGCGAAACGGCGCGCGCGCACGACGAGCGCAACCTGCGACGGTGCGAAGTGCAGTTGGCGACACTTGTGCAACAAGTGGTGCGACGTCCTCTTGAGTGTATTGCGACAATAATGTGACAATATGGAGGAGAGGGCATTGGTTTATATGCACGGAGCGTGGAGCGATTGGTATGAAGGCCGACCTACAACGATTAGCAAGCCGACATACATTTTGGGCATTTTGCGATATAGTAAGGGGTGTGCAAAGGCGTTGGGCGAGTCGGCTGGGTGCCAGACTTAGCCCCCACGCCTTGGTATATATTGCTGTACGTTGAGAGCATTTTGGCAAGCGAACAACCACTCATCATCTTCGCACAAAGAAGAGAAGTGCGCAGTTCTAGTGCGCAATACAAGAGGAGAAGGCGCAGTTTCATATGCGCCCATTCTTGGGCTAGTCGCACGGAAGGAAGCGTTGCACTTGGTATTGGGTGAAGGTGCGGGTAGGAGCACCCGGTGGTTGGGTGAGGCGTGCACGGTGAACGTGTGGCACCTGTCTTGTGTGACAAATTGGCGTGGGTGTCTTGGTGAATCAGCTGAGCGCCCGCCCACCGTGCAAGTGTGCACAAAGGTGAGACGAAGGTTGGAACTGGAGGTCGTAGAGTTGGGCAGGCGGTACTACGTGCTGTTCACACGATTTGGGCATTTGTCAAGAGTTGGCAAGCGGGACTGTGTGTGGACAGGGATA
Organism: Pinus tabuliformis; assembly: GCA_031772625.1. NCBI lineage: Eukaryota > Viridiplantae > Streptophyta > Pinopsida > Pinales > Pinaceae > Pinus > Pinus tabuliformis. The sequence goes on from CM062815.1 coordinate 873,024,731, forward strand.
CACGGTTTGGGCATTTGTGACCAAACGAAGAGCGAACCAGCGAAGACGTACGACGAGGTGAACGGCGGGTTGGAGAGTCGCGCGGCGATCGTGCGGAGGTGTCGACGAGCTGGGCAACCGAGTTTGCCGAAGTTGGACATTTGGCTAAGTATAATTTGGGGTTTCCCAAGGACTTAGTCTGTACATTGTAAAAATGAAGATTATATAATATATTGATATTCGGGCAGACTCATATTGCAGGGAGTTGCCCCTCCCTTTATACTGTTGTGCATTTCTCTTGGTTAATGCTAATGATAATGAATGTGTATGGGTGTTCATGGGTATAAAGGCACATTAATAATACTTGGTAACGAAAATAAAAATAAGTATGGAATGTTAAGGCGTACTCTACAATCGTAAGTATTGGTGAAAAGAAAACGATTGGTAGTGCCGTACCTCGCTATAAGCGGTCGAAAGACTACCGCAGGTGTAGGGGCGTGACGGGCACAACCAAGGGAGGGTGGGTCAGGCCGCTAGGGAGGGCGGGCCGGTGAGGGTGCCAGGGCGGGGAGGTAGGCGGGTCTGGGCGCCGGGCGGGCGGGAGGGGAGGGCGGGCGGGCGAGGGAGCTGGGCAGGCGGGTGGGCGAGGGTGCTAGGCGGGCGGGCAGGCGGGTGAGGGCACTGGGCGGGTGAGGCGGGCGAGGATGCTGGGCGAGCGGCTGGGTGAGAGCACCCGGGCTGGTGAGGCGGGCGAGGGCGCCGGGCGGGTGGGTGAGGTGGGTGAGGGCGCCGGGGTCGGGTTGGGGTTAGGGCGCCGGGCGGGTGGGGGTGAGGGCTCCAGGTGGGTGAGGTGAGCGAGGATGCCGGGTGGCCGGGCAGGTGAGGGCACGCGGGCGGGCGTGCGGGCGAGGGTGCCAGGCGGCCGGGACGGTAGCCGAGGACGCGGGGCGGGCGGGTGAGGCGGGTGAGGGCGCCCGTGCCAAGTGGGGGCGCGGTTGAGGCAGGTGGGCGGGCGGGTGAGGGCCACCCGGGTCGCGCAGACCTTGGCTGCGCCACCCGGGCGGCCCTCACCCTCGCCCAGCAGGCGGCAAAGTGATTCCAGGAATCATCCTGCCGACTACCGGGCGGGGGCGAGGGCCGCTCGGGTCGCGCAGGCCTCGGCCACGCCACCCGAGCAGCCCTCGCCCCTGCCCAGTAGGCGGCAGGGCGATTCCCGGAATCACCCTGCCACCTGCCCGGTGGGGGCAAGGGCGGCCTATGTGGAGCGGCCGAGGGAGGGTGGATCAAGCCATCGAGGAGGGCAGGCGGGTGAGGGCGCTCGGGCGAGGAGGTAGGTGGGTCAGGGCACCGATCGGGCGGGTGGGTGAGGGCGCCAGGCGGGTTGTAAGGCCTTCATGAGTGAAGTGCGACGGGCACTGGAGACTCGTGCACGAGAGCGGGCGCGCGGGCGGGTGCACGAGCACGCGAAGGAATGAGCGACGAGAACGCGACGATTATGTGACGTTAAGTGCGACAAAATGAAGAACGCTTAATGCGGCTAGGTGTTGGATGTGAGCACCTTTATATGCGATGTTAGAAACATGTGTAGCCGACTTGTAAATAATACATATGGGCATGTGTTATAAGTGGTTGTGGGGTCGGCCATGGGGCTGCACACCCCATGTAAACCCACGTAGGAAGGGTATAAGTATGTGGAGCATGGAGGCTCATAAAACAACCAATGAATCACACATTCACTTCTACGCATAAGGATCAGAGGTAAAATCTGCGCAAGAGGGGTAAAGGACTGCACATACCTCATGCGTAGGTTATCTTGAGTGCAGATTTGGAGTTTTTATGCCGGTTGAAGTGTAGAGGTTCGGGTCATATGTGCAGGACTTGGTAGAGAGGTATAAGTGGCTCGGGTGAGCACTTCTCTTTTTGCAAGGGTGCACATGATTGTAAAAGGCTGTTCTATGCCTTGGTTGTAAAATATTCTAAGTATAGACTTGGAGTTTTGCCAAGTATACTTGATGATGGTATTATTGAAAAACTGATATAATATATTGTCGGGCAGACTCACATTACGGGGAGTTGCCCCTCCCCTTTATACTTGTTGCAATTGTTGTTCTCGGTTTAATTGCATGATGATAATGAATGAGTATGGGCTTCATTAAGTATAAAGGATAATTGCTTTTACTTAGTTGCGAAACACAAGCTAAGTATGTTAATGTGAAAGTAGGCATAGTCCACGAATGTTAGTATTGGTGAAAATAACGCGTTCGGTGGTGCCGCACCTCGCTACAAGCGGTTGGAAGACTACCGCAGGTGTAGGGGCATGACAGGTGGTATCAGAGCAGCTGATCGGGGTATTGAAGGTTGTAGCTGCTACACACCTTCACCGAAGTGAAGGTGGTATCAGAGCTTCGGTTCGGTGAAGCTGTTGGATGGTGAAGACTAGATCGCAAAGGAAGAAGAAGCTGTTAGAGATGGCAGCCGGGTCTCAAGTTGGGTCTAGCCATGAAGCCGAGACTTTATCACTTATGGAAAGAATACTGCAGAGGATGGAAGCCATGGAGTCTTCTTGGGAAATGAGGGAGGACTTGCTCACTAAGGAGCAAGAGGCCAGCTCGAAGCTAAGAGAAGAACTTGATGAGCTCCGAATGCAGCATGAGTACATTGATCTTATGTGTACACAACTGGAGATAAGGGTCAAAGAGGTTGAAGAAGCAAGGGATCAGGGTCTTGCAGAGATCGTGAACTTGAAGGAATCTCTTGACAGGGTAAACAAATCTCTTGATGAAGCCAAGGATGAGATCGCGGTGTTGAAGAAGGCCGTGAGGCATAACTCAGGTGGAGGAGTGCCTCATGTGAAGGTCAAGGAACCAGAATCTTATGATGGCACAAGGAATGCAAAGACTCTTGGCAACTTTCTATGGGATATGGAGCAGTACTTGGAACGGTTGAGTCTACCTGATGGTGAGACACAAGTCAAGGTGGCTGCTCAGTTCTTGACAAAGGATGCTAAGATGTGGTGGCGAAGGAGGGTGGATCAGATTGTCAATGGCAGTGCTGATGACATCACTTCGTGGGATGACATGAAGAAGGCTTTGCAGACCCATTTCAGTCCTCAGGATGAAATGTGGGAAGCAAGGACGAAGATTAAGTACATCAAGCAAACCGGAAGCCTACAAGCATACCAGCGAGAGTTTGCAAGTGCAGCTCTGGAACTTCCCGACATGGCGGAGAGAGACAAGGTGTTCAACTTCATTATTGGGTTGAAGCCTTGGGCACGCAATGAGGTGAAGAGGCAGAAGATTAGGACACTTGAGGAGGCTTTTGCTGCGGTTGATAGGTTGGTGGATCATTATGATGAGACTTCTGATGAGAAAAAGAAGTCCGACAAGCCGAAAGAAAAGAAGAAGGATGATAATTCGAAATCGGATGATGGTTCGAAGATGAAGAAACCTTTGAAGTGTTGGATATGTGTAGGACCACACATGGTGAAGAACTGTCCCTCTAAACCGAAGGTGGCTGCTATTGCACAGTCTGATGGAAAGAATGATGATGCTTCTATGGGGATGATGCAGATACTTGGTGCTTCTGCTACTACGGAAGTGGCCTCTAGAAGGGATCCTGAAAGGAACAAGTTGGAGTATGTTCGAATGAAGGTTGGAGGTGCTGATGTGCTCACTATGGTGGATAGTGGGGCTTCTCACAACTTCATGGGCAAAGATACTGCGAGAAGAATCGGGCTGAAGTTTGTACTGGCAAGGCACAAATGAAGACAGTGAATTCTCCTCCTATTGAGATTCTTGGTATAGCTGAGAGGGTGGACACTACACTTGGTGAATGGACCGGGAAGGTGGACTTCACTATAGTGCGGATTGATGACTATGAAGTTGTATTGGGAATGGAGTTCATGAAACAATTTGATGCTATGATTGTTCCACATTTGAAGAAGCTCTACATTTATGATGGAAGGGAAGATGTACCCATTGGTGTGCCAACCATTGGTGTGACAGGGCCTGATTGTAAATTAGGAGTGATGCAAATGGAGGATAAGGAGAAGATGAACAAGCGGTTGTCCAGTGTTGAGACAAAGCTTGTGGAGTAGTCATTGGTCATCAAGACACTTTCAGATAGCATCTTGGATTTGACAAGAAGGCTAGAGTTGGTAGAGGATGATGATGATGATGATGAGGTATATGTGAGGCCGGATGTCCAGAAGGAAGACCGGGTTGCTTATCTACAAAGGATGGATATTGAGGATCCTGATAGGTGGATCAAATTGATTAGTGAGGGAGAGCCTTCAAGCTCTACTCCCTCTACATCTTCTTAGATGGATGAAGAAGTTGGGGCTCATTGTTAGCTGCTCATGGCAGTGAGTCCTTAAACATGTTTGAGCAGGTATGATTGATGGTGCAGGGATGGCTTGGCATCAAGCATCATGACATGTTGCAGATGGGATGGATGGAGTTTCCATGGACCTGAGCATGGATTATGGAGATGGATTCTTGAGGAGTCAAGGATGTGGCAGATGTTTGAGGAATAGCTGATGATGGCATGAGGATGTTCACTCTCATGGATTGAGCGTGATGGTTGGACTGATCACCCGACTAGTTCAGACATGAGGTCCGGAAGTGTACAAAGATGTGTTGGCATTATGCTGGAGTATCATAACGAAGGTTCACATGGGGACACATGATGAAGACGGGAGGTCAGTAATCATGGATCGAGATGACATCTTATGGAGAGCATACCGTGGAGGTGCATACCTTGGTATGGTGAGCTTGGTGGCAGCTGGTCATTGAGCCGGGACATAGTGGAGAAGAGTCTCTACATATGTTGCAGGGATGTTTGCCTTGCAAAGAGAAGTTCACATCACGGATGAGTGACGATCTTGGTGGATGGCTACCAGGATGGTATGTTGTCGAGGACGACAACGATTTCAGGTGGAGGAGGATGTAAGGCCTTCGTGAGTGAAGTGCGACGGGCACCGGCGACTCGTGCACGAGAGCGGGCGCTCGGGCGGGCGCACGAGCACGCGGAGGAATGAGCGACGGGAACGCGACGATTATGCGACGTTAAGTGCGACAAAATGAAGAACACTTAATGCGGCTAAGTGTTGGACGTGAGCACCTTTATATGCGATGTTAGAAACATGTGCAACCGACTTGTAAATAATACATATGGGCATGTGTTATGAGTGGTTGTGGGGTCGGCCATGGGGCTGCACACCCCATGTAAACCCACGTAGGAAGGGTATAAGTATGTGGAGCATGGAGGTTCATAAAACAACCAACGAATCACACATTCACTTCGACGCATAAGGAGCAGAGGTAAAATCTGCGCAAGAGGGGTAAAGGACTGCGCATACCTCATGCGTAGGTTATCTTGAGTGCAGATTTGGAGTTTTTATGCCAGTTGAAGTGTAGAGGTTCGGGTCATATGTGCAGGACTTGGTAGAGAGGTATAAGTGGATCGGGTGAGCACTTCTCTTTGTGCAAGGGTGCACATGATTGTAAAAGGCTGTTCTATGCCTTGGTTGTAAAATATTCTAAGAATAGACTTGGAGTTTTGCCAAGTATACTTGATGATGGTATTATTGAAAAACTGATATAATATATTGTCGGGCAGACTCACATTACGGGGAGTTGCCCCTCCCCTTTATACATGTTGCAATTGTTGTTCTTGGTTTAATTGCATGATGATAATGAATGAGTATGGGCTTCATTAAGTATAAAGGATAATTGCTTTTACTTAGTTGCGAAACACAAGCTAAGTATGTTAATGTGAAAGTAGGCGTAGTCCACGAATGTTAGTATTGGTGAAAAGAACGCGTTCGGTGGTGCCGCACCTCGCTACAAGCGGTTGGAAGACTACCGCAGGTGTAGGGGCGTGACACGGGTGGGCGGGCGAGGGTGCCGGGTGGGCGGCAGGGTGGGCAAGGGCAGTAGGCGGGCGGGCGGGCGGGCAGGCGGGCAGGCGGGTGAGGGCACCAGGCGGATGAGGCAGGCAAGGACACCGGGCGACCGGCTGGGTGAGGGCACCCGGGTGGGTGAGGTGGGCGAGGACGCCGAGCAGGCGGGCAGGCGGGTGAGGGCGCCCGGGCGAGTGAGGTGGGTGAGGGCGCCTGGTCCGGGTGGGGGTGAGGGCGCCAAGCGAGTGGGGGTGAGGGCACCGGGTGAGTGAGGCGAGTGAGGACACCGGGCGGGCGGGCAGGTGAGGGTACCTGGGTGGGTGGGTGGGCGAGGACGCCGGGCAGGCAAGGGCGCCTGGAGGGCCGGCGGGCGGGCGAGGGCGCCGGGTGGGTGGGTGAGGCGGGTGAGGGTGCCAGAGCCGGGTGGGGGCACAGTTGAGGCAAGCGGGCGGGCAGGTGAGGGCCGTTCGGGTCACGCAGGCCTTAGCTGTGCCACCCGGGCGGCCCTCGGCCCCGCACGACAGGCGGCAGGGTGATTCCGGGGCGCGGCCGAGGCCTGCGCGACCCAAGCGGCCGGCCTCAGCCGCGCCACCCGGGCAACCCTTGCCCCCACCCGGGAAGCAGCAGGGTGATTCCCAGTATCGCCCTGCCAGCGCGACCCGCGCGGCCCTCGCCCCCGCCTGACAGGTGGCAGGGCGATTCCTGAAATCGCCCTGCTGCTTGCTGGGTGGGGGGTAAGGGCCGCCCGGGTCGCGCAAGCTGCGGAATTTCCCTGCTGCCTGTCGGGCGAGGGCAAGGGCCACCTGGGTGGCGCGACCGAGGCCTGCGTGACTCGGGCGGTAGGCGGTGGGGTGATTCCCGGAATTGCCTTGCCGCTTGGAGGGCGGGGGCTGCCTAGGTGGCGTGGCTGAGGTCTGCGCGACCCGGGCGACCCTTGTCCCCGCTCGGCAGGCAGTAGGGCGATTCCTAGAATCATCCTGCCACCTGCCGGGCAGGGGCGAGGGCCGCCCAGGTCCCGCAGGCCCCGGAATTGCCTTACCGCCTGTCAGGCGGGAGCGAGGGCCACGCGGGTCGCGCAGGCCTCGGCTGCGCCACCCCAGCGGCCCTCGCCCCCACCCGGCAGGCGGCAGGGTGAGGCGATTCTAAGAATCACCATGCCGCCTGCCGGGCGGGGGCGAGGGACGCCCAGGTCACGCAGCCGAGGCCTGCGCAACCCGGGCGGCCCTCGCCCCCGCCTGGCAGGCGGTAGGGCGATTCCCAGAATCACCCTGCCGCCTGTTGGGCGGGGACGCGGCCGAGGGAGGGTGGGTGAGGGCGGGCGGGTGAGGGCGCCCGAGTGGGGGGGCGTGAGAGGGCACTCGGGCAGCGAGGGCGCCGGGCGGGCGGGCGAGTGAGGGCACTGGGCGGGTGAGCGGGCGAGGGCGTCGGGCGGGGCGGCAAGTGAGGGCGCCGGGCGGTGAGGCGGGTGGGGGCACCTGGGTGGGCGAGGGCGCCGAGCGGGTGGGCGGGTGAGGGTGCCGAGCGGGTGAGGCGGGTGAGCGGGCGAGGGCACCGGGCTGGCGAGCGGGCGAGGGCGCCGGGCTGGCGAGCGGGCGGGCCGGGTGGGCTAGGGTGCTGGGTGGGGCGGGTGGGCGAGGGCGCCGGGCGGGCGAGGGCGCGGGCGGGCGGGGTGAGCGAGGCGGGCAAGGGCGGCTAGGCGGGACTGGCGGGCAACGCCGCCTGGGTGGGGCGGGCGGGTGAGGGTGCCGGGCAGGGCGTGTAAGGCCTTCGGGAGATAAGTGCGACGGGCACCGGCGAGTCGTGCACGAGAGCGGGCGCGCGGGCGGGCCCGCGGAGGAAATGTGCGACGGGTGCGACACTTGTGTGGAGGAAATGCGACATAAAATGCGACGATGAGGCGACAACACTTATGCGACTAAGTGTTGAAGCGAGCTTTTATATGCGATGGTTAAAAGAATGTAAAGCCGACTTGTGAATAGAAGACAGGTTGGCGTGCATTGAAAACTTGTCGGGTCGGCCAAGGGGCTACACACCCCCTTAAAACACACGCATGAATGGTATATATGAGTGGAGCTTGATGCTCATTTGTTCATCATCAAACTCTCATTCACTTATGCGCATGAGGAAGGGGTAAAATCTACGCAAGGAAGAGAAGGAGCTGCGCATAGCTCATGCGCTCTACCCAAGTGCAGATTTGGAGTTTCTTATGCCGGTTGAAGTGTAGGCAAGTGTGCCGAGGTTCGGGTTGTATGTGCAGGACTTGGTAGAGAGGTATAAGTGGCTCGGGTGAGCACTTCTCTTTGTGCAAGGGTGCACATGATTGTAAAAGGCTGTTCTATGCCTTGGTTGTAAAATATTCTAAGTATAGACTTGGAGTTTTGCCAAGTATACTTGATGATTGTATTATTGAAAAACTAATATAATATATTGTCGGGCAGATTCACATTACGGGGAGTTGCCCCTCCCCTTTAAACTTGTTGCAATTATTGTTGTTCTCGGTTTAATTGCATGATGATAATGAATGAGTATGGGCTTCATTAAGTATAAAGGATAATTGCTTTTACTTAGTTGCGAAACACAAGCTAAGTATGTTAATGTGAAAGTAGGCGTAGTCCACGAATGTTAGTATTGGTGAAAAGAAAGCGTTTGGTGGTGTCGCACCTTGCTACAAGCGGTTGAAAGACTACCGCAGGTGTAGGGGCGTGACAGTTGGTATCAGAGCTCGGTGAAGAGCTTATTAGAGCTTTGGTTCGGTGAAGCTATTGAGCAAGGTTTGCTCGTGACAGGTACTTGCAGGTGAAGGAAACCATTTCACACGAAGTGGAACAAGGGTTGGTTTAGGTTGCAGGTGACTTGGTGAACATGGAGAAGGCTGATAAGGCAGTAATGGTAGATGAACCTACGAAAGGTGAATCTAGCCATAGTGCAGTTAAAGCTCTCTAGTACAAAGTGTTGGAACATATGAGTCGATGGAGTTCAGAATGGGTTTCGATGAAGGCCGAGAACATGAATATTCGAGCGAGTTGTTCGGAACTAAAGAAGGAACTTGAAGAACTCAAGAGCCAATGCGGAAGTACGACAGATGTTGAACTCAATGAACTTGATGAGGAGATCCAACGAAGTGGTCTTGATCTTCAAGAGCTCTTTGATGAAAGAGCCCGGTTGAGGAAGGAAAGTGCCAAGGTGGAAGCCGAAATCAAGAAAATTGAGGAAGAGATAAAGAAGAAGCTTCTTGGTAAGAAGGTTGTTGTGATTGAGCAGGAAGAGCTCGACTACATTGACAGGTTGGGAACTCACTACCGAGAGCATCCAGAGGACATTCGGAAGTTTAGTTCTATGAACTTGGTCAGTGGACACTTGGTTGGTGCACTTGAGCAGGATGCGATGAAGGACAAGCTTGAAGGAAGTCAGGCTGGACCAGGATCGGGTTGCTTAGAGGAGCCAAGCAAGGAAGTGAAGTACCTTAGGAGGAATGTCAAGATGGAGCATGAGCCAATTGACACTTCTGAGGCCGAATTCTTGAAGAAGGTTGCTGATGTGAGGCACAAGACAAAGCCAACAAAGGGAGGTGATTCCTTGAAGCTAAGTTTTGTGCAGGTGACCGTGAAGGGCAAGAGATTTGCAGCTTTGGTGGATACGGGGGCTACTCATAGCTTCTTAAGTAGGAAGGCAGCAAAGTCTTTTGGGAAGAAAGCAAAGATGGAGAGGGAATGGAGTGCTTTCAAAGCAGTCAACTCTACCATTAGAGCTGTTGATGGTGTGTTGAAGGACACTCAGGTGAAAGTAGGATCGTGGTTTGGAAAGTTGGACTTGAGAGTTGTGGACATGGATGATCATTCTATGGTGTTGGGGCTGGACTTTATGGAGCTTGCACAAGCCATACCAATGGTGGACCGGGACATTCTCTTGATCACAGCTGAAGGGAAGACCATGATGGTACCGATGAATAGAAGAAGTTGCTTGGGGTATAGACCAAGGATGGCTTCTATGACTTTGTATCCCAAAGATCTGAATGTGAAGCATGAGGATGTGGAGCAAAGAGGACTTGGGAGTGTGACTCAAACAACGAAGGAAAGGAAGCTAGTGGACTTCGTTGCAAGAGCTGGAAAGAAGAATGAAGGAAGTGAGAAGAAAACCTCACGAACATGGAGACACTTGTTGGGAGCATCTTCTACTGATGATCTTCACAATGGAGCTACAAGTGAAGGGAGCCCAAGTGCTACTTCAGAGGCAGTGGTTGATGAGGATTATGGAGGTAGAGATCCTGCTCGGATAGTGGACTTTTGTAGATATGCTATGGGCATATATGACTTTCAGTTAACAAAGAACAAGCTAGGTGAGCTTGGATGTACATGTGAGGAGATTGAAGCTGTATATAGATACTTGAGGACACAACATCAATCTGACACATGGGTGGATGAGAGTCAGGGAGGGAACTTCCTGGCTTTCCTTTCTCTATAGATAACCTTGGAGGAAGGTTGGTGTGGAGGCCTTGGTAGGAAGGAACCACATCAACTTTGCAAGGGGCCTTGGAGGAGGCTTCTTTATGACAGATGCAGACTTGGATGCAGATGACCAGAGGTTGAGACGGAGTCTACATGGGTTGGACATCATGGACAACTAGAGTCATGGACATCAGGTTGGTTATATGGAGCATGTTGCAGATGGGATGGAGTTTCCATGGACCTGAGCATGGGATGATTGATAGATTCTTGATGAGTCTGAGATGTAGCAGAAGTCAGGGGAAGACTTATGATGGCATAAGGATGTGAATTCTTATGGTTTGGGCGTATGGTTGGACTGATCACCCGACTAGTTCGAGTCATGAGGGGTACCAATGTGCAGAGATATGTTGGCATTAGTCAAGACATGGTAACACATATGTGTTGGCATCTGACAGGGAGACTACATGGAGGAGGGACACATGATGAGGATGACACGAGATGTTGCAGTGGAGGTTGTGGCAGAGGGGTCGATGATCATGGATCAAGATGATATCTGATGGAGAGCATACCGTTGAGGTGCATGCCTTGGTATGGTGAGCTTGATGGCAGCTGGTCATTAAGCCGGGACATAGTGGAGAGGAGTCTCTACATATGTTGCAAGGATGTTTGCCTTGCGAAGAGGAGTTCACATCACAGTTGAGTGATGATCTTGGTGGATGGCTATCGGGATGATATGTTGTCGAGGACGACAACGATTTCAGGTGGAGGAGGATGTAAGGCATTTGGGAGATAAGTGCGACGGGCACCGACAAGTCGTGCACGAGAGCGGGCACGCGGGCGGGTACACGGGCGCGCGGAGGAAATGTGCGACGGGTGCGACACTTGTGTGGAGGAAATGCGACATAAAATGCGACGATAAGGCGACAACACTTATGCGACTAAGTGTTGAAGCGAGCTTTTATATGTGATGGTTAAAGGAATGTAAAGCCGACTTGTGAATAGAAGACAGGTGGGCATGCATTGAAAACTTGTGGGGTCGGCCATGGGGCTGCACACCCCCTTAAAACACACGAATGAATGGTATATATGAGTGGAGCTTGAAGCTCATTTGTTCATCATCGAACTCTCATTCACTTATGCGCATGAGGAAGGGGTAAAATCTGCGCAAGGAAGAGGAGGAGCTGCGCATAGCTCATGCGCTCTACCCAAGTGCAGATTTGGAGTTTCTTATGCCGGTTGAAGTGTAGGCAAGCGTGCCGAGGTTCGGGTTGTATGTGCAGGACTTGGTAGAGAGGTATAAGTGGCTCGGGTGAGCACTTCTCTTTGTGCAAGGGTGCACATGATTGTAAAAGGCTGTTCTATGCCTTGGTTGTAAAATATTCTAAGTATAGACTTGGAGTTTTGCCAAGTATACTTGATGATTGTATTATTGAAAAACTGATATAATATATTGTCGGGTAGACTCACATTACGGGGAGTTTCCCCTCCCCTTTATACTTGTTGCAATTGTTGTTGTTCTTGGTTTAATTGCATGATGATAATGAATGAGTATGGGCTTCATTAAGTATAAAGGATAATTGCTTTTACTTAGTTGCGAAACACAAGCTAAGTATGTTAATGTGAAAGTAGGCGTAGTCCACGAATGTTAGTATTGGTGAAAAGAACGCGTTCGGTGGTGCTGCACCTTGCTACAAGTGGTTGAAAGACTACCGTAGGTGTAGGGGCATGACAGGGCGTGTCACGCCCCTACACCTGCGGTAGTCTTCCAACCGCTTGTAGCAAGGTGCGGCACCACCGAACGCTTTCTTTTCACCAATACTAACATTCGTGGACTACGCCTACTTTCACATTAACATACTTAGCTTGTGTTTCACAACTAAGTAAAAGCAATTATCCTTTATACTTAATGAAGCCCATACTCATTCATTATCATCATGCAATTATACCAAGAACAACAACAATTGCAACAAGTATAAAGGGGAGGGGCAACTCCCCGTAATGTGAGTCTGCCCGACAATTTTATTAAGAATATCAGATTTACAACACAAGTGTGTCTTGGCCGAACCAAGTCTCACACTTAACCGAATATTACAACAGAGAGGCAAACCTGCCTTTACAACATCTTGTGCATCTCTTGCACGAAGGACGGTGCTCACCCGAGCCACCAAGAATCCTCGCCAAGTCTTACACAAAGAACCGCACCATAGAAATTGACCCGGGCACACCTTACCCAATCCACAACCAGTCACGAGAGATATTCCAAACGCTCCTTTAAGACCTGCGCATGAGGTATGCGCATTACCTCTTAAACTTGCGCACTTTACCTCTCTCCTTTGTGCGTACTTCTCCAAGTGCGAAGTTCATGTCTCCAAATGAATCAACGCATGCACATTTATATGTGTCTTAACTTGGTTTTACATGTGTGGGCTTACATGGGGTGTGCAGCCCCTTGGCCGACCCCCAAAACCACTACAAGCGCCCACGCATCCTTGTAACGTGCTCCTTTCAAGTCGCACTATAAATTTTCCAACACTTAGCCGCATTTCCAAGTGTCGTGCAACATTTCTGTTTTCGTCGCATTGTTTCTTCACATTTCTTCCGCAGCCCGTCGCACGCCCGTGTCATCGTGCCCGCCATTTGTGCAGCCCTCGCCCGGCCGTCGTGCAGCCCACACCCACCTCGTGCGCCAGCGCCCGCCCGTGCGCTCGTCGACCGCCCGTGCACCCGCGCGCATGTCGACTCGCCCGGTGCCGAACCGTGCCCGCGCTCGGGTAGAACTCAACGACCTTACATCCTCCTCCACCTGAAAACATTGTCGTCCTCGACAACATACCATCCCGGTAGCCATCCACCAAGATCATCATCGTCCATGATGTTGACTCCTCCACACAAAGCAAACATCCTTGCAACATATGTAGAGCCTCGTCTCCATCAAGCTTCGATTTAGTGACCAACTGCCACCAAGCTCACCATATCAAGATATGCACCTCCACGGTATGCTCTCCATCAGATGTCATCTCAATCCATGATTACTGACCTCTTGTCTTCATCATGTGTCCTCATGTGAACTGCTGCCATGATACTTCAACATAATGCTAACACATCTCTGCTCACTGCATGCCCTCATGTCTTGAACTAGTCGGATGGCCAGTCCAACTGCCACGCTCAAACCATGAGAGTGAACATCCTCATGCCACCATTAGTCGTTTCTCAAAACATCCTATCACATCCTTGACTCATCAAGAATCTATCTCCATAATCCATGCTCAGGTCCATGGAACTCCATCCATCTCATCTGCAACATGCTGTCCATGATGTTTGGTGTCATCTATCTCAACATCATCATTCATGTGTGTGTCTCCTCCATATGAAGAGACCATCTCCTCAAACCGACTCTCGATGTGCCACATCTAGGTCCATGAAGCAACCCTTCATCATATCTACAATGTGCCATCCCTCAAGTCTACCATAGAAATAAGTAACCACTTGTCTCATCTATCCATGTGCTGCTCAATCAGCTCCCATGTGCCAAAAGTAGTTGAGTCTCAGCTCAACCCATGCCCAAGTCAAGGCATCATCATCATTGTAACTTCATCACTCCAAAATGTCTCATATCGATCCTCCACATCAAGTCACTCTTCCAAGCCATGCCTATACATGTACTTTGGAAGTATGCATCCCATACTGCATCAAAGTCTCTTGACCTCAGCTCCTCAATGTATCAAATCCTCTAAGTCCACCATATATGAAGTCCCTAAAAGTCACAACAACTCATGTCATCATGAGCTCCATGAGTCACCTCCAACCAACATCTCCATGTAGTAGGAATGCTCCATAATCTGCTCACAACTCCATCCAAGTCCATGGTCTTGTTGTACAAGAGTGCACAATCTCTCCATAGGCTCACAAGTGATAAGTCTCCATGTCACACTAGCAAATTCATCTGCACAACATCCCTGCCTTGGCATTCCTCATTGGATGTCCATGACACCTCTACAAGTGCTCCTGCATCATGTCCCTGCATAAGACTTCCATGCTCCATGTCTCCAACCTGATGTCCATGAATAAGTTGCCCATGTAGTCCAACCAAGTAGACTCATCACAACCATCGGTCATCCTCATCCAAGTCTTCAATCTTCCGTCTAGTGAACTCGGTCACCCAACCATATCATCATGTCATGAGTCTCTCTATCATAGCTCCTCCACCAAAGTGTCCACCAAGACTATCTCTTGGTCTCGGCCATGAGAAGTCCACCCAAGAGTGTGCCCTCCAATCTGTCCATGAGTCATGCTGGGCACTTAGCCATGTGGCTAAAGCATGACCCAATCCTCCACAACAATCATCAAGTTCCACCCTTGCCATGGGCCTTTGCACCCTCTACCATAAGGTCACAAACAACCCCAACAAGTCCTGCAATGATCAGCAATCCTTGCTTCTCCATACAAGGTCTCATCCTAGTCATCCATGGCAAGATCCTCCATAACATAGGCAAACTGGCTTTGCCTCTCCCTGCATACGGTACATCCACCAAATGCCCAAATGAAACACAAGTATCAATACTTACTTCATCATCATGAGGCTCTTCCTCATTCATCCATGTCCACAAACTGCACGATCCTGGTCCAACTTGATCATCCTCAACTTCATCCTCCATCATGGTCATGTCTGCAACATCTTCAATCATCACGGCTTCCTCTTCCTTGTTTCCACAATCTACAACTTCACCTTGCTCCATTGTCCAACCAAGTCGAAAGAAGCTCTTCTTCAACATTCTTTTCCAAGACTGCAAGCTTCTCTCGAATCCGGGGATTCTCTTCTTTCAACCTCTTCAACCTGTATAAGGTAAGCAAGAGCTTCCCTCCACCTTCTTCCAAACTTACCATGCCTTTTCGTTCAACTTAGTCCAAGCACTAAGCTTTACCTCTGCTAACCCTGCTCAAACCAAGTCTTGAAACTACCTTCAAATGCTTCAACACCTGAACCTTGTTCAAGCCCCAATATCACCTGTCATCAACTGTCATATGCTTCCAAGTGTATGCACACTTGCTTCACCCAGCTTCCTACAAGACTTCTCCAAGTCTTCAGACCTGCTCTGATACCACCTGTCACGCCCCTACACCTGCGGTAGTCTTCCAACCGCTTGTAGCAAGTGTAGCAACACCGAACGCTTTCTTTTCACCAATACTAACATTCGTGGACTACGCATACTTTCACATTAACATACTTAGCTTGTGTTTCACAACTAAGTAAAAGCAATTATCATTTATACTTAATGAAGCCCATACTCATTCATTATCATCATGCAATTATACCAAGAACAACAACAATTGCAACAAGTATAAAGGGGAGGGGCAACTCCCCGTAATGTGAGTCTGCTCGACAATTTTATTAAGAATATCAGATTTACAACACAAGTGTGTCTTGGCTGAACCAAGTCTCACACTTAACCGAATATTACAATAGAGAGGCAAACCTACCTTTACAACATCTTGTGCATCTCTTGCACGAAGGACGGTGCTCACCCGAGCTACCAAGAATCCTCACCAAGTCTTACACCAAGAACCGCACCATAGAAATTCACCCGGGCACACCTTGCCCAATCCACAACCGGTCACGAGAGATATTCCAAACACTCCTTTAAGACCTGTGCATGAGGTATGCGCATTACCTCTTAACCCTGCGCACTTTACCTCTCTCCTTTGTGCGTACTTCTCCAAGTGCGAAGTTCATGTCTCCAAATGAATCAACGCATGCACATTTATATGTGTCTTAACTTGGTTTTACATGTGTGGGCTTACATGGGTGTGCAGCCCCTTGGCCGACCCCCAAAACCACTACAAGTGCCCATGCATCCTTGTAACGTGCTCCTTTCAAGTCGCACTATAAATTTTCCAACACTTAGCTGCATTTCCAAGTGTCGTGCAACATTTCTGTTTTCGTCGCATTGTTTCGTCACATTTCTTCCACATCCCGTCGCACGCCCATGTCGTCGCGCCCGCCCGTCGTGCAGCCCACGCCCACCTCGTGCGTCTGCGCCCGCCGGTGCGCCCGTGGGCCCGTGCACCCGCGCGCCCGTCGACTCGCCCGGCACCCAACCGCGCCCGCACTCGGGTAGAACTCAAGGACCTTACAGGGCGGGTCGGGCGGGCGAGGGCGCCAGGCGGGTTGGGCGGGCGAGGGTGCCGGGTGAGGGAGCGGGTGAGGGCGCCCGGGCGGGTGAGGCGGGTGAAGGCATCGGGCGAGCAGGCTGGTGAGGGCGCCCGGGCCGAGTGTTGGGGGGGAGGATTAGGCGGGTTGGGGAGGGTGTTAGGGGGGACGTTGTGGGTGAGGGCGCCCGGGCCAGGGGGGTTGGGGGGTTGTGGGGGGTTGTTGGGGGGGGGGGGGGGTTTGGGTGGGGGTGGTGCGGGTGAGGCGCCCGCGGGCGGGGGGGTGGGTGGGGGTGCCTGGGACGCCGGGGGGGGGGGTTGCGAGAGGTCCACGCGGGGTGCCGGTGAAGGCGCTTGGGCGGGGTGGCGGGTGAGGGCACCCGGGGGGCGGGGGGGTGCGGGGGTGTTTGGGAGGGTTGGGGTGCATGGGGGTCAGGGCACCTAGGCGGGGGGTGGGTGAGGGCTCCCGAGGGTGTGGTGGGAGGGTTGGGCCGCAGGGGCACCGGCGGGCGGGGGGGGGGGGGGGGGCGCTGCATGGGCGCCCCTGGGGCGCTGAGGGGTTGGGGTGAGGCGCCATTACATATTTTTTTTGTACTTATTAAAAAAAATGACATTTCATATAATATATATATATATATATATATATATATATATATATATCTATCTATATCTATCTATATATATATATATATATATATAATTTTGAAATGTTTTATTCGTGATTTACCTTTTTTACACTAGAATGTTAATGCATGCCCTTTTGGAATGTGAGGGGCGGTTGGTGGGGCGATTGTTGATCATACAAATAAAAAATTTATGATATATTTTCATTGTTAATTTAAGTTAATATGTTTTTATTATTTACTGATTTATATGTTTCTATTTTTCAGGAAAATGGCATCAAAGAGAATTTCAGTGAATCTTTCTGGACCAAAGACTCTTAAAGGTGCATCTTCAAGAAACATTGGTGAACGAACTCCACCTGAGCTCATGACTACAAATCTTTCAAGTGATAAGAAGATGATTTCAGACTAGAAGAATTTGAAAGAAGTGAAATTTCCATCAAGAATCTGGTATGTGAAAGAAAAAGAAAGGACAAATGTGAATAAATATCTATATATTGATATACAGAATGATAATGGAAATTTTGAGGTGATGGGAAGAGTCATAGATATGTGTTCGGTACCGGACACTGAAGTTGTTTACATACTTACAAAGGCTCCCAAGTCACATGAAAGGATTAAATACCGACTATCATATTCATTGTATGACACGAGAGAGGTATCTACAAAGTTGTGTAAACAAATCGTAAATGAGATGACAAAAAACATCATAAGTATTGTTATTTATATTTGTATTTTGCGTTCTTGAAAGTGTCTCGCTATACTTTTTAGCTTTGATTTTTATTGACATATAATATTTTGTTTGGCAGAATTTTGTTGAAAGTTGTTCAATTGGGTTGGGAGGCATTCATTTCATAGAGCATGATATCATGAAAGTTGTCAGCAATTTTTACTCAGTGTCAGAAGAAGATATGGAAAATAGGCAAAATGTAGTAATTGATGATGCTACAAAACTACATCCAAAGAATAAAAAAAAAAGGCCTCTGGTGGATAAATCTAGCAAGGGTAAACAAGTTACTTTTGAGAATGATGAAGTTGAAATTGACAGTGAAGCATATGTTGTCATTACTGAAGATGACATTGGAACTAAGAAGAGCCGTAAAAAACCAAAAGTAACAATGCCCAAGAATAAATCTGTTGGGAATGTTATGACCAAGAAAAGTAACGCTGAAAATTTTGAAGCAGTCATTACCAACAGTCAAGAACTTAGTGAAACTTCAAAAGAAAGCAGAGAAATCATTACACCAAGAGCTGATTTAGAGGATGGCATTATCAAAACAAAACAAAATTTCATTCGAGAGAATTTGACAAAGAGAAACTTAATTGATGGTGGTCGCACATTTCAGCTTAATGTTAGGCAAACCTATAAAGCAAGTGAAGGACAATGTCAATATCAAGTTAGAAATCCACATCATCTGCATGTTCACAACTTGAAGACATTGATGAGGTACAATCCATATGCTCACGTGGTTAGTTATGTGCTTCTTGTTGATCCACTTCAAGTTCCCAACAAAGAAGCATTTGATAAGTCAAAATGTTTTGAATACAATTATTATGTGCTAGGGGGGAACCATTCTGTAGAATCTCAAAGACAATTGATGGATGAATATCCTAATAACCCGCATTTTGAAACAATGAAATGTATCATTTACACTGGTTTATCAGATACAGAAGAAAAGTTAGTAGCATGGGATCATAATTCAGATAATGAATATAGGATGTCTATGACTTTCATCCAAAGGGTTAGATTTATTCATAGTGAATTTGAAGAAAAATGTGGTGGGGATAAGGTAAATGTTACTGCAGATTTCCGAAAGGAATGTTGTATGGAAATAGGATATCAAATTGAAGAGAAAACAAATTCAAAAGGTGGAAAAGGAAACAAACATAGTGATTTATTCAGAGGTGTTGATAACATTTTCCAATTGGCATTTATAACTGGAGATGTTTGGAAGTTGATTGATGAGATTTTTACCATGTGGGAAGACATTGCCATTAAAAACCAGAAGGTAAAAAAGTCTAAGCCATTGATATGTGGCAATAGTAAATTAGCTCCTGAAATGAAGCAGCTTCTAGACGATATGACTATCACACCTTGGAGGGCGATGCAAGGAGTGAAAGATGATAAAATTGTCAAAACAATATTATCTCGTGTGAGGTCAGGGGAATTATCATTGGAGGAAATGTCTGAAGAATTTCAAAAGTAAGTTTGTTGAATTATTTTTATTTATTTCTAGATTATAATTATATTTTAAATAAAACATGTTGTTCTTCGTAGTACTTGTTATACATATCATTGTGTTAACTTTTTGTTACTTTATCTATGCAGTCACAAAGTTTATATGAAAATTCAAGAACAAATGGTTAGATTGTTGAATGAATATAGTTGGGATGATGTTGTACGCAACTATCCAGATTCAAGTTCTACATCAACATTAAAAGCTTTTTATCTTGCATTTAAAAATGTATCTTGATTTATACATTCATTTTTATTCACCTGTGTACTATTTTTAATTTATAACTTACACATATATTTGTTTATTTTATAAAAGATGAGGAAGGATGATAATGGAGCGCCAGATAGTTTCAAAACCTTTATTGAAAAAATAAAGATCGAAAGAATAAAAAAGAAACGTATTAAGAATGTTCAACTTGATCCAAGTCTTAAACAAGATTTGTCGACATGAATGTTTTCTACAACATTAGGTTTGGTTGAAATATTAATATAAATTGTTTCTTCAATATTTGATATGTTTTGCTCGGAATCTACTGTGTCTATGAAAATAGAATTCGAAAGGAAATCAAAAACTGAAGGGTGGTTAAGTTCATTTGAATAATCTTCAGTGTCGTCTGGAAGATGGGAACGATGATGATAATATTCCCAAGGTTCTTCTCCTATCATCATTGATTGGACGATTCCTTCATCTGTAGAAAATATACGTGAGAAAGGATCCGAAGAAGTACCATATTCTAATGAACAGTCTACCCATACAATTGGTGAAAGTGGATTTGGGTTTGCCGCACAAACCAGGAAAATTGATTGTTATGCAAGCTCAATCGGGCTTAGTGGTAGAACTTTAGTATTACTATCAACTTCAAAACTATTGTTAATCCTCCTTAAATCAGATGAGGTGGAGGAAATCATGTTGCAAATGTCTACTCTTGCCACTTCCACCAAATCAGATGGTAATGGTAACGTAAAAGTACCAATTAGGGAAGGATATTTAAAGAGACCTACACCAACATTTTGAAGTGATAGAGGGGGTTTGTGTACCAACAGAATGCTTCCAGTAGCCTGAGAATTATATGCAAAGAAGGCAAGTTGGTCGATAAATGTGATTCCACCTTTATGAGGGAATGCAATCATACGAAAGTACGTGTAAACCACATCGACCATAGCATATACCCATGGCCTTCCCAGTAAAATGTTGTAGTTGAGGGGTCCGTCAACTACCTCAACTTCAACAGTAACTGTTTTTCCCCATAATTCAATTTGTAGGTTACTCAAAATCCCACAAGGCGTATATGTTCATCCGTCGAAAGCTTTTAACATTGTTGGTGATTATGACAATGGTGGTGAACCAAGTGTTTTCCAGAATCTCACTGACATAATGAAAGTAGATGCCCCCTCATCAATAAGGAAAGCTAATTGTGTCGGTAATTGTGGTGTATATCCCGCATGGTTAAAAACCACAAGATTAGAATCCATAGGGTCTATTCCACCAATTGCTAACAGCAAAACCTACTTCTAGGAGGGAAAATTTTGTAACACCTCGAGTGTCGACATAGAAGAAGGTCATTGAGCAAGGTCTTCTACTATGTTATAATTATGAGTTGCTCAAGCTCGAGGGTTCAATTTTGATTTATGGGCAACTCCTTTGGACATTTTATTGTTAATTCTGGTGCAATGGGTAGTGGAACATTTTCATATGAAGTCAAAGTCGAAGAATTAGGTTGGTCAGTGGCCTAATTATTCGGTGATGATGGTGGATTTCCATAATCTTTATTTCGTGTCGACACCAACACTTTGTTTTGAGGATTTGTAATGGACAACATAAGTACTTGGGATGTGGAAGAATGGTTTATCGCAACCAAATGTGTCTTCGGGTTTGGAAACAGATCAGTCAACACTACAGATGTGTTAGAAGTCTCTAGAATATTAGAGACTTCTGAGTGGTGTGGACAATCTCTTGTAAAATGCTTATCATTACAGATTAGACATAGATAAAGAGGTTTCCTTGCCGAAGTAGAGGAATCAGATGATTTCTCTTAAGGGGGATTATCTTGCTTCTTCTTGTTTTTCCCCTTCTTCTTCCCTCATGGTTGCTTTTGATTCTTTCCTTTATCAGATGACACGACATTGAATTTGGAAGCAAGAGTGTTTTCTGATGCATTGGAAGTTTGATTGGAAATGGCAAGTGTTTAACCAAATGGTCTACCTACCGTTTACGTGCTTGAAGAACCAATCACACCATCACCTGCATGAGAGTCCTTACTCGATTGTGGAGGAGGAGGAATAGTGAAAGCTGGTCAGGGTGCATTCGGAATCTTGTCGTAGAGCGTGCTCGATTGTGTGTAAATCAAATCCAAATATTGGGCACGAGAAATTACTTTCTCTTTTGTGACAACTCCACCTTTTGCCACATCCTCGGTGATCGATGGCAACTAGAATTTTATAAGCCACTCAACCAAAAGATGTTCAGGAATATAAATCTTAACCATTCGATGACGATGATGACACTGCCACTCATGAATATGATCTGATATATGAGTAGAAGTAGTTTGTTTAAAGTTGGTTAGGATTTCTGTTCCAGTCTCGTATCTGATAGGTAACTAGAAGTGGCTCAAAAAATGTGGTGGCTAAAGTCGTAAAGTTGTCGAAAGAAGCTCGTGGTAACTCAATGTACCAATTCGCAGCCCGACCAGTAAGCATTCTTTGGAAAAGATGGAGTCCAACTGAGCCATCATTTAAGGAGTTCGATGAACACCATAAATGAAAATTCATGACATGATTTGATAGGTCTTCTCTAGGATTTCCATTGAATTTTAGAATTTCAGAAGGTAACTTATGTGGAATCATCAGCCACCAAGGTGCATATAAAATTGGATCATTAGTGAGCCAGTTCAAATCTAGTACTTCAAGAGTTGCTCCAAATGGCAACTGTCGATTCAATTCAGGTTGAGCATACTCGGGATATGATGGAATTGCCTGAGCAATAGGTCTTTTCATACCAGCATAGGGCATCTGTATCTAGTAAAGTTGATAAGGTGGTTGTTGATAACCAGATTGAATTTTCCATTGTCCATAACGAGCAAAGCCTTGTTAACCAAGACCTTGGTAAGCTTGATATTGTCCAAACCTAGGTTGAGCTTGTTGGGCAGGTTCAAATTGTGGTTGGAATTGCTAGAATTGAGGCTGTTGATATTGGGGCTGCCACAGTTGTTGAATCAACTGTTGTTGTTGTTGGTACAACGGTGGTTTATTTAATGGTTGTTGTTGCCCAGCAATGTAAGGTTGACCAGGTTGTGAATAAACTATACCAGTGTAAGGATGAGTCACTTTGGATAAAGGTATACTAACCTGAGGTTGTTGGACCCCAGACACAAGTGGTTGTTGTATAATAGCCTGCGAAACTTGTGCCTCTTGACCCAAAACTTGTGGTTGTGAGGTAGAAGGATGAGATTGTATAGGTTGAGATATAACCATTTGAATTTGTGAGTATAGTACAATGGTAACAACAAGTATACTAGGAATAGCTGACATAGTTTACATTGGTTGTGTTGGATACACAAGCCTTCGTTGAACTGGAATTGTTGGTTGCCATTGATAGACTCGCATTCGAGATTGACCTGAATATGATGGGATACTACCATATGATGGTCCTCCAGGATATGGAAGTGTTGTGGTAAAAACACAACCCCTCCATTTTTTACTTGTTTACTTCAAATAATGGGGACCCTTTCTATAAAATTTGGCTAAACGCCTTTTTGGATTTTTATTTAGTTGATTGCCTTACACTTTTGTTAATTTTTCATTTTCTTTGGATTCTTGTTTGGATTGCTTTGTTGAAATCGATTTATTATAAACTTCCCATTGACGCTTGTTTCGCCTCATTTGGTTAACTGGTTCATAAATGGCACTCCTTTGAAGTCTCATCATTTATCTAACCTGGGTTAAAAATGCATAAAATATACAATATTACATTTTGTAAATAAATTAGTTCAATAATGCATTCATTTTAAATATTAACCCGTAGTGAGTTTTTACTAACATTTTTCCATTTTTAATTATGCAGCCAAATCATGAAACAACGAGATTTTAGAAATTTAATTCAATTTCCAAATTTATTATTAATCTCGAAAACCTAGAGTTTCGAAGTGACTGTAGTTTAATTTTCATTTTTACTAGAAAAGCTGTAGTTTATAAAATAAATCTCATTAAAATAAAACAATATAAAAATTGAAATATATATAAAAATAAAAATAAAAAATAATAATTAAAATATTTTTTACGATCGGATCGGGAGTTTTCAAATTATAACAATATTGAAAGACCTTCAATCTTCCCGATTGCCGATCCCCCGATCATTAAAGCATTCAATGCATCGCATCGAGGGTTTTCACTTGATACATATCTTAAAACTCCGATATCCCCTCATATACCCGATTGCCGATCCTTAAAAAGTCAAAGAGCATTTGGGTTTTCCATAAACTTTGGTTTTCACTTAATGTTTCAAATTCACTCATACGTGAGTGAATGAATGAACATATGGTGAGGATGGTTATAATTTAAAATTAGTTCAAGGATTCAATATATTAAATTTTAAATTAAATTAATTAATTGATATATAAAATTTAATTAATTTAATTAAATTAAAATTTAATTATTATTTAGATTATTTAAATTAATTAATTTATAAAAATAGTTATTAATTAGATTAAATTTGTTTATCAATAGTTTATTATATATTAGTTAGTTAGATTAATAAATAGTTTATTAGTTAATTAGTTTAGTTCATAATTAACAATTAAATTAGAATTAATTATTAGATAATTAGAATTTTAATTTAGGATTTAATTTTTAATTAGAATTTTGATTTTTAGCCTAGCAACAGAATTTCCAGATTTATGCCAGAGCTGACTCATCAAATTTGGAAGCTCATAGAATGAGTTTTACTCGGTCAAATGAGGCCCAAGACAGCTCATTGGAAAGATAAAATCAAGGAGAATATTTCTGAGGAGGTTTCATTAACAGATTTGATCATTTATTGGGTCGAAAATTAGGCAGAAGATCAAGCTCCGAATTTCTAAAACAAAATCATTTTTCTGAGTTATTTTCTGCATTTTCATTTGTCCAAGCCTCTTCTATTTGCAGATCCATTTGTCCATAATATCCTTGGCCAATCAAATCATCCCAGGCATCAAGAGAAAGCTTATATTTTATTTTCAATTATTTATCTAAATATAATTTGATTGGATTTGATTTAATTGCCAGAATTATATTTTGATTTTATTGATTGCATCTTAATTTATTTTGATTTCTTTTTGCAGGAAAACAGTGGAAGAAATATGGAGAAAAGGATCTCAATCAATGAGAATGCTCCAACAATTGAAGATTAGAATTTTTTAGCAAATAAAACTAGATTTCACAGATTTACCTTCAACAAACTTTTCTCTTAAGAATTCCTTTGCAAATAGTATAAATAATAGATTGCAGAAGGTAATAGGGGGTTGCTCTCCTCTGCAATTCTAGACTTCTAAAAGAACTATTGTAATAGGAATTTAGAGTTGTAGGAGAAAGGAGAGAAAATCTCAGATCTGGGGACTATTGAGGATTTTCTCCTTGTATCTTGAATTATACATGAAGGGCAAATTTTTCACTATTGTGGCTTTAGCTTTGAAAGTAGAAGTTCAAGCAATGTAAAGCGCTGTTGGAGACCAGGGACAAAGAGATGGATGCAATGAATTGGTATTTCAAATATCAGTTTTATTTTTATGGTAACAGGAATGTGTCATTTTTTCATGTTTGTGCACTATTGTCAATATGGGTAATTTGCCTCAATCTTGTTATTATGTATCTCTATTTTTATGGATTAATTTCTCATTTTTGAGTAACTACTTACTAAGAAATCTATCTTATAAAACTGATTTATTGAATGGTAATGTGTTGTGAACTATTTCTACATATCATTATTTAATTATTGGATTTACTGATTTGATAATTAATACCATTTTTGTGAACTACTCCCTGAATGATGTTGGTTTATTATTTCAGTTAAGAGGTCTCAATAGGATGTGTTTTGGTAACCATAATATCAGTTAATTGAACTACTTCAATAACATGATATTCATTATAAACAAGATATATTTAAATCCCAATACTTTAATTATCTTGCTCTTGGTTGGGTTAGATCTATATCTGCCTAATTAAGATAGAACTAAGATTAGTTTATTTTGCTGGCATTATAGAATAAGCTTGCATTTAAAGTAATTTCTATGTTCTTTTAAGTCCTCTCCTCAAAGAGGCAAAACTTTAGTTGTGGCTTGGTTGAACCCAAATCAGCTTAAGGGTCATTTTCTTGCCTGATCAGCAAGAAGAAGTGATCTGATATCCCTAACTATTGGTAGTGAAAGATACATCCTAAACCAATAGCTATAGGGAGAAGGTAACTAGACCTAGTTAAACCAGTCGGAGCCACCACACCAAAAGGAAAAGGAGCTGCTTTAAGGTCCGGACCGGGTGGTTATTCCCCATTGTTGCTGCAGCGATTTTCAAGGCATCAACATTTTTGGTGCTAGAAGGAGGGCCTGAGATTTTTGTCTATTGGAGTCTTTTCAATTTTAACATTTTATTTATTGTGATGGCTCCTCTTAAGCTTCCAATTTGGAGTTGTATCCATGTACGTGCATCTTCCAATACTCCACATGAAGTGGTAAGACTCTTGTCTGAGGCAAAGTTCAATGGTAAGAGAAATTCTTCTGCTTTTAACCATGTCTTTCAATTTATTCAAAATGTTTCAAATTATGATTTTCAAGGGATTGATGAAGGTATTTTATGCAGAATTTTTATTCTCACATTTGCGGCAAAAGCCAGAAGTTGGTGTAGAACTCTTTCAGTTGCTTCAATCCACAGCTAGGATCAATTTGTTACAATTTTCATTTGTAAATTTTACAGCTATGATTATGAACAGGTATGTGATGAAATTGAATATCTACGAAGATTTGAAAATGAGTCCATTAATGATTTTAATATTTGATTTCATTTGAATTGTTTAAGATTTAAAGATGAAGATAAACCTATGGAAGAAGAATCACTAGATTGGTTTGAATATATTTGTTCTCTTCCTCCCATTTCCAATCCATATGAAATTAGTTCAAGTTTTGTTTCATCCCCTTCTAACATAAATGAGAATACCAATATGGATGTGCAAATAAATTGTGATGAAGTTGTTTCACAAAGCTTGAAAAATATTTCTATTCAAATACAAAAAGACAACAAAAGCAATTTTGGAGAAAGCGCTGCATTGGAATCTGAAAATTACTCTGTGGTCAATTCAGAAAATCAGATCACAAATCAACAAGTGCAAGCAGCAATCAAAGTAAATAGTAACACGCAACCTACTATACAAATTTATGAATTTTTCCATGATGAGCAAATTCCAAAATCAGAGCAACAAAGCAGCTTTCTTCATGAAAGCATGAGTACACAAAGGAATGATTTAGAATCTGAAATTTACAATGAACATAATGCACAAGAGTTGTCAAACAGAGACATTTTTAAATGCATTGTTTCAGGTTCACAATTTTCCCTTTATCTTGATATTTTTAATGATGGTAATTTTTCCCCTCTTGGTATTAATGATATTTCAGAAATTAAAGAGGATGATTTAAATGAATTACCAATAAATTTTTATCAAGATAAAGAAACAATTGTTGATCATTCTTTTACCATTAATGAACATGAAATTCTTGTTCCTCCTTGTTTTGATATATTGGATGAGATCGAAGAGAATTCTAGAGAATCTTGTGAGGTCATTTATGATAGTTACTCTGATATTGAGGATGTTGATTTCTATTCTTCCCAAGAGAATCCTCATGATAAGATTCAAATAACATCTAAGAATGAGGAACGCTTCAATTTAGAAATTATTCCAACCTATCCTCATTTTAGAGCAGCAAATTATCGTCATGATTTCACTATTCGAGGAAACATCCCAATTTATGATTCATATCATGATCAAACTCTCATTCCTACTCATAATCATAATTCGTTTTCTATTTCACAAGTTGGAATTCAAAATTACTCAAACTCCATAATTCTGGCCAATTCTTGTTAAAATGAAATTATTTCAAAACAATCCCAATTGTGTTGTAACATTAGTTGTACAAATAATGATTTCATTTTAGTTTTTATTTCATACTTATTTTGTTTAAATTTAGATTTATTTTTTGACTTTATTTTTCAGAATTTTAACACTTTATGCTGCCATATTGAGCACTTTACTATCAAACACTCAATTGATGAATTTCTTTATTGGGAAATTGAAGTTTAATGTTATAACCATGAACATCAAAAGTTGTTAACATGTCAATATCAATTGATGTTCATTTCTTATCAAAAGCTTCTATTTCCTCAAAGACAATCTCAACTAGAGGATATATTTTTACAATCTGGCCAGCATTTTAATTCAATTAATAATTTTCAATTGTATTTAATAGATTTCCATTCATTTTTCATTAATTCATTTGAAAAATATTTGGAAACTTTTTCTTCATGGGAGATTGTCAATAATTTAACATTTGCATATAGCATTAACGATTTTTTCCAGGCCTTTGAATTTAAAAGCTCATCTTCACAATCTGGCCTGTTATCTCTTCCTTTGAACATTTCCCAATCATTAATACAGATCCATCCAGATTTCTATGATCCAATTGGTATTCATTTGGAAAGGAAAATTCAAGAGAAAGAGATTTTAAATAAGTTACTAACAATAATTGTACATTTTGATTTCATATTTAATTTTCTTAGTTCAATAAGATTTCTATTTTTATTACTAACATTTGAACTATACATACATGCAGGAATTAAAATGAGAAAATGGTTACACTGGAAATATGACTATACCTAGTCATTTTCATGTATATGGTTAGAATAGGAGTAGAATTAATTTAGTTAGTTTGTTTTATGTAGTTAATTTATTTTCAATAGTTCTGTAAATAAAAAATAAAAGAAAGCAATCAACCATTCTCGTACATGTTTAGTGAAAACATTTTTCCCTATCATAAAATTTTAATTCTTACTTTCCTTTTTAAATTTCTTACAGCAATACCTCTACTCTGACTATTTTGAATAATGTCTTGATTAAATTCAATTAAGATTGCACTTGGCATCGATTGCCTCAAAGCCACTTTTCTTCATTTCGGGATTTCCTTCTAAGATTTTCTTTTGAAATTTATATGGTAAGGATTTGAGGATATAAAAGCTTCATGACCCTATTATCCCATGAAATGTATGACTGTCTATGATAAGCTTAATTCTAATTCAATCATTGTTAGTTAGTCTAACATTTCACGGTAATCATATGAAGTTCATATTATCTTCCTCGGAATTTGCTAAAGCTGACCTTAAGGATGTCGATTTTGTTGAGTGCACACATTCAAATCTGTTTTGATCTTTTTCCGCAATTAGTGGCTCTATCCCATTCTAATCTTTAGTTTATTATTTGATGCTGCAATACGCATCATATTAATTTACTAAAGGCATTTTTGAACAGTCGCTATAACAATACATATTCTTCTCAAAATTATTCATAATAAGTGGAGGTAATAAATTGTTGTTTCAATTCAAAAGGGAAGCCTATTTTTATATTTATTTCTGGTAAATTTTCTGTTTTATGAACATGAATAATTGATTTCATTCAGCTTGATTGCCCACTCTAATTTAGGATAAATAATGAGATGATTTTGAACAAAGTTAAAATTTTAATCGAATGAAGGATTTGAAGATTTATGAGGTAAAATCTGCAGACAATTTCCTTCCAGGTACGCATTTACAAGTTCGTTCTCATCTCTTATTAGTTTCTATTTTTCTTAGTTTATTTTTGATTCGTGTTCTGTTTTATTTGCAGGTTTTTATTTCTTTTCAAAACATAAAGTAAGCAGTAAACCCATTTCAAATTTGCAACAGGTTCAGGGAAATTTTACTTTTGATTCATTAGAATTTAAGCATTTTTTAACTTTTCTTTTATTCACTTAGAAAACCCAATTGAAATTTCAAGGAATATCATAAGACCATTCGCATCATAAGATTTCATCGGAAGTAGTTCTTAGCATTTCTTTTGATAACAAATTGTTCATCAAAGACCTCCGATGTATTATCTTACTCATATGCCATATCGCATTTCGCATATCGGAGCTTTGCAGTTGAAGTATATTTCCATTATCGTGAATCGCCGATCTCTGATAATCGACTTTACCGATATTGCGATGACCACATAATTCCGGACCTGATATGAAATTCAAATCAAATTCATAAAAAATATCGCGTATGTTCAATCGCAATAAAAGTAAGGGCATAATTTTTAAAGGGTCGATGTCTTGGATCCGATATGTTATTAAAATCCCATCATAAATCTATCGGGTCCACTCTTCATCGCATATCGGCGTATCAAATATTGTTACATCATGTGCTTAAAATTGCCAATCGCCGATTAGCCACGTCATTCATCGCATATCGGCATTGCAAGAAAAATATTGTGTTACATCGGATGCTTAAGAATGCCGATCACTGATTAGTTATGTCATTCATCGCATAGCCAATATCGCAATCGCCTCCTCACATTTTTATTTATGGCCATACCATTATTTCGAATATGCAATGCGCAATGTGCAAAATACAAATCGCGAGATGCGATGTGCGATATAAGAATTGCAGCAGGACTATCCCCGATTTGCAATATAATAACTCTTCAATAGTGTGATCACTACATCTTATCGCACATATTTTCTTCGCATGATCTCATATCTGCAATTTGATATTTCAACCACCGATGCAATAGCTTCAAATGCATGCCTTTAAGCCATTAACGTTTAATCGATATATGGCATAACAACAAAGGTGAAGTCTTGCTGATTAAACTTGAAGCATGGTAAAGAAACATGTGATACGAATCATCCAATACGGCGATGTGTTATTTTAAAAGGAAGCTTGGGTAACCACTATGGTAAGAAAGCAGTTAATGACCAATTTGCAGCATATTTAAATCATTTTCATTTCTCATATATTTCAGTTTTAAATATATATTTTCGTAATTAAAAAAGGGATTCAAGACCTCTCTGTCTTCATATTTAAATTTTATTATCTTGGATTTGGTCTTGATTCTGGACAATTTATAAAATCATGGAGTTTATATGAAACTTATAATATTTTGAGAAACAAACATTACTGCAAATTCTCATTCTTATTTCTCATGCATTGGTTTTAATTTCAATTCCCTTGAGCACTAAGCATTCCATTTTTACATTTTACTGCTTGCTTTAGTTTAAATAAAATAAATAATGATTTTGGGTTATAGGATTTTGGTTATTTTGACTTCTTCATGTTTTTAATGTTAATTAAAATAAGAAGTCAGCTAGTTTGGAGAAACTGATACCTTTCAGGTAAGATAAAAAATAATTATCCAATGGTAAGATTCATGTACCCACTTTTATTAATTTCCATTTCGTTACTTTAGTTTCAATTTTGTTTTTCTGATATATAAATCTGTTTTGCAGCTCTTCATAAAAAGTTTTCAATCCTCTGCCCGATCATATTTTCAAAGTCCTATACTTTTCTCCCGGCTTTATTTCAATAAGCAGCGATAATCTTCATTGAAACCGCTACACCAGGAAGTTTCTGAACCTTTAGTTTGTTTCTTTAAGCATTCTTTTTATTAGAAAATGATCAGGATGATGCTTTGAAACAAGAAGATTGATATCAGACAGAAAGTTTTCATTGTGGATGAATTTTATCGTCACTACTATCCAAAAGGCCTAAAACACTTACAACCCTGTAAGGTATGATTTTTCCAAATCTCGACATAAGAAGGAATGATTACACAATTATTTCCTTTTCTTCATATTGTAGAGACATTGGTATAAACATTCTTGTTTGAGTTTATCTTTCGAAATTTGGATTTTCTTTTCCACTTTTAAAATTTCTTCATTTTTATTTTTGTTTGCTGATTTCTTTCTCATTTTAGCATAAGAATTCTTTTACTTTGGTTTTCAGTTTTGATTTTGGTAACTTTGCCATGATTTATATGGAAGGCCTACTTGTTACCTAACAATGGTCAGCATACATGGAGAAAAATAGTTAATAGTCACCTATTAGCTTTTTCTTAATTCTCTTGGTAAAGTTTGATTTTCTTATAATAAAGGTAGACATACTTAAGGAAGAGATTACCAATTTAGAGAAGTTGACAAAATATTATAAAATCTGAAGAAATTTCTTTTTCATCAAAATTGTAATCATTTTGAGATTTCAAAATTTTATTAGGATTTTTCAAAGTTCTATTATCAGTCACGAAAAGTTATTTTTAACCAAGTAAAGACACTTTACAGCAAAGCACCTTTAACTCTGAAATTGTCATTCTTAACTCTTAAGGAGTCAACGATTCTCCTTGTCCCAAAGAGTCTTATTTTTCTAGAGTATAATCCAGAAATATATTTAAACTTTAAAGATAAGAGGTCTCATCATGAGCCTGCTTACCATGATCATAGGGGAAAAATAGGCTGACATTACCAATACTGCTAAACAAATCAGGGTAATGGCTTATGATTGCAAACAATTATAAGACAAGGGGTCTCATCACGAGCCAGCTTGTTCGGTCCAATTTTAACCAGTGAATGGCATTGTTAACTATCTAGCTACCATACCAAGACAATGGCTTTTAAAGATTTACTTAAAAAATAAAAATAAAAAAGAAACATATATAAATGAATTTATCTCTAGGTCAATAATTCTTGAAGAGATGGGATTCTAAATCATTGATGATTAAAAGGTAACCCTATCGAGACTACAGACGTTTGCTGGCAGTAGTGGCTCTATCTGTGACAAATGAGTATATTTTAAAAGCTAAGCTGTAAAGTGACCCCTGCTTTATCTGTTCAACTAATTAATGACTGATATATAGTTTTGCAATATTTTAATTTATGAGAAATTTTGAGAAATATTACACTTAGATGATTCTTGTTTTTATTCAGACTAACGAACCTAATCAAGCATTTCAAACATAATATTCTCTTCTTTAATTATTTTTACTTTAATT
Organism: Pinus tabuliformis; assembly: GCA_031772625.1. Classification (NCBI taxonomy): domain Eukaryota; kingdom Viridiplantae; phylum Streptophyta; class Pinopsida; order Pinales; family Pinaceae; genus Pinus; species Pinus tabuliformis. Next base: position 873,057,135 of record CM062815.1, read on the forward strand.
TTAGGAAAATCTCATTCATATCAAACAGAGATAACTGGTTCTTCTCCCGTGTGTCACCATTGTTGTGGTAAAAACACAACCCCCCCATTTTTGACTTGTTTACTTCAAATAATGGGGAGCCTTTCTATAAAATTTGGCTAAACACCTTTTTGGATTTTTATTTAGTTGATTGCCCTACGCTTTTTTTAATTTTTAATTTTCTTTGGATTCCTATTTGGATTGCTTTGATGAAATCGATTTTTTATAAGCTTCCCATTGACCCTTGTTTCGCCTCATTTGGTCAACTAGTTCATAAATGGCACTCCTTTGAAGTCTCATCATTTATCTAACCTGGGTTAAAAATGCATAAAATGTACAATATTACATTTTGTAAATAAATTAGTTCAATAATGCATTCATTTTAAATATTAACCCGTAGTGAGTTTTTACTAACATTTTTCCATTTTTAGTTATGCAGCCAAATCATGAAACAACGAGATTTTAGAAATTTAATTCAATTTCCAAATTTATTATTAATCTCGAAAACCCAAAGTTTCGAAGTGGCTGTAGTTTAATTTTCATTTTTATTAGAGTAGCTGTAGTTTATAAAATAAATCTCATTAAAATAAAACAATATAAAAATTAAAATATATATAAAAATAAAAAAATAATAATAAAAATATTATTTACGATTAGATCAGATCGGAAGTTTTCAAATTATAACAATATTGGAGGACCTTCAATCTTCCCGATTGTCGATCCCCCGATCATTAAAGCATTCAATGCATCGCATCGGGGGTTTTCACTTGATACATATCTTAAAACCCCGATATCCCCTCATATCCCCGATCGCCGATCCTTAAAAAGTCAAAGAGCATTTGGGTTTTACATAAACTTTGGTTTTTACTTAATGTTTCAAATTCACTCATACGTGAGTGAATGAATGAACATATGGTGAGGATGGTTATAATTTAAAATTAGTTCAAGGATTTAATATATTAAATTTTAAATTAAATAAATTAATTAATATATAAAATTTAATTAATTTAATTAAATTAAAATTTAATTATTATTTAGATTATTTAAATTAATTAATTTATAAAAAATAGTTATTAATTAGATTAAATTTGTTTATAAATAGTTTATTATATATTAGTTAGTTAGATTAATAAATAGTTTATTAATTAATTAATTTAGTTCATAATTAACAATTAAATTAGAATTAATTATTAGATAATTATAATTATAATTTAGGATTTAATTTTTAATTAGAATTCTGATTTTTAGCCCAGCAACAGAATTTCCAAATTTATGCCAGAGTTGACTCATCAACTTTGGAAGCTCATAGAATGAGTTTTACTCGGCCAAATTAGGCCCAGGACAGCTCATTGGAAAGATAAAATCAAGGAGAACATTTCTGAGGAGGTTTTATTAACAGATTTGATCATTTATTATGTCAGAAATCAGGCAGAAGATCAAGCTCCGAATTTCTAAAACAAAATAATTTTTCTGAGTTATTTTCTGCATTTTCATTTGTCCAAGCCTCTTCTATTTGCAGATCCATTCGTCAATAATATCCTTGGCCAATCAAATCACCCCAGGCATCAAGAGAAAGCTTATAATTTATTTTCAATTATTTATTTAAATAGAATTTAATTGGATTTGATTTAACTGCCAGAATTATATTTTGATTTTATTGATTGCATCTTAATTTATTTTGATTTATTTTTGCAGGAAAACAGTGGAAGAAATATGGAAAAAAGGATCTCAATCAATGAGAATGCTCCAGCAATTGAAGATTAGAATTTTTGAGCAAATAAAATTGGATTTCACAGATTTACCTTCAACAAACTTTTCTCTCAAGAATTCCTTTGCAAATAGTATAAATAATAGATTGCAGAAGGTAATAGGGGGATACTCTTCTCTGCAATTCTAGACTTCTAAAAGCACTAATGTAATAGGAATTTAGAGTTGTAGGAGAGAGGAGAGAAAATCTTGGATCTGGGGACTATTGAGGATTTTCTCTTTGTATCTTGAATTATACATGAAGGGCAAAGTTTGCACTATTGTGGCTTTAGCTTTGAAAGTAGAAGTTCAAGCAATGTAAAGAGTTGTTGGAGACCAGGGACAAAGAGATGGATGCAATGACTTGATATTTCTAATACTACTGTTTCAAATATCAGCTTTATTTTTATGGTAACAAGAATGTGTCATTTTTTCATGTTTGTGCACTATTGTCAATATGGGTAATTTGCCTCAATCTTGTTATTATGTATCTCTGTTTTTATGGATTAATTTCTCATTTTTGAGTAATTACTTACTCAGAAATCTGTCTTATAAAACTGATTTATTGAATGGTAATGTGTTGTGAACTATTTCCACATATCATTATTCAATTATTGGATTTATTGATTTGATAATTAATACCATTTTTGTGAACTACTTCCTGAATGATGTTGGTTTATTATTTCGGTTAAGAGGTCTCAATAGGATGTGTTTTGGTAACCATAATATCAGTTAATTGAACTACTTCATTAACTTGATATTCATTATAAACAAGACATATTTAAATCCCAATACTTTAATTATCTTACTCTTGGTTGGGTTAGATCTATATCTGCCTAATTAAGATAGAATTAAGATTAGTTTATTTTGCTGGCATTATAGAATAAGTTTGCATTTAGACTAATTTCTACATTCTTTTAAGTTCTCTCCTCAAGGAGGCAAAACTTTAGTTGTGGCTTGGCTGAACCCAAATCAGCTTAAGGGTCATTCTCTTGCCTGATCAGCAAGAAGAAGTGATCTGATATCCCTAACTATTGGTAGTGAAAGATACATCCTAAACCAATAGCTATAGGGAGAAGGTAACTTGACCTAGTTAAACTAGTCAGAGCCACCACACCAAACGGAAAAGGAGCTGCTTTAAGGTCCGGACCGGGTGGTTATTCCCCATTGTTGCTGCAGCGATTTTCAAGGCATCAACAGGAAGATAAGGTGAATAAGCATATTTCTCTCCATATGGTGACAATCCAATATGTAATGGATAAATAGGTCATTGTTGACTAGATTGCCTAGTTTGATATTGATATGTAGGATCAAACTGTTGGGTTCCCGTAAATGAAGAACCAGGTAAAATTCCAATTGAGGACATGGGTGATGACCACGCCATAGAAACAACCCCTGAGTGGGTTCCAAACAAAGATTGGTAACCAACCGGGATGGACCTTTCATCATATAGATATGACTCAGAAGTAGTAGAAAACATTGAAAAGGTTGTGAGATAAGATTCTTCCACAACTGCATCAAATGATACAGTCTAGGATGTTGACAGTTGTTCAACCATAGTTAACTAACCCAATAGATGTCCTAAAAATCAATGGGTAATTGAAAAGAAGCGGGATCAAAAGGAGCAGTAGAATGAGGAGTATAAGGGTAAAGATAAAGCTCGGTTCCAAAATGGAATGGGGTTCCAAGTGTAGTATCTTCTTCAAATTCTTCCTCTGCAACAATTAAACCAAGTGGAAGAACTTCGCCGTCAGGTCTATAATAGACTTCTCGTTTTGGTAAAGTGGAAGTTTCTGTAGTTACTGATGTCTGAGGGTTAACCGGTTGATCATCTACCGGTAAAGTAACAATTTTTGAATATTCAAATTCAAAGTCCACATGTTCTAGTAAAAGAATAACAGTTTCAAGGAGAGGTTCCTGAACAACTTCAAGTTCAGAAATAAATTTTGTTTGAACTGTGATAGGTTTTGGATTAACTTCTGGTTGAACTAATTCAAGTTCAAAAGTAATTTCCTGCTGAGAAAATTCAAGTTGAGGATCAATGTGTTGTTGAACAATTTTAGTTATTATTTCACTAGTATCAGTTATAGTGTCCTCAGGTAATTATGAAACTTCTTCTTTAGTAACAGATGTACTAGAAATAATTGGAGTAATTGGAGTCTCAATACTTACCGAAATGGATGATTCTAGTAATTCAGATGAAGAACCATGATTTCTTGATGTACTTGACTCAGTTAAGAGAAACCGCTTTGACCGAATAGGTGTAGCTTTGGGCGGCAAAGGCGGTTTACTCACTGCTCTCCTCGAATGACAGGGTAAGAGTTGATGTTCCTCCATTATTGCTGATTAATTTTATTACAAAAATAAATAAACAAAAATGGGTAATCTAGGCAAAAAGGTTTACCAAGAAACTGTGAACTACAAAATACCTCCCGACAAACCGAGAAGTATGAGCAGGAAATCTCCCCAAATGTTGTGTTCGATGTATCATAGTGTACAAGGCGTCCGGCTCGATTACCTAAGGATGGATAGCAACCTAGTTTTTTCCTCCCATATATACCCAAAAGTACGTGGAGGCCCAATCCATATAAGTGTTTCTTAATGCAAAACCGAACAGTGAGAGCATTCCCATATACCTTATGTATTGTAACACCACTCTATATACCCGAAGGTATGTGAACGAGTTACAATATACTCACATACTTAGAATGAGGTATCACACTCGGGATGTATTGTAGACATGTTAGCGACAATTGCTTTGTTTTACGATGCCAGCACACGTCTCTAGCCTAGAACCACTAAATTTTTTTCGTTAGGTAAATTGATGTTAATTTTAAGTTGATCTTGCTTAGGAATTTTCCTTTCAAGTTCACCATGTAATGTATTCTGAAATTCCTAGGAATGAAACTATTATGATAAGCATTCTTTCATTCAATTTAACAATGAAAATCTTAGCTAATAGGGATAGCGCAATCAGATTTCTTTTGATCAAAGAGAAAAGCACACAATCTAATGCAATTTCCCTAAACTATTCCTATAAGCACACACAAACTTTTTCAATGCAAAATGCATGTATTTATTTTCAATTTCCTTAATGTGAATATGAACAAAAGGAAACTAATGCACATACAATCAATCAATCTTTAAGAAGAACAAATACTTTACGAAAGTTCTGTTTCAAAGGAAAAGAATACTTTTATGAGATTTTATTTTGAACAAAGATTAATCGACTATAATATAACTTTGACTATGGATCGATAATGACAAAGAAAACATTTAAAAAATGTTAATCAACCAAGTATAAGTAGGGCTAGCAAAGGAGATAAAAGCTTGTTTTCTAAGACATGACATTCATTGACCAATCAACAAGAAATCAAAGTAAGGAAAGTTGGCAAAAAAAATCAACCCAAAGGTCGGAAACTAACCTTAGGAGGATCAACACAGCCCTGAATGGGAGACAGTGTTCTTCAGAGCATTGTCCCTAGGCCAAGGGTGCTCTACAGTGCACTGTATCCCTCACAAGCCTGCGTTGGTGACATTAAGCCATTTCAAGAGTCAATTTGACACAATTTTGACCAAAATTCAATGCAAAAGAGCTAAAATACAATCAATGAACACAAGTAGGTTCTACAAGAGTGTCCTAGGAGGTGGATAAGCTACTAGGAAGGATGATCTTCCCCATTGGAGTCACCAATTTATTTTCGATAATTTGGTATCTATGGAAAAATACTAATTCCCTAGATAAGTAGCCATATCTAGAACAACAATTTAAAGCACTTTAGTCTTTTCCTATAAGCAATAGATAAGACAAATAAGATGAGAAGACCTAATTGTAGTTTCACTTTCCTCTTGTCTCCTTTGTGTCAATCCTGTCACTCCTTCCTGTACTTAACATGCTTGAGAAGTACTTGTAAACATCAACAAAAGACAAAGAGCCGATCAAAGAAAAGATCTATTGAATACAAGTAAATGGAATCAGATACATTCACACATATAAGCATCATATAATTTATTGAATAGAAGAAGGAATTAAAACCATCAAGTCTAATTCAAAGTCACTCCTCCAGCTTGGATCCCATCCACATGCATCAAAAGCATGACAAAATTGTAGCATAACAATACTTGTCTTAAAGTCAATATTCATAGCAACATTATCTCCTTACAATTCAACATAGCCCAGCCCCTGATCACTTAGATGAGTGGTCAATTTATAGGAAGATGAGGGAGGTTATGTCATAAATGGGAGTATTGAATGGCCTTCCATACTTATAATTAGTTCCATGGAGGATAGGATGCATCTTAACTCATTACTCATCCATTTTCAAGCTCATAGGAGTTGATAAGCGAGGGAAACTTCTAGATGACTCCAAAATATAAGAATATTCCCCAAGCCTTATTTGAATTCCACTCAATCTCACCTAGCGTAGGTGAAAGAGGGCCTAAGTTTTCTAAAGAGCACCCTAGCATGGACCCAACTGCTCTATAGCACACCCTTACATGGGCCTACCTATGCTGGTTCCTTTAGAGGTCATTTCAGGATGTCTTCAAGTCATGAAATTGTCTAGGAAGGAGGCATTCAAAAGGGTCACTTGTTTAGGTCATGTAGCGACTGAAATTAGGGTTTGATGAGCCCTAAAACACTAATCTAGATGACGAGAGTGATGTGCCCAATTGGATATGTAACATACATTGGTTGATTTAGGGGAAGCCATTAATGGAATGAAAAAAGAGATCTTCATCACCTTAGGGTTACATGGACTAAGACACACACCTACGGTGTTGAAATTAGAAGATAGGTCTCGTGTTAAACCTGAGGGAATGTTATAAGATGTAGTGATTACAATAGAGTTTTGGTGATATCCTATGGACTTCCTTATTATAAAAACTAAATCAAACCTCGAAGGGCATCCTTTAATCTTAGGAATTTCGTGGATATCCATTGCAGATGCATTCATAGGATGCAAGTTTGGGTCTATGATGATTTATAATGGCTAGGCCATGAAGAATCTTAATGTTTGTCCCCTAGCAAAACCAGATATGAATTTAGGAAACCCCTTGTGGGATGAATTTGAACCCGAGTTAGATCACTCACAGCCACTTCTCACCCTCAGGAAGGCATAGTACATTAAGAATGAAATAGAAGATGATATCATAAGTGGTTTTATTAGTAATTCAATTTCTGTTACTTCCATTGAAGACTCAGGGGAGGAAGATGTTGTAGAAGATTTGAGCCTTGAATAGATGAAGACCACTCCAAGTATTAACAACAGTGCTATTGAAATAGAACCAACCAAATATCTTAATGTTAATCCAGACATGACTGCTTAGAAGAATAGATTGTTGTTACAGAAGTACAAAAAGGTGTTTGCATGGGATTATATGGATATGAAGGGTATCCATCCCAGCCTGTGTACTCACTGCATCTATTTGAAGGTGAGATAACTACAACGACACATGAACCCTACATTAAATGAGGTAGTAAAATAAGAATTGCAAAAAATCTTGAATGCCAACTTCATTTATCCCATTTTTTTATAGTCAGTGGGTATCTCCACTTGTAATTGTCCCCAAAAAGAATGGCAAGTGGAGGGTCTATGTGGATTATAGAGAACATAACAAAGCCACTCAAAAGGACCATTTCCCCTTGCCATTTATAGACCATGTCCTCGATATCCTATCCAGAAACATTTTTTTCTCATTCTTAGAGGAGTTTACTCAGTACAACCAAATACATATTACCTCGGAAGACCAAGATAAAATGAACTTTACCTGCCCTTGGGGAACTTTCACATACAGGGTTCTTCCTTTTGGACTCTATAACACACCCGTGACATTCCAAACGGCGATACTGGGAATTTTCTTAGATCTATTGAATGACTATCTAGATATTTTCATGGATGAATTTACACCCTATGGGGAAACCTTTGAAATAGAATTAGTTAATTTGGAAAAAGTATTAGAACGATGTGAATAGACTAATGTTTATTTGAGTACTGAGAAATGTCACATGAAGATGAATGAAGGGATTGTGCTGGGAAATCATATTTCAGTTGACGGGATTAAAGTGGACCCTACTAAGATAGAGGTAATCTTGAAAATCCCAATCCCCAAGGCACATAAAGAGGTACGTAGTTTTTTGGGTCATGCAGGGTACTGTAAGAGAGTTATAGATTTTTTTCAAATATTGGCTCTCCTTTATTTTCTTTTCTTATGAAAGATGTAGTGTTTGTATGGATAGGACAATGCGAGGAAGCCTTTGCGAAATTAAAATAGTATGTATCAGCAACTCCTGTTTTGTGGGGTCCAAACTGGAATCTGTTGTTCTGTATAGCTATAGATGCATCTGACACTGTTGTGTGAGTTGTTTTGGGCCAGCTGGAGGATAGGAAACCATATGCCATTTACTATATAAGCAAAAACTTAACTCCAGCTAAACTCAATTACAAAGTGACCAAAAAGGAATTCCTTGTAGTAATGCATGCCATCAATAAATTTCGGCACTACAACACAGGATATCAAGTGTTTGTACACACTAACCACTCTACCATTCGTTTTGTGATGAAAAAACTAGTCACCAATGGTAGAATTACATGGTGGTTATTATTGTTATAGGAATTTGATATAACTATCCTAGATAAACGTGGGAAAGATAATGTGGTGGCTGATTTTCTTTCTAGGTTGAATGTTGGTAGTGAAAGCATGCCTATTGAAGATATTTTTTGAATGAATATATTTTTGCTATTTAATTTCACTCACCATGGTATGCAGACATAGATAGTTATCTTGTTGCAAGAAAATTTCCCCAACACCTATCCTACAGGGAAAAAAAAAGGATTGTTGAGAAAAGTGCTAGATACTTATGGATAGAAGGAAATCTCTATCACACTAGGCTAGACCATTAGATCAGACATTGTGTAAGGGAGGATGAAATTTTTAATATACTTCGATCTTGTCACGAGGAACCTTGCGGAAGACACTTTGTAGATAAAAGAACAGGATTCAAGGTGCTCTCAACAGGATACTATTGGCCCACACTATTCCAAGATGCTAAGAAATTTGTGAAGGGATGTGATAGTTCCCAAATGAGATGTCGTTGCAACCTCAAATAGTCTTAGAAGCATTTGAGAAATGGGCACTATATTTTGTAGGACCAATTAACTCATAATCTCAGTAGAAATCCTACATTTTGGTCTGCACAGACTATGTCACAAAATCAGTTGACGTGAAAGTGTTAACTAGAGCTACAAAGAAGGTTGTTTCATACTTCTTATTTGAAGATACCTTTGTCTACTTTGGAGTACCTAGAGAAATAGTGACAGATGGAGGACCCTAGTTTACATCTCATTTGATTCAGAACTTGGTTGAAAAAAACAAAATTTGTCATAGAATCACTTCTCCTTATCATCCACAAGAAAATGGCCAAGTAGAAAGCACCAACAAGGTTATTGAGGGAATTCTCACCAAGATTGTAGCTAATCATTGAAGAAATTGGGCTGATAAAATTCTAGAAGTGTTGTGGGCATACCGAACAACATGGACGAATACTACAGGGTTCTCACCATACAAATTAGTCTATGGTAAAAATATTTTGTTTCCTATAGAATTTGAAATTAAGGCATTAAGAATAGAACTACAATTAAATTTGGATTTGGCAAGAGCACAAAACCAATGGTTGAATCATCTTAATGATCTAGATGAGAAACAGTTAGCTGCCATTTGTAGGAATTTACAGGGTAAGTTCCTCAGACAGAACACCAGAAGGACACCGCTCACAACCAGATCGCAGATCAATACACCAGTATTTTGACGTGGTTAAAACCCTCAAAGAGGGAAACAGTCCACGGCCTGAGCCAACGCGGCCACTTCAGGAAATTTATTAATAAAAGAATGAAAATTTACATATGCTTCTCTCATGCACGGATTACCCTACAAATGACCCTCCATGCGCTTTAAATAGAAATCATGGACCAATCGGGTGTCAAGCCACGGATCAAGTGTCGGTAATACCGAGGAGAGAATGAACCGTCAGATCACTACATATCGTGACCGTCGGATTGAAGTTACAAAATGTACAACGGTAAAGAAACACACTTTACCTAACTCTATACTAGACCAAGTTGTACTTAACTATTTCCTATGTGTCGGAATATCCTAACATCCCCCCTTAAGAACAACTTGGGATAGGATTGAAGGATTTACAAATATGACACAATAGGAGAAGGAAGGAGGCACTAGAGCCTATCCCCCCTTAGTGACAACTTCCTGAACTCCAACCATAAATCGAAGTTTAGTGAACTTCGCCTCTGTGAGAGCCTTTGTGAAGATGTCTGCAACTTGATCATCTGTTGAAAAATATTGCACTTCAAGAACATGGTCGTGAATGAGCTTTCTGATGAAGTGCATGTGCAGTTCAATGTGTTTGCTGCACTGATGTTGGATTGGATTTTTGCATAGTTGAATGGCACTTTGATTATCACACCAAATTGTAGTCGGATGCTGCTGCGAAAAGCCAAATTCTGACAGGATCTGACGAAGCCACAAGGCTTCCTTACTAGCTTCTACGGCACCACGATACTCTGCTTCTGCTGACGAAAGAGAAATGGCACCCTGTTTCTTGCAAGCCCATGTAATAGGTCCTGAACCAAGAGTGAATACATAACCGACAGTAGACTTCCGATCATCAGGGTCACCAGCCCAATCAGAATTAGTGAAACCAACCAATAGAGGAGTTGCTTCGGCACTGTAATGAATCCCAAATTGAACTGTACCTCGAACATAATGAAGTATTCTTTTAGCTAATTTCCAATGACTTTCACGTGGGTTTTGCATAAACCGAGCAACAAGGCCAACAGCAAAGGAAAGGTCAGGATGAGTATGAGTTAGATACAAGAGTTTTCCTGCAAGTTGACGCTATAAGGTAGCATCAACTTCAGGAGAAGTACAAGTGACTGAAAGTTTGACTCCAGACTGAAAGGGAGAAGGGGATGGCTTACAGTCTTCCATGTGAAAATGACGTAGAATATCACAAGCATACTTGGATTGGGAAAGGGAAATACCCTCCTTGGATTGCAAGACTTGAAGACCGAGAAAATAGTGTAAGTGTCCTAAGTCTGTCATTTCAAATTTCCTTTTAAGGCTAGACTTCACATGGTTTATAAGGTTTGGATCACTACCACTAAGGATAAGATCATCAACATAAAGAACAAGGATGATAAGAGAGTTGCCCACTTTCTTGGTGTAGACAGTATTGTCAGAATGAACCCTAGAAAAGCCATATTCTAAAAGAAAGCTATCCATTTTGGCATACCAAGCCCGAGGAGCTTGCTTGAGACCATAAAGCGATTTCTTAAGTCGACATACAAGGCTGGAGTCTGTTTGTATGAAGCCAATGGGTTGTTCCATATAGATTTCTTCATGCAAGTCCCCATGCAAGAAGGTAGATTTAACATCCATCTGATGGAATTCCCATTTGAAAGAGGCAGCAAGGGAAAGAACGAGGCGGATAGAGTTCATTTTGGCAACAGGGGAGAAGGTTTCAGTGTAGTCAATGCCTTCAACCTGTGAAAAACCCTTAGCAACAAGACGAGCTTTATTTTTATCAACCTTCCCATCTGGTCCATACTTGGTTCTGTAAACCCATTTGCATCTAACAAGTTTTCGTCCCTTTGGTAAAGGAACAAGATCCCATGTATCATTTGCCAACAATGAATCATATTCTTCATTAATAGCTGCTTCCCAATCTGGATGGCCTGAAGCTTCTGCAAAGGTGTCAGGATCATAATTTACTGGAGCTTGAGCCAGTAAAGAAGAGGCTCTCTCGAACTGAGAACGTGTACGTCGCTGATCTATAGGATCACCGGCAAGATCACCTGCTGCATCTCGAGTAGCACGAACCCATTTTGGAAGCTGAGGAGCTGAAGGAGGATCCTGAGATGGTGGGGGAGGATTGTCATCCTCACTTTCATCATCTGAAGAAGAAATGTTTTCAAAAGTAGAAGAGATAGGGAGAGGTGGCACATCCGCCGGACTAGGCTCGCAGGCCGATATATTTTCATCAAATTTTACATCTCTTCTAATGATAACATTTTTGGACTTAAATGGAATAAGTCTATAGCCTTTGACATCTTCAGAATATCCAACAAAAGTACATTTTTCACTCTTAGGTTCTAAAGCTTTATGCTTTTCATCTGGAATATGGGCCCACGCTTCACTTCCAAAAACACGAAAGTGACTTACATCTGGTTTGATTGAGCTCCATGCTTCTTCTGGAGTGATATTCTTTAAAGCCTTAGTAGGAGTGCGATTTATTATGTAATTTGCACAGTTAATTGCTTTTGCCCAAAAACTAAGACCAAGTCCTTTAGATTGTAGCATACAATTAGCCATTTCCTTTAAGGTGCGATTCTTCCTTTCAGCTACACCATTTTGTTGTGGAGTATATGGAACAGTATGTTGCATTTGAATTCCATTCTCAGTGCAAAAGTTGATGAATGTGTTTTTAACATATTCTCCGCCATTATCAGATCTTAGCTTAAGAATTTGATGTCCAGATTGTTTTTCAACAAAGGCCTTGAAGGCCAAAAATGTGTTAAATACTTCACTCTTGAGTTTTAAGAAGTATACCCAAGTGCGTCTGGAGAAATCATCAATGAAAGTTAAGAAATACTTGTAGCCAGAGAATGACACAACTGGAAGTGGACCACATAAATCACTATGCACAAGCTGTAAAGGGGCTGAGGCGTGCCAAGAGGCACGTTTTTCAAAACTGTCCCGATGATGTTTTTCGAGTACACATCCGGAACAAACACCATCTCTGCAAGATACCATAGGAAGACCTGTCACCATATTTTCTTTACATAGATGCTGAAGGGAGCGATAGTTTAAGTGACCAAATCGCTCATGCCAAAGTTTGCTCACTTCATCGTTATGAGCAACAAATACTGAGGGAAGATTTGATGACCCAAAGTTGTGAAACTTTTACAACCTTGTAGAATCATCAGCAATTCCAGTAGCTAAAATCTTTTTAGGATCTCTTAGGTCCTTGATTACAACATCATGAGGTGAAAATTCAACGATTTTACCTTCACCTGAATGAGTTATCTGATATACAGATAGAAGGTTGCAGGATAAGGTTGGAACACATAATACATCATTAAACTGACCATTGTCTAGATGAACAGTTCCAGTCCCTACAACACTAAGAGATCTATCATCACCAACATATATATTTTTGGTGTTACAATCATTTAAAGAAGAAAACATGGCTTTGTTTTTGGCCATGTGATAAGAAGCTCCAGAATCAATGAGCCACTCATGAGAATGAGAAGAAGAAGATACATTTAATGCATAGCCAGACTAAGATGCTTGACATCCACATGTAGAAAGTGCCATTCCTGAAGATGAAGTTGAAGTTGAAGATTACCCCAAATGGATGTTATGCTTCTTCATTGCTGCTTCCAAGGCTTCCATCTTCTTAAAGCATTTTGATTCTAAGTGGCCATCTCGATTACAAAAATTGCAATGTCTATCAGTCTTCTTCCCTTTGTTTTTATTTGTCTTATCATTTTGTTGAAATGATTTTTCATTTTGGGGCTGAAATTTCTTAGGACCCTTGTTTGGTTTAGGACCATTCTTTTTAGGATATGACTTCTTAGGATTCTTTGAATTTGGTTGCTGTTGGGCGGCTAACGCTTTCTTGGAAGAGTTTCCAAGATTAAGAAGACCAAGGTGTAAGAGTTTTTCTTGTTCTCTTATTAAAGAATCACGAAAAGAGTCAAAGGAAGGGGACTTGTAGTCTGTTCCTTGAGAAATGAAGGCTTCTCTTGTAGAATGGAAGGTGGAAACAAACACAGAGTAGGCTGGTCCCAACTTAGTAAGAATGGAATAGATAAGGTTACTATCTTCTTTCATAACTTTAACACCTTCCAAGAGATATCTAAGGGTCTTGAACTTGGACAAGAAATCTTCAATGCAAGAAAAATTATTAGGGTCCAATGTAAGCAACTCATTTTCAAGTTGATGGGCTCTAAGTTCATTTTTAATCCCAAAAACTTTATTGATTTGTTTCATTGCTTCATCAGGAGTATCAAGTTCTGCAATATGGAATCTAAGATATGGAGAAATAGACATCCCTATCAATCCACGTGCTTGATCTTGCCTATTTTCCCATTTAGCAGCTTTATCTTCATCATTCGGTTTCTTTTCTTGGCCTGAGGCTATTCTGTAGAGACCTTTACTTCTAAGTAAATCCTCAATGTAGGCCAACCATTGGAAGTAGTTGGTGCTGTCAAGGGTAACTTGGTATTGACTTTCCATTTCAATGGAAACTGAAGCTAAAGATGCTGAAAATAAGTGTTCCAATGGATAGATCTCGAAAAATTAGGCTGGTTTAAAAAAAACGGCTCTGAAAACGGCTTCCGGATGAAGAAGTTATGGCTTTTTAAAAAAAGGTTGATGAAGTTGCCGACGAAGTGCGGGAATGTGCGGAAATGAAAAAGTCCGCCCCCACAAAATGGAGACTTGAACCCAAGACCTCTACTCTCTTAAAATAGCTTTGAACCAATTGAGCTATACAAAAAATTTGAGAGAGAGAGAGAGAGAGGGGGGGGGGGGGCTTTGGGTTGCGTGCTTGCTTTGAGAAAGCTCTTTTTCCCTACAAAACAAAAAACACAAAACCCAACACGGACATGCAAAGAAAACGAACCTTGGGCTCGAAGTTAGCTTTAGCCGAAAAACTAAATATTTTCAAAAAATGAACCTTGCGGCTCAAAGTTAGCTTTAGCCGGAAACTAAATATTTTTCTCAATGTTTCTGATTTTCCGAGATCACCCTAAGGCGCAGGGAAAAGAGCATACGCATGAGAAAAATCCTTCCTTTCTGTTTCTGATTTGCCCAGATCGCACAGAGTCACAGGGCAAAGAGCATACGCAGAAATGAAAGGTATAGATCCGGTAATAAAAAAAGCTAAATAAACCGAAACCGAAATAAACAGAGAGAAAATAACTGTAAATTGCAAATAAACACTGTATACCTCCAGATCTTAAAAATGACGCAGCTAGGGCTACCGGAAACCTTTTCGCGTGAAACAAAAGGGGTTCCTCACTGGAACAGATGCTCCCAACACAACAGAGTAGTCCTCTCGGCCCGAAAGCAGTCAGAAACAGTAGATCTAGGAAACGGCAGTCAGATGCAGTTCTACCGGCTTCAGATTTGGATCACCAACGGACGCGGCCCTCAAATAGCTTTGATACCATGTAGGAATTTATAGGGTAAGTTCCTCAGAGAGAACACCAAAAGGACATCGCTCACAACCAGATCACAGATCAATACACCAGTATTTTGACGTGGTTAAAACCCTCAAAGAGGGAAACAGTCCACAGCCTGAGCCAACGCGGCCACTTCATGCAATTTATTAATAAAAGAATGAAAATTTACATATGCTTCTCTCATGCACAGATTACCCTACAAATGACCCTCCATGCGCTTTACATAGAAATCATGGACCAATCGGGTGTCAAGCCACGGATCAAGTGTCGGTAATACCGAGGAGAGAATGAACCGTCGGATCACTACATATCGTGACCGTCGGATTGAAGTTACAAAATGTACAACGGTAAAGAAACACACTTTACCTAACTCTATACCTAACTCTATACTAGACCAAGTTGTACTTAACTATTTCCTATGTGTCGGAATATCCTAACACCATTAAGAAAACATACATTTTCAAGCAGCAAAGAGCTAAGTGAAATGGTAAATTCATGAAAAATAAGAAATTTAAAAAAGGAGTTTGGGCTCTATTATATGATTCATGATTTAAGGATTTTAAAGGGAAGCTCTGCACCAGGTGGCTAGGTCCTTATGAAGTTGACATAGTCTTCGACAATGGGACTATAAATTTAGTAACCATTGATAGTGCGAGGACACCATTGTTTGCTAATGGTCATCATCTTCAGCTATATCATAAACCTGCTTCAAAGGAATCACTCATCAACACTGTCACCGATTCTAACCTTTAGATTACGAAAGCAGGGGACAATTCCCTTGTGCTTCCAATTTCTTAATTCTTTAATAAGTGTAACAACCAAGAACCAGCTTCTATTGGTAGCTGTTACACCTAGCAGTAATAAAAAAAAGAGCAATAAAAACAAATAAATAAAAATATGACTGTGAAAACCTTTTCTAGGGCCTAAAAAGACTGATTGTGAGAGCTAAAAACCACTATGTGGTAGGTGTTGAACATTTATTTTTACCCTATAACAACTGCTATATGGATTAATGCATGGGTGATTGTGGTGGAGATAGCCTCAAGGATCTTCTTGGGATCCTTGGCAGCTAGATATATTAGCTCCAGTTGGCCCAGAGATACATGCACATATGCGTATTAGTGAAATGATAATCAAAGTAAGATGAAAGATTGTTACCTCAAATCTTAGTGTGGTGTTTCTAGAGAATGCAAAGTAGCCAGCTGGAATATCCCTCAGCTAGCTCCTAGATCAATACCTACACATAGACAAGATGAGGTACAATATCACATCATATAACTTTGACAATCAATACAAGAATACATAGGGATTACAAAATTGGACCAAAATATGGGCTTTTAGCCCCAAAGCTTCCCTTGGGGGATCCCGTGCCCAACAGGCCCCCAACACAAACATCGTGACTCGCCCTCGAGTCACTCTATAGGCACGAAGATCTTAGCATGAAGACCTCCTAGCTCCGTTTGGATCACCACAACTTCGGTAGCATACTAACTTCCCTTCAATGGAAGTTGTGACCATATATGATTCATCTATCCATGGTTGTAGGCACGATTTTAGGATCGCTTCTTTTTTCTTAGCGACATCCATATGTTCTTTAAGTGCCTTTGCCTCCTACATCCGTGCAAGCCTTTGTGTAAGGGAGACCATTTGCGCAGTCCCTTTGACCTTGTCATATTTTTGTTGTAGCTCAAGTGCCTCTGTCTCTAGGCGCTTTACATTCGGGTCCTCCTGCGGAGTGGCCAGCACCTCAAATGCATGTAAAAAAAGTTGTGTGTAGTCTGCTACTGCACTGTCAACCACAGCTATCGCTGTTGTAACCACGGTGGTATGTTGCTCCATGACTTCCAGTGGAGTTTAAGGTTGAGCGCTCAACTATAATTCTACGATCTGCAGGTTCAACTCCAGCTGAACCCTAGCCATCTCTGTTCAAGTGTTGCACATCCCTGTGGCCAACTTATGGAAGCACACCTCAACCAGTTCTTCTGCCTAAATGTCCAACTATGGGACCATTCAGCAGGCTTCCTCCACTACATTCTTGATCTTCTTGTTCTATTCTACTGCCTCATTGTGCTACAGGGCCAACTGCTCAATGTTGATGCGCTGCTCGCTCATCACCTGTAGAGCATGATTCTCTCGGGCCCTAAGTTCCATCATGACTCCATCCCACAAGAGGTAGAGCATCTCCAAAGGGAGAGTCACCATATTTAATCATACCCCTTTCAGACTACTAGATGTGGGCTTGTCAGCCTCATTTTCTGTAGTGAGTGCCGCATCTTGTAGCAATATCGCATCAGTCACCCTTGTGCACAACATCTCTTTGGCAGCTGAAGTGTTGATCACGAGGCTGGTGGACACTGTGCTAGCCCATGGAGTGTGAGCCTGCAACTCTTGCAGCTCTATCTGGAGAGCCCCAATACCAATAGTTATTGTTCTTCGAACTATTGGAGGGCCTCCTTGGTGACATCCCTCACCATCTCTCCGATGTCGTGCAAATTCCCTTAGTGAGGGTATTTGGGTCGAAGGATGTCTTTGATGCCTTCGTTTTGTTTCATGGCACTGCCTTCTCTTGCAGGCATTGATGCTTGAGTTGGGTGGATGCCATCTGTAGGTCTGTGCCACCTTGTTCTCTTGGCTTCTCTACTTCTGCTTCAGTCCTGGGTGAAGGTGACTTTTGTCCTTCACGTGCTTCTCCTACTGTCTTCTGCTATTCTGCCAATTTCACAGCATCATGCACAATCTAGGCCTTAGCCTCCGCTTCCTCCTTTCTACGCTTCTAAGACAGCTGCGCTATTCTGAGCTTTGCTTCTTGCTTCTTACGTTGCACAAAAGACTTGTCTATTTCCACCACAGAGCCTGCTAGAGCGCACCACTCCCGTGGCCAAGACTCGAGGACTGAAAAAATAACATCATCAGTTACCAGATATGGTAAGTTATTCCATGCCTTCACGGGGTCCTTCTGTGCCTTGATAAAAACATGGTGGAAATCTAGTTTGAACTTTGCAAAGATATACAAACTAGCATATATTGTGGGCAACAATTGTGACTTATGATTAATCCCCATCTGGATACCCATCTCCATCAAGATCCAGAAGATCTTGCTTTCTTTTACGCATTGTGCGTCCTTGGTCTCCCATATCGAAGCATACTTCACTACCTCTGGAAGGTCTGGCATGACCAAAGGGAATTGGCTACCTTCTGGCAGCCCCCATGCCACAAGCACAATCGACAATAGGAGCCACGTGTAGTGAAATGTCTTGCCTTGCTCCTGTACCTCACGACAGTTCACAAGGAACTCACCGCATAGATAATTTTCGTAGTTGAACTAGACTCCTTCAGCACATTGAGCTACTAGTGCAATCACATGCGCGAGCACCTCATCTGCATGGAAATTCCACATCACCTTCCCTGCTAGTATTTGTGTCGCTAACTTGACTGCAAGGCCATTAATACTGGAGATGGCATATCCTCACTTCTTCTTCTCCAACATGAATTTCTTCTTCATGGCTTCCACGAGGGCCAACTTGCCACCTTTTCCTTTTGATATATTGGCTTGATCCTCCCTTGAGTAAGGCATCCATGTGATCTGATGGATCAAGTGGTCTGTGATGGGAATGGGCTCCTCTAGCCACAAACACCCATCATGCACCAAGCAGAGTACTTTCCTGATGACGAAGACGGTCACTAGGGTATGGTGGTAATGCATCACCTAGAGTAAGTTGAGAAGCCTGGCTTTCTCTACACCTTTGAGTTAGTTTCGCGGCTCCAATTCAATTGTTCAAGCAGTCGCATCAATTCGTCAGCATATTAGCTGCTCAGTCGCTAGATGCGGGAATTTCTCATGATCTCTGAGGTCCCAATCTTCAAATTTTAGTACTGGAACTTGTCGTAAGTGCGGCCCCTCAAAAATGGTGTCATCTGAGAGCAGCAAAGTTTGCAAGGAGATCTTGCTCTCGTCTATGTCCTTCGGCACCTTGGCTTTGCCCTTGCACAAAGGAAAATATTCTAGTAACTGGGTAATAGGGTCCGTACCCTAGGTTTCAACTTCCATTTCCACGTCACCCTCATCCACCAGGTTTTCTTCAAATTCTTCCTTGTTGGCCTCTAGATTAATAGCCTTCCCCTTTTCCTGCAAGGTGAGGTTGGTCCTCTATGGGTTTCTTGGTGAGACCCACACCGGGATCACATCCTACTTATCCTTCTTAGGTCTCGGTATTATAGGTGAGTTAGGGACCTTAACTATTACTCTAGCACTCTCTGGGGCTTGTACTACCGCAATTTCCAATGCAGCTTCCTGTTACAGATCCATTTGGCCACATCAACCGCAAATTATAGTTCGATATTATTAGGGCCCGTCAACCCCTAGTGTAGTTGCTACATGCCCTAAAGAAGTTAGTCATTAGAATGCCTTACTTCCAAAGAAGTTCCATCATTGAAAGCATCCAAAAACTACGTTTAAGAAGATCAGCATAGGTAGGCCTTCATTAGGGTGCGCTGCAATGCAAACCATACACCAACAGGGTGCTATGCAGTGCACTTGGTCCCTCTTTGGCTTGTGCTTATGTAATTTGAGGAAATTTCTCTGAGGATCTAAAGATTCCTTATCCATTGGAAGCCTCTAGAAGTTTCTCAAATGCCACCTGCTCCTTTGAGTTCACCTTTGGATGAGAAAGGGAATTAGGAAATGTCAATCACCTATCCCTTCTTCCGTGGAACTGATTTCTAAATTTAGAAAGGCATTAATTACCTCCATTAATGGCATAACCTCCTTCACTCACCTATAAATAGATCACTCATCTAAGAGATCTGGGTTGAAAAATATTGAATTGTAAGGATATGCTAGTGATTTGAGATTATAATTGAGTGCAAGTATTGTACTAGTGTTGGAGTGTCTTGCTTTTCATGAGGTTGAAGAGGATTTGAATTGGAAGAGTGCTACTGGATCATATGGGTTGTAATCTTTCCTCTTATCAATAAAATTTTCAAGAATTTTTCCTTATTCTTGTGTTACATGTTACTACTTTCATATTTATATCATGTTCTCGATTCCATGTTATTTATAAGCAACAGAACATTATCATTTTGCCTTGATGGGTCTTTGTTTTTGTAGTTGTGCAGTTACTTTCCAAGTGATTTAAGTATGGAAAGGAGCAGCAAGATCGGTCAAGGGAGATAAGGAGCTAGTGAAAACTACAAGTAGGTTTCTCTCCTGTTTGTTTTATATGTTGATTATAGAAAAAGATTAAGATTACTTTGTCTATTGTTTCTAGATCCGCTACTAGATCTAGAGGGTTAGGCGTTTGTCCAAGAACACTAAATATTCCTGAAACAAATTGGCGACTCCACTGGGGATCATTTATCCTTCTTAGTAGCTTATCAGCCTCTTAAGAAATTCTTACATACTGTACTTGTGGGCATTTGTTGATTTTAGTCCTCTTTCATTGAAAATTGAGTCAAAACTGTCACAAAATTTCCTTCAGAATTTCTTATTGTCATCAGCGCAGTCTGGTGAAGGACACAATGCGTTACAATGCACTTCCCACATAGGTTTAGTGTGATTCATCACACTATCTCTAACTACTACCTACACTGATCCCTTTAGGGTCAATTTCCCATCTAGAACTGAAAGATTTTGCCAATTTTCCCTTGTTTGAATGAGTTGCTGAATGTCAATGATATCATGTCTCTGAAACTAGTTTTCATCTCCTAAATTTGGCCCTACTTAGACTGGATTGTTGAATTTTCTTTTGTGTATTTGATTTATCATTTGCAATCCACTGTCGAAAGGTAGTTTTGATCGATTGTTTTGTCGATAGAAAAGTGTCGTAAAATCATCATTTTCTTTGAAAAATGAAGTGTCGTAAAGTTCTTCCTTCATAAATAATAGATTGATTTACTTCTGCATTTGATTCGTATTTTCATTTAAAGTGTCAAAAATCTTCATTTTTTTAAAATTGAAAGTGTCATATAGTCTTCCTTTTCTCTTTTAATAGAAATTGTCAGAAATCGTCATTTTTTTGTGAAAAGGGTTCTAAATAGCTTGTGCATTAGTTTTTCTTATTGCATCATTCACATTAAGGGACACTAAAAAAATACACGCAATTTGCATTTTAGAGCTTGAGTTTGTGTGTTCAAAAGGAATAGTTTAGGTAATTTCATTATTTTGTGCTCTTTGTTGCTTGTTCAAAAAGTACTACTATGCTCTATCCCTCATAGTTTGGATTTTCATTGCTGAAACTAAACAGAAAGAGTGCTTCTCATTCTAGTTGCATTTTTAGGAATTTTAGAACACATCACGTGGTGAACCTTCAAAGGCAAATTTTAAGCAAGATCAACATAAAATAAACATCAGTTAATCTAGCAATGCATTGGAGCTTAATGAAAAACATCTAGAGGTCTAGGCTAGAGACGTGTCCCAATGTCTTTAAACCTAGTGGTTGTCGCTTTCACTGAAGGTTGGGTGATTCCTCCTCTGTGATTCGATAAGTGCTAGTAGGGACTTGTGCTCCCTATACCATCATGTATATAGTGGGAGACCCCAATAGGTTGAAATCCTTTATCCCTAGGAAGCCGAGTCTGCCACCTTACCGATCGCAATGCACCAAACACAACATTTGGGAAGATTGACTGTCGTACGTAAAGTCCTTGGTAATTTCTCTTTCATTTATCACCAAGGTGTATATTGTAGTTTTGCGATTTTTCTGGTAAACCCTCTTGATTGGAGTCTCCAGAGTAGTCACTTTCATTCCTTCTTTAACTCTTTAAAAGTAAAAGGATCATCTTAGCACTTGTCCTTTCAAGATCATTAAAAATCGAAGGCAACTAGAGTCATATTTTGTTTTTTCTCGACTCTTTAAAATTGAAAAAGCAAAGTTGTGACCCAGTGTCATAAAAATTAGTTGACCACAAATAACATCCTCATTCCTTAGTTGATTTTAAGTTGATAAAATTAATCCGCAATCGTGGAGGAAAATCAACCCAAACCCCATCGTTCACAGAGAACGCGAGCCAATCGCCTTTGCCTCCGAAAGCGACACCAATTCAGACAAAGCGGTCTCATTTAACTAAGTCTAGTACATCAAGAACTCCAAGTTCTTCATCTGGATTACCTGAAACATTTGTTTCTGTAACTATAGAGACTCTAGTTACTCCGATTATTTCTAGTACATCCATTCCTAAAGAAGAAGTTTCACCATTACCTAAGGACATTAGTACTGATCCTAGTGTAACAGTAACTGAAGTAGTCCAACAACAAGTTGATACTCAACTTGAAACTGTTCACCAGAAAGTGCTTCTGAAATTGAAACAGCTCAACCAGGAGTTGGTCCAGGATCTATCCCAATGCAAATAGAAGTTACATCTGAACCTAAAGTTGTTTAGGAAGCTACCTTTGAAACTATTGTTCATTTACCTGAACATCTAAACTTCTAATTTCAACATTCAGAAGTTGTTACCCCTCATACATTAGTTACTGTTAAAACTACACTTTCATCAACACAACTAGAAATATTTTACGGACCTAACGATCAACCTCTTCCACCAGATTTTATTTCCATAGAGGAAGAATTAGTAGAAGATTCCACACTTGGAACCCAGTATCACTTTGGAACTGGGCTTTATCTTTACCCTACTACTATTCCTGATTACTTTACTTCATCTGATCCTGCTTCCTTGCAAGTTCCCATCAAATCTTTAGGACAACTTTTGGGCCAGTTAACCATGGTTGAACAACCTTTAACATCCAAGGCTTTATCATTTGATGTAGCTACAACAGAATCTCCAGTTGTAACTCCTTCGATTTTTTCAACCACACCTGAGTCGCACCTGTATGGTGAATCATTTGTCCTGATTGGTTACCAATCATTGTCTGGAACCCACTTAGGGGTTGCTTCTGCACCATTTTCATCACCCATGTCCTCAACCAGAATTATATCTAGTTCTTCTCTAATGGGAACTCAACAGTTTGATCCTTCACATTAGTATCAGACTGGGAAATCTAGTCAACAAAGACCTGTGTATCCATTAAATACTTGATTTCGACCATATGGAGAGCAATATGCTTATACACAATATCCTCCTTATTCTGAAGGACAACCATATGGTAATTTCCCACAATATTCAAGTCAACCTGGAATTAGAGTTTGTCAATGGCAACCAGTAATGCCAACTCAACCATGGCTTGTGTATCCAACAAACCAATGCAAACTGTGTCAAATATTCCTACTACACCTGTTGTTACTACTGTTCCATAGTCACAAGCTCAAACTGATCCTTCTTCCTTGTAATCACCAGTTTCAAGTCAAGAGGTTCAAGTTTCTCAAGTTTTTATACAATAGCCACTTGTTTCTAGAGCTCATCAACAACCTCAGGTTAGTATACCTATATTCGGATTAACCCAGGCCTACACTGTTATAGTTGATTCACAACTTGGTCAACCTTTCATTGCTAGGCAGCAACAGTTGTCTCAACAACTGTGGCTACCACAATTCTAACAACCTCAATTCTAGTAGTTCCAACCTCAGTTTGGACTTGGTTCTCAAGATCAACCTGGTTTTGTTCAATATCAAGCTTACCAAGGTCCTGGACAACAAGGCTTTGTAGGTTATGGACAACCACAATTTCTATTTGGTTATCAATAAGCACCTTATACTGGTTCTGTTCAACAACCATACCAAGGTTACCAAATGCAAATACCCTACGATGGTCTACAGAGACCTATTACACACACAATTCTATCATATCCTGGGTACACTCAACCTTACTTGAATCGACAGTTGCCATTCGTAGCAACTTTAGAATTACTAGATTTAAACCGGCTCACCAATGATCCAATTGCATATGTACCTTGGTGGCTGGTAATTCCACACATGTTACCATCTGATATTCCGAATTTTAATGGAAATCCTGGAGAAGACCCATCAAATCATGTTATGACCTTTCATTTATGGTGTTCATTGAACAATTTGAATGAATATTTGATAAGACTTTGTCTTTTCCAAAGAATGCTTACTGGTCTAGTTGCTAAATGGTACATTGAATTACCAAGAGCTACTTTCAATAACTTCACCACTTTAGCCACAACCTTTTTGACCCATTTCCAGTTACCTATCAGATACAATATTGGAACAGAACTCTTGACCAACTTTAAATAGACAACCTCCACCCATATATCAGATCATATTCATGAGTGGCGGTGGCGTCGTTGAATGGTTAAGACATAAGTTCTCTATCAGCTTTTAGCTGAGTGGTTCATAAAGTCCTTATTTCCATCAATCACTGACGATGTGGCAAAAAGTGGAGTTTTCATAGAAGAGCAAGTTATCGCTCATTCCCAATACTTGGATTTGCTTTACACACAATCTAGCATTCTCTATAATAAAATTCCTCATGCACCTAGACCAAATTACACTGTTCCACCACCCCCACAATCGTGTAAGGACTCTCATGCCGACGATGGTGTGATCGGTTCTTCAAGCACATAGACATCAGGAAGACCATCTAGTAAAACTCTTTCTATTTCCAATCAAGCTGCAAATGCATCAGAAAAAACTGCGATTAATGCCATGTCATCTGACAAAGGAAAAAATCAAAAGCAACCAGGAGGTGAGAAAAAGGGGATGAATAACAAAAAGAAACAGGAAAATTCCACTCTTGAAAAATCATCTGGTTCCCCTACCACGGCTAGGAAACCGCGTTATCCATGTTTGATATGTAATGACGAGCATTATACAAGATATTGTCCACATCGCTCTGAAGTCTTTAAACTTTTAAAAGGCTTCAAACACATCAGCAATGTTAACAGATCCATTTCCAACCCCAAAGAGACATTTGGTTGCAACTGATCATGCTTCCGCATCCCAAATAGTTATGTTATCCATCGAAAATCCACAAAACAATGTTTTGGTGTCAACAAGGAACAAAGATTATGGAAATCTGTCGTCATTGAATAACCAGGCCACTGATCAACCTAGCACTTCGACCTCAATTTCATCAGAAGTTGTTCCACCAATTGTACTTGAACTAACGATAAAGCCACCAAAGGGAGTTTTTCACAAATCAACATTCAATCCTCATGCTCGAGCAGCTCAAAACTATAATATAGTAGAAGATTTGGCTCAATCACCTTCCACTATGTCGACACTCGAGGTGTTGCAAAATTTTCCCTCCCAGAAACAAGCTTTATTGTCAGCAATAGGCGGAATAGATCCTACGGATTCCAATCTTGTGATTTTTAACCATGCAGGATATTCACCAGAGTTACCAGTGCAATTAGCTTTCCTAATACAAGTAAAATCTCCCAATAAAAATGTTCACTGAACTATTATTGATGAGGGGGCACCTATTTTCATTATGTCCATGAGCTGTTGGAAAACACTTGGTTCACTGCCCTTGTCACGATCACCAACTACGTTAAAAGCATTCAATGGAAGAACATACACTCCACATAGGATTTTGAGTAACCTGCAAATCGAACTAGGGGGCAAGATAGTAACTATTCACATTGAGGTAGTTGACAGACTCCTTGATTACAACATTCTACTAGGAAGGCCTTGGGTATATGCTATGGTTGTTGTTGTTTCCACGTACTTTCATACAATTGCATTCCCTTTCAAGGGTGCAATCACAGTCATTGATCATCTAGCCTTCTTTGTCAATAGTTCACAGGCTACGGGAAGCATTCTGTTGATACATGGAAACCCACTGTCACTTCAAAATGTTGGAGTAGGTTTCCTTAAAGATCCTTCCCTGATGGGCACTTTTACCCTCCCGTCACCATCTGGTTTGGAGGAAGTGGCAAGAGTAGATACTTGCAACATGATTTCTTCTACATCATCTAATTTTATGAAGATTTCCAGCTACTTTGAAACTGATGGTTATAACAAGGCATTGCTACTAAGCCCCATTGAATCCTCATAACAATCAATTTTTTGGGCTTGTGCGGCAAACCCTAATCCGCACTCAACAATTGTATGGGTAGATAGATCATTAGAATATCGTACCCCTTCAGATAATTTTTCATGTATACATTCTATGGATGAAGGAATCGTCATATCAATGATGATACGAGAGATGCCATGGGAGAATTGTCATCATCGTTCCCACCTTATAGATGACAATCTAGATTATTCAAATGAACTACATCACCCATCAATCATTGATTTGTTGTCAAATTCTATAAATACTATAGATTCTGAGCGTAATTTGTCTAATATAGAAGAAACGATTTCTATAAACATTTCGACCAAGCCTAACATTGTAGAAAACATTCATGTCGGCAAATCCTGTTCTCCATTGGAACTTGATAATTACTGTGCTCTTTTTCACGAATTTCAAGATATCTTTGCATGGTATTATGAGGAGATGTCGGGCATTGACTCAAGTATTGTTCAATATGAGATTAAAATGTACCTTAATGTCAAACCAATACAACAGTGGCTTCAACCTATTCAGCCTAAGAAAGCTATTGCCATTAAAGTAGAGGTTGAAAAACTTTTGTGTGCTGGCTTTATTTTCCCTGCACCTCTTACTGTCTGGGTATCTAATATTGTTCCAGTGATGAAAAAACAAGGGACGATTCGAGTGTACGTCAATTATAGGGATGTAAATCAAGCATGTCCAAAGGAAAATTATCCAAAACCCTTTATCGACCAGATTATTGATGAATGTGCCGGATGCGAAATCTTTTCATTCATGGATGGATTTTCTAGCTACAATCAAATCAATATCCGCCCACAAGACCAATCAAAAACTGCTTTTATATGTCCATGGGGCACATTCACTTATCGAAATCTACCTTTTGGTTTGAAGAATGCAGGGGCTACATTTCAGAGGGAAATGAATTATGCCTTCCATGACATCAAGCACATTGTTCAACCTTATCTTGATGATTTGCTTGCTCATTTGCAAAAACGGATTGATCACCCACAACATTTGAGAGAAATATTTTTACGATGTCGACACTACAAGATAAGACTCAATCCACATAAATGTGTGTTTTGTGTTGGCTCTAGTCGATTGCTTGGATTCATAGTTTCGAAAGATGGAATTCAACTCAATCCTATTAAGGTTCAGGAAATCCTTGACTTTCCTCCACCTTTAAACTTGTTACATATACAAAGACTTCAAGGGAAGGCAAGATTATGAGGAGGTTCATTCCAAACTATGCTGAATTAGCTAAAGGTTATACACGTCTATTGAAGAAAGGGGTACCCTTCCATTGAGACTAAGTTGCGCAAGCTTCTTTTGATGCTCTCAAAGATTCCCTGATTAGAGCATCATTAATGTATGCCCCAAACTATCAAAAAGACTTTTACCTATATCTCGCTGCTGCAGATACAACCATTGGTATGGTTTTAGTTCAAGAAGAAAGTGGAACTGAACATCCTATTTATTATTTGAGTCGTAATCTCAATGATACAGAAAGTAAGTATTCATATGTCGAAAAGTTAGCCTTGGCAACCGTTCAAGCGGTGCAAAGATTTTGTCATTACATCCTCCTTCGCAAAACTACCATTGTATCAGATTGCAACCCTATGACATACATTTTGTCACGTCAATTATTGGGGGGCAAACATTCTAAATGGATAGTTATCTTGTAGGAGTTTGATTTGGAATTCATCAAATCTAAATCAAAGAAATCTCTTGTCTTTGTCGAGTTGCTTTGCAGTCTTCCCTCATCCTCTAATGATTTAACATCAGAAGCATCAATCTTGGATGAGTCTCTATTTCTTATCTCATCAAGTGATCCATGGTATGGAGATATACTGGTCTATCTCCAAACCCAAGCTTTTCAGCCTAATACCTCTCGCTCTGAATAGTGACGTACTCGATACCAAGCCAAATATTATTTGATCATTGGTGACACGCTTTATCGACATGGTGTCGATACGATCTTACGTAGGTCCCTTACTCATGAGGAGGCCAAAAAAGCTTTGAATGAGTGTCATTCAGGTGCTTGTGGGGGGCATTTATCTGGTTACACAACTGGACAAAAGATTTTACGTGCTGGTTACTTTTGGCCAACCATATTCAAAGATGGCATTCTTGCTATCAGAGGTTGCCATGCTTGTCAAATTTTTTACTGTAAAACCAGATTACCACCTACACCACTGCAACTAGTCGTTGCTATTGGCCCATTCACAAAATGGGGCATTGACTTCATGACATGTAACCCCACCTCGACCGGGGGGCATGGGTATATTATAGTCGTTGTTGACTATTTTACCAAGTGGGCCGAGGTGATGCCAACATTAAACAACAGTGGTGAAATGGCTGCTCTATTTTTTTTCAACCATGTGGTTGCCAGGTTTGGTGTACCACAAGATATAGTTACAGATCATGGATCGCATTTTCGCAATCACATGATGACGGAATTAACTGCCAAATTAGGACTGTCGCATGATAGTTCTACTCCATACTACCCGCAAGCTAACGCACAAGTTGAGGCTATCAACAAAGTCCTGAAACACATGTTGCAAAGAATGATTGGAGTCCATAAAAGGAATTGGCATTTGATCCTATACTCGGTTTTGTGGGCATATTGAACCTTAGTGAGAAATGGAACCGAATTTGCACCTTTTCATTTGGTGTATGGTTTGGAAGCAATGTTACCAATCCAATGTGAAATCTCATCTCTCAAACTCGCGATTGCGCTACTACCTGATACTTCTGAAGAAGAAGCGCTTTTCTTAGAGTTAATCCATCTGGATGAAACCTGTCGTGATGTCGTAGTGGCTAACAAAGTGCATAAGAAATGCATCAAGTCATAATATGATAAAAATGTTAAGCCTCGTGTCTTCTCAAAAGGTGACCTAATATTGATTTATGATCAGAATTCTGATAAAATTGAAGCAGGACAATGAACCATTATGGATGGGCCCTTATATTTTTAAACGTGTGTTGACAAAAGATGCCTATGAGTTAGTGGACTATGATGGGATTCCATTGTCGCAGCCCCGAAACGGGTTGTACCTTAAACGCTACTATGCTTAGTTATGTGTAGTAAAACTCACTGTATATATGCTTTGTTTGCATTTGTGTGTGTTAGTTTCTTTTAGAGTTTTTATTTGGTTAGGTAATCCACATCGCATTTGTTGCAAATGTCGAACTTTTTGGAACCATTTGTTGGGTATGCCGATGGAGCTAGTCATAGTATGCAAAATTTATCTTCTGTAGCATGGGCCATTTTCGCTCCAAGCAGCAAGTTAGTGAGTTTTAGAGGGATATGTATTGGACAATTGACAAATAATATCACTGAGTATAGCGCATTGATTGAACTCCTCTCTGATGCCATTTCACTTGGCATATGTTGAATCATCATTAGGCTAGACTCACAAGTTGTTGTACTACAGCTTAGTGGCGTCTATATCATCCGAAACCCAGCAATTCATCGCATGTTCCTTAGAGTTCGTATTTTGGAAAGGTATTTTAAATTTATTCAATATCAACATATTTCCAAAAATTAAAACAAATTAACTGACTCTCTAGTGAACTATGTGTTAAATAGACAATTGCAACATATGTAAAGTAAACATTTTCAACATCATTTGATTAGGATTGCATCACTTAACCATTCTAAAACTCTAAAAGTCAAATAGATAGTTGTAGATAGCTGTATATAAGTTTTTAGAAATAGTTTGTGTCCAAGACAAAAATTGGCCATCTAACCCAAAACACTCAAAAATGTATGCAAAAAATATCCAAATAGACTAGTGTTGCTCATGATAATAGGTCACAACCTGTGCTACCATGTGTAGGAGTCTCATCCAACGACTCGGCATGCCAATGGTATGGTGTTGCAATCACATAGGTAACTCCTCAATCCGGACATCTAGAATACCTAGGGTTAAACCCTCTATGTGATCCTATAGGTCGGCCAAGGTCTCTACTAAATCCAAGTCTCGGAAAACTGCCCTCCCAACAACTCTCTGTACTGGTGCACCTGCCTCCCATTGGTGTCCAACAAGTGGAACAGATCCAACATCTGCATGCATATAAAAAAATTTGTTTAGTATTGGCAATAATAATAAAAAAAAAAAAAAAAGTAGAAACTTTAAAAAGAAAAACATTGTGGTCAAACAATTTACCAATAGCACTCCACTGCATTCCAACTAGTAACACCAGATCTGGATCACCATGGAAATCCATCCCATAGTATGGATATTCTGAGAAGGTCATATCCTGATGGTTGAACCAATCAAAGAATGTAGATGAAAATGACATCATTGACTGGCCAACATGCCAAGCTATAATATCTACCCACCTCTGCATCCGTGGGTCTCTAGGTCTAGGTACTCCTAGTGAAATGTGTTGTGGTTGCATGAGAGGAATTCTCTCCAAAGAAAAAGAAATCAAGATAGACCCATAACCAAAAATTTTTGT
This sequence comes from Pinus tabuliformis, assembly GCA_031772625.1. Classification (NCBI taxonomy): domain Eukaryota; kingdom Viridiplantae; phylum Streptophyta; class Pinopsida; order Pinales; family Pinaceae; genus Pinus; species Pinus tabuliformis. The sequence continues at coordinate 873,087,542 of CM062815.1, forward strand.
CTTTCCATTCTTTACCTTGGTCAGTTGTTCTTTCATTAATGAAAGAACTTCCTCACACCAGTTGAAGACCTTTGGCTCCAGGCACTCTAAAGCACACTGCATATATGATCTATTTGCCAAATGTAAAGTTGCACTGCCAGCTAGTTTGGCGAGGGTGAAAAAGATTGTTCTCAATGGTAAATCACTAACATATCTGATATTGATCTTTCCATCTCTATTGGGTTGAGCTCCTTCTCTGCAGAATTGTCGAATATAATCTCTCACTGATTCACCTCCTTTGGTAAATCATGATAATGAGATGGGGGCACCCTACCTTGACAGTCCAGTTAGAAGGTAAATATCCTTGATGGTAAAGGGGATCATTTTTGCCCCTAATGTGAAAAAACTAATCGGTAGGATCCCAAGAACGAACAAGATACTGTAACAGTTCAATTTGTTGTTGCATGCTAGATAATCGAAAATATTGCAGTAACCCACAATTCCTAAGGGCATCAATTGTTCCCTAATCATTTAGGGAAACCATGTCTTATTCCTCATGCTCTTGTTCTCCCCATACAATCACCATTTTGATCTGATGAATGTCTGAAATACAACCATTAGACAAATTAGGATCTATTTTTTGCAAAAAACAGTTGAAAATTTGGGAGAAAACAACTGTCAAAATTTGGTTTTTGCACCCATCGCACCTCTCTATTAGAGACAGTGCACTGCAATGCATACTTCCTTTTGGGTGTATGAAATGCAATGAACCTTTCGATATTGAAAGGGTGCACTGATCCAGAGTGCAAAAATGAAACCCTAGGGGCCTCAAAAACCAAAATTTTTTGCTCAAAACTAAAAATAAATGGAATTAAATGGAAGAGAACAGGGATAGCTCCTACCTAGTCTGGATGGCACAAGAAACGGTCCATTGAATCCTTCGCAATTAGCTAGTGAACCTTGAGGTAAAAACTGCTCCAGAGCTTCAAAGTGAAATGGTGAAAATGAATAATAAAACTTGTTTTATATTTATTTCTTGCATATTAATCGAATAAATGTTAGTTTTTTATTCATTTTATCCATGAACATGTATTTTTAATCCTCTTTGATGGAGTTTTGAGCAGGTTTAACAGTTGAAAGCAGAATTCAACATGCTTAAGTGTAAATTGAACATCTTTGACCACAAAGCAAACTTTTGTTTCTTTTTTGAGCTTTGTTAAAAATGAAAAGAAACCCCCATAGGGTCCTCTTTAAACTCTTTTCAGACTCTCTAAATATGAAAAGATTGTCGAGTGCTTGTCTATTCCAGCTTGTTAAAGGATTGGAAACAACATCTCTCTTGTATTATTTTATGCTTTTTTAGACTTGAGAGATTATTTTACGAAAAAGAACTTATGGAGTTTCCTTTTCATCCCTTTTCAAACTCTCTAAACATGAAAAGGACCAACTTCTCTTTGTCGTTAAACTCGTTAAAAACATCAAATAGTGACAAACTTATCCATCTAGATAAGGCCGATTTTCACCTTTGCTAGACTCGTTAAAGCATAAAATAGCGATGGGTTCACTCGAAGGGTGAATTATACGAAAAGAATATGTTATCCTCCTCAAGCTTGATAAAAAATAAAGAGGTACTGGTAAGCAATGACGGGGGAAATGGGAAAAAGTCGAGAAAAATTTATGGTAGCAGGTTGCTCTTGAACATGACACTTTCACCTCATCACCGTGACTATGTGGGTTGGGTTATTCAACTTGATGGTTATCACACCGTTGGTCTATCATACCATCCATTACTTTGTTTTGGGTCAATGCTACCAGTTCATCTCAGTGTCACCGATATGTTCAAGAGAAGTCATTCAATTCAAACTTCATCCTTTGCAATACTGTAAACCTTCATTTTCATGACCGCCATTCCTAAACCTTGTGTTGTTAGTCGATTCTCATCTCCAAAAATCATTTACCTCATTTCATGTTGTAGATGTGGGATACATCAAGGCCCTCCTACAACGAGTTGCTTCTTGTCGACATCAACACATCATCCAAGAAGTTGACTTAGAAACACCCCTTCATCTTCATTATCAATGATTCCTCTTGTGTCTGTTAACAACTTACATCATTCACTGGTAATCAAACGATGTCTTTCCATGTTCAACTTTAGAACATCTATTCACATGGTTAGACTTGTACTTGAGTGAAAGATTGGATGAGATTGAAGACCTCGGATCTAGTTTCATCCATCCAGGTTGTGATATATTCAGGAGTACTAAATCAAATGTACAATGGCCTTACATTCATGGTCAACCATTCATGGGTCTATATCTGTATATGACTATTTTGTACATGTAATGAAAGTTTATAAGCTGAGCATGGGTATGCCTCCCTCAGCTAGTTCATGAGAAAAATCAAATTAACATGATATATGTATTGTAATTGATGCAGGTCAACTTCCATTTAAATCCTCCTCTCCTCATGATAAAGAATTTCACCTGACATATATATTTACAACTTCATGCTTTAGGGGGGCAGCTGTTATAGATCCATTTGGGCACATAAACCCCAAATTAAAGATCGATATTATTAAGGCCCATCAACCCCTAGTGCATTTGTTGCATGCCCTAAAGAAGTTAGTCATTAGAATGCGTTACTTCCAAAGAAGTTCCATCACTAAAAGCATCGAAAAACTATCTCTAAGAAGATCAATGCAGGTAGGCCTTCATCAGGGTGTGCTGCAATGCAAACCATACACTGACAAGGTGTTATGTAGTGCACTTGGTCCCTCTTTGGCCTGCACTAAGTGAATTTGAGCAAATTTCCTTGAGGGTTTGAAGATTCCTTATCAATTGGAAGCGTCTAGAATTTTCTCAAATGCCACCTACTCCTTTGAGTTCACCTTTGGATGAGAAAGGGAATTAGGAAACATCAATACCCTATCCCTTCTTCCATGGAAATGATTTCTAAATTTATAAAGGCATTCATTATCTCCATTGATGGCATAAACTCCTTCACTCACCTATAAATAGATCACTCATCTAAGATATATGGGCTAAAAAATATTGAATTGTAAGGAGATGCCAGTGATTTGAGATTAGAATTGAGTGCAATTATTGTACTAGTGTTGGAGTGTCTTGCTCTTTATGAGGTTGAAGAGGATTTGAATTGGAAGAGTGTTTTTGGATCAAGCTCATATGGGTTGTAATCTTTCCTCTTATCAATAAAGTTTTCAAGACTTTTTCCTTATGCTTGTGTTACATGTTAATGCTTTCATATGTATATCATGTTCTCGATTCCATGTTATTTATAAGCAATAGATCATTATCATTTTGCCTTGATGGATCTTTGTTTCTATAGTTGTGCAGGTACTTTCCAAGTGATTTAAGTATGAAAAGGAGTAGCAAGATCGGTCAAGGGAGAAAAGGATCTAGCAAAAACTACAAGTAGGTTTCTCTCCTCTTTGTTTTATCTGTTGATTATAGAAAAAGATTAAGATTACTTTGTATGTTGTTTCTAGATCCGCTATCAGATCTAGAGGGTTAGGAATTTGTCCAAGAACACTACATATTCCTGAAACACTTCCTTAGGTGTCAACATCATTCTAATAAGGAGGTCCTGCATTTATTTCGATAATATCTCAAACGTTGAACTTGCTCTCAAAGCCTCAAAATTCATAAGGTCCATACACACCTGATAACAAAACAACTGAATTTTCAAAATGCCAAGTGTTTTTCGCTGGACAACCACTTGTAATTTATAGGGCATTTTGAATTCAAATCCAAATGTTGCCCCCACATTTGACCCATTAATTCTAGATTGGCGATAGATTTCCAAGAATCTAATCCATAAAGTTCACCTTAAATGCCTGTCGCCCGCTCCATTTGGCCTCAAACGGACCATCAAATCATGAATAGTTACTTTAATGGTCACTTTCTGGTGGACCTACGCGCTAGTGCAACTATCTTCATGCTGTCGTGGACTTTGTGACACTTCATTGCTTTGCGCAGTCCTGACATCCCGCAACTTCCCAGCCCGGGTAGTGTAGTTTATAGTCCCGCGCCTCCTTTCAGCTGCCTGGAGCACTAAGACTATGCTACTTTCATATAGTCACATGACCAGATTTCCAGTGTATGGCGCGATTGCCATTCACCTTTCCTGGGAAGGGTTCTCCATTTAACTTAACCAACTAAACCGTGCCTCCATTGGTGATCTCCTTAATAACATACGGCCCTAACCAGTGCATCTTGAATTTTCCAGGGAATTTATCAGACTTACTATCATACAACAAAACCAATTCGTTTACCTTGCATGTGCACATCTTGATGTGTCGATCGTGCCATGCCTTTTTCACATTACTTTTGAAGCCGCTGGTGAAATCTAGCAAAAAATTGTTCTTCTTCGATCTCATCCAGCTACGCAAGCCTCTCTTCTAGGGCTCCACGATCCATCATACCTGTGAGCTCTACTATGCACAAACTAAGCATGATGTATTCCATAGGCATTATAGCTTCCACACTATAGACAAGCCTAAAAGGGGTTTGTCTTGTCAACTTTTTGCATGTTGTCCGATAAGCCCACAATACTGTAGGTATGTGTAGGTCCCAATCACTTCGATGAGCATTGCAAACCTTGGTCAATGCATTTTCAAGCACTTTTTTAAATGCCTCCACTATCCCATTAGCTTGTGGGTGATAAGGTGTGCTCTTCTAGTGATACACGTAAAATTCCTCCATTAGTGCATTGATCGTCTCATTCAAGAAGTGCATACCACGATCACTCATCAAGATCCTTGGACATCCAAATCGTGTCAGTACATGCTCAAATAGGAACTTCGTGGCCATCGCACTCATGCAATCCTTCACCAGATGTGCTTCTTCCAAGTGAGTCAAGTACTTCATCACAATGATAATGTACCTCACACATGTCTTTCCTTGGGGCTAAATAGGTCCTACAAAATCTATTGCCCATTTTTCAAAGGGTTGCAACGTTATTTGTGGATTCAAAGCCATCTCATCCCTCCGCGATGGCCTGCCTGTTCTTTGACATACATCACATGAATGTTGTATTCTTTTGAATCCTGATGAAGGGTTGTAAACCAAAACCCAGCGCGTAGAATCTTCTACGTGGTTGCTCTCACTATATAATGTCCTCCCGTGACGCCCCCATGACTGTTTGCGAGGATTCTGCTTCATTCAAACTCATGTACATACCTTCACAGTATTTCATCATTCCCCATCTTGTATAGATGCCCAACAATAATAGAGAAATCTTCCACACGCACCACTAATTCCTTCTTTTTCTAGACAAAGAGTTATCACTTGGATTGAACCTCAGGCTGAAGGAAGGCAATGCCAGGGTAACCACAAACCACGCTCAGCCAAGTAGCTAGCCCTACTAGGCTGGGAGAGGGCTCTCTCCATAAGGATCTTAGCCAAGATGACTGGATCAAGTAAAGGATATTAGGCTAGGTATAGTAGCATGAAGTTTTGTTTTGATTTTAAAGGGGTTTTTCAGGATCAGGAGGAGTTAGACAGTTTAGGGCTAGGGAATTAGGTCAGAATTGCAGGGTGTTCAATGGGGCAAGGTAGGCATAAGGTTTAGTACTCTAGGGCTTGATGGGGTGAGATGTTTTAGAATAGTGAGAAGCTAGGAAGAGCATGTGAAAACCATGGATCCTTCCTAGACTGCAGAGAACATGAAATGGTGAATGGTTTCCCAAGATAGAGCACTGATGTAATGAATTTTGCCTATCAACTTGAAAACATTCAACTAGAAGCAATGAAATGATTAACGAAATACATAAAACACATTAACATATGATCATAGAAGAATAAACTATACTAAAACTCCATACCACATGGATCCCATAAAAGTAGCTGCAATTCTTATTAATCTCCTACTAAACTGCTACAAATGGTGTACAATCAAGGTCTGAGCATCTAGATGAGTCAAACTCTTTACAATGAGAAAGAAGAAGAAGATATAGACATGAATTCAACCTCCTCCCACCTCAGGAGTCAAATCCCTAATATGAGGAGCTAATCTAACTAATACTGAACAAGAAACAAGAATATAGGCATCTCAACAACTTGCCTCTAAACGTGAAAAACTGATTCATTTAAGCTCAAATTGACTTCTAATCTAATGAATCTACCCTCTACTACTCATTATCCATCATATTTACATGCCAAGTCATCATTTACAATGGTAAATCATCCTCCATGAGAGAAAATCCATGAACACAGTCATAAAAATGGAAAAATAGGCATCCAGTGCAAAATCTACCCTACGTGCAGTGCCACTGGCCCAACATGTAGCGCCAATTTCATGTCCCCTTTGGAGGCCTTCCTGGAATCCAAATTGAGTTCATGATAGCTCATTGGCAAGGTCTTCAAGTCTACTTTCCAAAACACTTGGAATTGCTGCATTTGAAGCTCATTTGACCCCTCAAAACTTGATTCTCCCAAGACTGCTTCTGTGTGTCGAAAAAGTGGCAGAAAGGTCATTTTTAGGGTGTTTTTTTACCTTTTGGTCGACTAGTTCTACCCCAAAAACTTAGAAAATATCTAGGGTGCATGTACGCATCTCTCTTAATATAGAAATGCAAACCATTTCTTCATTGGGTTCTCCTAGGAAAAGTGTAGTGCTGATGGTGCTGCACGTTTAGGCAGTTTTGAATTCCAAAATTTGCAAGTGACAAAAATTCCTCCAAACCTACCCAAAATTGGTGAGAAGCACCATAATCAAGTGTCTTGATGAGCCAAGGAGGCTTCAGCAAGCAACCTAAGCCTATCCTCCTTCTTTTTCCTTTCAAAGCCCGTCGTAGCCCAGCTTTCATCTTTTTGACCCTCATGTTGCAAATCTTGTTTCGGGTCTTGTAATGATAGGCCATGTGTCTGATCATCTGATTGTCTCTATTGGAATTCTGTAGCAGCTTCTCAAGGTGCAAGTTTACTCTCTCAATCCAAGTCTCTCTATCATATTCAATCTCCTTCTCAATGGGAGTCAAAGTGACAAGTGCCTCTTTGTCACTTTGTCGTTTTACCTTGAGAATTTCTAGCTCCATGAGGACTTGTTCGTCACTCAATTGCTTGTTTTCTTGTTCCAAATATGTGATGACATACTTGGTCGTCTCCAAATTATCCATCAAACCTTGTACTTGAGCCTCCTTTTCCTGTATGATGATGTTTTTTATTGTTTCTTCATCCTGAGCCTCTAAGTCAATTATTTCCACTCCATGATGAGTATAATGCTTCTCTGGCTCATCATGGTCAGTCAAGTGAAAGTCCCTTTCCTCCTCATCATCAAAACTCTCCTCTGGCATCTTTTCCTTCCATTTGTGTAGCTTCTGCACTTGTACCTGTTATGTTGACGAAGAAGGCAAAGCCCCTTCCACATCCTGTGGAGCTAGCATTTGTCTATGGGCTAATGAAGAAGGCAAGGTCCCTACCACATCTTATGGAGCAAACACTTGCCTATCGGCTGCAAACAATCTCCTTGTGCCCCTCTGATATGTCATGTAAACGGGCACCTCAGTAGTTCTAGTCTCCTTGGATTCCTCATTTGTTTTCACCTGAGCACTGCTAGAAGGTCCCCCTGCTTCTTGAGACACTGGTGGAGGAATTTGAGGAGCCCTGAATATGTCATGAGAAATAAATGTCTCCCAAGAGATGTTGAGGAGACTGAGATGATGAAGCACAATCATCTTGATCAGCGAATAATGATAAATACTGCTCATCTGTTGAGGGTATGGCCTCTTTTGGACAAAATGAGCCATATTCTCAATACTTCTGAACAAGAAATAAGGGAGATTTAACATCCTCACCCTGGTAAAATGCATGAGGAGCCTGATGTGATAGGTGTACAACCTGGAAAATCTGCCTTCACAAGTGAAATAATTCATGATGATTTTCATCATGGGAACATACTTGTCTTCAAGAAATCTAAAAGGAAAAAGTCTCTTCACCTCATTTCTATACTGGGGTTTGATATAAGGCTCATAATAGTGTTCATCCAAGTCCTGGGCCTTGTACCACTTCTCCCCTACATTTGGAATCCTAGTGGCATCTGCAATGATGGAAGGTGACACTGTGAATGTCACCCCAACAAGAGTCACCCTGTTATCCTGAAGATGAGATACAAAAATTCTAGTGAGCTCAGGGTGGTGTTGAACTCTCTCTACCTTCTCACAGAACTCATAGCAGCCAAGATATCTAAAACATGTGATAGCCAACTGAGAGGCCTGCAATTCTCTAAGGTTTGATGCTCTTCTAGGATAATTATTTCTTCCTTGTGTGGTTTTCACTTATGTCTAGCTCTATCTACTGAGGTGTCACTACCTGTGTTTTCCTCCTCCTCATAGTCTTGATCCTCTCTATCCATGTTTTCAAGGCTTAAGGTTGTATGAAGGGAATGAGTGAGAGTAATTTAGGAGTGGGAGATGGGAGATGACCTAATGGGCTAGAAAATGAATGAGGGAGTAGGAATCATAAAATGAGAGGGAGGGATTGTTTGTTTGGGAAATTTCCCTTGGGGAAGAGGGCTAAAGGGATGGGGATGTTATGGAATAGGGATAAAGGGATAAAGGGATAGGGAAAGAGTTTACAGTTGTAGTGACAGGTGATAGGAGGAACAATGGGGGTTTAGGGTTTCAGACATCACTAGGGGAAAATTTAGAGTTTCATATATACCATGGGGGATGATATTTAAAAGTCTAAAATGCAAACCAAAATTGTAGTGAGGGAGGTCAACTTACTTGCAATGAAAGTAAGAGAGAGAAATTTGGAAGTTTCTTGAAGTTTTGAGGGCTTTCTAAGCCTTTTTCTCAACACGCAATGCGAGTGCATAGATGAGCAGCACCACCTTAGAAGCATAGCACAGTGTAGAATTACACTGTGAAATTTTCCAGATGTGCATTGCTGGGCCTCAATGCAGAACGCCAACCCTACCTGCTAAAATGCACAGCACCAGTCTGCCTACGTGTAGCGACAATTTTCCTTCACCCAAAACTCACTCAAGATTTCCTCTTCTTCTCACTTTTTGACTCCTTGCTTGCCAAATGAGAATGATGAATTTGCAAATCAAATGTGAGGCCTTATATAGGAGTAAATTTTCATTTTCCACTTGAAAAACCACTTTCAATGTTTCTTGACCTTTCCCAAAACTCTATTTTTAATTCCTTTGCTTCTTTGTTTCTTTTCAGGTGGATAGTGCTCAACTTGAATAGATTTTTGTAGTGTTTCTTTGTCTTGCAGCAAGGAGAGATGCTTTGGTGTAGCTGGGATCATTTATTACATATAGTGACTTAAAATTACATAAGAAATATAAATAAACTCAAAAATACTCCATTTTCACCTCAAAAACATGTTTTTGAGGTGAAAATTACATTAGGTTAAAAGGTAATGATTCAGTAGCTATGACCTACAAGCCATCATGCTTTATTTATTTATCATCCTCATACCCTTTCTGACCTTTATTTACACTTTAAAATCAGGCTCTTGACCTTGGAAATGAAACCCTAAGACCTAATGAAAACATGCCCTATGACCTAATGAAAGTATTATTGCAAATTGACCATGAAACCATAATTGAAAACAAACTGAAGAAGGGTTAGCAAGTATACTCTATGAGGGAGAAATTCAGATTTTCTGAAGAAAAGACAACCATCAGTGGATGAATTTGACATGACCTAATGAAATGATGTAAAAATTTCAGTATGGGACACCTAACATGAAAATGAAAAGAGAAAATTTTGATCCCTGATGGAAGTATGTAGATACTGACACTAACACAGAGTATCCTTCTGATGCAGATCCCGTTGTTAGATGTTGGCTTGTGTGGCCCTGACCCAAGTTCAGAGATGATTTAGCCAAACAAATCCTAGTACTACTGGCCATTTTGGCAATAGTCCATGGAGCGCAGACTGAAGTCTCACCTGAAGTAGTATGGGAGGGTGCTAGAACCAGGTTTCCACACCCTAGAGATGTCTGATGGTTTTTGGGTGGTCTGTAGTTTGACCCTGTGCACATGTCGCTACGTGCACCTATTAGTACCCTACAGCCTACAATGTTGCCTTTGTGCAACTGTGTTCGAGGTGTGATCTGTGTTATTACCCAAGTTCCTTACTATTAACTTGATATTATCCGATTACTAACTTATCTGTATGAGCCCAATTATCCTTAACAATGTTCTATATTCATATAAGTGCACGTGATAATCAAAACAGTATAAATGCATAGAAAATTATACAGAAATAGATACATAGTATTTAGAATCAAACTTCTCTTTATTATTCTTCTTCTTGGGTTACAGACTCAACTTCACACTGCGCACTTAGCTTCAGGGGTCCACGCACTCAGCTGCGGACTCTACTAGGCCTCTGCGCACTTAGCTGCAAAGTGTCTTCCTACTACTATGACCCAATACACTTAGACTTCTTCTCTATCCGCTACTAGATCATTGCATTAATCCATCTCTTCTCTGCAGACTCTACTAGGCCTCTGCGCACTTAGCTGCAAAGCGTATTCCTACTACTATGACCCAATACACTTAGACTTCTTCTCTATCCGCTACAAGATCATTGCATTAATCCATCTCTTCTTTTTCTTTACAAGTTAGAGCCTCTCTCTATTTATACAATCCCATGGTCTGTGGACCAAGGGTAGGCCAACATGACATTACATTACAACACTTTAGGGTAGAGAACCCTATGACTCAATTTACATTTTACACTCCACGCCAAAAATTCGCGGAGTCTTACAACATATTTGACCAAAACATGGGCTTTGAGCCCCAAAACATGCTGTGGTGGGATTCCATGCCCAACAGCCCCCCAACACAAACATCGTGACTCGCCCTTGAGTCACTTTATTGGCACAACGATCTTGGCGCAGAGTCCCTCCAACTGCTCTAGAATGGCTTGAATATCGACAACACACTGAGTTGTTGCCTACTGTACCTACTGCATTCTGTCTTCTGAGCCCTCTGTTTAAAGCGTAATGCGCTGCATTTGTACCTCCATCTCCTGAATCTGTGTGAGCTTTCCTTTAATATCTACTGTGATTGTGAAGGCTTCGTCAATCCATGGCTGGATGCACGCTTTTAGAATAGATTCCTTATGGCACGTTGTGTTCACCTGCTCTTTTAATGCCTTGGCTTGCTGCATCTTTGCAAGCCACTAAGTAAGGACTATTGTCTACGTAGTCCCTCTAATGTTGTCATATTGTTGCTGGAGTTCGTGTGCCTCTATCTCCAACTGTTGAATGTTGGATTCCTCCTACAATGTCGTGAGGACCTCAAGCGCCTTCTCCAACGTGGTGGTACAGTCACGCACTACATCTCCATTGTCTTCCATCCTTACTGTAATAGCACTAGCATGCTGCTCTATGACCTCTGGGGGAGTGGAAGGCTACACCTTCAACCACAGTTTGGCAATCTGGAGATTCAGCTCCAGCTGCACCTTTGTTGTCTCTTCTCTAGCATCACGGACTCCACTTGCTAGACTATGAATCCGCACTTCTACCGGTAGATCTTCTATGATAACCAGCTCTGGGACGCATCGGCAAGTGTCATCTACCATCTGCACTAATTGTTTGTTCTGTAACACCAACTCATCATGCTGTAAGCTAAGTTGTTCTATATTAATCTTCTACTCACTTGGAACCTGGATCGCGAGGCTCTCCCTAGCGCACATCTCTGCTATTATTCCATCCTATAGTTGATAGATCATTTCTCAGGGAAGGGCAGCTAGATTAAGGCCAAGGCCTTTCATCATGCTAACCATTATTCGGTCCATCACATCTGTTGATACCAACGCTCCTTCTAGCAACACTATTGTGTTGTCCATCCTCGTGTGTAGCATCTGTTTTGGTTTTGACGTGCCCGCTGCGACGTGGGTAAATAGGATACCTTCCTGGGGGGCTACACCTTTAACTCCTGCAGCTACATCCTGAGGGTCCCCAACACATTCTGCTGCTCCATCATGAAGTCTAGGAGTGCTTCACTAGTGACATTGTGAACCATCTCCCGATGTCATGGAGGGCACCTTCAGTTAAGGTGATCGAGTCGATGGCCAGCTTCGAGGCCTTGACCTTTTTTTTTGGACCCAATCTTTCTGTGATGCACGGTCGTTTGAGTTGGATGAAGGTGGTTCCTAGGTCTGCGCTCTCTTCTGAAAGGTCTGTGTCCTCTGCCTCCTATCCTGTAGACACTGCTTGGCCCTCCTCTGCCTGCACTATTTTGGCCTTTGCTGTCTGCACTGCTGCTACTTCGGATGCCTTCTTTTGTTCCGTGGATGCCCCTGCTTCTTTGAGGGCTACCCTGACCTCAATTACTACTTTTTCATTATGCCTTTTCTCTACCAGTTGGTTGACGCGCTGCTTGGCATCTTCCTTCCTTTTTTGCGCTACTGTCTTATCCAACTCCACCAAATCCGAGGCACGCCACTCAGGAGGCCATCACTCTAAGACAGTAAAGATCCCGTTGTCAGTGGCTATGAATGGGAACTTTGTCCACTGCTGCACTAGATCCTTTTACGCCCTGATGTAAATATTGTGCATTTGCACCTTAAATTCTTCAAAGCTCTGTAGACTGTTGTGCACTGTGGGGGATAGGCGCGGCCTCCTATTAATCCACATCTGGATGCTCGCCTCCATGAGCACCCAGAAGATCTTTGTATCGCAAATTTGCTTTGCATCCTTGGTAGCCCAGAGCAACGCGTACTTCGTGTCCTCTGGTAAGTCATGCTCAATGCTCAAGAACTGACTATCCTCCGCCAATTCTCCTGCTACCAGCAAGATGGACAAGAGAAACCATGCATAGTGGCAGGTCTTACCCTGCTCCTAGGCCTCCTTACAGTTGAGAAAAAATTCTTTGAAGAGGAACTCAGCCTAGTTGAACTGGACCCCCTCCATGCATTGTTCAGCTAACACAACTACCGGTGCTGGTACTTCATCGCTGCGAAATTTTCTCATTACCTTGCTGGTTAGGAGTTGGGTGGCTATGCGCACCCGTTTATCCTTGATACTATTGATGGCGTAACCTCTCTTTTTATTCTCGAGCTTATATTTTTTCATCATGGATTCCACGAGAGCCAAATCACCACTTTTTCCTGCTATAGTCGCAGGGTCCTTTCCCTTATAGGGAAGCCAAGAAATTCTATGGATGAGATCCACTGTAATGGGAATAAGCTCCTCCAGCCATAAGTGCCCATCATGCACCAAGGAAAGTAGTTGCCTGATGACAAAAAAGGTGATGGGTGCATAGTGAAAGTGTGGTATCCATAGTAGATGAAGAAACCCGGCCTTCTCCACACTGCGTAACCATTTTCGTGGTTGTAATGTGATCATCGGCCCCTCCGTATTCTGTTTCATTAGGCTCTTTGTCTCCAAGTGTGGGAACTTCTCACTATCTGCAAGGTCCCAATATTAAAATTTTAGGGTAGGCACACGTCTTAGGAGTGAACCCTCAAAGGTAATTCCATCAGGGAGGAGCGAGGTTTGGATCGCACTCTTTGTTGTATCCAGATCCTTTGGTACCTTAGCTTTCCCCTTTCACGGAGGGACAAACTCAAGCAATTTTGCTGCATTGGTTGGATGTCTACCTCCACATCTTCTTCTTCCTCTACCTCAATAATCAGAAACTGTAAGTCATCCTCCTCTTCATCTGACTCAATGGTGACAGCCTTGCCCTTTTCCTCCATTGATAGCTTACCAAACCGTGGATTCCTCGGGGACATGTGGACTGGTCCCATTTTCTACTTATCTTTCTTCGGTCGTAGCATCTGAGGGGATTTCGAGATTTCTTGCGTGACCCCAGTAACTTTGGGAACATCGTGTAACATGTGGGTTGGCGCAGCCTTGCCGACAGTTCCTTCTTCAAAGCCCAAACCTGCCCTGGTATCCATCATATTGTTTGTATTGTATGCAGTCCTTCACAAACCTAGGGGCTCGAATATCGCTCAGGGCTCAACACTCTATGCTTTATTCAACCGCTCAAGTCTCAAGAGAACAAGTGTTATCTTGTGGCTAGCCTCTGGAGTTTTATAGTGCCCTTTGAATTCAAATTCAACTGTTCCCCCCAATTCCAGGCCATCAATGCTTTCTTGGCAGCAGATTTTCCAAAATATTGCCCATAAATGCTGTCTTAAATGTCCCCCTCCCACTCCATTTGGCCTCAAACCGAACATCCTGTCATGAACAGTGACAACAACGGTCTCTTCCTAGCCTACCCGCATGGCAGCACAGCCCTCTGTGCGTGGGAGCGAACCTTGTGACATGGTGACTCTGTGCGCACCTCCCTTATCGCGCAACTCCCAAACAAATTCTTTTATAGTCCCGTGCTCCCTTTCAGTTGCCTGGAGCACTGAGACTATTCTTCCTATAGCTAGTCAGGTGGTCACACCACCCGTGCAGGGCTCCATTTCACCCCTCAGTATAGTCCGCCAAAAACCCTCAACTGCCCTCGCGACATTTGGTGCCCTGCGCTCTATCTATGTAGTGTGTTCCCCTGGATACTCGTTTGGTGAGATGTGGTCGTAGCCATGGCAGCAGAGTCATAAATTCTCAGCAATAGTCTTCTAATTCATCGGTATGATCATCCGCACCTTTCCTTGCCATCTTTGGTTTATCGATGAGACATGCTTTCTTAATCTCAGTTTCTAGCCTCTTGACCTCTACATCCATCAAAATGCTTTTCTTCCTTAGTCGTACCTGGTCTTTTTCGAGTTTGCAAAGTCTAAGGTTCCCTTGCCAAATGGCTTCCTAAAGCCTTATGTGTTCTACCTTTCATAGCTGTGTGATTTCTTTGTCTTAGGCTTCGTGCACTATCACGCCTGTGGGTGCTATTACATGTGGATTCCTCTTTGCATTCTCTTTAGAAATTATGGTCCCTACTCTATTCTGCACCCTTGGAATCGTTTCCACGGTCAGGGTTTTGCACATGGTCCTATAGGCCCATCGAACCGCTGGTACACGTAGGTTCCAGTCAATGCTTCTCACCTGGTGAACCCTGTTCAAGACTTCGCACACCCTATCAAATGCTTCTCTATGGATAGTCCTTAGCACGCTTCACCTTACTTGCTGCTGCGTTTTGTTCCGATTCTTTATTTTGGGAATGGTGTGTACGTGTGTGGGTTGCATGGCATATGTCTGTACCCGTTAGGAAAGGTGGGTGTGCAAGCTTTTCTGCCCCTGGTGACTAGCTCTCATCCTTAGCTAGGGTTTTCCAAATCGTAGGTGCATCATCTTCTTGCATCCGTGCTAGTCCTCAAAAATTCTCTAATGTATACCCCACCATCTTGCGGGCGTCATGCATAGTGCCCATTCCAGAGCAGCGAACCGCTACTATTCTAGTGCTGTGCTCTCAAATTTGTTCAGGAATTCATCCACTGCTATCAATCCATCATATGTAGGAAGATACCTGACCTCTGCCATCACACAGCGTAGTGATCTAACCATCATGTTGAAATTAAGTGTTGCTACTTCGTGCAATTGATTCTTCCATTACTCTACTTCTTCATCTGAATCTAAAGTGCAAGAGCTTTCGTGCTCCCATGAAATCCTTCCATCTGTAGTTAGATTCACCCAATCCTGTTCTCACGCAATTATCTTATAGATGCAATCAATATTGTTATCACTATCATCATCGTGCACCGGTTCAGTGTATCGTGCTCCCTCGGCTGGATCTAGCAGTACTACTATGCGTAGTGACCTTTTCTCAAAGATCATTTTGCGCTTCTTCAGATTTATGACTCTGTTCATATCGATGGCCCAGTCTATTCCTAGTAATGTAAGATAGGGATTTCTATCATCGGTAATCTCTATCACTTCAAAATCCTCCTGCATGCTCGCACCTTCAATATCCACTGTTACCCCTTGAAATATTTCCATGGGCAAGATCTTCTATTGGTTCACCATTTGCAGCTAAATAGGAGACCATTGTAGCGTGGGTCTGCCCATGCATTCCCATGTTTGTTTTGGTAGTACATTCGTGTTTGATCCAAGATCCAGGATTACTTGATCCATTTAATACTCTCCAATTTTCACAGTCAACCTCATTTCCCTTCTTGTGCACAATGCATGTTTTCCAAGTTTTTGGACCACATGCGGTTCTCTTGACCCCACGCACCTAGTGATAAGTTCCTATAGTCCTCTTACTACCTTGCTGTCGCGTATCAGTTTCATGCATGTCTTCAGAAAGGTAGTGAGCATTGAAGGATCCATCCCTGGTTCTAGTTGATCCTTACTACCTGAAGTGGAGGCCTCCTTGAAGCTCTTCTTAGCTTCCAGGAATGTCTCCTTCCTGCATTCTAAATCAAATTCAGGTTCCTTTGTAGGAGCCTTGTGAACCCATGCACTTTCTTCTGACTGCTTCCCTTTATCATCACCAATGGTCATACTAATCCTAAGTATCATGTTTACATTTAGGGCTTCTTCACGTGGCTCAGACCTCATCATCTACAAATTCTGAGTTGGAGGAGGCTGGAGTACCCCTTTTTCACACAGCCTCGCTATCAATGTAGGGAAATCTTCTACATCATTATGTCCTTGTCGGGTTTGTACAATCGCAAAGGTAACAAGTTACTTGTTTACGACCCCTTCCTAGTCCCATTCCATCTCGACCTCTTCCGCGCCCCTGAAATCCAACGCATGCCATTCCTATATTTGGGTCGAGGGCTCGTGTTCCAGTCTGCACCCTATAGGCAGGAGTCTGATCCATCATTACTTCATAGCTTCTGCATGTGCATTCATCATGGCCTACTAACCTGCAAAAATTACATAACAATTTCTGGGATGTCTGCGTATACTTCCACAATAGATGACAATTATCTGTAGTGTGTTTTCCTCCTATATAATAGATCGTGAACCATAGAGTAGGCGGCATGCTTGGTCCTGCTTGTGCCTCAGGTCTTACCGGCATCGACCCTCCTCCCACCAAGTAATTCGTGAACACTGAACAATGGTCCTTGTCATGCCCTTGGCCTTTGCATTTTATGCACCATACCTTCTCGCGTGCCTCTGGCCGAGGTGTCCTGTCCTGTTTCAAACTCTACATCTCTAGACATAGATTCTACAGTTGCACATGGATTTTTTGGACTCCCAGACCAGGGTCTTGTATAGGGGTCTCATGCAATCTCATTGCCATCTCCAAAGCTTCAGCCTGGGTGGAAATTTTTTGCTGTGACAGCGTCATCCTTAAGTGTGGTGAGTGTGACGCTACAAACCATGTAGGGTGTTGTCCATCCATCAAAGTCATGTTGGCTTCACGAATCATACCCTTCATTCTTTGTCCAGATCCTAGGGGGTCTCACTTGGGAGCATTGCAATCTCCTTAAACCTGATAATTGATTGTGTCTGTGACTTTGGTCTGCTAAATTCCCTGTTCAGCATGGTCTCGATTTCTATGATTCCAGTGTTTGGATGGTCATTAGAATGCTTGATGTACCATGTTAATACGCGATCCTGCAATGCACTTATCGGCGTATCCTTATTGATATTATCATCTACGACGCCTTGTGCTTCCCATACCACCCTTGCCACAAACTAGAATTGGTCTGGATCTTCATTCCCTACTCCTCTGAATACCATTAGTTTGATCACACTCGCCATACTGTACCGCGGTGGTGGCAGAGGTGGGGTGGGTGGATATGGTGGTGCGGATGGTGAGACGAGTGGCGGTGGAGGTGGAGGTGGTAAGCATGGAATCCGCTGCCTTATCAGACTGACCACACTTCTCAGAGAGACTTTCGAGAGCTCTTCCTCGCTTTCCCGCAAGGGTGAAATTAAGGGATTTCTTTCTAATTCTTAACTACTTCTGCTTCTGTAGATCTTCCCACTTTGCATAGTCCCAAACATTAATTTATTCACATAACCTTGCTTTTCACACAATAACATCTTAATCCAAGTGTTCAAATATTTAATATACTTACCTCGCGGTCCTTTGAGGAATCATCACTTCACCTCACTATAGCTAATGGTCGTATCTACTGCGATCTTAGTGATAAATCCTCTTATAATTCAGTTGAGCCAATGGTCCATAGCTCGCATGATCTTATCTCCTAACTCTTCTAGTCTGAGCACTAATTCTGGAGTCCACATGATTGGTTTGTCGAGCCTACACCTTTCCTGACTATCTGCTAGCTTCACGATCCACTCATACAGCTCAGAAGGAAAGGATGCAAATAAATTTTTGTGGATTTCCATATACAAGTAGCGCTCTAACCACTGTTCCTTAGATACTCACAGATTTTTGTTTTCCTATGCTGCGAACTCATGAATCTTCTTGTCCAACCACCCTTCAATTTCTTTCTTTGTCGGATTCTAGTGGCACAACATCAGATATTCCTTATGCAGATCCCAATCCTGGCAACAGAACCATTTATTGGCTTGTCTGGGCCTGACCCAGGTTCAAAGATGATTTAGCCAAACAAATCTTGGTACTACTGGCCCTTTTGGCAACAGTCCACGGAGCGCGGACTGAGGTCTCACCTGAAGTAGTATGGGAGGGTGCTAGAACTAGGTTTCCACACCCTAGATATGTCTGATGGGTTTTGGGTGGTCGGAAGTTTGACCCTGAACGTACGTCTCTATGCACACCTATCAGTACCCTGCAGCCTGCAATGCTGCCATTGCGCAGCTTTGTTCGAGGCATGATCTGTGTTATTACCCAAGTTACGATCTGTGTTATTACCCAAGTTACTTACTTTTAACCTAATATTATCTGACTACTAACTTATGTGTATGAGCCCAATTATCCTTAACAATGTTATGTATTCATATAAGTACATGCGATAATCAAAACAGTATAAATGCATAGAAAATCATACAAAAATAGATACAGAGTATTTAGAATCGGACTTCTCTTTATTATTCTTCTTCTTCAGTTATAGACTCAACTTTGCCCTGCACACTCACTTGTAGGGGTATGCACACTTACCTGTGGACTCTACTAGGCCTCTGCACACTCAGCTACAGAACCTCTTCCTACTACTACGACCCAATACACTTAGACTTCTTCTCTATCCGCTACTAGATCATTACATTAATCCATCTCTTCTTTTTCTTTACAACTTGAAGCCTCACTCTATTTATACGATCCCATGGTTCACGGACCATGGGTAGGCTCACATGACATTACATTACATTACAACACTTTAGGGTAGACAACCCTATGACTCAATATACATTTCGCCCTCCACTCCTGCAATTCGTGGAGTCTTACAACATATTTGACCAAAACTTGGGCTTAGAGCCCCAAAACATGCTATGGGGGGATTCCATTCCTAACATTAGGAAGTGTATTATATGATAGAAATGACCATCCATGACACGCATTGCAAATAGTTGCATGTCAGGCAATCCTTCCTCCAAGTTATTAGGCTCCTCCCCTTTTTCGATGCACAACTGATGGTCTAGTCCCACGTTCAATCGTCCAGGATTCACAACAACTTAAAAATCATACTCTTGGAACAATAAGAGCCATCTACAAATTCGCCCCCCCCCCCAACATAGGCTTATTGACCAGGTACTTCAGCATGGAGTGGTCCGTATACATCTTAAAGTGGCCTCCTAGCAAGTAGTGTCGATACTTCTAGAGCGCATACACCATAGATAGCCCTTGCATTCAGTGGTAGAATAGTTATTCTTCGCTTTGGCCAAATATGTGTGCGAATCATTCTTCTCATCGTAGTTGTCTATCAATTTCATATTAGGCTTCCCAAATCATATTCTCATCATCCTCCTACATTCGCGCCAATCATCAAAGCATCCCTTGTGCATACCCCACCATCTAGTAGGCGTAGCACACAGTACCCAGTCCAAGGACTGGAAGCATTGATTTTCTGGAACCTCCCTTTCAATGCATTCAAAAAGGTATCTACCTCATTTAGACCATCATAAGTAGGAAGAATTTTTACCTCTGAAGACACACAACGTAGCAACCGAGTCATCATGTTGCAATTCAGCGTGGTTACTTCATGTCACTAATTATACCAACATTCTATTTCTTCATCAGAATTTGAAGTGTAGGAACTCTCGTGCTCCCATTTAATCCATTCATCCATGGTGGGATTCACCTAGTCTTGGTATCATGTTGTTATCTTATAGATGCATTCCAGATCATCATCACTCTCATAGTTGTGGATTGGTTCTGTATAGCACGATCCTTCAGCAAGATCCAGGGGTATTATTACGCTCATTGATTTCTTCTCAAAGATAATCTTTTTCTTATTCAGATTGATTACCCCATTCATATCAATAGCCGAGTCAATTCCTAGGAGCATAGGGTAGGGATTGTTGTCATCCACAATCTCTATTACTTCAAAATCTTACAGCGCGCTCTCTCCGTCAATATCCACGGTCACGCCCTCCAGCTGCCCTATGGGTATGATTTTTTGTTGATTCACCATCCTTAGCTAAATTGGAGACCATTGCAGCATAGGTCTCCCCATTCGCTCCCAAGTCTACTTTTGTAGGACATTCACATCTGATCGTACGTCCAAAATGACCTGATCCATTTCATACTCTCCTATTTGTGCGGTCAATATTATCTCCTATCTATCCTTGTTTTATGCTTACCAATCTTTCATACTACAGGCAGTTCACCTGGTGCAGTTCCAACACATCTATTAATGAGTTCTTGTAGCCCTTTCATGTCCTTACTATGATGAAATAGCTTCATACAAGTTTCTAGGAAAGTTGTGAGCATAGAGGGTTCCTTCTTCGGCTCAGGCTTATCCTTGCTTCCCGAAGTGGAGGCCTCAGTGAAGCTCTTCTTAGCTTCCATGTAGGCTTCCTGAGCACACTCCAAATCAAACTTAGCCTCTTTTGCCAGGGCCTTGCAAACCGATGTACTATATTCCATCTATTTCACCTTGTCATCTCCCGTCACGATTCCACTCCGAAGCACTATATTTACATTCAGATCCTCCTCACGCGGCTCATACCTCATCATCTAGAGGTTCTGAGTTGAGGGAGGTGGTAGCGCCCGTTTGTCACGTATCTTATGTATCAACGTAGGACAATATTCCATTCCATTATCAAACAGTGTGCAATACTTGCATGATGCATGTTAGAAAATTATATATTACGGAGCAATGGAACACATAAAATATTGCAGAAATATAAACACAGAAAATGCACAAAACTAGAGAGACACAGATATACGTGGTTCACCCAGTTTGGGCTACGTCCACCCCGAATAGCCAGTCCTTCCTTTCTACTATCCAGCAAAATGAAGAGACACAACCTACAGCAAATCCGCTGTAATATCCTCTGTTTTCTCTCACAGTCTCACCTCTCTGTTTCTCGCTCACAGAATACACATCTATCACACAGCCTCAAATACAATACCCTCATACAAAGAGAGGGGTTTCCTTCTAAGGCAAAAAAAACCCTAAACTAAACATAAGTTCTACCGTCAGATCATCCGCCTAATGAACGGCCTAGATTGACTAGAAATTACTATACTTTTACAAGGCAATTTTATAGCTATTTTTAGCTTCGGGGGCACTGCCCCCGAAACCCCCCGCCAGGGGGGGGCTCCCAAAGGTCGCAGCCGCCCCCCCTGGACCCCCCCTACAGCGAATATTTTATGGGCAGCGTTGCCGCCCCCATTTCGAACTGGGGTCCTATGTGGCGATACCTTTGAATATAGAAGATAATCAGGCTCCACACCCAACAATCTCCCACTTGGAGACTGATTGTAGCAACTCCACCGCTGCTCCATTTGCTGGACAATGACTCCTCTTTGGACCTGGCTGTTTCTCATATTCATCGTCATCCTTGAAGACCAACTGAAACTGAGCATATTCTCAGTTTCTCCCTCGTTACAACTTTTGTTAGCATATCTGCAGGATTCTGGCTAGTGTGTATCTTTTCCAGCTTCAACTCTCCATCTTCCAACACTGATCGTATGAAATGGTACTTGAGCTGTATGTGTTTTGTCCTAGAATGAAACGCTGAGTTCTTTGCAATATGAATGGCACTTTGGCTATCACTGTATAACGTGCCCATATCATGATCCTTACCCAATTCACCCATAAACCTTTGTAAGCAAATAATTTCTTTACTAGCCTCTGTAGCAGCAACATACTCTGCTTCTGTTGTTGAAAGTGTAACAACACTTTGGATTTTTGAAACCCAACTGACAGCTGTTCCTCCAACAGTAAATACATATCCTGTAGTGCTCCTCCTGTTATCTCTGTCACCTGCCATATCTGCATCAACATATCCTTGTAGGGAGATGTTTGAACCACCAAAGCATAATGCTTGATTTGTGGTACCTTTCAAATATCTGAGAATCCATTTCACTTCCATCCAATGTTCCTTTCCTGGATTGTTCATGTACCTGCTTACAACTCCCACTGCATGTGCAATATCAGGCCTTGTGCAGACCATTGCATACATTAAGCTTCCAACTGCTGATGCATATGGAACTTTAGACATATAACCCATGTCTTCTTGGGTCTTTGGGCACATTTCCTTGCTAAGTTTGAAATGGCTAGCAAAAGGTGTACTAACTAGTTTTGCATTGTGCATGTTAGATCTTTTCAACACCTTTTGTATGTACTCATTCTGAGACAATGTTAATTTATGATTTTTCCTGCCTCTAGTTATTCTCATACCAAGGATTTGTTTTGCAGCTCCCAAATCCTTCATTGCAAATGAATTTGCCAATTTTCTTTTGAGCACATTTATTTCCTGCATGTTAGATCATGCAATAAGCATGTCATCTACATACAATAAAAATATAATATAGCTGCCATCATTTTTCTTTTTTAAATAAACACAATGATCAGAGTGACATCTAGTATAACCTTGTTCAGACATAAACTTGTCAAATTTTAGATACCACTGCCTTGGAGCCTGTTTTAAGCCATACAAGCTCTTCTTCAACCTGCACACTAGTTTCTCCTTCCCTTTCACCTCATATCCTTGTGGCTGCCGCATATATATTTCTTCCTCCAAATCCCCATGGAGAAAGGCTGTATTTACATCTAACTGCTCAAGATGCAAATCTTCAGCTGCTACAATTATTAAAATAGTTCTGATTGAAGTCATTTTAACACCAGGAGAAAATATTTCATCAAAATCAATACCTTTCTTCTGTGCAAACCCCTTCACCACAAGTCTAGCTTTATACCTCTGTTTTCCTCCATCTTCTTCCTTCAGCTTGTAAACCCATTTATTCTTCAATGTAGTTTTTCCTACAGGAAACCTGACTAAATCCCAAGTCTGGTTATGCATTAAGGAGTCCATCTCTTCTTCCATGGCTACCTCCCACTTCTTCCTACTTTCAACCTGCATTGCTTCTTCATAACATTTGGGTTCACCGGAATCAGTCAACAATAAATAATATAATGAAGGAGAGTATCGTTCAGGGGGTCTACTTATCCTGGTAGATCTTCTAACACCATTTTCAGGTGTTTCGGGTGCCTGTTGTTGTTGTGGTGGTTGTTGTTGTTGTGGTTGTTGATTATTATTATTTTCAGGCACCTTTACTTTTTCAGTGATTTCATCAAGAACTGTGTATTCCTTGTTTTCCTTTTCCTGTTTCTTTTCCTGCAACTGATTCTTATACAAGACCTTTTCATTGAATATTACATCTCTGCTCCTAATGATTTTGTGATTTTCGTAATCATATAAGCGATAACCAAAATCATTAACACCATATCTAATAAAGGTACATTTCTTTGACTTTGCCTCAAGCTTTGTTCTATTTTCTTTATCAATATGGAAAAAGGCCTCAGAACCAAAAGGCTTTAAAATAGAGTTGTTTACCTTTTTACCTGTCCATGCTTCCTATGGAACACCAGCATCCAAGGAACTTGAAGGCCCTCTGTTTATTAGATAAACAGCAGTATCTACAGCATCTACCCAAAACTGTAAAGGCAATCCTGCATGCAATCTCATGCACCTTGCACGCTCCATGATTGTTTTGTTCATCCTTTCTGACACACCATTTTCTTGTGGTGTTCTTGGAACTGTCTTCTCTCTGTGAATTCCATGCTTTGAACAGTACCTATCAAACTCTTTGCTGCAATATTCACCTCTATTGTCTGATCTAAGACACTTCAATTTCTTTCCTGTCTCAATCTCAACCAAAGCTTTCCATTTCTTGAAAGTATCAAATACATCAGATTTATTCTTAATACAATAAATCCAAGTTTTTCTAGTTGCATCATCAATAAAAGTAACATAATAACGAGAGCCACCGAGAGATGATACATGAGCAGATCCCCATACATCTGTATGCACAAGCTCTAATTTTTCATTCTTCTTTTCTTTCCCAACTCTGAGAAATCTGACTCTCTTCTGTTTTCCATAAATGCAATTCTCACAGAAGTCCAAATCAACATTCTTCAAACCCGGCAACAAATTCCTTGAGTGAAGAATCTTCATCCCCTTTTCACTCATGTGTCCAAGCCTATGATGCCATAATGCTGCATCTGCTCCTTTGGAAGTTAAAGCATTAACAGAGTTAGAAATACCATTGCATAAATACAATGTACCAACATTTTCACCTTTTGCTATTACCAGGGCTCCTTTGGTGACCTTCCAAGCTTTATCTGTGAAAGTTGTCACACAACCTTCACTGCCTAACTGCCCTGTTGAAATCAGATTTTTCTTTAGATCTCGAACATGCCTTACCTCCTTGAATAGCCATTGGTTTCCATTTTGCTGTTTTACAAGAACCTTACCCATTCCAATGATTGTACAGGGTTTATCATCACCCAGACGAACTTGTCCAAAATCTCCTTGAACATAGTCATGAAAGTATTTCTTATCAGGTGTGGCATGGAATGAAGCCCCTGAATCTACCACCCAGGAATTAGTAATATTTTCAAAAGAAAGAATCAAAGCATCTTGTAACACCTCACCTGTCACATTTGCTTCATGATTGTTTTCTTGCTGTGCATCTCCCTCTTTTCCCTTCTGAGATCTACATTCTTTCTTTAGGTGTCCTTTCTTTCCACATTTCTAGCACACTATCCCCGATCTGGACTTGGATCTGCCTTTCCTTGATTTACTGCGATATCCTGAGCTCTTTCCTCTTTCCATTTTTCTTCCTCTAGACTCTGCACTCAAAGCGTTTCCCGATGTCTCACCGAGCTTTTCCATCGCATTTCCTCACTAAGGATAGCACCGAAAACATCATCAAACTTTAAAGTACTAGATCCAGAAACGGAGTTACTAATGGCCATTACCAAACCATTCCAACTTTCTAGTAATGAGCACAAGAATAACAAATCTCTAACTTCATCATCAAAGTTTACCCCTACAGAACTTAACTGACTTGTAACTGTATTAAAATCATTTAAATGGTTTGCAACATATCCACCTTCCGACATATTCATATTAAATAACCGTTTCATAAGAAATACCTTGTTTGAGGCCGAGGGTTTTTCATATAGTTTCGACAATGTCTGCATCAAACCCTCTGTCGTGGTTTCCTTCGAAATGTTGAAGGCGACTGATGCAGCAAGGCACAACCGTATTGTTCCGAGTGCCTTTCTATTGAGAAGGTTCCATTCTTCATCTTTCATACCCGTCGGCATCTTTGTTTTTCCGCCCAATGGTAGGTATAGATCTTTCTGATACAAATAATCTTCCATCTGCATCTTCCACAGCGAGAAGTTTTGGCCATTAAATTTCTCGACCCTAAACTTACCATCTTCCGCCATTGCTCCCACTCGAACCAAGAACCCTTCTTTGCTGCGAGTTTATCAGCCAATAGACCTTCGGCTCTGATACCAGTTGTTAGAAAATTATATATTACGGAGCAATGGAACACATAAAATATTGCAGAAATATAAACACAGAAAACACACAAAACAAGAGAGACACAGATATACGTGGTTCACCCAGTTTGGGCTACGTCCACCCCGAACAGCCAGTCCTTCCTTTCCATTATCCAGCAAAATGAAGAGACACAACCTACAACAAATCCTCTGTAATATCCTCTATTTTCTCTCACAGTCTCACCTCTCTGTTTCTCGCTCACAGAATACACATCTATCACACAGCCTCAAATACAATACCCACATACAAAGAGAGGGGTTGCCTTCTAGGGCAAAAAAAACCCTAAACTAAACATAAGTTCTACCGTCAGATCATCCACCTAATGAACGGCCCAGATTGACTAGAAATTACTATACTTTTACAAGGCAATTTTACAGTTGTTTTTAGCTTCAGGGCGCTGCCCCCGAAACGCCCCTCTAGGGGGGGGCTCCCAAAGGTCGCAGCTGCCCCCCCCTGGACCCCCCCTGCAGTGAATATTTTACGGGCGGCATTGCCGCCCCCATTTCGAACTGGGTTCCTATGTGGTGATACCTTTGAATGTAGAAGATAATCAGGCTCCACACCCAACAATGCACACGTTGGATTAGTTCAGTCGCGTGCATAGTGTCCTGGTCCTCCGTAATTGTAGAAAATAAACTATAGTCTACCTCTAGTAGGTCCTCCTCCACCTCAGCCTCATCCGCGCCCCTGAAATCATGTCCATGCCATCCCTGCATTCTAGTCAATAGGCTGTGTTTCATCCTAAACCCTATAGGCAGTGTTTCTATCCATCATCGATTCATAGCTCCTGCAAGTATGCACATCATGTCCTATCGATGTACAAAATTTGTAGAACAACTGTTGCAGTGCTTGCACATACTTTTGTAACAAGTGGCACTTATCTGTGGCATGTTTTCTGGCTACCTGATAGATAATGCACCATAAAGCAAGCGCCGCACTAGTTCCTACTTGAGCTTCTAGCCTTAAAGGCATCAATCCTCCTCCTGCAAGGTAATTTGTGAAGACCGGGTAGTGGTCTTTGTCATGACCCCGATTCTTTCATTTCAAACACCATACCTCTTCATGGACCTCTGGCTGAACCGTCCTGTCCTGCTTCAAGCTTTGCATCTCAAGGCACAAATTCTTCAGCTGTGCATGGAACTGATGGACACTTAGATTAGGATCTTGCTATTGGATACCAAATCGGGCCATCTTTCTGACCATTTCCACTACCCTTTTTGACCTTTTTACACTCATTTACCTATGCTATCATGTTAAACTTACAAGTTAAATTCCCCCTTACTTGTCCAATCGGTATATTCTAATTAATGAAGTAAAACACATGGAGTCTATATATTTTTGGTACTAAATTATGTGTTTGATCGTAGCATGAGAACAGGAACCCTCACTTCAACGTATTGCAATGGATCTGGTAATGGCCGGCTAGAAGGAGGTCGTGTAGCTCGGAGAACAAGCTCCCTGAACTATTCTTAGGCCTTCTTGCTATCTCAGACATCTGATGCTGATACCATTTCAACTGATCTACATCTGTGTATCTGTAGTTACTATGTTTATGGGAGAACTGTTAATCTCCTTCGTTGTGTATAAATTGCAGGTTGTTCCTGTGAATGGGGGTTCACCGATCAGTATTGTAAACATATATTACCGAGTAATAAAAGATCATCCATTTTGTTGTTCTAGTTCTTTTTGTGGCTAACGTAGGCCTGATCAGAGAGCTGGGTACACTCTTTTGATCAGGTGTTGTGTCTTTATGTGTGTGCGATTTATCAGTTTATGTTTGCTGTTACAGTTCTTTACTATTTATGATTATTTCTGCAGTTCTGTAATTTGTTAATCTTACAGTCATGTTTTGAATCTTAAACCACAAACCCTTGGTTGGAAAGGATTACAATTCTGCCCCTACATATACCTTGTGCATTGCCTTGGAAGGATATGCACCCAGATTGATAACATTAATGTTGGAACAAGGTGGATAAATCAACCCTACCTGGACATCAACATTTTGGCGTCGTTGCCGGGGAGGCTAACAAGGTACAAACAATGATCCGGACTGACCAAAGGGTCAATCTCTCATCCTGAGGAGAGAATGAGTTTTCTCACTCTGCTTTAGGTCCCGAGCATAGGTACTCTTTTTGTTTGTTTATTTTTGTTTTTTTCTGATTATTTTGGGCCATTCTCTTGTCTTGGGGAGGGATAGTTTTTTTTTCTTACACCCTGATTTAGATCTGGGAACATTAGGGCTTCCTGTGGTTTTTATTGTTTTTGGTTCTTGTCCCTGGGGAGGGAGGATTCCTTTGACACCTTGCTCCAGGCTTGAAACCCTAGATTTTTGGCTATAGCTTCCTTTCTTTTTGTGAGTTTTTTCCATCTTGGGGAAGGAACAGTCTTTTGACACCTTACTCCAGGGTTGAAGCATTGTAGGTTCATACCAAGACTCCCCATCAATCCAACTTTTGTATGAACAAAGAACCAAATAAAAGGGGGAGAGGGAGAGCCCCAAGGAGGGGAAGACCAGACCTGGGAAGAAAAGATTATATACAAGAGATCACAGCAAAGGTTGAATCCAAAGCATCCTCTCACGCAGCTGTGAGACTAGGAGCAAGAAGGGTGAAGTCAAAAGGAAAATTAGTGGAACAGCCAGTATTGGCTACAACATGCTCTGGTGACTCAACATAGCAGGATCCTCTGACCGTAAAGGAGGCATTTAGCAATGGACCTGATCCAGAGAATCTTGCACTGGTGTTAGCAGAGGTGGAAGTTGCAAGCAAAACATCAGTAGGATCGAATTGTTCTAGTAAAGGAAAGGGAGTTGCACCCAAAGGATCAAGCCATCAAGCCACAGGAGAAAGAGACAAGGAGATATTTTCATCACCAAGAGACTGGGGAAGTGCTACCGAAGTAGCTCAAATCCCAGTAGCAAAGAATCCTCAGTCACCCTCTTCAGAGCCTATTGAAATCCCCAGTGATTGTTGGAAAATATTCATGGCTCCTACAAACTCCACCATCAATTTCCCTATTGGAGATCTAGGAATAGATGCACCTACAAAGCCTATTCCATTGGAAGCTTTATCAACCTTCCATGAGCTTATCTCGGAAGACCCCGACACATTTCTATTTGAGTTTGATATAGGATGTCGGGGGTATGACTATACAACAGATGCCCAGAAGCTAAAGATTTTCCTTCCACTCTAAAAGGGACGACTCTGTGATGGTTCATGGGCCTTGGAGGAAAATTCATTTCTACATGGGAAGATATGCAAATGGCATTCCTAGAGAAATACCAGGATTACTATAAATCCCGGAACATTAAGGAGGAACTCTTCAAGTTCACATAGAAAGAAGATGAAAGCTTGGAAGATTGTGTGGAGAGGTTCAACTACACCTTACAGAGGTCAGTTCATTCTGACCTGGATAAGGAAATATTAAATATTATCCTCCTTTGATCCCTTCGAGAAGACTCTATGGAATTATTGAACATTGTGGGAAAGGGAGATATATCCAAGGAGAAGTTTGAAGATATTTGCAAATTATGTATTTAGTGCTCAAGGGGGCTTGTGAGAAACAAGAAGGGGGTCCATTCAGTAAAGGGATCTGGCGGGGGTGTTACAAAAGTAGAAATTGGAAATTTGCTAGAAATTCTAAGAATAGATATCCTTAGTACCCTGTCAGCACAGATGGACACTTTGCAAGTAAAAAAAAAGTAGCTAGAGCTAGATAGGACTATGGCAGTATTTTGTCCGAAGTGTAGAAAGAAGCACCCAGAGAGGGAATGTGCATTGAATTCCATAGAGGAATGCACGATCTACGAGCTCAATCATGTGACAAGCTCATGCCCTTCCTTACCAGGCTTGAAAGTAGTATTTCAAGGAATGGGGGAGGACACAGAACAACAGTACCTTATGGGATCTAGGAAGCCATGGCAACCTCGACCAATGATGGGAAATCAAGGTATGTACCTGGATACCTCTCAGTATTTAACAATTGTAATATGAATCCTTAGACCATGCCTTATCCTCCCATGTGGCCGAAATACAAGCACCCACCTTGGCAGCGATAGAATCCCCAAGCTAGTACGAGCTCTTCGTGGGCTCCAACCTGGTGAGGATCCACTCCTGGTCAGTTTCTTCAACAAATGCCCCAGCAGCAGCTTCAACTACCCTCCAATGTGCCTCCTGGTAACTAACCTTCCCATCCTTAGCTCCCAATGCAGCCTAACCCTAACCCCAACAATAAGGGAGCTCATCAAGCTGATGTTCTTAACCTGCCTTCATGTAGTATCTCCACTGCAAAGTTGTATGAAATGAATCTGTGATCAGGTAAGACAATTAATGTCCAACCTCCTCCAATTATCATTGAAAAGCTTGATAGTGAAGGTAAGGAGACAGAGCCAGTCAATAAAAAGCTAGAGCAAATCGATAGAACCCAGATGCCTCCTGTCAAGCAACTTCAATCTGAACCTCCTTACCCAGAGAGATTAATCATGAGTAAACCAGGTCCTCAATCTAAATTTGACTTATTAGGAGAATTGCAGAACTTTTTTGTTATTCCCTTATTACAAGCTATGAAGTATGTGCCAATCTATGCAAAAAATCTTAGGGAATATTGTTCAAAGAAACCTGCCAAGAAAATTAAAAATCCCTTCACTATACATGTTATGGGAAAGTTGTCGAATTTTATGATGGGAAAATCAATGCCAGTGAAATATGGAGATCTGGGGAACCCGATCCTGATAGTATATATTAATGGGGTAGAGATTCCAAATGTGTTGGTAGACCTGGGAGCTACCA
Organism: Pinus tabuliformis; assembly: GCA_031772625.1. NCBI lineage: Eukaryota > Viridiplantae > Streptophyta > Pinopsida > Pinales > Pinaceae > Pinus > Pinus tabuliformis. The sequence goes on from CM062815.1 coordinate 873,118,095, forward strand.
TCAATGTCATCACCACTGAAACTATGCATGTGTTAGGACTATGTCATCACCACTGACACCTACAGTACTAGAATTAGCAGATCGATCTATAGTCAAACCTATAGGAAATTTGGAAGATATGACAATTTCAGTGGACTCATGGCATTACCCCATAGACTTCCTAGTATTACATACACAATCTTCAGTGGGCAGTCATCCCCTAATTTTGGGTAGGCCATGGCTGGCCACTACAGACGCTTACATTGGGTGCCGCTCAGGGAATATGGTCATTTCTAATGGGCATAACACTAAGAATTTAGTGTTATATCCACCTGCAGAACCAAATTCACCTATAAAACCAGCAGGCAGTAAGAAGGTTGTATCTGCGGTGGAGGATGGAATGAAAGATGAAGAAGTAAGACCCGTCCTTACTATCGGATAGGCCCTACAATTGAAAATGGGATCAGAAGATGATGTAATCACTTCCTTCATGGATGATCCTTGTTCTATCTTGGAATCGAACCAGTAGATCCTAGAATCTATCCTAAGCTATGAGACTCTGGAAACTATGGAAATAGCAAAAGGATTGGAGGAACCCCCTGCTGACGCACCTCATGAAAGTATGCAAGTGGAAATGGAACCTGGGAAAACCTTGAATATTATTCTGGACCTATCAGAATATTAGAAGGAGCAGCTTATAGACGTTCTGCGGAAACATAAAGTGGCCTTCGCCTGGGATTATGCAGATATGAAGGGAATCCCTGCCAACTTATGTACCCATCACATATACATCAAGGAAGATTGTCATCCCATAAGACAACCTCAGAGGAGAATGAACCCTGCATTGAAGAATGTGGTGAAAGAAGAGCTTCAGAAATTACTGGATGTAGGTTTCATCTACCCTATCTCAAATAGCCAATGGGTCTTGCCATTGGTAATGGTACCCAAAAAAAATGGCAAATGGCGGATCTACGTAGATTATCGAGAATTGAATAAGGCGACATAGAAAGACCACTTTCCCTTGCCACTTATTGATCAAGTGTTAGACACATTGGCTGGTAAGAAGTATTTCTCCTTTTTGGATGGGTTTAGTAGATATAACCAGATCCAGATTGCTCCTTAGGACCAGGACAAGACCACGTTCACATGCCCTTGGGGGACATTTGCATACCGTGTCCTTCCTTTTGGCCTGTGTAATGCTCCTGCAACATTCCAGAGGGAAATTCTAGGAATCTTCTCTAACTTGATAAATGACAGTGTTGAGATCTATATGGATGACTTTACTTCGTATGGGGACTCGTTCATGGTGGGATTGAAAAATATGGAAAAGTTCTCGCAAGGTGTATACAAGCACGTGTCTCTCTGAGTACAGTGAAATGTCACATGATGATGGAAGAGGGAATCGTTCTAGGACATTTGCTCTTAGCTGAAGGAATCAGGATGGATGCAGCAAAGATACAGGTAATTCTACACTTCCCAACACCTAAAACGGTCACACATGTACACAGTTTCGTTGGTTGTGCTGGTTATTATAGAAATTTCATAGAAAATTTTTCAAAAGTAGCACACCCACTATTTCAATTACTAACAAAAGATTCATAATTTTTATGGACAAAAGACTGTGATGCAACGTTTATAAAAATTAAAGAGTTAGTTTGCAGTGCTCCGATCCTTAGAGGACCTAACTAGGCTTTACCTTTCCACATTCATACGGATGCCTCTTAGACAGTAATTGGTGTAGTATTGCGACAAGAAGAGGATAAGGTACCTTACGTAGTCTACTATGTTAGTAAGAATTTGGCTCCTACTGAATTAAACTACACAATGACTGAGAAAGAATTTCTTTTTGTTGTTTATTCCATCAACAAGTTTCGGCACTACATTACCGGGTATCCTACTTTTGTGCACACCGATCATGCAGCGATTAGGTATTTAATGAATAAACCTATTACTCCTAGTCACATTACAAGATGGTTGTTGCTACTATAGGGATTTGATATCACTATAGTAGATAAACAAGGGAAAGGCAATGTGGTCGAATATTTTTTATCTAGGATAGAACGTGATGGTAAGGAAACACCAATTGAAGATGATTTTCTGGATGAGCATCGTTTTGCAGTTTCTACTAACACTCTGTGGTATGCAGATATTGCTAATTATCTTGCTACAGGTAAAGTTCCTCGTCATCTATCCTATAAGGAGAAAAGGAAGATCATTCACCAGAGTACTTGATATTCATGGATGGTAGGATATCTCTTCCATATGGGAGTTGATCAACAGATTCGGCGTTGTGTGGTAGGAGATGATATTTTTGAAATATTAAAAGCTACACATGGCAAACCCTGTGGGGGACACTTTGCAGAAAAAATAATAGGGCATAAAGTACTACAAATGGGATATTACTAGCCCTCCATCTTTCGTGACGCTCGGGATTATGTGCGGAGGTGTGATAGCTGTCAATAGATGGGACAACCTAGGAAAGCAGATGAAATGCCCCTGCAACCCCAGATATTCCTTGAACCATTTGAGAAATGGGCCATATGTTTCATTGGTCCCTTCAACCCACCTTCACATCAGAAGGCTTACATCTTGATCTGTACCGACAAAGTAACTAAATGGGTGGAAGCTAGGGCGGTCACGAGAGCAACAGAGCAAGTGGTGGCAGACTTCCTTTTTGAAGAAATCTTTGCTAGGTATGGGACTCCAAGAGAAATTGTATCAGATGGTGGATCACAGTTTACATCTCATATGATAGAAAAGCTAATGCAGAAATATGGGGTCAAACATAAAGTAATAACCCCCTATCATCCCTAGGCAAATGGATAGGTAGAAAGCACAAATAAGGTATTATAAAATATCTTGACAAAGACAGTAGCAAGCCATCGCCAGGATTGGGCATAGAAACTTCCAGAAGCTCTATGGGCATATAGAACAACATGGAAAAATACAACAGGGTTTTCTCCGTATGAATTAGTCTATGGAAAATCCCCCTTGTTTCTGGTAGAATTTGAGATTAGTACACTCAGAACAGCTCTGGAAGTAGGCCTAGATTTATCAGAAGCCCAGAAACACTGACTAGAACAGTTGAATGAGTTGGACAAGATTTGAGTAGTGTCTATCTAGAAAACTACTACTGTTCAACAGCAGAGAATGAAATGGCACAACAAATTTATCAAAACTAAGGTGTTTCAGGTGGGGGACATGGCGTTACTGTATGACTCCAGATTTAAGGATTTCAAAGGCAAGCTCTGCACTCGCTGGATGGGCCCATGTCAAGTGGATGCAGTATTCGACAATGGAACGGTTAGGCTAAGTACAATAGATGAAAACCATACTTCGTTCCTAGTAAACGGACACCGTCTCAAATTATATCACCATCCAGCCTCTAAAGATTCTTTTGTTAAAAATATTTCTACTTCATCTGATTTAATGGTCATTGGAAAACAATATACCCTCACTCTACTCTAAAAAAAAATAATAATAATAAAAATAAATAAACATATATATATATATATATATATATATATATATATATATATATATATATATATATATATATATATATATATATTGCTATTTACTTGTTTATAGTTTGCAGGAACAACAAAGAAATATGGCGAGGAGAAATGTAACACCCGGCGTTGTAACTTTATCAGTCATTAAGATATTGTTATATTCCACTTGTGCGTACCACTAAGTGCTGTTACTGCACTAAGTGTTGTTATTTCATTAAGAGTTGTTACTCCATAACTAATGTTACTCTATAGTTGCCATTATTCCACTAAGTGATGTGACTCCACTGAGAACCGTTACACTAGCTGTTGTTACTCCGCCGGGGCTATTACTCTATAACTGTCGTTACACCGTAGTTGCTGTTACTCCGTAACTACCGTTACACCATAGCTACTGTTACTCCGTAACTACCGTTATGCCGTAGCTGCTGTTACTCCGCAACTGCCATTACACCGTAGCTGTTGTTACTCCACAATTGTTGTTACACTGTAACTGTTGTTACTCCATAACTGTCGTTACACCGTAGATACCGTTACACTGTAATTGGCGTTACACCATAGTTGTTGTTACTCCACAACTGCCGTTACACCGTAGCTGTTGTTACTCCGCAACTGCCGTTACACCGTAGCTGTTGTTACTCCACAACTACCGTTACACCATAGCTGTTGTTACTCTGTAATTGCCATTACACTATAACTGCTGTTGCTCCATAACCGTCGTTACACCATAACTGTTGTTACTCTGCAACTATCATTACACCATAATTGTTGTTACTCACTATTTCCACTACTTCAAAATAGTTGTTACTCATTGTTGCCATTACTCACTATTGCTGCTACTCACTGTTGCTGCTACACGCTGTGCTGTCACTCTGCCAGGTAGGTCCACAAGTACATCATTGTCGTTTCATGGATTTAATTAAATATTCCAAAAAGGACAATTAAACGTGCCAAGGATGGCCATCATTAAGTTGGGGGGGGGGGGGGGGGAACTGTCATAAGAAATGACGGCGTACCATGAAAAATCATTTAGTGCACATAAATCCCACTCAACCGAATATAATGATTTCGGTACTCTGTAATCATATTTTTAAAAGCGTTGGGATGCGGATTTGTACGCACCAAGTCATATCGGTCATTTTCCCCACACGCTGCATTTAATTTTCAGAACACACCATAGTACCATCTTAACTTGCCATTATTTCCAGTGTACCAGCACTAGACTTGTCATTATTCCCATACATACCAGTACTATTCGTCCGATCATTCCAAAATCAACCATGAAATTATTTCAATCTCCAACGGTTTAGAGACCTGTCACTCTCCCTTGCCAACCAACTGCAGTCGATGTGTTGATTCTGCATTCGCAACAATGGGTGGCCAATCTATTTGACATGAACCTGAGAACACAAGGGTAGTTCAGAATAATCGGGAGGTATGGCAAGTTTTACAAAATGCAGGATGGGATGTGTATTTCAACAGGTTGAGGGGGTTTAATGAAGAAATCATAGTGGAATTTGCATTGAACTTGGGAGAAGAAGGCTCTCGCATTCGCAGAGTGGAGATCTCAGTAACAGAAGAAATCATCACAGAAGTCAGTGGGCTTCCTCAAGTTAGGGAATGATGCTTTGTGAGAAGAACTACCCTTACGGAATTCCCCAAGGCCTTCCTTCAAGCTAGAGAATTTATAGCATAGAAAGGGAGGGGGTATGACAGAAATTCACTACCATATCCGTGGGGAGAAGTAGCAGAATTCGTCATAAAATATATGACGTCCGAAGGAATATACTCTACAATCTTCAAATACCATCTCTGCATATTAGCTCACCTGTGATTGCCAAAAGTAGAAGCTTTCTCCATGAATGTGCCCTACTTCCTGCTAAGGAGCCTTCACTTAATGGCACATTCGGCTCAGAGGACGCGACATGTATTGGCGGTCATCACTCGTCATGGGTTGGTTCGGCTACTAATAATGAATGCCATTGGATAGATTCCAATTCCGTGGGAATTGTTTCAGGACTCCATGAAGGAGCAAATAGCAGCTGTTATGGCCGCTAGGGAAAAGGAATCTGAAGCTATTGAGGAGAATCCTATAGAAGATGATTATGTCAACCAGGAGGAACCAGAGGAAATGGAGATGGAAACAAAGGAAATGGGGGATGAGATAGCTCCCCAAGATCAAGCAGGAATTATGGATGCAATGGCAGATATGGGGGCTGATGTAGAAAGGCCCACTAGTACCATGAATGAGGTTGTACCACAAGAACTAGCTTCACCCATGGAACTAGCAGAGCAAGTTGATGATATGGCAGTCACGGGAGCAGACCCACAACAGGCCAGTGTGGGTGAAGCAGTCGATATGGTGACTGAAGGAACCCCGTAGGGATCTCCTGCGACCATGAAGATGAGGGAGGAAGACAATCTGGTTGAAGAGGAAGGACAAAGACAAGAAGGGCCCAGAGTTGAGGAAACCGTGGGACCCATGGAGGAAGCAACAGGAGAACCAGGGCGTGAGGTTGACAGTGAACCACAAAAACCAGCATCAACTTCGGGGCCAAACATAGAAGATGCACCCAAATTCCCTTTCTTTGCCTCAATTCCAAGAGGAGTGAGGGTAACTCGTTCCCCTCGATAAGAAGAAAAAGAAGATTTTGCAATTCTGGTGGCTCTGAATATGTTACAAAGGCCAGAAGCTTACAGAATGGAAGCCACTCAAGTGGCGGGTACCTTGGAGCAGGAGAGGAGAAAAGAAAGTATGGAGGCCAGAGAACCGAAAGGAATCCCAACAGACATAGCAGCAAGAGAGTGTCTCGCCAGCACATCACCAGTCGCGGTGTGTGTGCACAAAGAGGAGATCGTTGTTGGCGAAAAGGAGGGACCAAGTGAAATGGTCCCGACGAATAAGCCAATGGTACAGTGAGGCGAGGGGGCTGTTGAGTAGGAAATAAGTGGAGAAGAGTGAGTAGGGAAGGAAAATCCCCCATTCAACATAGCAGAAGTTGTTTTGAGGGATTTACCTCCAGTTAAAGAAATAGTAGTCAAGCAAGAGTGGATAGAATTGTGTGAAAAATGAAGACTTCCAATGAAACAAAAGTATCAATTGCAGTTCAAGGAAATGATGCAGCTCAAAATGGATGTAAGGAAATTGAGAAAGAAGGTGCACAAAATGCAGAAAAAAATAAAGAAGCACAAATGGCAAGCCAAAAAGGCCAAAACTATCGGGGTTGACGCAGAAACCCAAGTAGGCCAGATATTCATGACCTCTGCTGCCACTCAGACAGACTCGATCAAACGACTGTTTGAAGATTGGGAGTATGTCTTAACAGCTGAAATATAGTCTTGGAAATCTACTACAGCTCAATACAAAAACAAAACTAGAAGGACTGAGGAAAGGGCCTCCACAACAATTCTTGGATATGTGGAGCACATAGATGTTATGAGGTTATGGCATGAAAAACAACAACTCAAGATGGAGCAACTGGAGAAGAAAGTGGCAGAACTAAAAGATGACAAGGAGCAAATGTTCAATTTGGTGCAAGAGGTTATGGCATGTCGCCCCCTACTTCTTGTTATTCCTTATTTTTGCACGAATGTTTCCTTTTATTTTGCATGGAAAGTATTAAGAATGAGATCAACTATGAGATGGAGGATGGTGTGCAATTCCTTCGAATTTTTAGGAGTCACTATGTACCAATGCAACATCTGATGTGTGAGTTTTACTTTCATGGGTACATACTATGGCTGGACAGAGATTTTAACCCAGTCCCGTATGCAAGGGACATTCATTTAAGGGCCCTCACCTCTTACGCTTTTAATCAGATTCACTGGCAGAAGGCTTGTAACACTTTTGAATCCAATCAAGTTACAAAGACATTTATAGTAAGAGGGGAACATGAGAGGTCAGACACAATGTTCAATAAGCACAACACCTTTCTAGGGATCGGGGGAAATAAAGATAGAATGGTGAGGACACAAAGATGGTGTCTTGATCTTTGTGTCAAGCAACTCACCACATTTCAAAAAGAGACCCTTAGTTGCTGTCAGAGGAGGTGGATGATGTCACCTACAGCTGTCCGGAACAAAGAACCTTCTGGGGCACCAAATTTTGCACGGGTATTTACTAGGGTGCCCAGGTATGTGGCATGTGTCTAGACATGTGGGACCCAGTGGATGGGGCTCCGGTTTCAGTTTCCTGTTCTCTGGTTGCCTACCAAAATTTGTACTCCAGCTTATGATGTCCTGAAGCATTAATTGAAGGAAGTTGTTCTTTCGGATGAATTTAAAGTTCCAGGAACAGAAATGGCCACGAAATATGATCTTGCCTAACTCCATGAAACATACAGTCTATAGAACCCAGATTTGTGAGGGCCATAGACTACATGAGGACATGCAGAAGGCTGGTTGTGGGGAGATGTTGGGTACCAAATCGGGCCATCTTGCTGACCATTTCCACTACCCTTTTTGACCTTTTTGCACTCATTTACTTATGCTGTCATGGTAAACTTACAAGGTAAATTCCCCCTTACTTGTCCAATTGGTATATTCTAATTAATGAAGTAAAACACACGGAGTCTATCTATTTGCAGTACTAAATTATGTGTTTGACCGCAGCATGAGAACAAGAACCCTCACTTCAACATATTGCAATGATCTGGTAACGGCCGACCAGAAGGAGGTCGCAGAGCTCAAGGAACAGGCTCCCTGAACTATTCCTAGGCCTTCTTGCTATCTCAAACATCTGATACTGATACCGTTTCAACCGATGTACATCTTTGTATCTGCAATTACTATGTTTCTGGGAGATCTGTTAATCTCCTTTGCTGTGTATAAATTGCAAGTTGTTCTTGTGAATGGGGGTTCACCCATCAATATTGTAAACATCTGTTACTGAGTAATAAAATATCATCCATTTTGTTGTTCTAGTTCTTTTCGTGGCTAATGCAGCCCTAATCAGAGAGCTGGGCCCGCTCTTCTGATCAGGTGTTGCATCTTTGTGTGTGTGTGATTTATCAGTTTATGTTTGCTGTTACAGTTCTTTACTGTTTATGATTATTTCTATAGTTCTATAATTTGTTAATCTTACAGTCATGTTTTGAATCTTAAACCACAAACCCTTGGTTGGAAAGGATTACACGTCTACCCCTGCATATACCTTGCACGTTGCCTTGAAAGGATACACACCCAGATTGATAAGATTAATGTTGGAACAAGGTGGATAAATCAACCCTACCTAGACACCAACACCTGCATCAGAGTCTCATGTAGTGTCATGCTGATCTCCAAGGCATCTGCCTGAGCTGTTATCTTCTGCTATGACAATGCACACCTTAAGTGTGGTAGTAGTGAAGCTACAAACACTCACAATGTTGTCCATTTGTCAAATTCATGTTGGCTTCATGGATTGTACATTTCAACTTCTGATCCAGTTCCCAAGGTGTCTTTCCTGGTTGCATCACGATCTCTTTGAATCCCATAATCAACTATGCTTCAGATTTAGGCCTGCTAAATTCCCTATTTAGTGCTGATTGGATGTCCGCTACTCTAGCATTTGAGTTATCGTTAGAGTACATAATATACCAGGTTAGCATGCGATCCTTCAGAGTGCTAACCAATGCCAAATTCTTTATATGGTCATCTGTAACACCCTGATCTTCCCACATAGTCCTCACAATGAACCAGAATTGGTGCAGGTCCTCATTTCCCAAGCCTTCAAACAAAGGCAACTTCATAGTTTTTGCCATACTGACTCACGGTGGAGGTGGAGGTGGTACGGGTGATATTGGAGGTGATGGCAATGAAGCTGGTGGTGGTGTGGGTAGAGCTGGTATTCATGAGAATCCTTGTTTCATCAACTGACTAGGACTTCATGGGGAGACCTTCGCGATCCCTTCCTTGTCCCCTCGCGGAGGTGAATTCAAGGGTTTACACTCTGGACCCTTATTTCCTTCGTTTCTGTAAATCTTCCGCTTCGCATAGTCTTGAACATCAAGGTAGATGCATAACCCGTTCTTTGAACAACAACATTTTAATCCAAGTATTCAAATATTTTACATACTTACCTCGCGGTCCTTTGAAAAAACATCACTCTACCTCACAATAGTTGATTGAGGTGTCGATCGCGAATTCAGTAACAAATCCTCCTATGATGCGATTGAGCCAATTATTGATAGCGTGAGTGATCTTATCCTCCAATGCTTCCAACCTTTGCACTAGCTCTAGGGTCCACACAATAAGATCGTCAAGTTTCCACCTTCCTTCGCTATCTTCTAGCTTTGCGATCCACTTGTATAGCTTAATAGGAAAGGAGGCAAAAAATATTTCATGGATCTCCGTATACAGGTACCTACCTAGCCACTATTCTTTCGATAGTTGTGGGTTTCTATATTCTTGTGTCGCGAACTCGTGGATCCTTCTGTCCAACCAGCCTTTGATTTCTTTGTTAGTTGGATTCCAGTGATACGACATCACACATCTCTTAAGAAAATTCTGGTCCTAGCAATAGAACCATTTGTTGGCTTGAGGGGTCCTGACCCAGGTTCAGTGTTAGTTAGCCAAACAAATCCCTACACTACTAGCCCTTTCAGCATCAACCTGTAGAGCGAGGACTAAAGTCTCACCTGAAGCCATATGGGGGGATGCTAGAACCAATTTTACACACCCTTGAGATGGTTATGATGTTGGTTTATTTTGGCTATACCTGCCTTTGCGCAGGTTTCTTAGCCCTTTGTTCCACTATTCAATACCTTCACGGAAGGGTACAATTGGCTCTCGTATAGCCCTAACCTACGGCTTAAGGACTTTTGCATTGCTAGGGCAGCGAACTACGATATCTCCCAAACTAGGTTGAGTGTCTTACTTATCTTATTAACCGATCTTAGTTAGTTCTGCGTAAACAAATGTTCTTAATTGCATTCACTTAACCAACACATTTGCATACATTCGCACATCATATAAGCATTATAAGCGAAATTCATACTCGATATAACGGATGCATAAACAGGAAATAAAGATGTAGAAATTATAGAATCCTTCTCTTTATTGATAATTTTGGACAATTACAGACTCGATCCGCCCTGTGCACTCAATTGCAGGGGTCCGCGCACTCAGGTGTGGACTTCTAGGCCTCTACACAATCAGCTGCAGAGCCTCTACCTACGCTATGACTGAAACTTAGACTTCTTCTCTAATGCTATGACTCAATTCTTCATGATGATTCTAACTACTTAAAGCTTAGCTTTATTTATACAATCCCATGGTCCACGGACCATGGGTAGATCTTTTACAACCAACGTTACATTACCAAAATAAGGGCAGACAACCCTATGACTCTTTAACATCTACGCACTCTATGACCACAAAATGCAGAGTCTTTACACTTGGATTACATAATTGGACCAAAATATGGGTTTTTAGCCCCAAAACTACCCTTGGGGGATCCCGCGCCCAACACCTCTTGAGCCAATGTCTAATACAAGCTTCAACCATCAATAGGCAATCCTTTCAATACTTTCGACCCCTTTCACAATGGTCCTAGCCTCAAATATATAGCATGACAGGATAAGCCTTGCCAATTCTTTCATATGTCCTTTTTGGAAAAGGCTAAGATATTTCCATGTTTTATCGCTTTTTCCCTATTTGTAAACTCTATTAGGAATAGTAATTCTTCAAACAGGTCGAATATGGATGTTTCCCTGCTTTATAAGATGACATATGAGTGAATATAGGAATATTATTCGGTCAAGTTGCTCCTTTGACCTCCGAAGCTAACTAAAGTTTACTAACACATCCCCTAAGGCAACACAGAGAGTTACCCTAGCGACTAACTCACCTGATGCATGGCGAAGAAGCTTTATAAAGCATATTTCTAGTTCCTGTAGAGCGTTAGCTTGGAAAATAGGCATGTGAACTTGGTTAATCTTTCAGTCATCTTTCCCTTCTCCTTTGAGCTAATGAGGAGGTCATTTTCCTTTGTAACAAATGCCCCCTAAAGTGTGATATCAAAGGCAGAGATGATGGCCAAAATACTTTATAGCTGTCATGTTCTAGAAAAATGAGAGAGTGGATCAGAGCTTTGGGACTATGAGAAACTTGATACAACATATATATATAAAAAAAATCTAAAATCATGTCATGAGTCAGGAATTCCCACACTTAGTAGCTATGTTAGAGCGATTTCTCAACAAAGAGATATGACGATCGTGTCCACTGATAAGCACAATGTGGAACTTGTTTCATAATAAGATCATTTTGAAGAGTTGTCTCCAAAAAATGATATACAGAGCTTGGGAGAGGAAACAAGGATGAATGATGTAAGCCTCTACCCAAGGTATTTATTTATGTTTCACCTTAACAACATATTTCGATACATCTAAATAAAGGCGTTGAGGTCGAACATGTACGAAATCGTCTGATTACCAGTCAATAATGGAGACCATTAACAAACGTGAGGATGGCCACTGAAATTGATGATGGTCTGTAAGATGCTCAGTGCAATCTAACAAGTGTGAATAATGTTTTTGTCATCGCACGCTCGTAGAATCATTCAAACAGGAGCCAATAATGAAAATCCCTGAAACACAAGGTAACCTACCACTGATGCTTGCAAGTTCCAAGGCACTGATGTGTTTCTAGATCTTTTTCCTAGATAGAGTTTTGAAGTCGATAGGAAGAGATTTGTCGAAAGGTAGACAATAATGTGTCCTATATCAGTGGACAGGAAACAAGACAAGAATGATTATTTTTTGAATAATAGTTTGAGCATTTGTTCAAATTGACAGAGGGCATGATGGAATAATATGTTTGATGATTTGACGGAGGAAAGAGAAGATGACGGGATCCCTTGAACAATAGAAGGCACAACACAAAGGGTTTAATCATGCAACACTAGACTCATGAACAAAAAAGAGTGTTAAGATACAGAGATGTAAGAACATCAGGGTATATATGCTAAACTCATAGGATGGTATCTCCTGTGCGTTAAAAAACCTATTATTATCTATCTTGTTGCTTTGAATCTTTTCCCTTAGATTCCTCGGTGTATGGGCCACATAAGGAGAATTCTCTTCTCCTTGTTGCCCAAATAATGTTTCCCATTCCATAGAATTCACATCATCCCTGTAAGGGGAGTCATGTGAACTACATTTCACCATTTTTCTCTTCATCTCTAATATTCTATTTTCCTACAATATACCATGTTATATCGACCAAATAGAAGACATAATCGAAATCATACCTCAGTGTATCTCAAGGGAGCCTATCACATCTACCCAAGCTAGTATAAATTAGCATGATACATAATAATGTCAAGAACTTAACTGTAGTGATAGTAATCATCATTCATATGACCAGAATGCATATAACAATAGGCAAACTATCACACATGACTAATCGATTCACATGCATATGATTGCACTAATTAACTAGCATCTATCATACATGTAACCACAATAGTAATAAAATGATAGGCATGCATATAACCACGATGCATATAACAACCATTAACCATCATGCTTGCATGCCAAACATATAAACATGTATGATGATTTGCTTTATCCCAAAATCTAGTGCTGCAACCTCGCTCTATAACCCCTCCTCCCATTCATTAATCCAACTGGCTCCTGAAACACTAAGTGATCAAAGAGGGCTTAGGAAAGCTCAAAAATCAAATTTCATGTATTACCATGAAACCAGCATAGATCGAAGAGGTTGTCACAAGGTTTCCAATGGCGTAAATGGTACCTCAGTCTGACATCATATGCAAACGTTATGGCCAGTCAAAGTTTTGGTCAACTAGTCCCCTAGGCTGAAGGTAGCAGAGCACCAACTAAATTTGGATGCCTAACTAAATCTAACGGAGCCGCTAAATTCGGCATACATTAACAAGGAAACAATTTGGCACTTTGCAGTGATGGTTTGCAGTGGCCGAAACTAGAAAAATTGTCGCCTACTTAATTTTTCTGGCGACCGAAAAATTTCGACCAACGAATTTTGTCCATATTTAAAAGAAAACAAAAATAAATAAATTTAATCAAAAAAAATTAAAATTGGCCAATGGCACGACAAATTAATACTGCCAACCATTTTGCCAAGAAGGAAGGCTTAAAAATTAAAATCAAGTTTTTTATTATTTAAACTCATATTTGCCACAAGGGAACATGGGTAAAAAACTCAATGCAAAGATGGATCCCTAAGTAGGCATGGAAATCGAGGAGAAAAACCTTGAAAGAGGGGAATATGCAAGGAATCTTCGAGATTCCCTAAGGGCCAAATTTTGATAGTTTCAGAATTAGGCCAACTTTATACTCATTTTAATCAGTTTTTCACAAGGAGCAGAATAATGAAGTTAGATTTGTCATCTAAGAAGTAGATCTTCAATCAGTTATTATAGCATCATTTATCACCCTTATATACTTGATGCTCTGAGTCATGGCCTTCAGCATCCCTTTCCCTTTAGACTTGGTCCAATTACTAAAAAACATTATTTTAAATTCTATACACAACTCTGCCCTTCAAAACACGCGTGCAGATGCGAGTCTAGCTATACCCAACCTGCATATATGATTTAAAATATGAAAAAATATAAAATCCCTAATTTATGGGTGGGGTTTATGAGTTACACTGGAAGCCTATCTACAGGAGCCCTTGGCCTAACTGTATCGCAACTAAAAAAAACTCTTTTGATGTGATACAAATACACGTCATGGGGAGTGCCTAAGGGGAGAGAAAGATAGGATATTGACATTATATCCAATTGGTCCCTGATAAAGTATGATTTATCATTGTTCCTCCTCCACTCCCAGCTATAGGAAACGCTTGTTTCCTCATAGGGATGTCCATCTCCTTTATATGGCATCCATGTGTATGCATTTGAAAGAAGATTGTTGAGGCTTGGGTTGGACAGATCTAGAGGAAGGTTTCACTCGGAGCTGTGGATGAATTAGTTTGTATTCTTCCACATTATATTGCAGTAATTGTTGGGTGCATGTTTTATGCATATTTTAGACACCTTTTCCCCCCATCCTTGATCATTTCACCTATGAACCTGTGGACTTTATATCATAATTACCTTTTTCCTAGTTATAAGAATCCATTTTTGTTATGACATATTATTTTTCCTTTTTTGTTAAATATGAATGAGGTGATATCATTTTGATGGCTAACCAAGGCAAATATGGAAAAAGTTCTATGGCTCTGTTTTTTCAGGTGATGCTCCAAATTCCATAACCAAAGGATGACCAACAGTGTGATAATTCTCAAAGGGGTTTTGAGTACTTGTTGTTTCAAACCGTTGCTGTCACACCCTGAATTGATGTTACACCTCAAGAATTGTTGTTACACCTCAAATTATTGTAACACTATGGGATGTTGACTACATCACAACTATCTATGACCATGTATACTATTCCATATGACGGATGTCATAAATATTTTATTATCTATGGGCAGCTAAGGAATCAAGGTAGTTGTGATTTTGAGAAATGATGTAACAAAAATAGGCCTTGTGTTTAGAACCTATTGTAATGATTTCTATTCTCTCTCAATATTGATCAACATGAGAATCATGAGATTCTCATGACTGATCTATTTCTTATTTTGGGCATGTAAATCTTATAAAGGAGACTCAGTTCCATGTAAACGGGGACAGACAGTATCGTCACTTTTCTTCTATAGTTCATAAGCATTTTAATACAAAGAATAGCATTGCTGATGTTTTTATAGACATGGTATTGGGACTTTAACTAATTCACATTTCATACCTGTGCCTTGCTAGGGAGGAAGTACCCTACTCTTAAGCTGGGATTGCAATGGAAAGATTAGCATATTGGTAGATTAATTATTGTTTCCAAGTAAGCGTGAAGTTATTTTTGTTGCCATGTAATTTTTATAATGGGTTTATTTTTGTTTCCAGATTTCTGATATGTTGTCACACAGGATTGATTTGAGCATAATATTTAGTCAGTCAACTTAGTTAGTGGTATGGTGTGTGGCGTGCCTTTTCCTTGGTAACATGAAGTGTGGTTTCATTTGTGTAGATTTGTTTTATTTCTGCATGAGTGTTACTTTCTGCAAATTAAATTCAACGAAATTTATTTTATCCTTTTATTTTTACTCTTGGCTAAAGTGTATCGGCACAAACAATGCATACTCCTTTGAAATAAATATACCTACCCTGGGTTGACAATTAACGGTTGCGATTCATTCAAATTAATGATGATTAAATAGACTCAACATTTTGGTGTCGTTGTCGGGGAAGGTAGTTGACGATGCAATCAGCCAAGTGTGCTTAGTTAACAAGTGTTTCTATTGTACAGGTGTTGGGCGGTAAGACGAGAGGTAAGAACCTGCGCATTGCTCTAATATGCCTAGGAGGGCTCACGATTATGCTTACTAGAACAATTATGTTGTGTGAATTCATTGATTATTTAGATGTGTTCTTATCTTTACAGGTGCTCGGTGGTAAGATGAGAGGTAAGAACCTGTGCATCACTCTAATAGACTTGAGTGGGCTCACCACTGTATAAGATGACAGACTTACGGATTGAATAAATATGCATTGGGTCCATGTGTAAAGTGTAGGAATAATAGAAATCCCAAAGTACAACCACTCTAATAAATCATAGGAAAAACGAGCCATAAAAGAAATAAGAAGTGTGCAGATTTGGGGAGGAAAACATTTATTCATGAGCGGATCTCAAAAGAAGAAAAAGAACAGTCAAATTCTCAAACGGATGCAAGGAAAATATGAACACAAAAATTTGTTTCTCCTATAATAAGAACAAAATAATTTTGTTCCTCTATCTCCAGACCATATCATCCTAAAACTAGTGTAAGAACTCCCAAAACTAAGTATCCAGATCAAGAGCAATAGTGGAAGACTAGAGATCAGGACCTTAGAGTTGAGCGTCAAGGGGAAACTACTCAGGAACACCAGGATTCTGATATGGAAAAGAATTCATTGACTTATCAATATACAGATTCGGGTAGCACAGTGAAACAACCATCCTCGAAGTAGCCTGAGCTATCAATTTACAAATCTTCACCCACAAGACAGTCACCAAAATGGCTAAAGAAGAGTTGTCACAAAAATGATTAGGAGGTTCAATAATGGTGGACAACAATAACAACAACACTAAAACATATGCCACCATTACCACCTTTGAGATTCCAATAGTGGATGTTAAAGACGAGGCTCCCATGAAAAACATTACTTTGTCATCTCTCCCATATTTTCAAGGAATGACTGTAGAATACCCTGACACGTTCTTGTTTGAATTTGATGTATTGTGTAAGAGCTATGTTTATATTTCAGATGCTCAGAAGCTAAAATTATTCCCTCCTACTCTCAAAGGAGCATTATTGAGATGGTTCATGGGACTAGGCTCTACTATGATTTAAATGTGGAGCGACATGAAAGAGACATTCATATCTAAGTATTAGGATTACTGCAGAACCAGGGATTTGAGGGAAGAAATATTTAGGATGACACAAAAGGAGGAAGAAAGCTTGGAGTACTATGTGGAGAGATTCCATTACAATTTGCAGAGATCTAAACATACTGATGTAGATCAAGAAATATTGAAGACCATATTCATAAGGGGAATGAGAGATGACTAACTTGATACCCTGAATCTACTAGGGAAGGGGGAGATATCTCAATAACCATTTTATGATATAATAAATATTTGTTTGAGATGATCTAGAGGATCGTCGAAGGGGAGAAGCATGGTACGTGATGGATCTTCCCGGATACAAAAATATGCAAATGGTGGTGTGACCAAGGCAGAAATCAGAAAATTATCTTCTCGGTACCCTATATGCTCAAATAATGATAGCGCAAGTGAAGAAAGCACAAGAAGAGGTCAATGCAGCTTTAGATGTGTTCTTCCTAATATGCAAAGACAAGCATTCCTAGAAGGAATTTAGGTTAAACAACATCGACCCGTGTAACATTTGTGATCTAGAGCATTCCACAGGTCATTTCCCAGAGCTTCCCAGATTGAAAGTCACACTTAAGGAATCAAGTGAGGAGGTTAAATATTCCTACTTCATTGGATCCAGGAAAACATGGCAACCACAACCCCCAAGTATGCCTCAAAACTTGTATTCTTTCAATCCATGGAATAATACACACAATGTTCAACAATTTCCATGATAGTACTCTACCACTCCTCCAGCATAATATCCTTCACCTTGGAATTAGTGGTCCCCCTCATCACCTTTCCAATGCCCTTCATCGCAACCATATCCTTAGACTCAAAATTGGAGAGGAAATTCGCTAGGTCCAATTCCTCCTGTAATACCAATACAACATCAGTTAGAGCTACCACCTATTCAAACACTTGTTTCTACACCTTATATATGACCCCAATTACCTGTGCAACCTAACCCTAACCCGAATAATAAGGCAGCCCAGAAAATTGAATCCTCGACTACCTTTTAGACTTATTATATCACTCATGCCTGGTATAATGAAATCCATCTTTGGTCAGGGAAAGCGGTTAACCCAAATCTCCCCCCTGTTCTAACCAAAGAAGAATGTGAGTCACCCATGGGGGGTCATACAGATTTTGAAGCTGTTGTCACACTTGTAACAACTGATTTGGAAAGGACTGCTGCACCTGTAACAATGGTTCGATGAAAAATGATACACCTGTAACAACCGATTTGACTATAGCAACTAAGGACACTCCATATCCTCAAAGGCTAATAGAAACCGGTATGACTTCACACCCGGAATCGAATTTCCTTAGGGAGTTGAGAAACTTACACATACGAATTGCCATATTACAGGCTATTAGAGATGTGCCTTTTTATGTAAAAATAGTAAGGGACCTGTGTCTTAAAAAACCTGGAAGGAAACCTCAGGACCCTACTACTATTCATGTGATGGGAAAGTTGTTCGAATTGATGATTGATCAACCCCTTTTAACCAAATACAATGATCCAGGGAATCCTACAGTCACTATTTACATCGATGACATGACCATTACCAATAGATTGATTGATTTAGGTGCATCCATTAATGTAACAATGGAAGATATATTCATCACCTTAGGGTTACACGGACTAAGACACACACCTACGGTGTTGGAATTAGTAGATAGGTCCCATGTCAAACTTGAGGGGATGTTAGAAGACATAGTGATTATAGTAGATTCCTGGAAATATCCTACTGACTTCCTTATTTTACAGACTAAATCAAACCTGGGAGGGCATCCTTTAATATTAGGAAGGTCATAGATAGCCACTACAGATGCATCCATAGGATGCAAGTATAGGTCTATCATGATTTCTGATGGCTAGGCCACCAAGAATCTTAGCCTTTATCCCCCAGCAAAACCAGATACAGATTCAAGAAAGCCCTTGTGGGATGAATTTGAACCTCAGTTTGATCACTCACAGCCACTTCTCACCCTTGGGAAGGCACATTACTTTAAGAATGTAATAGAAGATGATATCATAAGTGGTTTTATTAGTAATTCACTTTTTGTTACTTCCATTGAAGACTAAAAGGAGGAAGACGTTGTAGAATATTTGAACCTTGAACATATGAAGACCACTTCAAGTATTAACAATAGTCCTACTGAAATAGAACCAGCCAAATATCTTCATGTCAATCTAAACTTGACTGCTGAGAAGAACAGATTGTTATTACAACTGTTACAGAAGTACAAAAAGGCATTTGCATGGGATTATACAGATATGAAGGGTATCCATCGCAGCATGTGCACTCGCCGCATCTATTTGAAGGATGATTGCAATCTAGTGAGACCACCACAATGATGCATGAACTCTGCATTAATGGAGGTAGTAAAATAAGAATTACAGAAACTCCTGAATGCCAACTTCATTTATCCCATTTTTTATAGTAAATGGGTAACTCCACTTGTCATTGTCCCCAAAGTGAATGGAAAGTGTAGGGTCTATCTGGATTATAGAGAACTTAACAAAGTCACTCAAAAGGACCATTTCTCCTTTCCATTTATAGACCAAGTCCTTGATACCCTGTAAGGAAGGAATTTTTTCTCATTCTTAGATGGGTTTAGTGGGTACAACCAAATACATATTTCCCTAAAAGACCAAGATAAAACAAACTTTACCTGCCCTTGGGGAACTTTCACATACAGTGTTCTTCCTTTTGGAATCTATAAACACGCCCACAACTTTCCTTTGGGTGATACTCATAATTTTCTCAGATCTATTGAATGACTATCTAGAAATTTTCATGGATGACTTTACACCCTATAGGGACACCTTCGAAACAACATTAATTAATTTGAAAAATGAATTAGAACGATGTGAACATACTAATGTTGCTTTGAGTACTGAGAAATGTTAGATGATGATGACTGAAGGGATCATGATGGGACATCTTATTTGAGCTGAGGGGATTAAACTGGACCCTGCTAAGATAGAGGTAATCTTGAAAATACTAGTCCCCAAGACATAGAAATAGGTACGTAGCTTCTTGGGTCATGCAGGGTACTATAGGAGATTTATGGAAATTTTTTCAAAGATTGCATCTGCTTTATTTTTTTTACTTATGAAAGATGCAGAGTTTGTATGGATAGGAAAATGTGAGCAGGCCTTTGTGAAATTAAAATATTGTGTATCAGTGACTCCTATTTTGCAGGGTTCAAACTGGATATGTCCTTCCATATAGCTATAGATGCATATGATACTGCTATGGGAGATTTTTTGGGCTAGCTGGAGGATAGGAAACCTTATGCCATTTGTTATATAAGAAAAAACTTGACTTGAGCTGAACTCAATTCCACAATGACTTAGAAGGAATTCATTCCAGTAGTGCATGCCATCAATAAATTTCGGCACTACATCATAGGATATCAAGTGCTTGTACACACTGACCATTCTTCTATTAGTTTTTTGATGAAAAAACCATTTATTAATGGTAGGATTACATGATGGTTATTGTTCTTATAGGAATTTGATATAACTATCCTAGATAAACCTGGGAATGATATTCCAGTTCACTCACCATGGTATGCAGGCATAGATAATTATATTGCTACAAGAAAATTTTCCCAACTCCTATCCTAGAGGGAAAGGAAAATGATTATCCAACAAAGTGCTAGATACTCATGGATAGAAGGAAATCTCTATCACACTGGGCCAGACCATCTGATTAGATGTTGTGTAAGGGAGTGTTATAGACATTTTTGTGCCTTACAGCATGAAGCATGAAATGTCGATAATCTGAGGGATCCAAAGTCCCTAAAACATGTTGTTCCTACCCCTAGAGGAACAAGGTCAGCGAACCACAGCACTGAAAATCAGTTCTCCACCTAAAAACACTCAAAAACAAGCTAATTCTGGATCATGTCAACTGCTCCACTGAGCATCTGCGCTGAATGTCAACTGCTCCACTCTGTACCTGCGCTGAATGTCAAAAGCAATGAAGGCTACCTGCGCTGGGCGAGATTGGCCAAGTGGCACAGTCATTCTGCAAGGTGTCAAATGCCCAGGAAGCTTCCAAAATGACACTTGGATCAGGGAATTCGCCTTGTGATGAGTAAGAGGATCTAGATCTCCAAGTGGAAGCAAGAAACTCCAAGTGGACTCAAGAACTGAAGAATAACTGAAGTGGGAGAGGACACTAGTCAGCTTCATGCCAAGCTCAAGCTGACTCATCCTTTCTCCAAATCTCCTATATATAGAGCTCTCTCATGAGGTCTAGGGGGGCTGGAATCTTGTGAATGTAAGGAAGTGCTGTTGGTTTGTGTATAGAACTATTGGGTGATTGCTTTGAAGGAGGTGAAGAGGAGATTTCTTTCTGCTGGGAGGTGTTGCTGGATTGGACCTCTTATGGTTGTAACACTCTCAGAACTTTACTTCTTCCATTAATAAAGCATTTGAGGTTCTTCTATATGCATGTGTCTTTGTGGCGTATTGATACTTGTATGTTTGATTTATTC
The DNA here is from genome assembly GCA_031772625.1 of Pinus tabuliformis. NCBI lineage: Eukaryota > Viridiplantae > Streptophyta > Pinopsida > Pinales > Pinaceae > Pinus > Pinus tabuliformis. The sequence goes on from CM062815.1 coordinate 873,139,522, forward strand.
TAATCCTTGAATCAGTTATGGATGTATGCTTCTTGTAGTTTCCCTTTCTTGTGCTTTTGCAGGATCTCTGTGTAGCTGGGCCAGTGAAAGAGCAAGGAGCTGGGAGCAAGCAGCAAAGAGGGAAGATTGGATCAACCATTAGCGGAAGATAACGGTTAGTGGATCTCTTTCTCCTCTCTCTTACATCTCATAAAGAAGTAATCTTGATTAGCTTTGCATTCAGTTGTTGCTGAGGTACTATCACCCTTAGAGTGGGATAGGGTCATTCCGTATTGGATACTTTTCCCAACAACAAATTGGCGACTCCACTGGGGATCGTATCTTTTTGGTTGTTTGTGTTTTTGCTATTCATTTCATAAACAAAGGGAGTACCGAATCGAACTGTATTTGAATCTTTCAAATGCAAAGTAGAGGGCAGCTACTCTAGCTCAGTTTCTGGGCAAGTTTATGATTTAAAGAGCTGATCCACAAGGACTCTAATAAGCTCTTAGTGATAGCTTTTCATCCTCCTTGTCATCCCTTAGTGTGTCCTTGACTGATAGCTTCTGATTTGAGCAAAAACTGTGAATTTTTGAGCAATCTGTGACCCGGAAACCAAGAGAAACGAAAGTTTCGTTCTTCAGTGCAGGCTGTACAAAGGCTGTCTGCATTTCAGCGCAGTTCTCGAAGGGGCTACCTGCGCTGAAGGTCAAACAGACTTTGTCCCACCTGCGCTAGACCAGTCTTGCCTTGTGCTACTGGGGTTTCCTGCTGTTTCTTGCCCTGTTTTCACTCTTGTTTTTGCTGCCTGTTACCAGTCAATGTGCCTATCTGAAACCAACTTTCCTTGCCACTATTCCGCCTCGGTTGTATAAAGAAACTGTGTTTGTTCTTTGTGTATTTCTTGTATCATTTACAGTTTCCCATAACGAAAGTGAACTAGTCTTGCTGTGGCCTCTTAGATCTAGACCTGTGATAAAGTGTCGTTTTGATCTTAAGAGTTAGTTTGTTTGCTGTTCATAGCTGATTGAGCTTTTGCTTTCGTCATATGGTTTGAATTTGTATATTTCTAGTGTCGAAACAAGTAAATCTTAAGGTGTCTTTTGATTTTGGACAAGCTTGTTTGCTTTCACTTGAAATTGAATTCAAAATTATACAACAACTTTCTTTTTGTGTCGCACAAACATTAAGAAAGAGAAAAGAAATACCTGCATTGTGCATGTGCATTATGACAGCTTGTATGATGATTTAGGAAAAAGTGCATTAGTGTGTGTTCTATGATCTGTGTGAAAAGGTGTTATCTTTCTTTTCCCTCAGTAGTTAAGATTTTCAAAGTTGAAAGATTGAAAAGCTTGCTTATCATCTTAGACTGCATTTAGGAGTGTTATCATACATCTCGTGGTGATCCATAAAGGCAAACTGCTAAACAAGATCAACATTAAAATGAATTGAATTTACATAACAACGCATTGAAACATAACGCAAACACATAGAGGTCTAAGCTAGAGACGTGTTCCGGCGTCGTTAAACATGATATCTTAGCGTTGAGTGGTTGGGTGATTCCTCCACGGTGAAGCGATAAGTATCAATACGGACTTGCGCTCCCATGTACCGTCGCGTATATATCGGGAGACCCCTATAGGAACAAAGCCTTTATCCATAGGAAACCGTGTCGGCCGCCCTACTGATCGCAATGCAGTGAACACAGCATTCACGAAGATCGACCACTCGTACCGTAAAACGTATTCTGTGGTTTTGCGAAAAGTTTGGCACACCCTCTGCCTAGAACTCCAGAGCAGTTTCTTTTGGCCTTTTTCAAACTCTATAACTGAAAAAGTCCATCCGAGCATTTGTCACTTCGGGCTCGTTAAAACATCGAAGGAGACTAGAGTCATCTTTAGCTTTTTCTCGACTCTTAAAAACTGAAAAAGCAAGTTGTGTCTAAAGCATCGTTATAAAATTCATTTTAAACGGAACATAATCACCTCCTATTCCTACGTTGATCTTTAGGTTGAGAACATGGAACGCCCCAACCAAGGAACTCCACATGATGGAGATCCCAGTCCTTTCTCCTCTTGGGGAGAAGTTGGTGCGCCCCACATGGCCACATTGTCGCTTCCAGGACTAACAATTGGCCTGCCTATTTGGCTATTCTCAACCAATGTAGTTCAGAACACCATGGTTCCTGAACAGTCGAGTCAACAGTTAGATCAGTCTAGAGTTGCCCACCAGCCTTCAACTTCCTATAACTCTTCCTCCAATCCTTCATCTTCGCAAGGTAAAGCTGGCAAAAGCCAAGCTCCCATGGAGAAGAAGGAGAAGAAGAAGAAGGAGAAGAAGAAGAAGGAGCCTAAGGCGCCTGGGGGCAAGCAAAAGACATCTGACAAAAATCCACACACAGCACAGACCGGGCCTAAATCACAATGTGTCATATGTAAAGGAGACCACTTCCATAGAGATTGTCCCTGTATTCCCCGGATACTAAGGGACTGGTCCCCTCGGTTGCACAATTCGGGAGCATCAACCTCTGATAGCCATGTTGATTGCTTACCGTCAACCAGCGAAGGTGAAGGTTCAAGACAAAGAAGGGGATCAAGATCCCCCTGCAGACTGTGTGAAGGCGATCACGCCATCCACCGTTGTCCCTTCTTAGACGAAGCGAAGAGAGTTTTGGAAGATCGTCCGGTTTCATCGGTAATGCTTCCTCCTGGATACAAAAAACTCGTGCCAAGTCCTTCGTTGGTTGAAAATACAGCTGGCCCGCTCAAGTGGTCAGCTGAAGCGTCAGTCATTGAAAATGAACCTACTGAATCCAGACCAGACGAAAGTCTAAAGGTCGATATGGCAGTTGACCCGGTTCTTCCTTCAGAGGTTTCATCCTCAAATGACACCGTCACTGAATATTCATCTTCAAATGACACCCTCACTAAAGAGAATAAGGATGACACCATCCAGATTCTTTTCATCAACACAGACTCTGATGAGCATCAGGGCAATGCGCCCATCCCTTTATCGCAGGAAGGAACATCGCCAGGGTCATATCCGGCCGTATATTCAGTCCCACCACCAAGCAACCTGGTTGTGTCCTTTGATTGGAACCAACTAGGTAGACCCCGGTTACCAGCCAGTATACCATTAAGAATCATAGTCCAAATCTACAGAATCGTAATGGCTGGAACTATCATTGATGAAGGGGCATCTGTGAGTATCCTTTCCTCTATTGCTTGGAAAGCACTGGGTTCCCCAGAGCTTTTGCCTGAGATAAGAAATCTCTCGGGTTTTGATAAAGGAACCAGTCGACCGTTAGGGATCCTCCCCAATGTACCTGTTACATTGAAAGGGAGGACCGTTCAGATGAACGTGATGGTCGTTCAAGGACCCTTGGATTATAACCTACTCCTTGGACGAGACTATATATATTGCATGGGAGCTATAGTCTCCTCACTCTTTAGAGTAATGTGTTTTCCACACGAAGGAAGAATGGTCAAGCTCGTAGACCAACTTTCATTTCCGGGATCACGCATCGCAAATAGTCAAATACCAACCCTCAATGGTCTATTCACCCAAGAAATGTCTCCACCCCCAGTCCTCCTTCCCGATGAATGCGAGTGATTCGGAAAGATGGGACTGGAACCCAGGGGGCATGCATCCTGGTCTGCTTCGGGCAGAGGAAACCTTGGGTATAGGGTAGAATTTCCGCGAAAGAATATGACTAGTCCGTACCCTGTCCGTGGATGGAAGAGGGGTTGTTCTGGAACAAGATTCTTTTGTCAAGGTTACTTGTTTGACAAAGGTCATTCATCCTTGTCTATTTCGGTAGACATTGCTAAAGAAAGAGATTGATTTGCGGCAGCAAATAGAACTGTCTTTGGGTAACCAGGAAGAGGCAAGCCTCACCCATTAAAACAAATGTTTTAACGGATAAGTAGGGGCAGCCTTGAAATTGTACTTTATATCTGGGGGCATGCAACCTTTTGGAATGCAAGCAAGGGATGACTATTTATTTTTTAAATTTTTAGGTCCTCCCTTTAAACCTGTAGGTCTAACCCTTTAAACTCGTAGGATTAGCCATTTCCAAACCTGCATAAAGAAAGAATATGAGGAGCATAGCTTCGTGAGATAAAGCTCCATAAAAAATAGCTATCTCACAGGAGACATTTCTTATCTTATGACTGGTATTATCGAGCAGTTTTACCGCGGAATTTATGCTCGTTAAAAAATAGAAAAGAGAGATTCGAGCAGTTTTAGCGCATAGTTCATGCTCGTTAAAAAATAAACATAAGATTGAGCAGTGTTCTGGCGCATTCAAGCTCTTTAAAAAATGAACCCAGTATCGGTAAATAACCATTGTGATCGTAAATTTATTAGCCATAAAAGCCTTGGTCGTGTTTGCACCCGCCACCTCCATTCCATTTGGCCAATCGTTCACCTCCATATGATTGTTTACCTATTTTGAGGAAAAGCTGCGAAGAGTGATTCCACCTAGCCATCCTTGTGACACTGCCGTGATTGGAAAATTCCAACCTGTACCTGGAATCTGCTGCTATCCCTGTTTATCACTCGTTCCTCAAAAGACGAGTCTTCTTTGAGCTCTTTTCATCTGACTCGTAAAATATGAAAAGTTTGCCGAGTTTTGGCCTTCCAGCTCGTTAAAGTGACCGGAAGAGCTATCCCTCCCGTAGATTTTAATCTTTTTGGACCTGAGGGATTATTGCACAAAAAGGTCGAGTGCTTGTTTTATTCGGCTCGTTAAAATTATCGAAAACTCATCCCTTCTGTATTGTTTTATACTTTTTCGGACTTAAGGGATTAGATGACGAAAAAGGAATTTTGGAGTTAACTTTCTGTACCTTTTCAGACTCTCTAAAAATGAAAAGGACCGAGTTTTCCTTGTCGTTAGACTCGTTAAAATGATTAAATAGCGACAAACTTGTCTTTAGACGAGAACGAGTTTCCCTATCGCTAAGCTCGTTAAAACATAGCGATGGGCTTGCCCGAAGGGCAGGTTATAGAACAAGCATATGTTATCCTCCTCAAGCTTGACAAAAATAAAGAGGTACTGGTCAGAAATGACTGGGGAAAAATTGGGAGAACCTCAAAGCTTTAATGGTAGCAAGTCGCTCTTGAACATGACACTTTGTCCTCCGTATCACATCGGGTTGGGTTGTTTCATTCACCAGTCTCATCACCATGGTCTTCGCCAAACCATCCACATTTGGGGTAATGCTACCGATCCATCACATCAGTGTCGTTATATGTTCAAGAGATGTTGTTCAGAAAGAGTCAACCGTGTCCCATCCACTGCCATACATTATCCTTCATCCACCCATGATCGCCACCCTGAATCATATTTCACAGATTGTTTTCACCTCCACTAAAATCATTAGCTCCGTTCCGTGTCACTAATGCGGGATTCATTAAGGCCCTCCTATGACGGATCGCTTCTTGTCGACTTCAGCTCATTATCCAAGAAGTTGGTCTAGGAACAACCCCTTCAGTACTTTGAAGCTTGCATGCCTCAATGGCAAGTTTCTCACTTCCGGCGACAGGTATACATCAATGACCTTCGACCAGAAGATTTTGCGTGGTGTTCGACGCCAAGTCCTTTATTCACACCACGTGAATTGTACTGCAGTACCTTGAGGGTCATTGTCATTATTGGTGATTCCTCTCGCGCTTGTTAACGGTTTACATTATTGACCGGTAATCAAGCGATGTCTTTCCATGTTCGACTTCAGCGCAATTCTCACATGGATCGACTTGTACTTAGAGTGAAGATCGAACGAGTTTGAAGACCCCGGATCTAGTTTCATCCATCCGGGCTGTGATATATATTCATGATATAAAGACATTTGATATGTACATCATTGCAGCAGATGATCATCCTATTCAAAGGATGATAATTTCAGCAGAGAATTATCAGTCTACCATCAGACGATCGTCTGTTCTATGTACCAAAATGAATTTATAAAGCTGAGCATGGGAATGCCCGCCTCAGCTAGATCATGAAAGAAGAATGAAAAATAATGTATTGTATTGTATTTTATTACAGGGCACCTCTCAGCGATTGAATGAACTTCGGATCCTCCTGATAAAGCATTTCACCCGATAAACGACCTCATACTTTAGGGGGCAACTGTTATAGACATTTTTGTGCCTTACAGCATGAAGCATGAAATGTCGATAATCTGAGGGATCCAAAGTCCCTAAAACATGTTGTTCCTACCCCTAGAGGAACAAGGTCAGCGAACCACAGCACTGAAAATCAGTTCTCCACCTGAAAACACTCAAAAACAAGCTAATTCTGGATCATGTCAACTGCTCCACTGAGCATCTGCGCTGAATGTCAACTGCTCCACTCTGTACCTGTGCTGAATGTCAAAATCAATGAAGGCTACCTGCGTTGGGCGAGATTGGCCAAGTGGCACAGTCATTCTGCAAGGTGTCAAATGCCCAAGAAGCTTCCAAAATGACACTTGGATCAGGGAATTTGCCTTGTGATGAGTAAGAGGATCTAGATCTCCAAGTGGAAGCAAGAAACTCCAAGTGGACTCAAGAACTGAAGAATAACTGAAGTGGGAGAGGACACTAGTCAGCTTCATGCCAAGCTCAAGCTGACTCATCCTTTCTCCAAATCTCCTATATATAGAGCTCTCTCATGAGGTCTAGGGGGGCTGGAATCTTGTGAATGTAAGGAAGTGTTGTTGGTTTGTGTATAGAACTATTGGGTGATTGCTTTGAAGGAGGTGAAGAGGAGATTTCTTTCTGCTGGGAGGTGTTGCTGGATTGGACCTCTTATGGTTGTAACACTCTCAGAACTTTACTTCTTCCATTAATAAAGCATTTGAGGTTCTTCTATATGCATGTGTCTTTGTGGCGTATTGATAATTGTATGTTTGATTTATTCTAATCCTTGAATCAGTTATGGATGTATGCTTCTTGTAGTTTCCCTTTCTTGTGCTTTTGCAGGATCTCTGTGTAGCTGGGCCAGTGAAAGAGCAAGGAGCTGGGAGCAAGCAGCAAAGAGGGAAGATTGGATCAACCATTAGCGGAAGATAATGGTTAGTGGATCTCTTTCTCCTCTCTCTTACATCTCATAAAGAAGTAATCTTGATTAGCTTTGCATTCAGTTGTTGCTGAGGTACTATCACCCTTAGAGTGGGATAGGGTCATTCCGTATTGGATACTTTTCCCAACAACAGGGAGGATGAAATTTTTTATATCCTTCAAGCTTATCATGAGGAACATTGCAAAGGACACTTTGCAAATAAAAGAATGGGATACAAGGTGCTCTCAAAAGGATACTATTGGCCCACAATATTCCAAGATTCTAAGAAATTCGTGAGGGGATGTGACAGCTACCAGTCGAGATGTCATTGCAACCTCAAATACTCTTAGAACCATTTGAGAAATGGGCCCTAGATTTTATAGGACCAATTAATCTGTCATTTCAGTAGAAAACTTACATTTTGCTCTGCATAGACTATGTCACAAAATGGGTAGAGGCGGAAGAATTAACTAGAGCTATAGAGCATGTTGTTTCATACTTCTTTTTTGAAGATAGTTTTTTTTTCTACTTTGGAGTACTCAGATAAATAGTGACAGATGGAGGACCCAAGTTTACATCTGATTTGATTTAGAACCTGGTTGAAAAATACAAAATTTCTCATAGAATCACTTTGCCTTATCATCTGAAAGAAAATGGCCAAGTAGAAAACACCAACAAGGTTATTGAGGGAATTCTCACCGAGATCATTGCTAACCATCGAAGAAATTTGGCTGATAAACTTCCAGAAGCATTGTGGGCATAATGGACTACATGGAGGAATACTACAAGGTTCTCACCATACGAATTAGTGTATGGTAAAAATCCTTTGTTTCCTATAGAATTTGAAATTAAGACATTAAGAATAGCACTTCAAGTAAAAATGGATTTGGAAACAACAAAAAAACAATGATTGAATAATATTAATGAAGTGGATGAGAAATGGTTAGCTGCCATTCAACAAACATACATTGTCCAACAACAAATAGCTAAGTGGCACAATAAATTCATTAAAAAGAATAAATTTCAAAAAGGAGATTCGGCTCTATTATATGATTCATGATTTAAGGCTTTTAAAGGGAAGCTCTGCACTAGGTGGCTAGGTCCTTATGAAGTTGACATAGTCTTCAGCAATGGGACTATAAATTTAGTAACCATTGACAGTGCTAGGACACCATTGTTCACTAATGGGCATTGTCTTCGGCTATATCACAAACTTGTTTCAAAAGAATGATTCATCAACACTGTCATGGATTCTAACCTTCAGATTACCAAGGTAGGGGACAATTCCCCTGTGTTGCCAATTTCTTAATTCTCTAATAAGTGTAACAACAAAAAACCACCTTCTGTTGGTAGCTTAAACCCAACAGTAATAAAAAATAAAAAGAAACATATAAATAAAAATCTAACTTTGAAAACCTCTTCTGGGATGTAGAAAGACCAATTGTGATAGTTGAAAGCAACTATGTGGTAGTTGTTGAACATTTATTTCTACCTTGTAACAACTTCTATAGGGATTAATGCATGGGTGAATGTGGTGAATATATTGTTGGGCTTGGGATCCCCAAGGGAAGTTTTGGGGCTTAAAGCCCAAATTTTAACCAAATTCGATGTAAAGGCTTCACATTTTGTGGGCGTGGAGCTCGAAGATTGTAAACGAGTCATAGGGTTATCCACCCTCATTTTTGTAATATAATATCAGCTTTAGAAATCTACCCATGGTCTGCGAACGATGGGATTGTATAAATAGAGCAAGGCTCTAAGTTGTAAAGAGAGAGAATAGAAGTAGACTCATGAATGAATAGATGAAGAAGTGAGTCTTGTTGAGTCTTTGGGTCATAGAGTAGGAGAAGGCTCTGTAGCTAAGTGCACAGAGGCCTAGTAGTCTGCAGCTGAGTGTGCAGGGCGAGTCGAGTTTGTAACCTTTGGAGAAGTAATAAAGAGAAGTTTTACATCATTTCTGTGTATATTTTTCCTATTTTTTGCAGTGAATGTATCAGATATAAATTGCATTTCTATTATTTATATGTTGCGCAAACATATCTGATTGTGTTTATTAAGGGATATAAGATAAGGTATCTATTTATGTGAAGTTAACTAACAGTTATAAGAAGATAAGTAAGATCTGTAGTGTAACTTGGGGAAATAGCGCAGATCACTACTTTAGCAGCATGAAAGCACCTCAGACCCTAGTTAGGACTATGTGAAGGCGATTATAAAAGATCACAAAAGCCTCACAGGTCAGGATAGTACGCAAAGCAACCTGCATGAAGGTATTCATAGTTGGACTAAACCAACCCTTAAGACATCTCAAGGGTGTGGAAACATGGTTCTAGTATCCCCCCATACTACTTCGAGTGAGACCTCACTCCGCACTCTGCGGGCTGTTGTTGAAAGGGCTAATTAACTTCAAACCTAGGTCAAGCCCCCTCAAGCCAATAAGTGGTTTTGTTGTCGGGACCGGAATCTACATAGAGATTTCTGATGTTGTACCATTGGAATCCAACTAAGAAGGAAATTGAAGGTTGGTTGAATAGGAGGATTCACAAGTTTGCGGCGCAGGAGAACAAGAATCCATGACTGAAAAAAGAAGAGTGGTTAGAATGCTACCTGTACACAAATATCCATGAAATCTTATTCGCATCTTTCCCTACTAAGTTGTACGAATGGATCGCGAAGCTAGATGATAGCCAAGGAAGGTGGAAACTCGAAAATCCTATTGTGTGGACCCCAGAGTTGGTAAAAATATTGGAAGCATCAAAGGATGAGATTACACATGTTGTTGATCACTAACTCGATTAGATTATTGGAGGATTCATTACTAAGTTCGTAATAGATACTTCAGTCAGCTATAGTGAGGCAGAGTGACACTTTCTCAAAGGACCGCGAGGTAAGTATGTAAAGTCTCTGAATACTTGGTGTAGAGCTGTAACAAGGGTCTTTTTCACCTCTAGTTATCTCACATTACAAGTCAATCCGGGAGCGTTTTGTTATTGTAAAGGGTATCTCAATTTGAGGCTATTTGTCAGAGTAATGCTTAGTAGTATAGGTCTAAGAAAATACAAGAGTAAACGGATGCTAAGCTATGGCTAAATTACTTTTGCATAAAGAAATCACACGCGGCAATTTTATCATTCAAGGGTACGGAAGCAATAACCCATCCCTCTAGAAACTGATGAAGGAAAAGGAATTAGAGTATGGATCATGGATCTGGGAGCATAATAGCGTCTGCTGTGTCTCACGACAGCCTTGATCCTCCTCTCACACCAAACCAATGAATGCAAGTAAAAAGGAACAGCAAGAAAGCAGAATGGAACGGCAATTCAGAAATGGAACAGCAGTAAAAGGAACGGCAGTAAAGAAACTAAATCTCGCGAGTTCAACACTCTCAGTTCTTGGCATCAACTTACATACAAAGAAAGAGCAATCTTTTGTACAAGTAGACAGCTTAATCAAATGGAACAGCAAATCACCATAAACAGGAAACGTCAATCATATATACACATAATCTGAAATGATCACCAGTAGTCCATCACTTCGACCATATGTAGCTGAAACATTCCACTTATAAATTCTGTAACGAAAGTAAACAACTCAGAACAATGTTATGTAATCAATTCTGGAAATATGATGTAAACTTGGTTACAAAGATTTACAAAAGGAGAACTACTGATGAACGAGTATGGAACAACATGTAAGCATATCAGATTATCAAGAGCAATAAACAAACCACACAAAGCCAAACTGTAATGGTACAATTAGCCAGTGTCCGTTGGAGCCGGGCCCTTAGCTTCCAATGGCACACTGTCGTAACTTACTTCAGATGCAGGGAGAAAGTAACACCAAATATATTATATTAACGCATCAATGATAGTACAGCAAAACTAAGTCTCAAAGAGACTCGATAGTCTGAGTTTAAACCAACTGTGAAGTCTGTAAACAGAAAGTAAAGATACAAGATAATCAAAAGTCCCCTAAGTCTTCGATGCTACCCCTTTTTATACAAGTAATGGCGGAGTTAACAATACAACAAAATAATTGAAAGTAACAATCCCTCAGGATCAAAGATCCTGAGGGATCTGTTAAACTGTTAACTCCTCTCTTTTCTCTGCCTAGCCTTCCGAACTGACAGTCCTTCATCTCGTCCCGGATTGATCTTCCTTGATTTACTCGCCCTGGTCTGGATTTTATTTGGTTTTGGAGGGACAGCCGTTATCTCCTCATGGAATTCTCGTTTTGCACCGCGCTTTCCTACTTTTGTCCTTTCCTGCATAGAGAAGATAACTTTTAGTAATTGGGTCATTCATGCTTATTCTCATTACATTCTCCCTATTTTATAACAAAGAAAAGGGTACAACTATTGCTTGAAACACCACTAAGTTATTCGTTAAAACATACCTTTCCAATGCTCAACACACCCCCCGGCTTACTCTGTTTCATGGCCTCATGAAAACATTATAATTAACATGGAGAGCGGTAAGAGAATAGGCGGGAGAGGGCACCTCGTGAGGAGGTCTGCAACCATGGTGAGCAACCAGATTATCAAAGAATTGATTCAATTGATCTGCAGGCATATTATACAAGGCCTGGTACCCAGGTGCAGGGTGCCAAATAATCGGGCTACGGAACCGGTATCCTAACCAAGATGGCCCAGCTTGCAAAATGCGCTGGCCATAAAGGCTCAACCGTTCAGCAGCCAGCTCAAAATTCTCATATTTGAATGGCTCCCTGAGCTGGATGCTTGGGGTAGAAATCCGATAGCGGAATTTGGCAGCATCCAGGGCAAAATCCTTAATAGCCAGAAAATATTCCAAGCTACTTCGGATCAAATCCTCATGCATGGGTCCTAGCAGTTCTAAGACGCCCGGGGTTCTCATAAGGCTTTTGTGTGATTGCCATAGGTGAACTGGGTCTCTAGGCTCGGCCCTGACCCATAGATCTAGGCTGTTCTCCTGCCTCTGAAAGGCATTGTAAGCCCTGAGCCACTTTAACTGATTGACCCCAAATGAAACAAAGGCTTGTAGCTGTATATCTCCCACAAAAGGGCCAGGGTTTAAATCAGTTTCCTGCTCAAGCATCATATTGTGCAAATAGAATTCACATAGTAACCGTTGGACCTTAACCCCATAATGTTTGCAACAATCAATAAAATCATTAACATTATTAATCTGAATAGGGGAACCTGCCCTGACAGCTTTTATTTTCAATCTTAAGTATCTTTCAAGGAGAAATAAAGCATAATTCTTTGCAGGGGCCCTGCAAGTCAAAACATCATCATACAGCGAACATACAGTGTCCAATTGTTTAATAACAACATCTAGTCGACGCGTTACCTTGTCAACCTTTTCCTGTTCCTTCTGCCATCCTTCAAAGGCCTGACTCTCTGATTGACTCATGTTCCGCAGTTGCTGCTGCAGTTCTTCATGTTTTTCCCGAGGGATCATTTGTTCCCTTAACTGCTCAGCTTCCTGCTGCAACTCCTCGTATTTTTCCCGAGGGATCATTTGTTCTTTTAACTGCTCAGCCTCCTGTCGGGCTTGCTTTATCTCTTGGTGCAAGGCCTTGGTTTTTGGATCCTTTTTCCATGATTTCTCAGAGGCAGGGAGTCTTACCTGGACCTTCACGTTTCGCTACCTGGAATTCGTATCCCGAATTATCCCTAAAGGTGGTGCCTCAGTTTGGACTGCTTTGTTTTCCCTTTCTTTCTTAACATGAATAAAGGGGTACGATGGCCCCTCTGTAAATGGAATGTCGTCTTGCGGCTCGGTTTTGATTGGAACGGCAGTTGGTTCCAATGGGCTATTTGGAACAGCAGTCTGTTCCTCAGCGTCAATAGGAACGGCATTCTGATGTTCCATATCAGATGGAACGGCATTTTGATGTTCCATATTAGATGGAACGGCATTTTGTTCCTCAGTGCCGGTTGGAACAGTCGTAGGTCTATCAGCAGAGTATTGACCTACGAGACGCCTATAAGCCCTTTGCCTTCTCATCTGACAGGACCCTGCTGCATTTGTCCTTCTTTTTCTCCTTACGGTCCTTCTTATTCTCAGACTGGCTTTCAAACTTCGAATTTTCTGCCGAAGCTGGGCTATAATGTTCAGCAGTCTCTGCTGTTTCTTTCTCAATTTCTTAATTTCTCTTGCCTCGGCAGTGGGTGCATGAGTGGCCCTCAGTTCTGCTCCTCTTTCGTCGAGGGTTTCTTCTGGCATTCTGGGAGCGAACTGTTCCCGACAAGCATTTTCATTTTCCACGTCATCAGCAGGTGGGTTTTCTTCTGGTGTCTTGGGAACAGATTGTTCCTGGTTGGTATTTACATTTTCTTCGTTGACAACAGGGGGGTTTTCTCCCCCTGCCATTTCTTCATGCAATTCTTCATGCGTCTCTTCCCCAGAGGGTCCTTCAGGAGGGTCTGCTGGACTGGAAGGTAAAGCATAATCTCCCAGGCTGGCCAAGATGGTGGCCAGCTCTTCTTCCTCCACGTGGTCCTGTGGCGGGCTGTCCCCCAATTGTTCCACTTCCTCCTCCTGAATTGGCTGCTCAGTGGCTGCCCCCGGATAGTCGGCCTCGGCCTCAGAGTCAGAATGTTCATTTCCTTCCTCGGCTTCTGCTTCGTTCTCAACTTGTTCCACATTTTCCCTCGAGGGTTCCTGTTCTGGCGCTGGTGGCTCATCTGTTATTTCGATCGGCTGGTCAATGCTTGGCTGGATTTTCTCCAGCCTGCCTTTTATCCTTGCCAACCGAGCTGACTTCCTAGGCCTCTCAGGCTGTTCGGGTGTGCTGGCCACCTGCTCTTCCACCACCACCTTTCTGCGTTTTTCAGATTGTTCAGGCGTGCCAGAGGAATGCCTACGTTTCGAGGCAGCACGCTCTTCTGTGGCCAGTTCCTTATGTTTTTCTGCATGTCCAGATGCTCTGGAGGAACGTTTTCGTTTTACTGACTCCGTGCGTTTCTCGGGTTGCTCGGGTGTATCCGAGGGATGCTTGGGTTTTGGTGATTCTCTGGGCTTCTTGGGAGTTTCAGAGGTACTAGCAGGATGCTTAGCCTTTGGGGATGGTGATGCCACTCCCCCTCCAATTGCTGTAATAAGCTCCCCCCAGCTACTCTGCTGCTGAGTGAGACTGTGGCTCACTATCAGGCGGATCAACCCATGGTGGCTAACCACTGCGTCTTCATGGTGTGCCTTTTTCAGGCTCCGAGAGGCATCATGCAGTAATGAATTTAACAATGTAGGGAGGTTCACAGAACAGTTTCCTTTTAACACAGCCAGGAGCTTAAGGTGACGCGGTCTTACCACATCTTTTCGCCCCTCGCAGGTGATGTAGCTCTGCACCACCTTTGCCAATTCACTCCAGGGTTCTCCTAGCGTTGCCGGCAGCACTCCTTTTCCTTTCACTGTTAGATTCTGTCCTTTGTCTTGGAAAATTTCTATGATCTTTAGAAACCTCTCTTTCTTTGTCGTCCATATTGGTCCTGAGGCTGGTAATCCTGTTACTTCCGCGATTATTTCCTTCGTGACCATTATCTGCTTCCCTCCCACTACGGAGTGTTCTTCCTGCAAATTCTGCAGGAATTCCATGGCCACAGCTTCATTTGATTCACGCAGGCGGCTAAAATAAGTTAGCCACCCCGCCCTTTCTAGGATCTCCCGAGCAGCTTCGGAGACTACTAGCTCACTAGGCTCGCTTCTGATAGCCTTACCTCCCATGGTTCTGTTTCGGGATCCTAGATGGAACAGCAATTATCTGTCGCAAAAAACGTAATCGTAGCCGAGAGAAAAAAAAACACAGAGCATGCATGCATGAAAATAAATTGTAAATAACAACTTTTTGCAAAAATAGCATTGTCATGCCGTTAACCCATACCGTACCTTCGTACCATATCATTTCCGAATGATGTGCTAACACGTGGCCGGCGGAGTAATGAGGTCACCTCCCCCCTCGCAATCTGATAGGCTGTCCCAACCGTCAAATGGAGGAGGAGCCGCCATCCCGTCACCAAGTCATAAAGGAACAACATATAGAATTTTGCCATGTTTCAGATTAGACAAGGAAATACCGAGATCGAGGCAAAAGGTAGATCGTGTTTTGCATAAGCCTGCGTGATGTGATGCAAGACAGGAGGATAGGACGTCTGGCACTCATATAAAGTCTAAGGTGGTCATAGTCAATACCTTTGCCATGATTGGTGGTGATAGATATTCATGCGACGTATCCATCAAAGTGTAAGATAGAATTATTACGAGGATAGGAAGAAGTATTTAATATGATCCAAATTGGTGTATATATTACGACTCCGATACCATTAACAGAGCTCTGCTGCCGACAGGTGTTCATAACCTTGGCAGAGTTGTTTATTTCACCCTGGAACCATGGTCCTTTGTGTATTTTTGAAGAGCAATTCTTGTCAAAATGCAGGCCACCATGCTGGCTTGGTAACCAGATAACCATGATGCCATTCACCAGAGAGGCGCGAAACGTGGGCAGGCCGGCTCGTGATGAGACCCCCTGTTCCAAGGTTTGTTTATGCAGTGAACCCGTTGGACCATATCCCTGGTGTGGTGGCCATGATGGGAATGCCACTTCGCTTCCAATCTTATGATCATAGTAGGCTGGTTCTTTAATGAAACCCCCTATCCTGCATTTGACAAATAATTTCTTTTTATTTTGCTTTTGCTCTTTTTTCTTTTGAAACAGACTTTGCTCTTGTGTAATTACACATAAGGGTGGTTCAGCCCTCCTTAAGAGTGGGAATGGCGGAAGAAGTCTTGTCATCCCAATAGGAAGATATAAATCTTCTGTTCTTATTTCCAAGTAATAATAGAGAAAATTGTAGGAACTCAACATGATAAAATTTTCCAACAAGGCAGAGGAGGTACGACCATGACAGCAAAAATGATGAGTGTGTGGATCCTTCCTTTGTTGTTGCATCAATACTAGGGCTGTTAAAGATAGCGATTTATGATATTCTGATCTCGAGATATCCTGGCTTTTATATTTATTGCATAAATGTATAGCTGCTACTTATGGCCTTGGAAAGAGGATGGACAACACATCCTTTATATGAAAGGGACAAGAGCATACTACTCCTTTTTGAAAAGGAGGGTGAGGAGGAGTTCATCTGATGCATTGCCTTAAAAAGGCAGTAGAAGCACACAAATGCTGCTTCCTTTGAAAAAGGAACAGCCAAAAAAACACACAAGTGCTGTTCCTTTTGAAAAGGAACAGCAAAAACACACAAGTGTTGTTCCTTTTGAAAAGGAACAGCAAAAACACACAAGTGCTGTTCCTTTTGAAAAGGAACAGCAAAAACACACAAGTGCTGTTCCTTTTGAAAAGGAACAACAAAAACACTCAAGTGCTGTTCCTTTTGAAAAGGAACAGCAGAAACACTCAAGTGTTGTTCCTTTTGAAAAGGAACAGCAGAAACACTCAAGTGCTGTTCCTTTTGAAAAGGAACAGCAAAAACACACAAGTGCTGTTCCTTTTGAAAAGGAACAGCAAAAACACACAAATGTTGTTCCTTTTGAAAAGGAACAGCAAGGTCACGCAAGTGCTGTTCCTTTTGAAAAGGAACAGCAAAAACACACAAGTGTTGTTCCTTTTGAAAAGGAACAGCAAAAACACGCAAAAACACGCAAGTGCTGTTCCTTTTGAAAATGAACAGCAAAAACACACAAGTGCTGTTCCTTTTGAAAATGAACAGCAAAAACACACAAGTGTTGTTCCTTTTGAAAAGGAACAGCAAAAACACGCAAGTGCTGTTCCTTTTGAAAAGAAACATCAAAAACACGCAAATGCTGTTCCTTTTGAAAAGGAACAGCAAAAACACACAAATGCTGTTCCTTTTGAAAAGGAACAGCAAAAACACACAAATGTTGTTCCTTTTGAAAAGGAACAGCAAAAACACACAAATGCTGTTCCTTTTGAAAAGGAACAGCACGCACAAGTGCTAAAAACATATATACAAAATTTACAATCTTATATACAAGATGTGGTAATAAAAGATGAATTTTTTTTTACTGATCTATAGGTGAGGAAGTTTTTGCTTCCTCGCCCATAATCTCAATGTTAGTATCTTGGCGTAGCTGCTGACAAAAAGATTCCCGAGTGAGCGGTTTACGATACAGACGAACTCGGTGTCCGTTTACCTTAAATGTATATCCAGACCCGTCGATTGTGATCAGAGTAAGGGTCCCATTGTCATGGACTTTTTGAATCTCGTATGGTCCCAACCAACGAGTCTGAAGCTTCCCCGGGAAATCCTGAAATCTAGAATCATATAACAGAGCCCAGTCTCCTTCATGAAATATCTTGTTTTTGATGAGCGCATCATGCCATTTGGCTCACTGCTGTTGAATCAGTGCTGTATTCTATAATGCAGAGAGCCTTATTTCATCTAATTCATTAATTTGGTGTAATCGACTTTTCTGTGCTTCGCTTAAATCCAATCCGACTTCTTGGGCAGTTCGCAGCGTTTGGATCTCGAATTCTATAGGAAAAATGGGATGCTTTCCAAACACTAAGTGATATGGTGAATAGTCGGTGGTGCTTCTCCATGTGGTTCGATAATCCCATAGTGCCTCGGGTAGTCAGGCGGCCCAATCACGCCGATGTGAGGCAACGGTTTTTGTCAAAATAGACTCTATTACCTTATTGCTGCTCTCGACTTGCCCATTTGCCTGCGGATGGTATGGGGTAGTAATTTTATGCTGGACACTATAGTTATTAAGTGTTGCAGCTAATTTATGTCCCACAAATTGTGGTCCTCCGTCTGTAATTACCTCTCTTGGAAGACCATAACGTACAAACAAATGGAACAAGAACTGTATTACCGAATCTTCTGTAGCTCTAGGCAATGCCTCCGCTTCCACCCATTTGGTAACATATTCAGTTGCCACCAAAATGTAAGTTCTTTGGTTTGATGGCGGGCTGATGGGTCCGACAAAGTCCAGAGCCCAGCGTTCGAAAGGTTCGATCACTAATTGAGGCTGCAAAGGCATTTCGTCGGCTGGACCAGGTCGTCCTGCACGCTGACAGCTATCACAGGCCTGGACAAATTTTTTCGCATCCTTGAAAATTGTAGGCCAGTAATACCCCGTTTGTAATACTTTATGTGCTGTTCTTCGGTCAGCAAAATGTCCTCCACATGGCCCATCATGGCAGGCTTTCAAGATATCAAAGATTTCGTCCTCTCGGATACATCTTCTGATTTCCATATCTGCGCCTGTGTGAAACAAATAGCCCCCAACCCATGAAAATCGAGTGCTTTTTTGAACAATTTGCTTCCGTTCATTGGGGGTTAAATGTTTTGGAAGCTTACCTACTGTAAGATAGTTAGCAACATCAGCGTACCAGGGAGTCTGAACAGCGACAGCAAATAAGTGTTCGTCTGGAAATTGGTCCTCGACTGCTGCTGCTTCAACTGATTTTGGTATTCGTGAGAGGAAATCAGCTACAAGGTTTTCTTTCCCCGGTCGATCTCTGATTGTAATATCAAACTCCTGCAACAAGATCAACCACCTGGTTATTCTTCCATTTGTAACGGGCTTATTTGCTAAATACTTAATAGCAGAATGGTCTGTATACAAAATAACGGGATAGCCTGTAATATAGTGTCTAAATTTATTAACAGCGTGTATCATAGCTAAAAATTATTTTTCGGTGACAGTATAATTTAATTCAGCCGGAGTCAAATTTTTGCTGATGTAATAGATGGCGTATGGTCTTTTATCCTCTTCTTGGCCCAAAACTGCACTGATTGCTGTGTCTGAGGCATCAGTTGAAATTTGGAATGGTAAATTCCAATCAGGTCCTCGGAGAACTAGAGCTGTAGATACCAGCTTCTTTAATTCTTTGAAAGCTCGATCGCATTTCTCTGTCCATAAGAAGTCAACATTTCCAGTTAATGCATGTAAAGGTGCGGCAATATGTGAATAATGTTGTATGAATCGTCTATAATACCCAGAAAAACCAAGAAAACTGCGTACCTCTGTTTGATTAGTGGGGGTCGGAATAAGCAAAAGTATTTGAATTTTAGCCGGGTCTACCTGAATACCAGCTGCTGAAATATAGTGTCCCAAAATGAGTCCTTCGGTCATCATCATGTAACACTTTTCATGACTCAGGCAAAGTCTGGTAGCGATGCAGCGCTGTAGGACTTTTTCGAGAGTATCTAGAGCTGGATCAAAGTCATCTCCATATGGTGTGAAGTCATCCATGTAGACTTCCAGTCCATCATTAATTAAATCTGCAAAGATGCTAAGAACAACCCTTTGGAAGGTGGCTGGAGCATTACATAAACCAAAAGGTAAGACTCGATAAGCGAACGTTCCCCAGGGACAAGTAAAGGTAGTCTTATCCTGGTCTTCAGGGGCAATTTGAATCTGATTGTATCCGCTGAAGCCATCCAAGAAGGAAAATAATTTCTTGCCTGCTAAGGTGTCCAGTACCTGATCTATGAATGGGAGAGGGAAGTGATCTTTTTGTGTGGCTTTGTTTAATTCTCTATAATCCACACAGATCCTCCATTTCCCGTTCTTTTTAGGTACTACCACAAGTGGAGAGACCCATTTGCTGTCAGAGATAGGATAAATAAAATTAACATCTAACAGTTTCTGAAGCTCAACTTTTACAACATCTTTTAAATGGGGGTTGAGTCTTCTTTGCGGTTGACGAATAGGTCTTGCATATTTTTCGATATAAATATGATGTGTGCATAGCTGGGGATCAATCCCTTTCATATTGGGATAGTCCCATGCAAATGCCTCCTGATACTTTCGTAACAGCTGGATGAGTTTTGTCTCTTGATCTGGTGTTAGATTAGCGTTAATATTTAAAGTTTTCCCCGGTTCAATTTGCACTACTTTGCTATTAGCGACAGAAGTCACAGGTATAATTTGGTCATGTTCGTCTTTCAGAGGATCCTCCTCTAATTCGTTGTCAAATTCCGCTTTTATCATAAAACATTGTGTATACGATGTGGATTCTATTTGATTAATGAATTTATTGATGGCATCGTCTTCCGTTTGATCTTTGAAATCTAGCGCTTCCTGGACTGTTAATGGTGGTCTAATATTGTCGGTTATATATGAGGCAGGGCGCAGGTTGGTTCTCATCATCGTGATACTCGGCTGCGCTGGAGGGTACAAGATAAAATTTTTGATATCCAGCCCTCTGTTTATGGTCATGTTTCCCTGCCGGCAACCAATGTAGGCGTCAGCAGTAGCGAGCCACGGTCTACCTAGAATTAGCGGATGTCCATCTAGTCGGGTTCTTGGATTAATTATCAGGAAATCGGTCGGGTATTCCCAAGAGTCGACTGAAACCATGACATCATACAAGGTGCCTTCTGGTCTAATTACTGATCGGTCAGCTAGTTCTAACAAAGTGGAAGTAGGTTCTACCGATGTAATTTCGAGCTTCTGGCAAGTTGATGTTGTCAGGATGTTAATTGCAGCCCCTAGATCAACTAAGACGTTGGTCAAGGTCTGCCCATAGATTTGAACAGTGACAATTGGGTTTCCGGGGTCCTCGTATTTAACTGGTGTTTCTTTTCCTGATAGGAGGTCGGATAAGGTGCCGACTACCTGGACTCTAGGGTTAGAGGTTACATTTCTTTTTGATTTTCTACTACACAGGTCTTTTATGGTTTTTGCATATATGGGGATATCTTGTATAGCTTGAAGGAATGGAATTCTTATATACAAGTTTTGTAGTTCTCCCAGAATATCAAAATCTGGATATTGCGTTGGTCGTGGAATGGCCAATCGTTCTGGGAAAGGTGGAGGAGATGTAATTACTTGCTGATGAGGCTGGTCTTTATTTACATCTTCCTGTTGTGACGGCTGTTCTATAGGTAACGGATCTTCAATGTGAGTTGTTCTATGTCCCTCAGTTTCTATTATTCGCCCAGATCTTAACTGAAGATCATTGCACTCCCGCAGATCAGGTTCAATCTCTGAGGATTCTATAATTTGAAGAGATTGAATTGGTCTATTATTTGGGTTGGGGTTGGGTTGGGCTGGGAGCTGCAGTCTCAGATTAGGCTGGGGATTTTGTTGTAAGGCTGGCAGAGTTGGTTGAGGGAGTGGAATTGATCCTGCTGGCTGATATGTCGATTTTGGCCAGTTTGTCTGCCAGGGTGAACCTTACGAAGTAGAAGGGGTCCATTGTGGAGGATATGAATTATTCTGCCAATATGGTGGGGGATAAGGGAAGTTTGTCCAACCAAATTGGTTCGTCCAAGGATTCGGAGTAGGAAACATTTGAGGTGACCAATTCGAAAACGGGGGCTGAGACTGATTTTGCCACATATTCTGTTGCTTAGTATTGAACGGCGGAGGTTGAAAAGAAGAGGAGGGGTCTGAAAACATACCAGATTGCCTTGGCGGCCATTGACGACGCTGGTTAATAAAATATGCTGATTCTGGCTCCTCTTCTGCTTCTTTATATACTGCCTTCAAGCCAGGAAGTGAGGGGCAGCTTTCAGTCAGGTGGTCCTTGGTGCAGATAGCACATGTTTGGACTGTATCCAGCGGGCATTCCTTGTGGCTATGTTTCTTCCTGCATCGAGGGCAGAAGATCGCTAGATTCTGTTCCGCCTCTGCTTGCTTCTGTTTAGCCTGCACAATATCAAGCTGTGTAGTTAATGTCCCCAGGATATCAGTTTTAAAATTTTCTAGCAAATTTCCAAGTTCCACACGTGTTACTCCCTCTGTTGATGTTCTGTTATCTCTGGTAAAGCGATCATATTCTGCAGGTTTTATCCTCGTACTGCCTCTTGAGCTCCTGATACACAGATCAATGATATCAGCAAAATTTTCCTGATAAATGTCTCCTTTCCCCATAATATTCAACGTTTCAATCCATTGTTCTTTCATACCTCTAATTAATGCGGTTTTCAACACGTTATCAGGTAGAGGTAACGATGCATAGGGAGATCTTTGCAAGTTATATTGGAAACGTTCTACATATTCTTCTAGAGTTTCGTTTGGTCTGGCTGACATTTGAAAGATTTCATCTTTTAGTTCTCTTGACCTACAGTAATCCTGATATTTCTTTAAAAAGGCTTCTTTCATTTGATCCCAATTGTTAATAACCCCACCACCTAAGCCCATAAACCATCTTAAAGCAGCCCCTTTTAATGTGGAGGGGAACAATTTTAATTTCTGGGGATCGGTGGTGTAATCGTATCCTCTACATAATACATCAAATTCGAACAAGAATGCATCCGGATCTTCTGATGCAAGGCCATGAAATGTGGCGATATGCTGAAGAGGGATAGCTTTCATGGGCGCATTTGCTGCAGAATCTACTATAGGATATTGCAATGTGGAGGTCTGGGTGTTTGGCTGATTCTGCGCCATGGGATCGAATATATGCCAGTAATCTTCAGGAATTTCCAAAAGGGTGTTCCTTGGTTGAGAAGGGGTAGTCTTAACAGGGATTGTTTTGACAACACTCCCTTTATCAGGGATAATGATGGTCCCAACTGTCTGAGGTGAATGAATTCCTTCAACGAAGATTTTTGCAGCGCTTCCTTTATCCGGGCTATTTAAAGGCTGGTTTGGTTCAATAGGAGATCTAGGTTCCCCGATTTCCCCTGTTTCTCCTCCTCCTTCGCAAAGGTTACTAAGATTCCCTTCGTGCAATAGTCCAGGAGTCAAATTTTCAATTTCTTGAAAGTCCTGCTCCTCTGTTTGACTGTGCACTTCAGCAAAGGCTTCAGATGGTGATCCCGAGGCCTGAAGGGAGCTAGTAGGCTGTTTAGAATTGATTTTCCTATAACCTACTGATGGCTGAGATTCGGCTTTCTTATAGATTTCGTCGATGAAGGTCGTTCGTCCAAGGGTCACCGGCCCCTTGGCTTTGGGTGGAGGCTTTTGATCTTTTTCTGGCTTTTTCTGCTTAGTCATGCACTCCAACTAAGCTGCTAAATCCTATTTAACCAATCAATTCTACTAGGAAAGTGGACGGTGGAGCAGGGCTTTTACGTGCTCCGTACGCAGGTTCTTACCTTCCGTTTTTAAAATCCAACCCTCCCCTAGCAGATTCGTACACTACCCTGTTTAAAAGACAAATGGCTATACCCTTTCCCCGGCAACGGCGCCAAAATGTAGAGCTGTAACAAGGGTCTTTTTCACCTCTAGTTATCTCACATTACAAGTCAATCCGGGAGCGTTTTGTTATTGTAAAGGGTATCTCAATTTGAGGCTATTTGTCAGAGTAATGCTTAGTAGTATAGGTCTAAGAAAATACAAGAGTAAACGGATGCTAAGCTATGGCTAAATTACTTTTGCATAAAGAAATCACACGCGGCAATTTTATCAGTCAAGGGTGCGGAAGCAATAACCCATCCCTCTAGAAACTGATGAAGGAAAAGGAATTAGAGTATGGATCATGGATCTGGGAGCATAATAGTGTCTGCTGTGTCTCACGACAGCCTTGATCCTCCTCTCACACCAAACCAATGAATGCAAGTAAAAAGGAACAGCAAGAAAGCAGAATGGAACGACAATTCAGAAATGGAACAGCAGTAAAAGGAACGGCAGTAAAGAAACTAAATCTCGCGAGTTCAACACTCTCAGTTGTTGGCATCAACTTACATACAAAGAAAGAGAAATCTTTTGTACAAGTAGACAGCTTAATCAAATGGAACAACAAATCACCATAAACAGGAAACGTCAATCATATATACACATAATCTGAAATGATCACCAGTAGTCCATCACTCCGACCATATGTAGCTGAAACATTCCACTTATAAATTCTGTAACGGAAGTAAACAACTCAGAACAATGTTATGTAATCAATTCTGGAAATATGATGTAAACTTGGTTACAAAGATTTACAAAAGGAGAACTACTGATGAACGAGTATGGAACAGCATGTAAGCATATCAGATTATCAAGAGCAATAAACAAACCACACAAAGCCAAACTGTAATGGTACAATCAGCCAGTGTCCGTTGGAGCCGGGCCCTTAGCTTCCAATGGCACACCGCTGTAACTTACTTCAGATGCAGGGAGAAAGTAACACCAAATATATTATATTAACGCATCAATGATAGTACAGCAAAACTAAGTCTCAAAGAGACTCGATAGTCTGAGTTTAAACCAACTGTGAAGTCTGTAAACAGAAAGTAAAGATACAAGATAATCAAAAGTCCCCTAAGTCTTCGATGCTGCCCCTTTTTATACAAGTAATGGCGGAGTTAACAATACAACAAAATAATTGAAAGTAACGATCCCTCAGGATCAAAGATCCTGAGGGATCTGTTAAACTGTTAACTCCTCTCTTTTCTCTGCCTAGCCTTCCGAACTGACAGTCCTTCATCTCGTCCCGGATTGATCTTCCTTGATTTACTCGCCCTGGTCTGGATTTTATTTGGTTTTGGAGGGACAGCCGTTATCTCCTCATGGAATTCTCGTTTTGCACCGCGCTTTCCTACTTTTGTCCTTTCCTGCATAGAGAAGATAACTTTTAGTAATTGGGTCATTCATGCTTATTCTCATTACATTCTCCCTATTTTATAACAAAGAAAAGGGTACAACTATTGCTTGAAACACCACTAAGTTATTCGTTAAAACATACCTTTCCAATGCTCAACACTTGGATTAAAATGATATTGTGGGAAAAGAGGGTTATGCAATTACCTAGATGTCCAGAGCTGTGCGAAGTGGAAAAACCTATAGAAACAAAGGAAGTAAGGGACCAGAGAATAGCCCTTTAATTTCACCTCCGCGAGGGAAAGAGGAAGAGCTCGCGAAGGTCTCGCCTTGAAGTCCTATCAATTTGATGAGGTAGAGGATTCTGCACATACCACCCCCACCCATGCCATGACAACTTTCAGCACCTTCACCTCCCTCTTCACCCATACCACCTCCGCCACCACCGCTATTCAATATGGCAAGAACAATAAAGTTGCTTGTGTTCAAGGGAGTAGGAAATGAATATGCAGACTAGTTTTGGTTCGTGATAAGAGCCATATGGGAAGTGTAGGGAGTTACAGATGATAATATAAAGAAAGCGATGTTGGTTAGCACTCTACATGACTGCGAGCTGACCTGGTATATTAAGCACTCCAATGATAATTCGAATTTGGGAATTGTGGATATCCAAATTGTGCTAAATAGAGAATTTAGTAGGCTGAAGTCAGAGGCACAGTCAATCATTGATTTTAAAGAGATCACAATGCTACCAAGCGAGGCTCCTTGGGAGCTGGATTAGAGACTGAAGTGCACAATTTGCAAAGCGAATATGAATCTGACGGATGGACAACGCTGTGAATGGTTTGTGGTGTCGCTAACACCAAATCTCAGGAGCGTGATATTGTATCAAAAGTAAACGAAACAAGGAAAGGCTTTAGAGATTTCCATGAGACTACATGAGACCTTGATGTAGGATCCTAAGTTGGGAGTTCAGAAGATCCATGTGCAGTTGAAAAACTTATGCCTTGAGATGCAGAGTCTGAAACAGGACAGGATAGCTCGACCAGAAGTGTGTGAAGAAGTATGGTGTGTAAAATGCAAGGGTCAGGGTCATGATAAGGACCACTACCCTATGTTCACAAATTACCCCGTGGAAGGATGACCGATACTGTTCAGACTAGAGGCACAAGCAAGACCTAGCGCGGCGCCTGCTTTATGGTGTGCGATTTGTCAAATAGGAGGAAAGCATGTTACAGACAAATGCCATTTGTTACAAAAGTACATGAAGAATTCACAACAATTGTTCTGTAATTTTTGTAGATTGGTTGGACACGACGAGCACACTTGTAGAAGCTATGAGCTGATAATGGATAGAACTCCCACCTATAGAGTTCAGGCCAAAAAACAATCCCTAGACCAGAATATAGGAGTGGCATGAATCGGATTTTAGGGGCATGGACGAGGCTAAGGTGGAGGAGGACCTGGAAGAGGTCGCGGACAACTGATATGCTACATTGCGGTGGGCCAGGACATTATGCTTGTGATTGTACGAACCCAAGGGATCCATCATGTACATATTTTACCTTTTTTGATCATGAGATGGAAGATTGTCCTATGCTGATAGCTAGGATACGCGACAAGGGAGCGCTACCGCCTCCCCCGACTCAGAACCTACAGATGATGAGGTCTGATCTATGCGAGGAAGATCCAAATGTGAACATTGTGCTTTGAAGTGGAATCGCGAAGGGAGATGATAAAGGTAAACAACCCAAAGATAATACTTGGGTTCACAAGGCTCCGATGAAAGAAACAAAGTTTGATTTGGAGCGTGCTAAGGAAACCTTCATGGAAGATAAGAAGAGCTTTGCTGATGCCTCCACTTCAGGAAGCAAAGATAGACCGGAGCTGGAAATGGACCCATCTATACTTATGACGTTGCTAGAAACATGCATGAAGATACTACGTGACAGTAAGGCTATACAAGGATTGCAGGAACTCATTAACAGATGCATTGGGACCGCACCAGGAGAACCGCACGTAGTCCGGAAGATTGGAAAGCATAAGATGAGGACGGGGAGAGAAATGAGGCTAACCATGTAGATTAGAGAATATGAGATGTAAAAGTAATTCTGGATTTATGATCAGATGTGAAAATTCTACCAAAGCAGACGTGGGAGCGCATGGGGAGGCCTACATTGCAATGATCTCCTATCCAGCTGCGAATGGTGAACCAGAAAAAGATAATACCTATGGGGAGATTTCAGGGAATCACCATGGATATTAAGGGAGTGAGCACGCTAGAAGACTTTGAAAGGATATATATTTTTGATGAAAGTAATCCCCACCCTGCACTTTTAGCAATTGATTGGGCCACTAACATGAATGGGGTGATTAATCTGAAGAAGCGCAAGATGATTTTTGAAAATAAGTCACTACGTGTAGTTGTACCTTTGGACCCCACTAAAGGATCATGCTATACAGAGCCGGTGCGCAATTATGAAAGTGACGATGATTTAGACTACATGTACAAAATAACTGAACGAGAGAAAGTTTAGGTAAATCCCACCGTGGATGGCCTGTACTTTGGATTCGGATGAGGAGATAGAGTGATGGCAGAACCTGTTGCACGAGGTAAACACGTTGAATTGTAATATGATGACAAGGTCATTGCACTGAGTATTGATAGAAGTAAGAGATCTGCCTATTTATGATGGATTAGGTGAGGTAGATTCTTTCTTGGATACATTCAAAAGGGAGGTTCCAAAGGAGTAATGTTTCCAAGCCTTGAACTAGGTACTGCGCGCTACGCCTGCGAGGTGGTGGGGTATGCACAAAAGAAGCTTTGAAGATTGGCATGCATGTAGAAAAATGTTTCGCTCACTATTTGAGAAACCTATAGTGCAAATGGTAGATAAATACAATGGATGGGATGGTCTGCATGGGCATCTTTCTAGGTGGGTATAGGCATATGGTAAACAACCTGTGCAGATGCACATGAACTTCACGTTGGGAGATACGGTCAATAAGCATGTGTTGGGGGGCCAAATGCACGAACAGTCCTTCGAGTTGAAATGATAGAGTGTGGAGAGAATGAGTGCGTAGAAGGTTATCCACGCAGAAGCATTTAAAGAAGTGTGAGGAGAACTAAACAAGGTATGTAATGCGCAGCAAAGTGATTGGGACCTACGCGTACCAGTAGTTTTATGGGCTTATAGGAAAATGTGCACGAAACTAACGGGATAGATGCCTTATAGGCTAGCCTATGGAGCAAATGTTGCAATGCCAATGGAGTATATTATGGCTAGTCTATGCATAGAAGCGCCCGTGGATATGACAGATCATGGAGCCCTGGAAGACATGATAGTGCAGTTGGAAGAACTCGAAGAAGAACATTTTGGACCTGATGAAGAGATCCAGCTGGGTAATATTAGGCTCCAAGAACTCATGAATGAAAGACTTTGGTTAAGAGAGAAAAGCACCATGGCAGAAATAGAAGTCAAGAAGCTTGAGGAAGGAATAAAGAATGACCTTCTTGATAAACAAAACGTGGTGATAAAACAAGATGCACAGATTAAATTGACAAATTTGGGGACTAGCACCAAGGGTTGATCAGTTTGATGCCTTGGATTGGACCATATGTTACTAAGGGGATTGCAGATGGTGGCGGGATACAGTTGGTAAGATGTGCAACACAGTTGCTGAAGTCAAACAACGAACCCTTACCAGGAAAAGTGAATGGCAGTTGGTTGAAGCCATACATAGGTGGCCCGACTTTCTAATTAAATGACCAAATAATAGTCTTAGTGCTCTAGGCAACTGAAAGGAGGTGTGGGACTATAAATAGGTGCAGGGCAGCAGCTCCGATACAACGTTCTCTAAACAATGTATGCAGGAGGTACAACATGAAGCTGCTCAGTGCATTGCCAATCTTGCAGTAGTTCAAGCAGAGTTTGGAGGTCTCCGTGTGAAGATCTACACACTGACAGAGTGACTCGAGGGTGAGTCACGATGTTTGTGCTGGGGGCCTGTTGGGCGCTGGATCCCCCAAGGGAAGTTTTGGGGCTTAAAGCCTAGATTTTGACTAAATCTGATGTAAAGACTCCACGTTTTGTGGGTGCAGAGCGCGAATATTGTAAATGAGTCATAGGGTTGTCTGCCCTCATTTTTGTAATATAATTTCAGCTTTAGAAATCTACCCATGGTCCATGGACCATGGGATTGTATAAATAGAGTGAGGCTCTAAGTTGTAAAGAGAGAGAATAGAAGTAGAGTCATGAATGAATAGATGAAGAAGTGAGTCTTTTTGAGTCTTTGGGTCGTAGAGTAGGAGAAGGCTCTGTAGCTGAGTGCACAGAGGCCTAGTAGTCCGTAGCTGAGTGTGTGTGATGAGCCTCATCATTCGGTAATTATATGGGCCTTAATTCACATCCTAGCTTAGTCAAACCAACTATTCTCACAACTTATTGCATACTTTTGATCATATTTTGGTTGTGAGAGGAGTTAGAGTTGGATATTTTGCTTTGTGGTCTAATGTGCATTTAATGTAGGATTAAAGGATAAAAGCAAGGAATTTTAGCAAGGACCTTGGTCAAAACACGAATAGGACAAGGGAGAGGAATTATAGGAGGGAAATACTCCTCATTTACTACCCCTCCATTCGAATATTCCTCCATCATCGTGAAGTACAAATAGACAAATCATGAGGACTAGAAGGCAGCCGAGTAAGTGTAAGTCAAAGCACCAGTTTATCTTGAGTTTGGAAGCCAAGCCTCTCTAATTTTAAGGAAGACAATGGAGACTTTAGATGTATAAGTAGAGAGGCCTAGGACCTCAATAGGATTCAGACTTTTGGTTGTAAAACTTTACTTTATTTTCGAGCTGCAAGACTTGTGATCGTTGTTAATGTAATCCATTGTTTTGATAATAAGAATAAGTTTTGTTTTAAGCCATCACTGAGTTGACTTAGAGGGTTGAAGCTCTTAGGTTAGGGCTTGTGGTGAAGTAAAATTATAAGTGTGGACACAAACAAATTTCTCTAGCCTGATAATGGGTCTAGCCACAACAGCTACATTCTATGGAAGATTTTGTTAGGTTAGAATCAATCAAGAGGGCCTACCTCTTGGTTGCTTATCCTACTTGATGATTCCCTCACTTGCTCGCTCTAGCAATCTCTCGCTTCCTTCTTCAAGCTCCTGAAACAAGTAAACAACAACCTGACACAAACATAATAATAGACAAATTTCAATTCAACCTACTTAATATGTTAAGAAGCATCGAGACATGAAGATGTAATATTACAAAACATGTAGAAAATCAATCGATAGTTGTATGAATTAATATCAAATAGAGATTACACCCATTCGTCTTCATGCCACAGTATTCCTCTAACAAGACCAGGTTCCCACACACTTCTACTAGCACTTCGTGATGGCTTCAAACAACAATAGTTTGAAGACTCTTCCCTTTAGGCTTCACTCCAAACCAAACACACTTCTCCCTCACACAACTAGATGGCTACAACTCGTAAGAGCTTGCTTGTCAAATCATAGTATACTCACACTCATCTAACACCCTAACTAGCTTGCGCTTGGGAAGAAGGGAGGTTTATATAGGAAAAATGGATGGGAGATGGATCCTCTTCTCATGGGAGGAGGACTTATCCCTTGAGGTAGTTCCATCATTATAGGGGAAATGAACCCAAACTATCATCCTCAACCCCATCTGGCCAAACCATTTACCAAACTTCTGTTATAGAGCTTCTAGAGGTGCAAGCTTCAGCTCTAATTTAAAAAACTTTCCATAATAGGACCGGTGCAACTGGAACACGGCTCAGTCACACCAATTGGCACGGGAAATAGTGCTAATATCTACACATAATCATGGTGGAGGTAAAGGCAATTAGCACTGGTTTTGTAACTTAGGAAAAATAGAAATTTTAGGGGAAATGGTGCAAAAGGGAAATGATCTGCTCATGAAGAGGGACATAATGGGAGTTTATTCATGAAGGAAAAGCATGTGGGGTTCACTGTAGAGGTCATCCAGGATCAAGGAATGAGGAGTATAGGGATAGTGACAAAATGTTGTGTAACAGATGCCCCCTAAATCATGAAGGCCGAGCCCAAGCGAGGGATGAAATGCTTTATAAATCAGCATGGGGAACCGGTCTGCCGTCAAAAAACCTGCAAGAAAGTATAGATACATATACATAGACTAAGATCTCTATCAAATGATACATGAATCATGGCATGGACGTAGCCATACAGAGAATGATCATGTAAATGGATCAAGGTATGGGCACAACTGTTGTTGGGAAAAGTATCCAATACGGAATGACCCTATCCCACTCTAAGGGTGATAGTACCTCAGCAACAACCGAATGCAAAGCTATTCAAGATTACTTCTTTATGAGATGTAAGAGAGAGGAAAAAGATACCCACTAACCGTTATCTTCCGCTAATGATTGATCTAATCTTCCCTCTTTGCTGCTTGCTCCCAGCTCCTTGCTCTTTCACTGGCCCAGCTACACCAAGATCCTGCAAAATAACAAGAAAGGGAAACTACAAGAAGCATACGTTCATAATTGATTCAAGGATTAGAATAAATCAAATATACAAGTATCAATTCGCCATAGAGACACATGCATATAGAAGAACCTCAAATGCTTTATTAATGGAAGAAGTAAAGTTCTGAGAGTGTTACAACCATAAGAGGCCCAATCCAGCAACACCTCCCAGCAGAAAGAAATCTCGTCTTCACCTCCTTCAAACAAGTCACCCAATAGTTCTATACTCAAACCAACAGCACTTCCTTACATTCACAAGATTCCAGCCTCCCTAGACCTCATGAGAGAGCTCTATATATAGGAGTTTTGGAGAAAGGATGAGTCAGCTTGAGCTTGGCATGGAGCTGACTAGTGTACTTTCCCACTTCAGTTATTCTTCAGTTCTTGAGTCCACTTGGAGTTTCTTGCTTCCACTTGGAGATCTAGATCCTCTTACTCATCACAAGGCGAATTCCCTGATCCAAGTGTCATTTTGGAAGCTTCCTGGGCATTTGACACCTTGCAGAATGACTGTGCCACTTGGCCAATCTCGCCCAGCGCAGGTAGCCTTCATTAAAGTTGACATTCAGCGCAGGTACAGAGTGGAGCAGTTGACATTCAGCGCAGATGCTCAGTGGAGCAGTTGACATGATCCAGAATTAGCTTGTTTTTTAGTGTTTTCAGGTGGAGAACTGATATTTAGTGTTGTGGTTTGCTGACCTTGTTCCTCTAGGGGTAGGAACAAGATGTTTAGGGACTTTGGATCCCTTAGATTATTGACATTTCATGCTTCATGCTGTAAGGCACAAAAATGTCTATAACAGTTGCCCCCTAAAGTATGAGGTCGTTTATCGGGTGAAATGCTTTATCAAGAGGATCCGAAGTTCATTCAATCGCTGAGAGGTGACCTGTAATAAAATACAATACAATACATTATTTTTCATTCTGCTTTCATGATCTAGCTGAGGCGGGCATTCCCATGCTCAGCTTTATAAATTCATTTTGGTACATAGAACAGACGATTGTCTGATGGTAGACTGATAATTCTCTGCTGAAATTATCATCCTTTGAGTAGGATGATCATCTGCTGCAATGATGTACATGTCAAATGTTTTTATATTTCTTGAATATATATCGCAGCCCGGATGGATGAAACTAGATCCGGGGTCTTCAAACTCGTTCGATCTTCACTCTAAGTACAAGTCAATCCATGTGAGAATTGCGCTGAAGTTGAACATGGAAAGACATCGCTTGATTACCGGTCAATAATGTAAACCGTTAACAAGCACGAGAGGAATCACCAATAATGACAATGACCCTCAAGGTACTGCAGTACAATTCACGTGGTGTGAATAAAGGAATTGGCGTCGAACACCACGCAAAATCTTCTAGTCGAAGGTCATTAATGTATACCTGTCGCCGGAAGTGAGAAACTTGCCATTGAGGCATGCAAGCTTCAAAGTACTGAGGGGGTTGTTCCTAGATCAACTTCTTGGATAATGAGCTGAAGTCGACAAGAAGCGATCCATCAAAGGAGGGCCTTAATGAATCCCACATCAGTGACACGGAACGGAGCTAATGATTTTAGTGGAGTTGAAAACAATCTGTGAAATATGATTCAGGGTGGCGATCATGGGTGGATGAAGGATAATGTATGGTAGTGGATGGGACACGATTGACTCTTTCTGAACAACATCTCTTGAACATATAACGACACTGATGTGATGGATCGGTAGCATTACCCCAAATGTGGATGGTTTGGCGAGGACCATGGCGATGAGACCGGTGAATGAAAGAACCCAACCCGATGTGATACGGAGGACAAAGTGTCATGTTCAAGAGTGACTTGCTACCATTAAAGCTTTGAGGTTCTCCCAATTTTTCCCCAGTCATTTCTGACCAGTACCTCTTTATTTTTGTCAAGCTTGACGAGGATAACATATGCTTGTTCTATAACCTGCCCTTCGGGCAAGCCCATCGCTATGTTTTAACGAGCCTAGTGATAGGGAAACTCGTTCTCGTCTAAAGACAAGTTTGTCGCTATTTAATCATTTTAACGAGTCTAACGACAAGTAAAACTCGGTCCTTTTCATTTTTAGAGAGTCTGAAAAGGTACAGAAAGTTAACTCCAAAATTCCTTTTTCGTCATCTAATCCCTTAAGTCCGAAAAAGTATAAAACACTACAGAAGGGATGAATTTTCGATAACTTTAACGAGCCAAATAAAAATAAGCGCTCGACATTTTTGTGTAATAATCCCTCAGGTCCAAAAAGATTAAAATCTAGAGGAGGGATAGCTCTTCCGGTCACTTTAACGAGCTGGAAGGCCAAAACTCGGCAAACTTTTCATATTTTACGAGTCAGATGAAAAGAGCTCAAAGAAGACTCGTCTTTTGAGGAACGAGTGATAAACGGGAATAGCAGCAGATTCCAGGTACAGGTTGGAATTTTCCAATCACGGCAGTGTCACAAGGATGGCTAAGTGAAATCAATCTTCGCAGATGTTCCTCAAAATAGGTAAACAATCATATGGAGGTGAACGATTGGCCAAATGGAATGGAGGTGGTAAGTGCAAAACACGACCAAGGCTTTTTAAGGCTAATGAATTTACGATCACAATGGTTATTTACCGGAATAGGTTCATTTTTTAATGAGCTTGAACTCTGGAGGAAACTCTTGCTCACGCTTTTCTATTTTTTAACGAGCATAAATTCCACGGTAAAACTGCTCGATCTTATGTTTATTTTTTAACGAGCATGAACTATGTGCTAAAACTGCTCGGATCTCGCTTTTCTATTTTTTAACGAGCATAAATTCCGCGGTAAAACTGCTCGATTACCAGTCATAAGATAAGAATGTCTCCTGTGAGATAGCTATTTTTTATGGAGCTTTATCTCACGAAGCTATGCTCCTAATCATCCTTTCTTTATGCAAGTTCGGAAACGGCTAATCCTACGAGTTTAAAGGGTTAGACCTACAGGTTTAAAGGGAGGACCTAAAAATTTAAAAAATAAATAGTCGTCCCTTGCTTGCACTCCAAAAGGTTTGCATGCCCCCAGGTATAAAGTAAAACTTCAAGGCTGCCCCTACTTATCCGTTAAAACATTTGTTTTAAAGGGTGAGGCTTGCCTCTTTCTGGTTACCCAAAGATTGTTTTGTTAACACCATCAAACGAAAACATCTCCTCGGCACTGTCTACCAAAGTAGACAATGGTGAATGACCTTTGCCAAACAAGTAACCTTGACAAAAGAATCCTGTTCCAGAACAACCCCTCTTCCTTCCACGGACGGGGTACGGACTAGTCATATTCTTTCGCGGAAATTCTGCCTTATACCCAAGGTTTCCTCTGCCCGAAGCAGACCAGGATGCATGCCCCCTGGGTTCCAGTCCCATCTTTCCGAATCACTCGCACTCATCGGGAAGGAGGACTGGGGGTGGAGACATTTCTTGAGTGAATAGACCATTCAGGGTTGGTATTTGACTATTTGCGATGCGTGATCCCGGAAATGAAAGTTGGTCTACGAGCTTGACCATTCTTCCTTCGTGTGGAAAACACATTACTCTAAAGAGTGAGGAGATTATAGCTCCCATGCAATATATATAGTCTCATCCAAGGAGTAGGTTATAATCCAAGGGTCCTTGAACGACCATCACGTTCATTTGAACGGTCTTCCCTTTCAATGTAACAGGTACATTGGGGAGGATCCCTAATGGTCGACTGGTTCCTTTATCAAAACCCGAGAGATTTCTTATCTCAAGCAAAAGCTCTGGGGAACCCAGTGCTTTCCAAGCAATAGAGGAAAGGATACTCACAGATGCCCCTTCATCAATGATAGTTCCAGCCATTACCATTCTGTAAATTTGGACTATGATTCTGAATGGTATACTGGCTGGTAACCGGGGTCTGCCTAGTTGGTTCCAATCAAAGGACACAACCAGGTTGCTTGGTGGTGGGACCGAATACACGGCCGGATATGACCCTGATGATGTTCCTTCCTGTGATAAAGGAATGGGCGCATTGCCCTGATGCTCATCAGAGTCGGTGTTGATGAAAAGAATCTGGATGGTGTCATCCTTATTCTCTTCAGTGAGGGTGTCATTTGAAGATGAATCTTCAGTGACAGTGTCATTTGAAGATGAAACCTCTGAAGGTGGAACCGGGTCAACTGCCGTATTGACCTTTAGACTTTCGTCTGGTCTGGATTCAGTAGGTTCATTTTCAATGACTGACGCTTCAGCTGACCACTTGAGCGGGCCAGCTGTATTTTCAACCAACGAAGGACTTGGCACGAGTTTTTTGTATCCAGGAGGAAGTCTCAACGGTGAAACCGGGCGATCTTCCAAAACTCTCTTCGCTTCGTCTAAGAAGGGACAACGGTGGATGGCGTGATTGCCTTCACACAGTCTGCAGGGGGATCTTGCTCCCCTTCTTTGTCTTGAACCTTCACTTTCGCTGGTTGACGGTAAGCAATCAACATGGCTATCAGAGGTTGATGCTCCTAAATTGTGCAACCGAGGGGACCAGTCCCTTAGTATCCAGGGAATACAGGGACAATCTCTATGGAAGTGGTCTCCTCTACATATGACACATGGCGATTTAGGCCCGGTCTATGCTGTGTGTGGATTTTTGTCAGATGTCTTTTGCTTGCCCCCAGTCGCCTTAGGCTCCTTCTTCTTCTTCTCCTTCTTCTCCATGGGAGCTTGGCTTTTGCCGACTCTACCTTGCGAAGATGAAGGATTGGAGGAAGAGTTATAGGAAGT
Source organism: Pinus tabuliformis (assembly GCA_031772625.1). Lineage (NCBI taxonomy): Eukaryota > Viridiplantae > Streptophyta > Pinopsida > Pinales > Pinaceae > Pinus > Pinus tabuliformis. The sequence continues at coordinate 873,175,280 of CM062815.1, forward strand.
AGAAGGCTGGTGGGCAGCTCTAGACTGATCTAACTGTTGACTCGACTGTTCAGGAACCGTGGTGTTCTGAACTACATTGGTTGAGAATAGCCAAATTGGCAGGCCAATTGTCAGTCCTGGAAGCGACAAAGTGGCCATGTGGGGCACACCAACTTCTCCCCAAGAGGAGAAAGGACTAGGATTTCCATCATGTGGAATTCCTTGGTTGGGGCGTTCCATGTTCTCAACCTAAAGATCAACGCAGGAATAGGAGGTGATTATGTTCCGTTTAAAATAAATTTTATAACGACGCTTTAGACACAACTTGCTTTTTCACTTTTTAAGAGTCGAGAAAAAGCTAAAGATGACTCTAGTCTCCTTCGATGTATTAACGAGCCCGAAGTGACAAATGCTCGGATGGACTTTTTCAGTTATAGAGTTTGAAAAAGGCCAAAAGAAACTGCTCTGGAGTTCTAGGCAGAGGGTGTGCCAAACTTTTCGCAAAACCACAGAATACGTTTTACGGTACGAGTGGTCGATCTTCGTGAATGCTGTGTTCACTGCATTGCGATCAGTAGGGCGGACGACACGGTTTCCTATGGATAAAGGCTTTGTTCCTATAGGGGTCTCCCAATATATACGCGGCGGTACGTGGGAGCACAAGTCCGTATTGATACTTATCGCTTCACCGTGGAGGAATCACCCAACCACTCAACGCTAAGATATCACGTTTAACGACGCCGGAACACGTCTCTAGCTTAGACCTCTATGTGTTTGCGTTATGTTTCAATGCGTTGTTATGTAAATTCAATTCATTTTAATGTTGATCTTGTTTAGCAGTTTGCCTTTATGGATCACCACGAGATGTATGATAACACTCCTAAATGCAGTCTAAGATGATAAGCAAGCTTTTCAATCTTTCAACTTTGAAAATCTTAACTACTGAGGGAAAAGAAAGATAACATCTTTTCACACAGATCATAGAGCACACACTAATGCACTTTTCCCTAAATCAACATGCAAACTGTCATAATGCACATGCACAATGCAAGTTTTCTTTTCTCTTTCTTAATGTTTGTGCGATACAAAAAGAAAGCTGTTGTATAACTTTGAATTCAATTTCAAGTGAAAGCAAACAAGCTTGTCCAAAATCAAAAGACACCTTAAGATTTACTTGTTTCGACACTAGAAATGTATAAATTCAAACCATATGACGAAAGCAAAAGCTCAATCAGCTATGAACAACAAACAAACTAACTCTTAAGATCAAAACGACACTTTATCACAGGTCTAGATCTAAGAGGCCACAGCAAGACTAGTTCACTTTCGTTATGGGAAACTGTAAATGATGTAAGAAATACACAAAGAACAAACAAAGTTTATTTATACAACCGAGGTGGAATAATGGTAAGGAAAGTTGGTTTCAGATAGGCACATTGACCGGTAACAGGCTGCAAAAACAAGGGTGAAAACAGGGCAAGAAACAGCAGGAAACCCCAGTAGCACAAGGCAAGACTGGTTCAGCGCAGGTGGTACACAGGAAGTTTGACCTTCAGCGCAGGTAGCCCCTTTAGGAACTGTGCTGAAATGCAGACAACCTTCACACAGCCTGCACTGAAGAACGAAACTTTCGTTTCTCTTGTTTTCCATGTCACAGATTGCTCAAAAATTCACAGTTTTTGGCCAAATCAGAAGCTATCAGTCAAGTACACACTAAGGGATGAAAAGGAGGATGAAAAGCTATCACTAAGAGCTGTTCAGAGTCCTTGTGGATCAGCTCTTCAAATCATAAACTTGCCCAGAAACTGAGCTAGAGTAGCTGCCCTCTACTTTGCATTTGAAAGATCCAAATGCAGTTCGATTCGGTACTCCCTGTGTTTATGAAATGAATAGAAAAAACACAAACAACCAACAAGATACGATCCCCAGTGGAGTCGCCAATTTGTTGTTGGGAAAAGTATCCAATACGGAATGACCCTATCCCACTCTAAGGGTGATAGTACCTCAGCAACAACCGAATGCAAAGCTATTCAAGATTACTTCTTTATGAGATGTAAGAGAGAGGAGAAAGATACCCACTAACCGTTATCTTCCGCTAATGATTGATCCAATCTTCCCTCTTTGCTGCTTGCTCCCAGCTCCTTGCTCTTTCACTGGCCCAGCTACACCAAGATCCTGCAAAATAACAAGAAAGGGAAACTACAAGAAGCATACATTCATAATTGATTCAAGGATTAGAATAAATCAAATATACAAGTATCAATTCGCCATAGAGACACATGCATATAGAAGAACCTCAAATGCTTTATTAATGGAAGAAGTAAAGTTCTGAGAGTGTTACAACCATAAGAGGCCCAATCCAGCAACACCTCCCAGCAGAAAGAAATCTCCTCTTCACCTCCTTCAAGCAAGTCACCCAATAGTTCTATACTCAAACCAACAGCACTTCCTTACATTCACAAGATTCCAGCCTCCCTAGACCTCATGAGAGAGCTCTATATATAGGAGTTTTGGAGAAAGGATGAGTCAGCTTGAGCTTGGCATGGAGCTGACTAATGTCCTTTCCCACTTCAGTTATTCTTCAGTTCTTGAGTCCACTTGGAGTTTCTTGCTTCCACTTGGAGATCTAGATCCTCTTACTCATCACAAGGCGAATTCCCTGATCCAAGTGTCATTTTGGAAGCTTCATGGGCATTTGACACCTTGCAGAATGACTGTGCCACTTGGCCAATCTCGCCCAGCGCAGGTAGCCTTCATTAAAGTTGACATTCAGCGCAGGTACAGAGTGGAGCAGTTGACATTCAGCGCAGATGCTCAGTGGAGCAGTTGACATGATCCAGAATTAGCTTGTTTTTTAGTGTTTTCAGGTGGAGAACTGATATTTAGTGCTGTGGTTTGCTGACCTTATTCCTCTAGGGGTAGGAACAACATGTTTAGGGACTTTGGATCCCTTAGATTATTGACATTTCATGCTTCATGCTGTAAGGCACAAAAATGTCTATAACAACAACCATCCATGAAAGAGGATCATAGCGAAGCCAAGGTATGGTTGTAGCCATCCAATAATGAGAAGGATCACATATGATAACTCATGGTCTGGTCATAGCTAGCCATCTGGAAGAGACATGCATATCATCATAACCATGTCACACCACTCCATAACTCGAAATTTTGTAATTAGAGTCCAGGGTCTTATGCTCCAACACAACCTGATCAAAGTACAGATTCTAACATTCGAATAGATGTGTTGATGTCAAACATGCTAGAAAGTCGCTTGATTACCAGTCAGTGATGTAAATTGTTAACAAGCACGAGAGAAACCACCAATAATGACAATGACCCTCAAGGTACTATTAGCACAATTCACGGAATGTGAATACAGGAAATGAAGTTGAACATCCGCGAAATCACTCGATCGAAAGCCAATGATGTGAACTTATGATCGAGTGTGAAGAAATTGTCGTTAAGGCATGCAAGCTCTAAGGTACTGGAAGGTAGTCTCTCGGTCAACTTCCTAGAAAATGAGTTGATGTAGACGGAAAGTGACCATGTTGAAGGAGGGCCATAATGAATCCCACATCATCAATGAGAGACGAGAGGATCCAAAATGATTTTGGATGATGTAGAGAAACAAATCTAAGTGTAATTGCAGAAGGACAACTCTTGAACATATCATCGACAAAACTGGAAGTTTGGTAGCTTTTGGATCCATAGGATTGGAGGTCATGGTGACATAGCAAAGATCAAATTGAAGGCAAAAAATAAATGGCCCAAACCAAGGAGGGTCATTCATGTAAAGGAGGACGTCCCAACCCGACATGAAGCATAGAGTGTCATGTTCAAGAGCGAGCTACTGACATGACTCGATATATTTCCAAATTTTTTCCCCACCATTTCTGGTAAGTACCCAAATTATTTTTTATCGCAAGCTTGAAGGGGATAGCATGTGCTTGCACTGTAAGTTCATCCTTCAGATGAATCTGACCTAGTAAGTTTAACGAGCCCTAGGAAGGAGAAGCTCGTATACGTCATGGTGATGAATCCAATGTCGTTTAATAGTTTAACAAGTTCGACAAAGATGTAACTTGCTATCTTTTTCATGTTTATAGAGTTTGAAAAAGACACATAAAAGAAAACTCCACATGCTCCCTTTTCGTACATTTGTGTCTCTCGATCTCAAAAAGGTAGAAAACAATACTTGAGAGAATCGCTTGACCATTTTAGTCAAGGAGTACCTTTTCCATAAATAATGCCTCCCAGCCCGAAAAAGGGGTAAAATTATACTAGGTGCATGACGTTTCACGTCCGTTAATGAGTTTGAAATGACAAGGGCTCGACCATCTTTTCATTTTTAAAGTGTCAGAAAAGAGCTGAAAATGAACACCCAATTTTTATTCTCTTTAATGAGTCAAAAAGGGAAAAAATACTCTCCAATCTTTTCATATGAGATTAACAAGTCGAGAAAAGAGCTGAAATATGACTCATCACCATCATCGAATGTCCATCACCTATCACTGCAGAAGAAAAGCAAAGCGTATTATCAAGTCCTTGAGGCAAAATAGGTGAAACATACTTATGAAACCTGATATTTTCACAAAAAAATGAATAAATAGGGGAAAAGTAAATATATTTTTACCATTTACCATTTTACCTTTATAGTGAAGACTTTTACCCACTTTTGCCCTAGTTTTACTAGAGAGGATTGCGGGAGATCCGAGAGGCCAATTGATGAGTCGTTAGTTCTAGGTAACAGCCAAAGCCTTAAGCTCCATTTTCGTGCTATTCATTTATGTTTTAACATTTTTTTTGGATTTTTAGGGAGGTTTTTGAGAAAAAAAATTTCCCTCGTTCGGCGTGATTTCCAAGCATGGAATCATGTCGGTTGAGGGTTATTTTCATGGCCATCCGCACCGACTAGTGCGACTATTTCTAAAACAGGTGCGCTAGCACCGTGGATAGGGAAAAAAAAGTTTTCTGAAGAACTGACCGTTGACATTTGATTTTTATGTACCAAAATTGATGATTGACTCAAATAAATGGCTTTTGTAGGAGAGAAATCACCGAAAATGGTGGATTGGAAGGAAAGAGAACACAAAGATGTGGACACCCAGGCAATGAATGATCCAAATTGCCTGGAGGCTTTGAGAGTTTGCAGGCTCCTCAAATTTTTCCTTACACCAAGGATGAAGGCCCAACCCGAATTGCTTTGGTCTTTGGTAAACCTTTGGGACATCAATCGTGAGATTTTTGTCATTGGGGACCAGGGGCTGGAGTTGACAACTTTAGACATTTACTTCATCACTGGGCTATCTCACAGAGGTGAGCTAGTGAATTTGTATGGGTCATGTCCAGTTGGGGTAAGCATATCATCCATGCTTGTTGTGCATTGTCCTGAGGCCTTGATATCCAAAGTTGAGAAGATTGAGATTTCTAGTGTATGGGATTTGACACTGAGGATGCTCCTGTTAGCCATCAATAGAGTGGCGGGCTCCCAGGCAAAACATGAAACTAATAAGTTGAAGTTCCTTTACACTATAAACTGTATAGCTCCCATGATCTTCAACTGAGTAGTGGCCATGAAGATGAATATCAAGTGCCAGTTGTCCAAGGTGAAAGCGGGAAATCTGAAGCAATTTGTCTTCAAATCACTACTTGTGACCTTCTTCCTGGAACGAGTGCCACTATTCCAATAACAGTTGACTAAGGTTGATCCTCATGCACCACGTGATCCGTAGATGGCCTTCTGGAGTCACTTGAGGCCTAAGATCACTGGGGGTCAGCAGATGTCCTACCGACCAACATTCCTTTTGTGGTTACGACGATAGAAAATCATCATGGAGGACTGGCCGTACAATGACACTGATTTCTGTGGAGACCTAGATATGCCTTTGCTAGATGGGGAGGACTTCGATGATGAAGGTAAAAAACCAAAACAAATTTTGATTTTGATGTTTTTTAATTGTTTTTAGTATATGCATGCTTATAACATTTCTCTTGTGTATGCGGAAGTTGGACTAGAGTGGCCCATCGAGATGTCCCTGATATACAAGCGCCATCTCCGTCCTACTGATGATGTCACCCCTTATCATGAAGGGAGCGATAACGAGAAGGACATTGCGAGGAACCTCGAGGGGTTGACTCATGGTATCCCTGAGTATGCTCGGATAGGATACATGCCTCGACGATACTAGAGGCACATAGTGGGAGTCTCAGATCGGATCCACCGATTACTGAGTTGCATAGTACAAGTTGTCTCATGCTATCATGACCACCATGCTGAGTAGTTCCTAGGTCTAGTACTTACATATTTTTTTAGGCCTATGTTCCATGGATGTTATTTTGGACATACATATTATTTTTTGGGGTTTTGATGTATCAAACATTATCACATACATATATATGTTATATTTTCCTGTCAATTATGGTACAAATGGTTTTTCTGATCTTTTACATGTTTCATAAATGTCTATCCAACACGTAATTAGCTAATGCATTTGTTAATGTATTCATGCATCTATGAATATGATGATATGTAATATAATCAAAATGTCTTTCCAACAGACGGATATGGAGATACATTCGTAATATTTGAGGGTTGGTGATGGAATATTGCCTGTTGAGTTGAAGGATGACAAGCTATGAATCCAGGTTGACAACTAATTCTCTGATGCCCAGAGTGATGGCTTCTGATAATAGTTCTATGACTGCACTGCATTCAACAATGTTGTTGGTTGTACGACCTAGGAAAATACCTTGAAGATCAATCAACTCACCACTAGGGTTGTACATAGCCCATGCTGCGGATGATAGGTTCCAAGTACTTCGACAAGCACCATCGGCAAAACCGACATGAGGAGATGCAAACATCTGCAAAGCATGAAAATCTTAGTAAATAGGAAAGTTGTTTGAAAACTTCCACACAAAACCACACTGTACAGAAATGAATCACACACTAATGTACATAAGTAACCATGCAAGATGACCTAAGCATAGTACTTTTTGAGAGAGTCCATGCTGGGACTCAGGTATTCAATCAACATAGATGAACATCGAAGTTTTACCATTGTCATGAAAGTAAGAATCAACTTGGCCAAATAATGGAGTGGAACTCATATAAGGTTTTGTCCCCATGCCCCCTGGGCGAGGGAGGGTTACGAGTTAGAGGGTAATTGATGAAAACTCGCATAGGGTGAAAAATCTTGAATCCATGAAGGGATAAAGGTGCTCTTAGTTGAAAGAAGTTGATTATGTCAAGTTAAACTGACACATCAATGAACAATGGAGAAGAGGATTCTTCAAAAGTGGTAGACATGACTGCCAGGTGAGGCAGGAACGAGGAGCAATAATGGGTATCAATCCATGGTGGTTCCTTGAGAGACATGATTTCCATGATACCTTCATCAGTGAGGAAGGTCTCGGCTAAGGGATCGGATGATTCTAAAATACCAAGCCAAGGGGATTGACAATACATATCGAGAGAGGTCTTCGAGATATGAGAATCAAAGGATGCAGAGTTCACAGCCGAAACAATTTCCACGTAATTGACTTCAGCGGAGCTAAACGGCATGACGTCGCCCCAAGCATCAACCAGTTCTGGTGCACGTATGACCCAGGGATAAGATTTGACTAAGATCATGTTGATGGAGGTAACATGAGGAGGTGGGAGTGGAAAAATCCCCATTAAGGCAGAATCTTTGAAGAGACCTGCCCCCACACTCTCAAAGGGAGCACCAGAGTGCTTGACATACGGGACATTGCCATCAGAGGAGGAAGAGGTAAAGAAAGATAGCTGATCATTGGTAACAATCCTCCCTTGATGGGGAAAACGAACCACATGAAACAAAGAGGAGGCCACAGCTTCGGTCGAGTAAAAGATTATAATTGAGATTAGCGTTAACAATATCTACTTCGACTCGCACTACCTTGCCTTCCAGGGTGATGGCAAGGTTGGGTAAGACACTGAAGGGTGCAAATGGTGCCCATTGAAAGCTTCCAATGTGTTCAGAGATTGGTTAAGTGTATGGGAACCAATAGCCTTCCAGCACACAGTTGACATGATGCAGGTAGAAGCGCCTTCATCGATGACAGTGTGGTGGATGGTCTTTTCATTAGTGATTACCTTAATAAGAAAGGAAATTTGATGAGGAATTCTTAGAACATGGTTCTCTAGATCGAAACAAAAAAAAATAGAATCAGAGGGATCAATGCCCCCGATAGCTGACAGAAAAGACTTTTGCTATGATGGGCAGCTTTGGAGTACCTCGAGAGTTGACATAGCTGACAATACCTGAGCCAAATCTTCAACAATATTGTAATGCTAAGCGGCTTGGGCATTGGAATTGTACGAGGATTTACTTAGCACACCTCGAGAGGGTGGCCGTGGAGTGAAATTAGGGTTAGGGCGCTCGATTTGCAAAGGGCTAGAACTCGGGGTAGAAGAAGAATGTGGAACTTGTTTTTCTTTCCCTGTTGTGGGAGATAGAGTTTGATCCACATTAATGGGTGTTCTCATCATGAGCACGTGAGATCCAGAGGAAGCAGATCGGGGTTGGTCTACCATTTGAGTCTGCTGAGATGGAAAGGGCTCTTTGAGGACAGCAGGGGTCCCCTTGAGCAATTGACTAACTTCAGATCGTCATGGACAATCCTTAGTATAGTGATCCTCCTTGCAAATGAGGCAAGGATACTTAGGTTTTTGTTGCGATGATTCACCGGCAGAAAATACGGGAGGACCCTGTTTTGGGGCATCGGCTTTAGCCTTGCCTTTGCCTTTCTTTTTTCCTTTTGAGGATTTGTCTGCTACAGTAGACTGGACATCATGGACCTCTAAGGTTTTACCAGGGCCTAGAGGGTTTTGAGATGAACTATTACGAGCAGTATTCAAGACAAACTTCTGTTTGGAAGAAGTTTTGATAGGGGCCTAGGATATTGAACCAATAACTCCATTAACAGGAGAGACAGCAGGTGACTTCAATGTCGTGGGATCAGATGATGGCCACGGAGCATTGGGTAATAGCTCATATAAGGTGCCAGACTAAGAGTAGACTGGGTCCAAGTACTAGGCATGAGTGATGGATTTCTCTTTAGAGACGCATCCACCAATGGCTATATCATGAGAAATTGGGGCTATGAATGATTTGGTAAACCATTCAGTGAGGAACTAATCAACTATTTCAAACTTGATCGGTCGATGTCTACATCTCCATTCATGGATATGATTAGAGATGTGCATCGTAGTGTCTTGCTTAAGCAATGTGAAAATATAGGTGCCCATTTCATAATGAACCAACAGTTGAAAATGTGTGAGAAAGGCCATGGCTAATGAATTGAAGTCATGAAAAGTACTTTGAGGTAGCTCGATGTACCATTTTGCTGCAGCACTTGTAAGGGTTCACTGGAAAAGACGAAGACGAATGGAATCGTCCACGTAAGAGTTTGACGAGCACCAGAGGTGATATGTCATCACATGGGCCTGAGGATCTTCTTTAGCTTTCCCATCAAACTTAGGGCAATCACTTGGTATCTTGGATGACACAAAAGGCTAGTACGGTGAATGAAGAATCAGATCATTCATGAGATGTGATACATCTGGCAACTCAAGTGTACCCAAGAAAGGTAATTGAGTGTTAAAATTCATGGGAGGTCAATAGGTTGGCCCATAAGGAGGAGCATATCCCTACTGGTAATGATTTTAACCCCACGGTGGGGGATTTTGACCATATGGTATCCGACGTTGCCCCCATTGCAGATTACCTTGACCAAAGGGAGGATTTGGACCTTGAATACCTTGAAACTGTCCATGCACAGGTTGCTAGTAGGCAACGTATGCGTTAAAAGGCTATTGAGCCTATTGACCTTGGACATATGGATATGGACCTATTGTCTTGGAACATAGGGCTGTTGGGCTTGTTATCCCTGAACAAGAGGGTTCTAGACCTACAGTCCTTGGGCATAAGGTTGATAAGCTTATTGCCCTTGGAAATAGGGGTTTTGTACCTAGTGCCCTTGATCGATAGGATTCTGAACCTATTGGCCTTGGACAAGAGGATTATTCACCTACTGCTGCAGGACTTGACCTTGAACCTATCCCTGCAATGGTTTCCCTTGTTGATAGGTATACAAGGGTTGCTGCTACCCATGTTGGTTTTGCTGACCTTGTGGTTGCAAAATTTGTCCCTGGGTTTGCAGAGGTTATCCCTGCAAGAGTATGGGTTGAGAGGTATCCAGAGCATATTGCATCTGCTGCTGCACAGTTTGCTGCAACTGTTGGAAGGACTGACATTGCGGTTGTTGTAGGTGACCTTGCTGCAAGATAATTTCCCTTGCTGTTGCGTGGAAAACCCTTGCTGCAACAAAGGTTGCCCCTGCGGTAACAAAGGTTGCCCTGATTGTTGCAAAAGTTATCCTTGATGTTGCAAGGGTACTTGAACAATGCCCAGGAAATTACCGAACTGAATTTGGCCATAGCTAGGCTAGATGTACTACCCAGACATGATGGTGTAAGGTTGATTAAGCAATCCTTGAGAACCATATGGAATGTAAGGATTTTGGTATTGGACCTGAGCCCCATAAAGCTGTTGATACTGAACATTGTTTGATCCAAATAGACCACGAGGATTCTTAACCTATTTGTACTAGACATTTCTTGATCCAGTAGGGTCAGCAGGGTTGTAAGTAATACCAGAAGAGGGCTGGTTTATAACAAGCATGTGAGCTTGTGAGCCACTCACATTAGTGGCACCTAACACCATAGAGACATTCAGATTCTACCCCCCTGGAGGTGGCACAACCTGGCCACTAACTAATGGGATAGAAGAATTGACGAAAACAATCTTTGAAATCACCGGTTGTGACTGACGCGTAACTGGGATTGATGGTACAAGATTGTTCGGAATTGTGGGTTGCATTGGGACTGAAGTAACAATTGGTTGGGAGGTCGTGTTCATGACGAATGGACCTGACATAGGTCTGATGCTTGATGCATAAATAGAGTTATGGTAGAGTGATGAGGCACTTAGCGTTCCCGAAACTAAGTTCCCTAAAGACACATAGCCAGGTGAAAAGCTGGCAAGAAAACATTCTAAATAAGGGAAAACCTCGGTAGGGAACTACAATTGCAATTCTTCCCCCTCAATAGTGTGTGGAGTTGAGACTTTGAACTCATCCAGAGAAGTGAGTGGAGCATCGCCCTTGGGTTCCATGTTTGGAAACAAACAACAACGGACAACCGAACATGTACTTGGGGATAGTTCCAAAGGAACACTCGGTTGATTATACGGACTATAAGGGCACTGTGGTGATATCTCAACATCGTCAAAAATAGGGTTTGGAGGATAGATAACCAGTCCAAGCTGACCATCAATGGTCGGCAATTTCTCTGGAGTTCAAATGGGATTATCTGGAGATTCGGGGTCAAGACCATCAAATGACCCTAAATCAAAACTAGGTGGAGGATGAGATGATAATGGTTGAACACTCAAAAAAATTGCGAGTTCAACATTTTGGTCCTTAAATGGCTTTGATAACTTAGGAAGCAGCTCGGACAATCTTTCAGACAGAGGAGAGGAAGAGGAACTGGGTGAACTAGATGGCTCAACCACGATGACCTTGTCTTAGCCAACAGAATAAATAACTTCAAGGCTTTAAAATGTCCTTTTAAGGGAACTCACGATTTGGTCAAAAAATCTAACAGGACATTTTGGATCATGGGAATTAAATTTATTTAAGACGCATAAAAGATTGATGTTCTTTCATTTTTAAAGAGTCGAGAAAGAAATGAAGATGACTCTATTGCTTTCAATTGAAACAAGTTCGAAAGGACAAGTTCTTGGATGATATTTTAAGTTTAACGAGTCAAAAAGATCAAATGACTACTATGGATGATCTAGGTAAATAGGATTACCAGGCAACCATGAACTACAGAATACCCCCTGGCGAACCAAGAAGTACGAGTGGGCAATCTACCTGAATGCTATGTTCGGTGTATCATGTTCACAAGGCGGCCAACTCGGCTTCCTAAGGATAAATGGATTGTAGCCTACTGGGGTCTCCCATTATATATGTGATGGTACGGGGAGCACAAATCTGTGCTAGTGTTGTCTAATTCCAAAGCTAATGACAGCTACTAGGCTTATAGATGCTGGAACACGTCTCTAGCCTAGACCTTCTAGATGTGAACGTTAACGTCAAATGCGCCTTAGGTAAATTTAATTCATTTGAGAGTTGATCTTGAGTTAAGTTTCAGTTTTCAAGCCTTAGTGATGCTACTCAAAAGACCTAAAATGCAACTAAATGTGACAAGACCCTTTCAATTCGATGAAATTCCTACACTAGAGAGCATAGAAACTACTCAATCAAATGCAAACAATCAAGCATTTGAAAATGAAATGATTTTTCACCACTTCGCTTTTTGAAAAATAAATTAATGAAAAATGCTTTCCAATTCCTAACTTCCTGACAAACACTTATCTATTAGTCCTTTCGAAATGAAAAATTTCTCTTCCTTTTCAAATGATGATGCAATTCTAGTTTCTAAGAGATGCGAATGATAATGAAATGACAAGCTATAATTTCATATTTTCTCATGAAACAACGAGACCAACTTTCACATACAATCTTTCAATGAGAAAATTTTTGAGACTATGAGCTCTTCAAATAGATGAAAACATGCAAAGAGAAGTTCATTTAGATTGATGAAGCATTGACTTTGCTAAAACAGAAGACTGACAATGTAATCTATGCTAGAAAAAGGCGTTCAAACTAGTAAACAAAACTTTTTCAAACTTATGCAAAAAGAGGTCAAAGTCATAAGAGGGACCAAAAACAAATGCAAGGAGAAAACACACCCACAAATGGACTCGATGAGTCCAAAAGCTACTGAATGGATGACTAAATAGATGTCTGGTGGGCTCTAGTATTGTAGCAATGATGCTGCAACTCTTGGGACTCCCTTCTTTACTTTTATCAACCCGGTAGTTCATAGCAAACTTGGAAGCGACGGTGTTGTATGCACAAGTACTAGCTCTTGCCGTAGGCTGTCACTTGATTAGCTGGCACAAGTCCGCTAGGAGCTTAAGCCAACTTCTATGAGCTCTTAGAAGAGGCTTTTAACTATGATGGATAAAAGCTAACTCAAAGGAGGCTAAACTACTTGCAGAAAGAAGCTGAAAGCTGAAAGGAAACACAAACCCTAGAAAACCCTAGTTTTACCGATTAGCCCTACTGGTGCAAGAAAAGAGATGAAAGTTGCAGAAATGGATGCCATTGACTCTTGGAAAGGTGGAAGGCATGTGACTAAGCTACTTCTAAAGGAAAATATGGAAAACACATATTTTTGTATTTTTGAGTAATTTTGCAGGATTATTATGCATGTGCTTTAACAATGTTTAACTGTGCAGTGGTTTATTGGCGAAGGGAAATGGAGTGGGCACTTGCAGAAGGTTGGGAAGGTGAGAAGAGGGCCTAAGGGGTCCCTAGCACCCTTCCAGAGAGTTTCAAAGTGATTAAATCTTGATAAATTTCTCACGTGATCTTCTACAGGAAGTCTCCAGGGGTTCTACAGGATGTTCTACAGGAAGAGCCGAGAGAGGATTTTTGAGGATTTATGGAGGAAAACCAGTGGGAAAGTGGAAATGGAGGTTGGATGAGGCTTTGAAGAGGTCTAGGACCTGGTAAATGAGGCTAGGGAGTGATGAAGATAGTTGGATTTGTTCAAGGTTGGAGGGAGCAATGTTGCACAGAAATGAAGAAATTAGGTCAAACTGTCAAAGCGTGGCAAATGAAGGGAAGGAATCTGGAATTTGGGGTTGGATTAGGTTGTGTGATGAGGGAAGGATAGGCATGGATGGATTATAGGTGATCTGCACACAATTTCTCAAAACTAATCAAAGAAAGACTAAGAAAATCAGAGATCTATCTACTGTGACCTAATCTGACCTAGAAACCAGAATCATGATGAAAAGCAAGTTGTGGACAGTAAATCATGCAAGACAACTATGGAAACCTACACAAGAACATATCTAAACATGCAAGCACTACCGGTATCAACTTTTCCATCTAAAAATCCAACACTTGCAATTGCATTGAAAGGCAAAACAGTGTTTTTGTGGCAGCAAGTATGCCTTGGTCTCAGCTCATGGTCCCAAGGAGGGAGAGATGAGATCAAGGATTTCTTGGTGGCCTTTTCGCAGGTCTTTTCCTTTACCAAACTATAAAATCAACCTGAAGCATGAAAAGCTATTTCAATCATCAAAAGCAACCTAGGTAACAAAGCAAGATGTTAATCTAAGTAGCAGAAATTATTCTAGGAATGTAGGCAAAACATATAAAAGTACACAAAAGGAGGTACTGGCACTTGGGTTGGGTCCAACCCCAAGAGCTACAGCCTCCTAAAAGAAGCTTAGAGCTGATGCAAAGTGAAACTGATCTCCATTACTCAAAAAATAACCATGTCACAAAAATGTTTACAACAAAAACTCAAAAATGAGCTGAAAGGTAGAGCAGCACTAAAGTGCGAAAATACAACTGTTCAAAAACTAAACTATGAAGGCTGGAAGCCTTCCTACTTATGCACTATGAGGACCTTCAATAGCCCTCCTTAAGTCAAGGGGCTTGGCTGCTCCAAACTGCAAGTAATCGCCCACCTCACAAAAGTTGCTTGGCTACCCTTGGAAATCATCTTTGGTGGGCTGCTGAACTCCGAGCTGATGGTGGAGAACTCGAGGAAGGGGCCATTTAATGCAGGAGACACCCTTCCTACTAATCCTTAGCCTTGTTCCGTCGTATTTGGCTATCAACTGGCTCATAAATGCTTGACCTTGGTCCAAAGATGTCCAAAAATCTGCAATAAGCACGTATTAGACTTCATGGTCAAGTGACTATGCTCATTCATTCAATTAACATAAATATACTCAAAAGCATGCATAAACTATGAAGAATGGTGGATTAATAGAGAATAATAGGCAAGATGAGCCCAATAAGTTACCCATTTTTGGGGCTCATCATCACCCCCTGCTAAATGTGTTGCTCATCCTCTAAGCAACTAATCCAGCTCATCATCTTTGATTGCTTTGACTGCCTCTCTAAAATCCTAGGCTTCCGAGGTGATGTCCTCTTCTTGGTCATGAAACCCTGCTTTTCTCTCTACTTCCTCCCATTTCCTATGCTCTTCTTCTTCTTTGACCCCTTCCAGTAGTCCTAAAAGCAATGGAGGGCTAAACTTTAGGCTGATCTAGTTGGCCTGCAGATTTTGCATTGACTGTTTATAGAGTGGTACTCTTGCCAAGGCCTCCCTCATCCTTGTTGGGGAGTGGTATTCTCTGATTTTAATACTGTGGGACAGTGTGTTCCATCTCCTTGTGCAAGCATGAATGCAGTTATCCCCCAACAATCTTTCCATTTCCTTAAAGTGAGCAATGGCCTGAGCTTGTCTTTCAATGTAGTTTGGGTGAACCTAGGGGTTGTTGGCGAGGTGCTAATGGGCATACACTAAAGCTAAGGGATCTTCTGGTTCTACTATGATCAAGAGTGGCTCTCGTAGCTCCCTGTCCATAACGTTCAGAATTTTTGCTGCCCTCTTTTCCTCATGGTTTAACCAAGAGGCCATGGCCATGAGTTTCACATCTCCCAATGAAGCATTGGGGTCCCACAAATTCATGTTTGGAAGGGCCAAGTTGTGTAAATAGAATTCGGATAACTTGGCCTTATCTTCTGCTGAGCTGCTGTCACACAAAGCCATGAATAGATGGTAATTCTTAAATGGAATGGTGCCCCTTTGGGCCAAGGTGTTACTTTGGAACTACAACCATTGATCCTCAAGATATAAGGCATATGACTTGGCAGGGTTCCTACATTGTAAGGCTTCTACTGCCTAGCTGGCCATGCAAGCCATCTGGGCATCTTTTTATTGCAACTGTTGTTTTAAACCCTGTATCTTTTTTGCTACCTGAGATTCTTGTTCTTGTAGTAGTTTTGTGAGCATATCCACATTAGCTTGTAGCTTTGTCTCCTTCTGTTGTTTCTCAGTTGTGTCCTTGTCTGCTGGTGGTCCTTCTTGCTGCTGTTGCTCCCTCAAAATGGATGAGCTATCTTCCTTGTGGACTTCTTGTAGCTGCAACTATTTTCTTAGTAGCTCATTCTCCTCCTGTAGCTGGGCTCTTTTGCAGCTTTCTTCATGCTTGACCATGGCTAGTTCTCCTCTTAACTCTTTTAAATACTTCTCCATGTGGCCTATGTCCTCAATTCCCTTAGATTTGGCAATTTTCATCCATGTGTGTGTTCTAATTCTCTCCTGTTCCAATGCAAGGAAGAGTGGCACAACAAATTTCTATGGGATGATTTTCCCACCCTCTAACAGGTTATAGTATGAGCCCAAGCTAGGTTGAGGGCTTGGTTCCAGTATCTCCTCGGTCTTTCCCTCTCCCTGCGATGATTTGGCTGCCTTTTCTTCCAATTTCTCAGTCTCTTTTAACTTAGCCAGAGTTTCCTATAGAGATGTCTCAGCTTCCTGTAGAGCTATATTTGAGTCTATCATCCTAATTTTCTCTCTCCAGGTGGAGGTTTTTGGGCTTCCTCATTCATAGGTGATAGATATTTTTTAAGGAGACCCTTCTTTTGGTTTAGTTGTGGTGTCCTCAATGACAATTGGCTCCTTTGACTGTGGCTGGGATCTGCCCACTTTGATCCGTGTGCTCCTCCTTGGTTTAAAGTACATGGAGGTTTGCCTCTTTCTCTTCTCTTTTTGTTTTGGAGGTGTGCTTAAGGAAGCAAGCACAGCTGCTGCTTCCCTTGCCAATGTCTCAGGTGATTTCTCCTCTTGCTGTCATTTTTCCTTGCTTCCTATAGAAATCCCTATGTCAACTGTTTCTATTTGTGTTGCTGAGATTTCAGGGTGTGTCTTTTCCTTTTGTTTCTGTATGCCTAGTTTGGCTGTGGCAGTCTTCATTTGGGGTTTTTTGGCCTTCTCTATTCTACTCTACATCCTCTTTTCCCTTGGTGTTTTTATTGTTGTTTATTCCTTTGTCTTAAGCTCAGCAATCTAGCCATTTCCCCTTTTTCTTTCTGTTCTTTCTATGCTTGAGTGTCATGTGTTCCTTCATCATTGTTTTTCTCACCTTCTTCAGTGTGTTCCCCCCCCTCACTACTAGATGAGGTGATGTCTTCGGCCAGAATTCTGATATGATCATCCCTGGACATGTTTCGGAAGATCTCCCAAGATATGGGGACAGTGTAGGTGTGAAAAGCATCTTCCACCAATAGTTTGATGAGCCCATGATGGGCCAACTGATCTAGGATCCCCTCATTGAGCTTTGTGCCACATTCAATTAGTGACTGGAGAAGGAAATAGGGGATTCTTAGTTTCTAGTCTTGAGGCAAGTCAATTCCATGCCTTAGTTCACACAACAACCTAAAATGATATCCATAGATGATGCTAAACCTCCCCTCACATGTGACGTAATTCATAATTTGGAAACTGACTTCACTCCAGAGAGGAGGCAAGCTGGTTCTTCTAACCCCATTTTTGTCTTCTACAGGATGCTCCATGGGCAGAAAGAATGACTTCTTAGCAGTTTGGACCAATGATCTCTCTTCTTTGCTCCAAGGGAGCCCCAATGGTAGACCAGTAACTGCACTGATGAGCTTAGGGGTGAGTTCTAGGGTCAAACCAATAAAACTAACTGTGGCATGTGTTTTTTACTGTGGTCTCAGGGACATTAAAAATTCCTCAGTTATCTCCTCATCATGACCCTGAATTTTTTCAAAGAAAGATATCCAATTTTCTCAGGTGAAAAGGTCCACCACCTCAGGATACTTGTGCAGTTTTCTAGAGTCCAATGGTTCTTTCCTTATGATTCCTCCTGGCATGGTGACAATGCTCCTTTTATGTTTTAATCAGAAAAGGAAATGCTCAGGCAACCAAACAGCCAATCTAAAATGGAGGATAGCTGAATTTGGTTTCCCCTGAACTCAAGAAGGAATTTCTCGTGTTCAATATCAACTGGCAACAATTCCCTTGTTTGAAAACCGTTGTCACCCAGAACTCGACTATTTGTTTATGAAAGGAAGAATTTTGTTTTTACAGACAGAGCATAAGGATCAGGTTTTCTTCTCAGCACACAGAGAGATATGAAAATTTAATTTTTTTACACACACAGGCTAGCCTCCACGGCTGCATATATCTTCCCTACAAGAGAATTCAAAAAGGAAATGTGGAGGAGAATTTTGACGCAGAAAACTACGAAACTCAGTGCAATACGCAGACAAACGTTTTACTTCCAATACACAGGCAAATTTTTCCTCTGATTTTCCAATCTAATGCCATTCAATTCACCACCTTGCACACACACATCATGCATAGAGGATTTTTTTGAGCCTACCTCATTTGGAGCTCCAAATTCGACGAAAAATCCTAGGTCCTCCCGCTCCGGAAAGCTGTGCAAGTTTTCCTGTAGAACCCTTCCTGTAGAATGTCACTGTGCTGCTGAGCAAGCCTGATACATGGGAGATTTTTGAAAACAAGCAGAAAAACTAGTGGAGGATGACTGGTTAACAATTTTTGGAAGCGGAGGATGCATACTCCAGTCGAGGACGTTGCAAGTGCAAGATGAATAGAAGGTGGTGTTTCAGCCGAGCATCTTTTAACTACAGCGTGATTCGTGGTGAGGGGAAGAGGTGGCTGAACCGGATGGTTGATCCGACGTCACAGCCATAATTCTCTACATGTTTCTGACCACCATCACCTCCCCTCTACCATTATCCACCGCCTCCACTACCAGTCCCGACGATTCTCCCGGAATGGACACTCCACACGTGCTGGCTGCACACTTCGTTGGCAATTTTGAATGTAATGGGGCTCGTTTGGATCCCGCGAGAATATGTAACTGGCCAAGGGTGGCCAGTTGACTGGCCATCAATTCCACTCAATCCGAACCATTCCCATAGGCATGCAGCTTTTAAAATATAATTTATGCAATTGACAAATGAGTTTAGGCACTTACCTGTGTGGTCACAGCCGCGTTATGCAGACTTCGGGTCTTGGAACCACTCCTTCGTTTGCCGCTGCTTCATGCACGGGTTTTGGAACCCATTCCTTCGTTTTCTGTTGCTGCATGCATAGGTTTTTCTTGGCTTCAGCTGTTGCTGATATTCTCAGGTTCAAGGAGAGCTCTTTGGATGTCTCCTTTGTCATTTCCGGTTGTCCTTGTCTCCAGAGTATGTCTTCCAGAGGGATTAGCTACTACAGGATTCCTGTAGGATGTCCTGTAGCTGCTTCTCCTCCTAGAATGCAATGCTAGAATGAGTAGGGCTATACTGTTGACGAGGGGTTCAACTGATGAGGTGTACAGATGGAGATTGACAAGTATGGTGAGCAAGACACTACTTCTTGATTTGTCACTAGAAGTTCTTGCTGGCAGTATGAAGAAAATAGGGCTTTTTTGTTTGTGATTGTGCAGGAACAAATAACAGGATGAGTGCAACGGAGAAAAAGAGATGAAAAAGGGTGATATATGGTGATGGACATAAGCAAGGATGTTTGTAGGTCTCATAGGTAGATTCCCAACCTTCGGATTCTCTTCTGAGATCAATTTTGCTCGTCTATGGGTTCTATAGGATCTTCCTGTAGAAGACACAAAACTTCTTGTAGAAGGTGAAATCTTGGCCTGGATGAGATCAAATCTTAGGAAAGGGGAGTGGTCATGGAGGAATGGTTTGTGATGGATGCTTGCAGCCTGGTGCTGACATATGTCCTTGTTTTGTGCAATCCTCCTAACCTGCAACATCCTTCCTGCAACCTGCAATTTTTTCAACAGAAGTCAGGTTTATTTTTCTGTGTTTTTTCTTTTTTCCTTTTTTTTTTTTTTGAGACAGTCGGGGCACCTCCAAGAGGTTTTCACCCTCGCTGCCTACCCTAGGCACTTCCAAGAGGTTTTCACCCAAAGATCTTTTATTCTTTTCCTGTTGTTTTTTTTTTTTTGATGCTCAGAATGTGGATGGGGTGGAGACAGGGGCCTACTCCACTACCAGCACTGATTTATCTAGAGTTTCAATGAACTCCTACTTAGAAAGGGGCTTCCTGTAGATCTTCAAACGATGCCCATTGATGAGCATGGGGATGGCTTCTTCATCAATGGTCTCGATAAGGACTGAACCATTGTTGTTACATTTCTCCACTGTATATGGTCCCAGCCATCTTGTCCTCAGCTTCCCTTTGAAATCCTTGTATCTTGAATGATATAATAGTGCCCAATCTCCTAGCTGAAATTGCTTCTCTTTTAGGTGCCGATAATGCCATATTTTCATTTGAAGTTGGATCACCTCTGAGTGGAGGAGGGCCTGCATTCTTTGTACATCTAGTCCATTCAGCTAAAGCAGTCTTTCCTGTTGTGCATGGCTGAGATCTACGTCTAGCTGAGCTGCCAACCTCAATGTGTTGTATTCAAATTCTATGGACAACAAAGCCTTCTTCCCATAGACCAGCTCATAAGGTGTAAAACCTGTGGTAGTTTTCCAAGTAGTTTTGTAGGCCCAGGTGGCCTTAACCAAGCGATCTGCCCAGTCCTTTCTGCTGCTGCTCACCACTTTAGTCAAGATATCTTCCAGAGCCCTGTTAGTGACTTCCACCTGCCCATTTGCTTGTGGATGATAAGGGGTGGAAGTTCTGTGCTTAATCTTGTTATGAGCATGCAGGTCTTCAATCATGTTAGTGGTAAACTGGCTGTGACTAATTATCTTGGGTAGCCAAACTTATAGAAGATATTTTCCCTCAAAACTCAGCCACTTTTTCTTCTATTGCTGCCTTGATTGCCTTTGTTTTTGCCCACTTTGTCAAGTAGTCCATGCACACAATGATGTAAGACTTTTGTCTTGAAAGAGGGTTGATAGGATCCACAAAGTCCATGCCCCACTTCTCAAATGGATCAAAAATCACCTGAGGTTGGAGGGGCATTTCATCCCTTGGAGTCAGTTTCCCCATCCTTTGACATCGGTCACATTGGCTAATGTATCTTCTGACATCTTGATGAAGAGTGGGCCAATAGTAGCCTGCCTGTAGAATTTTGAAAGCGGTTATTTTTGCTGTAAAGTGGCCTCCACAAGGTCCATCATGACAGGTCAGGAGGATGTCAAAAACTTCCTCCTCCCTAACACAACGCCTCAAAATCTGATCTGGGCCAAGTTTGAATAGGTTTCCCCTGATCCAAGTGAATGGGGCGCTTTTCCTCACGATCTTGCTCTCCTCTTTCGAGGATAGGTGTGGCGGGAATTGTGCTGAAACCAAGTAATTTGCTATATTAGCAAACCATGGCGAGAGTACTAAAATAGTAAACAGGTGTTCATCTGGCAGTTGATCATCCACCACCCCTTCTTCTCTTGCAGGAAAATCTAGTCTAGACAGAAAATCAGCAACAACATTTTCCTTACCTGGCTTGTCAACAATGGTCAAATCAAATTGCTGCAATAAAAGTAACCATCTAATGATACGAGCATTTACATCAGGTTTATTCATCAAATACCTAATTACAGCATGATCAGTTTGTATGAAGGTTTGATAACCAGTGATGTAGTGTCTGAACTTGTTTAGGGAATGGACTACAACTAGGAGCTCTTTCTCGATTACAGTATAGTTTAATTCTGCCTTGGACAGGTTTTCACTGACAAAAGATATGGCATACGGTAGCTTCTCTTCAACTTGTCCTACGACTTCTCCTATGGCTTTGTTTGAGGCATTTGTGTGAATGTGGAAAGGTAGGGCCCAGTTTGGACCTCTCAAGATTGGGGCAATTACTAGCTTATCTTTCAACACATCTAGAGGCTCTTGACAGCTGTTAGTCCATATAAACTCAACATCTTTCCCCAAAAGACCAAACAATGGAGAGGATAGCTTACTGAAATCTTTAATGAACCTTCTATAATATCTCGCTAGGCCTAAAAAAATCTGAACATCCCTTACCTTTTGAGGAGGTGGAACCCTTTGGATGATAACAATCTTGTTGGGATCCACCTGTAAGCCTTGTTGAGAAATTGTTTGACCTAGCACGATCCCTTCAGTCATCAGGAATTCACATTTCTCGGGACTGAGGGACAGGTTCATCTCAATACACTTGGACCCATAGGGAGTAAAGTCATCCATATAGATTTCCACCGAATCATGAACCAGCTCAGCGAATATGCTCAGTACTGCTCTCTCGAAAGTGGCAAGAGCATTGCATAACCCAAACGGAAGGACCCAGTAGGAAAAAGTACCCCATGGACAAGTGAAAGTGGTCTTATCTTGGTCTTCCGGGCTGATTTGGATCTGATTATACCTGTTGAACCCATCTAGGAAAGGTAAAGGGAAATGGTCCTTCTTGGTGGCTTTGTTAAGTTCTCGATAATTTACACAGATTCTCCACTTCCCATTTTTCTTGGGCACAAGCACCAGAGGAGAAACACACTCACTGTCAGAGATGGGGTAGATGAATCCTGCATCCAACAACTTTTGTATTTCTTCTTTAACAATGTCCTTAAGGGCTGGATCCATTCTCCTCTGAGGCTACCTGACTGGTTTACAAACCTCTTTAATGTAAATGTGATGGGTACACACTGAAGGATGGTCTCCTTTCATCTCCTTATAGATCCAAGCAAAAGCATCCAAATGGCGGTTCAATAAGCTACACAGCTCCTTCTCTTGAGAGGGAGATAGGGAAAAGTTGATCTTCAAGGTTCTTTCAAGGCCAAATTCCACATTCTTAACTCAGGAAGAGGTCATATTAGCCACACAGAGATCCACTAAAGCACTGGCGTGGGTGTCTCCTACCAATTCTTCTAATGGCAGCACACTCGGAGGTAGATTTTGAATTAAATTCTCAATAAGGTCATCCCCAGTTTGAGGACCTCCCCTAGTGGCTTCCACGGTGCACACTGGTGCAGAGTAGACTTCATCCTCATCTTCCTCCTCCAACCAGAGAGGTAAGTCATGTTCGAGAAAAGGTTGGGTAGGAGGATATAGGACTAGCTGTTTGGAAATTGGCCCATTCTTAATGTTCATGCTCCCATCTCGACAACTGATGTAAGCATCTGCAGTAGCTAACCAAGGCCTTCCCAAAATGAGGGGGTATCCTGTGAGTTTTTCCTTTGGCTGAAGGACTAAGAAGTCCATAGGGTATTCCCAAGAATCAACAGAGACCATGACATCTTCCACAATCCCTTCAGGAGTCACGGTGGAGCGGTCTGCTAACTGCAGTACTATCGAGGTCTTTCTTAGGGAACTCTGAAGGTTAAGTTTGAGCATAGTATCCCTGGTCATCACATTAATGGTAGCCCCTAGATCAATCAGGGTGTGGGGGATAATGGTGCCATTAATGTGGACATCAACTACAGGACTCCCAGGGTCCAAATATTTTGGATAGATTACTTGTCCCAACATAAGATCGGATAGTTGTCCTATGACATTGATAGTTGGGGCATCTCTCTTGCGCCTACCTGGATGCCTAAAACACTTCTCTTTGATCAATTTGTTGTAGATTGGTACATCTTTGATGGCCTAGAGAAGTGGTATTTTTACACACAACTGTTTAAGTTCTCCCAGAAGTTCAGTCTCCTCTGGGTTTGGTTGCATGGTTGTCATTAGACTTTTAGGAAAGGGTGGAATGGCTTTGTATTCACTTTCCTATTTCTCTTCTTCATCCTCCTTAGGAGTAGGTTGGCTATCTAGGAGGACATTCCTAGATCATAGGTTGATATCCTGAATCTCCACAACGTAGGTAGGGCATGTGGCCTCTCCAATATATACCTTTTGGGCCTGTCTGTTGTTGGGGTTTGGGTTCGGTTGAGAAAGCATCTAGGGTTGTCTTGGAGGAGCAGGAGGTAATGGTTGTGGTTGAGCAGGTGGTGGAGGAAAAATGGCAGGAGGAGAGTTGTATTGGGGCCTCCACCCCTGTTGTGGTGCATTCCATTGAGGTTGTGGCTGAACATGAGAATGAAATGAATGAGCAGCAGGTTGAGTATGGTATTGAGGTGGATATGACCAAGGAGGGGGTGCGGACCAGGAAGGATGAGTAGGGGGACCCCAAGAAGGTATGGAGTGGATTGGTTGGGGTTGTAATATGTTTGGGATGTCCCTTGCATCCCTTGTTGGTAAGGTCTGGATCCATGTGGCCTCCTCTGGTTGAGGAAGTAGAGTGATTCAGTGGCTCCTTCAACCCATTGGTATACAGCTTTAAGTCCGAGTAAGGTTGGGCATTGGTTTGTAGGGTGGTCTTCCTAAAAAATGAAACATACCTCTATTGAGTGCAATGGACACTCATTCTCAGGATGCTTCCTTGTGCATCTGGGACAAAAGATGGCCAAAGCCCTCTCAGCTTCCTCTTTTTTCTGTTGGATTCGGAAAGTATCCAGTTGCATGGCAATGGTCTGTCTCACCTCACTTTTAAAGGTCTTCTGTCTGATTTGTAAACTCATGTTTGGAGAAGGTGGCACTAGCTGAAAGTGGATTCCCCTACCTCTTTTCCAAGCTACCCTAGAATGGTTTCTAAACATAGTCTTTATGTCATCATAAGGTAGTTGGTGGATGTCTGCTCTAGCTAGCAAATGGAGGGTATCTAGAAGGTCTTCAAGGACTCCTCGGAGTAGAACCAGCTTCCGAGATTCGGGGTCAAGTGTGCACCTGGCCCTTTTATAACTGACTTGGAACCTTTCTTCATAGTCTGCCAAAGACTCATCACTTCCCATGGTCATTCGAAAGATTTCTCCCTTCATTTTCTTTGACCTACAATAGTCTCGGTATTTGTTGTTAAAGGCTTGCTACATTTGAGCCCAAGTTGTGATACTATTTCTAGGTAACCCCATGAACCAGCGTAGTGTTGCATCCTTGAGGGTAGAGGGAAAGAGTTTCAACTTTTTCTCGTCTTTTCATAGTCATAAGTTCGACAAAGGACATCAAACTCAAACATGAAGGTATTAGGGTCTTCAGTGGTCAATCCATGGAAGTGAGGTAAGGCTAAGGGATTGATATTTTTCATTTTTGTGTCCCCATTTGTCTCTCGGATGGGAAAGGACCTTCTATTCTCTCCTCATTCCCTATATCGTTCCTGTGTTTAGCCATGGTCTCAAGAGGAATGTTTTCTTGCTCTTCTTCTGTTATACGATCTTCGTATATCTCTAGAGGTTCACCTATAGGTTCTTCTGAATCACTGTCACTGAAGAAGAGAGAAGGGTGACTCAGTGCTGTGGTGGGGGTGTTGGGTAAAATTTTCCTATGTGTTCTCTGTTCCTACGAGGCATGAAATGAAATATTTTTGGTTGATCTTTGCTTTTTTCTGCTTGTACCTCCAAAACTAAAATAGATTGAACTACAACTAAATAAAATCTATCTTGCTGAAATGAAAATGCAGAATTGAAATGAAAGCAAGAAAGGACTAATCTATGCTACTGAAATGAAATTGCAGAAAGGTAATGCTAAGCTACGCTTGCAGAATTGAAATTGCTGAATTGAAATGCTAGTTTACGCTTGCGAAATTGAAGTTGCAGAATGGAAATGCTAATTTACGCTTGCGGATTTGAAATTGTAGAATGGAAATGCTAATCTACGCTTGTAGAATTGAAATTCTAGTCTATGAAAGCAGGAAATGTCTAATCTAATTTTGCAGAAATGAAATTGCAGAATGGAAATGAAACAACTACTCTACTCTTGCTGAAATAAACTACTTAGCAGAAGGTTGTAATAGAAAATAGAAGAAAAGCAACAATCACAAATAATCTGACTCTTCCTTGACAACGGCGCGAAAAATATGGTGGGTTTTAGTATTGCAACAATGATGCTACAACTCCTGGGACTCCCTTCTTTACTTTTATCAACCCGGTAGTTCGTAACAAACTTGGAAGCGATGGTGCTGTATGCACAAGTACTAGCTCTTGCCGCAGGCTGTCACTTGATCAGCTGGCACAAGTCTGCTAGGAGCTTAAGCCAACTTCTATGAGCTCTTAGAAGAAGCTTTTAATTGTGATGAATGAAATCTAACTCAAAGGAGGCTAATCTACTTGCAGAAAGAAGCTGAAAGCTAAAAGAAACACAAACCCTAGAAAACCCTAGTTTTATTGATTAGCCCTATTGGTGCAAGAAAAGAGATGAAAGTTGTAGAAATAGATGCCATTGACTCTTGGAAAGGTGGAATGCATGTGACTAAGCTACTTCTGAAGGAAAATATGGAAAACACATATTTTTGTATTTTTGAGTAATTTTGCCGGATTATTATGCATGTGCTTTAACAATGTTTAACTGTGCAGGGGTTTATTGGTGAAAGGAAATGGAGTGGGCACTTGTAGGAGGTTGGGAAGGTGAGAAGAGGGCCTAAGGAGTCCTTAGCACCCTTCCAGAGAGTCTCACAGTGATCAGATCTCGAGAAATTGCTCATGTGATCTTCTACAGGAAGTCTGCAGGGGTTCTACAGGATGTTCTATAGGAAGAGTCGAGAGAGGATTTTTGAGGGTTTATGGAGGAAAACTAGTGGGAAAGTGGAAATGGAGGTTGGATGAGGCTGTGAAGAGGTCTAAGACCTAGTAAATGAGGCTAAGGAGTGACGAAGACAGTTGGATTTGTTCAAGGATGGAGGGAGAAATGTTGCACAAAAATGAAGAAATTAGGTCAAACTGTCAAAGCGTGGCAAATGAAGGGAAGGAATCCAGAATTTGGGGTTGGATTAGGTTATGTGAGGAGGGAAGGATAGGCAGGGATGGATTACAGGTGATCTGCAGACAATTTCTCAAAACTAATCAAAGAAAGACTAAAAGAATCAGAGATCTATCTACTGTGACCTAATCTGACCTAGAAACTAGAATGATGATAAAAAGCAAGTTGTGAACAGTAAATCATGCACGAAAACTATGGAAACCTAAGCAAGAACAGATCTAAACATGCAAGCATTATCGGTATCAACTTTTCCATCTAAAAATCCAACACTTGCAATTGCATTGAAAGGCAAAACAATGTTTTTGTGGTAGCAAGTATGCCTTGGTCTCAGCTCATGGTCCCAAGGAGGGAGAGATGAGATCAAGGATTTCTTGGTGGCCTTTTTGCAAGTCTTTTCCTTTACCAAACTATAAAATCAACCTGAAGCATGAAAATCTATTTCAATCATCAAAAGCAACCTAAGTAACAAACCAAGATGTTAATCTAAGTAACAGAAATTATTCTGGGAATGCAGCAAAAACATATAAAAGTACACAAAAGGAGGTACTGGAACTTGGGTCGGGCCCAACCCCAAGAGCTACAACCTCCTAAAAGAAGCTCAGAGCTGATGCAAAGTGAAACTAATCTCCATTACTCAAAAAATAACCATGTCACAAAAATGTTTATAGCAAAAGCTCGAAAATGAGCTGAAAGGCAGAGCAACACTAAAGTGTGAAAATAAAACTATTAAAAAACTAAACTATGAAGGCTGGAAGCCTTCCTACTTATGAAATATTAGGACCTCCAACATCCCTCCTTAACTCGAGGGGCTTGGCTGCTCCAGACTGCAAGTAATCAGCCACCTCACAAAAGTTGCTCGGCTGCCCTTGGAAATCATCTTTGGTGGGCTACTGAACTCTGAGCTGATGGTGGAGAACTCGAGGAAGGGGCCATTTAGTGTAGGAGACACCCTTCCTACTAATCCTTAGCCTTGTTCCCTTGTATTTGGCTGTCAACTGGCTCATAGATGCTTGACCTTGGTCCAAAAGATGTCCAAAAATTTGCAATAAGCACGTATTAGACTTCATGGTCAAGTGATTATCCTCATTCATTCAATTAACATAAATATACTCAAAAGCATGCATAAACTATGAATAATGGTGGATTAATCGAGAATAATAGGCAAAATGAGCCTAATAAGTTACCCATTTTTGGGGCTCATCAATGTCCTAGTGTCGCTGGCCACTCAATGACTCGATTAATCAAACAACAAGATGACAAGCCTACAAGAAATAAAAACAAAAGGAGAAGTATCTTTCTAATCAGGAAGAAAAACAATCAAAAGGATCACAGGGTCAAAAACACAAGAGCAGAACACACTGGCCAAGATTGGGGTCTAGCCCTAATCTTCACTTACAGGAATTAGCACGACTGCCTAACTGACAACAAGCACCAGAGGTGGGTTGGCACAATTGTTCCTCTGCAATTTGCATTGATTGGTGCAACTATCAGCCGATCAAATGCGTTGTTGAAAGAAACTAAGAAAAAATTAAAAAAATTCAAAATAGGGACCAGATCTGCTACTATGATTTTTAGACTTAAGCCAGTAAGCAAGATAAAACCAACAAAATAAAAGGGAAAACACGAAACTCACAAAGTTCTCATGAAATCATGAAATCCAAAACAAACAAAAAGATGGGATCTCCCTAGTGGAGTCACCAATTTATGGTGAAGTAAAACTATAAGTGCGGATATGAATGAATTCCTCTAGCCCGATAATGGGTCTAGCCACAATAGTTACATTCTATGTAAGATTTCCTTATGTTAGAACCAATCAAGAGGGCCTACCTCTTGGTCACTTATCCTACTTGATGATGCCCTCGCTTGCTTGCTCTAGCAATCTCTTGCTTCCTTCTTCAAGCTCCCGAAACAAGTAAACAACCACAACACACAAACATAATAATAGACATATTGCAATCATACCTACTTAATGAGTCATGAAGCATCAAGACATGAATATGTAATATTACAAAACATGTAGGAAATCAATTGATAGTTGCATATATTAATATCAAAGAGAGATTACAACCATTTGCCTTGACGTCACAGTCTTCCTCTAACAAGACCAAGTTCCCACAAACTTCTGCTAGCACTTCATGATGGCTTCAAACAACAATAGTTTGAATACTCTTCCCTTTAGGCTTCACTCCAAACCAAATACACTTCTTCCCCACACAGCTAGATGCCTACAACTAGTAATACCTTGCTTGTCAAATTAAAATAGTATACTCACACTCAGCCAACACTCTAACCAGCTTGTGCTTGGGAAGAAGGGAGGTTTATATAGGAAAAATGGATGGGAGATGGATCCTCTTCTCATGGGAGAAGGACTTATCCCTTGAGGTAGTTCCATCCTTATATGGGAAAGGAGCCCAAACTATCATCCTTAACCCCATCCAGCTAAAACATTTACCAGACTTCCGTTACGGAGCTTCTAGAGATGGAAGCTTTAGCTCTAATTTAAAAAACTTTCCATAATAGGACCAGCACAACTGGAACACAACTTAGTCGCACCGATCGGCGTGGGGATTAGTACTAATCTCTACACATCGGCATGGGGGAGGCAAATGCCATTAGTTTCGGTCTTGTAAATTGGGCAAAACAGAAGTTTCAGGGGAAATGGTGTAAAAGGGAAATGATTTGCTCATGAAGAGGGAAATAATGGGAGTTTCTTCATGAAAGAAAAGCATGTGGGTTCACTGTATAGGTCCTCCAGGATCAAGCAACGGGTAGTATAGGGATAGTGACAAAATGTTGTGTAACAGGGCCCAACCCTAGAAGCTACGGCTCCTCTTTATTGTACATGTATGTTAGCGTACATTCATGGTTTAATCATTCATTTGCTTAAGTAGCTGCATTTCCATTATAGTAGGGTAACGCATAGATTCATGGTCTAATCACTCATTTTCTTAAGTAGATGCATTTCCATTACAGTAGCGTAGCGCATAGATTCATGGTTTAATCATTCAATTTCTTAAGTAGTTGCATTTCCATTACACCAGTATAGCATAGATTGGTTGTGTTTTAGTTGCCTTCTGTTTGTGCCTTTTTCTTCAATTAGCAGGTTATCAAGGATTATCCACGTAGATTTCCTTACCGTCTGATCCACAACAAACCTGGCCAATCACTGTTAACCATGTGCGTATTCATACATTTGACTTTAGGTGCTCCAAATCTCCACCGTCAATTTGCCTCGCTTGATCCAATGGTTATTTCATCCTCTCGATACTTTATGCGCTCCAAATCTCCACCATTGATCAAACCCGCATGATCTGATGGCTATCGCATAATCTTGCATGAATTCTTGCATGGTCGATATCCACTAGAGAGCACATGAGAAAAGTGGTTTTCTCATGCTACGTGTCACCCAGTTAGGCTAGTCATGTAAAATTTTGGAATTCCGCTTATAGCCTTGAGGGCGCGCGAGAAATTGCTTACCGCCTACGAAAACCCACTCCCTCATTCCATACGTTTTTCCTGTGATAAGATCTACGCTGCCCATCCTCTGTTAATCATGTTCGCCCATATAATACTTAATCTCCTGCAATAAGATCTCCAGCACTCATCTTACATTGACCCTGTCCATCCATCTATTCACTCAATCTCACACGACAAGATCTCTGCTGGTCATATTCTGTTAACCTTGTCAATCCATCTATTCACTCAATCTCATGCGATGGGATCTCCGCCACTCATCTTCCAGTAATCCTATTCGTTGATTGATCTATCCATCTATTAACGTAATCACTTGCAATAAGGTCAACATCGCTCATCTTCTGTCTTATCTTCCATTAATCCTGTTCATTGATCTGACTGGTCCAATGGTTCCTGTGCACTACTGCTTCATTATTTCTTCCTTTAACTAATTTCGTCCTCCAATTTCTCTT
Organism: Pinus tabuliformis; assembly: GCA_031772625.1. Lineage (NCBI taxonomy): Eukaryota > Viridiplantae > Streptophyta > Pinopsida > Pinales > Pinaceae > Pinus > Pinus tabuliformis. The sequence continues at coordinate 873,205,847 of CM062815.1, forward strand.
TCACTTGACTCCTTCCTGAACGTTGTTCTGCGTATTATTAGAACGTTGCCATTCAATCATCGCAATACTCCCCTGAGCACCTTCTGGCCATCCTCAACCACCTTCCATCCACGTATCACATCTACAAGAATAATTTCATTGCATGCTTGATTTTACCAAAAATAAAACCAAAAAAATGAAACCATATTTAGTTTAGTTTCCTTGCTTACACCGTAGTATGGTTTGGCGCTCTTCACTTCTACAACTTAGATAGTAGCATTAGGTTAGTATTGATTTAGAAATTTTGCTTTGCATAGTTGTTTAAATAGTGAATTAGGATATGGTGTGATTTAACATTACCTATTGTTTTCTTCATTACTGTAGTAGAATAGCTCTCTTACCATAGATTTTCTCTTCTTCCATCAAAGAATCAATATTCTTCTAACTCTATAGAATTCTAGCTTGGAACCCCTAAGGTCTCTTGCCAGATGAACAAGTGACAATAGGTAGGACCTTCACTTCTACTTGTGCATATAGCACTGTCACCTCCAAGTTTGTACAAACCCCGGGTTGATAAGTAAATCTAGTAGCCCAGGAGTTGTAACATCCTTGCTGCAATACTGGCGCTCATCACTTTTTGGCATCGTTTCCATGGAGGTGTTTGAGTAAAATGTGAGTACTAATTTCTTTTCTTCTATTTCTAGTCTTCAACTTTCTTCCATTAGTTTATTTATGAAAAAAGTAATCTAGTAGCTTCTTTTCTTTAAATTGTCATTATCTGCTTTCCTTTCCATTTTGCAACTAGAATTTCAATTCAGGAAGTAACTTTTCTTTCTATCTGTAGTTTTCATTAAATCAACAATTTCATTTCTGCAAGGTACTTTCCAGCCAAAAAAATTCTTACAAAAACCAACCCAATGTTAGAAAATTATATATTACAGATGAATGGAACACATAGAATATTGTAGATATAAACACAGAAAACACATAAAACAAGATAGACACAAATATACATGGTTTACCCAGTTTGGGCTACGTCCATGGAGAAACAACCAGTCCTTGTTTTTATATTATCCAGTAGATCTGTTGTAATTCCCTCTTCGCTCTCAATCTCCTCTCTCTTCCTCACTCAGAATACAGATATACATAGACGCAATACAATTCCCTCATATATAGCGAGGGGTTGCCTTCTAGGGCAAAAAACCCTAAATTAAACATAACTTCTACCACCAGATCTCCACCTAATGAATGGCCCAGATTGACTACAAAATTACAACATTTTACAAGGAAATTTTACATCTATTCTTAGCTTCAGGGGTGCTGCCCCCAATCCCCCTATCGGGGGGGGCTCCCAAAGGTCGCAATAGCCCCCCTTGGACCCCACATATAGCGAATATTTTATGGGTGGAATTTCCACCCCATTACAAACTAGGGTCCAATGTGCCGATACTTTTGAATACAGAAGATAATCAGGCTCCACACCCAACACCCAAAAACATTTCCTTTCATGCCTCATAGGAGTAGGAACAATTTAGGGAAATTCTAGCCAAGTACACCCACTACATCCAACAGCCAACCTTCTCTCTTCTTCGGTGGTTGTGAACTGGAGGAACCTTTAGGTGAGAAACCTAACATATTTGAAGAACCTATAGGGGAGGAAGAAGAAGAGGAACCCATTCCTACTGAACCAATGGTTGAAAACTGAAATGACAGAGGGAATACAGAGAGAATTGAGGGTGCCTTCTCCATTAGGGAAACCAATGGGGACACTGAGATGAAGAATATAAGCCCCTCTGCTCTACCTAGTTTCCATGGCCTAACCACAAAGGACCCTAACACTTTCCTATTTGAGTTTTTTTTTATATGCCAAACCTATGACTATACAAATGATGAGAAAAAGTTAAAACTATTTCCATCTACCCTCAAGGATGAAGCATTGTGCTGGTTCATGGGTTTAACTGGAGATAGCATCACAACATGGGCTTAGATGCAGAAAGATTTTAACAACAAATATAGGGAATACTATAGGTCAAAGGATACTAAAGAAGATATTTTCAAGATGACCATGGGCCAGGATGAATCCTTAGAAGACTACGAAGAAAGATTCCAGCTCAATTACAAGAGGGCCAAGTGCACACTTGACCCCGAGTCACTAAAGTTGGTCCTGCTTAGAGGAGTAAGGGAAGATATTCTAGATATCTTACACTAGTTAGAAAGAGGGGATATCTACCAATTAGCTTATTAGGATATCAAGACTATCTTTAGAAACCATTCTAGGGAAGCTAGGAAAAAGGGTAGGGGTAGTCAACCTATGGCCAGTACATCATCTTCCAACTCATCCATCAAGGGTGAAATTGGAAATATGCTGGAAGATTTCAAAAGTGAGATGCTGCAAACGCTTACCTTACAATTGGATACCATGAACGTCAAAAGGGAGCAAGAGGAAGCAGAGAGAGCCTTGGCCATCTTTTGTCCTAGATGCACTAGGAGGCATCCTAGGAATGAATGTCCATTGAACTACATTGAGATTTGATTGGTCTGTGAAGAAAACAACTCCACAGACAAGTGCCCTTCTTTACCCAGACTCAAAGTTGTATATCAAGGAGTTTAAGGGGTCAATGAGTAGGTTTTCTACATCAACCAAAGGAGACCTCCTGGGCCTAGACCGTACCAGTAGGGTATGCAAGGGTCATCCCTTGCATATTACAACCCCAACCAAACCACATATATACCTTCTTGGGGACCTCCTACTCATCCTTCCTAGTCTACAACCCCTCCTTGGTCCTATGTATCTTAGTATCATTCCCATCCAGCCAACCAATCATTTCAAACTTATGTTCCACCACAACCTCAGTGGAATACCCCACACCAGGGGTGGAGGCCCCAATACAACAATGCTCCATCTCTATTGCATCCACCACCTACCCAACCACAACTCCTACACTTTTCTCCACCTAAGCAACCCCAAATGCCTACCTATCCAAATCTGAACCCAAACAATAGGTAGGATCAACAAGTATGTAGTGGAGAGACATCATACCTAGCTTATGTTGTAGAAATATAGGAGATCAACCTAAGATCTGGGAGAATTCTCCCAGATAACCAACCTCCCTCTCCACATAGGGAGGTTGAGGAAGAAAGAGGGGAAAGAAACTTTAAAGTAAATCCACCCTTTCTTGAGAGATTAGCCCAACCACTCCAGCCTACCCTGGAAGAACTTGAACTTCTGGCAGAATTGAAAAATCTATGTGTAAATATCCCCCTTCTCCAAGCAATAAAATATGTTCCCATTTATAATAAGTTGATTAAGGAGAAATGCTTCAAACACCCAGGAAGAAGAAAATGTTATGCCCCTACCATTAATGTCATTGGGCAACTGTCTGACTTAATGCTGGGGCAATTAATATGTCCGAAATATTTGGACCCTGGAAGCCTTGTAGTAGATGTGCACATCAATGGCACCATTGTCCCACACACTCTGATTGATCTAGGGGTTGCAATTAATGTGATGACCAAGGGAACCATGCTCAAGCTCAGCCTACAAGGGTCATTGAGGAAGACCACAATAGTTCTGCAACTTGCAGACCATTCCATAGTCACCCCTGAGGGAATTGTGGAGGATGTGATGGTCTCCATTGACTCCTGGGAGTACCCTACAAATTTCCTAGTTCTCCAACCTAAGGCTAAGCTTACTGGTTACCTTCTCATCCCTGGGAGGCCATGGTTGGCCACAGCTGATGCTTACATTACCTGCAGAGCTGGGAATATGACCTTCAAGAATGGGAATATGTCCAAGTAGTTAGTCCTATACCCTCCTACTCAACCTTCTCTAGAGCATGATTTACCTCTATGGTTGGAAGAGGATGAAGAAGAGGAGGCTTATTCAACCCAACTTTATGCTTTGGAAGCAATGATAGGAGGATGACAACAAGATGAGGATGACTTAATTGAACACCTGCTCCAAAGTCCAACTCCTAGTTCGTTACCATTAGAAGAAGAAGTAAGGGAAACCTAGAACAATCATCCAATTGACTTATGCTTGGCCAATTCCAACCCACTCCATGTCAAAGCCATAGAATTGGGCCCAGATAAAACTTTGAAAATTAATCCATCTCTTTCTACTCTTGAAGAGGAAAATCTATGCAACATGTTGAGAGAAAAAATAGAAGCCTTCACTTGGAGTTACAACGAAATGAAGGGAGTACACCTCTCAGTATGTAGTCACCACACATACATCAAAGAAGGTTGTAAGCCAGTATGAAAACCACAAAGGAGGATGAATCCAGCTCTTAAAGATATAGTCAAAGAAGAACTTCAAAAACTGCTAGATGCAAGATTCATTTTCCCTATCTCTGATAGTGAGTGGGTCTCTCCTTTAGTGTTAGTTCCCAAGAAAAATGGTAAGTGGAGGATTTGTGTAGATTATAGGGAGTTTAACAAAGCCACAAAGAAGGATCATTTTCCCCTGCCCTTCATTGACCAAGTGCTAGATGGCCTAGCAGGGAAGAAGTTATTTTCTTTCCTAGATGGATTCAGTGGGTACAACCAAATCCAAATCTACCCAGAAGACCAGGATAAGACCAGATTCACCTATCCTTGGGGTACTTTTTCCGATAGGGTCCTTCCTTTTGGCCTATGAAATGCTCCTGCCACTTTCAAGAGAGCAGTGTTGAGTATTTTTGCCGAATTAGTACATGATGCAGTGGAAATTTATATGGATGATTTTACACCTTATGGCTGTGATTTTCCAGAAGCCCTAACTAACCTAGGCAAAGTATTGCACAAATGCATTGAAATGAACCTGTCTCTCAGTCCATAAAAATGTGAATTCTTGATGACTGAAGGGACCGTGCTAGGTCATTCAATATCTTAGCAAGAACTATTGGTGGACCCAAACAAAATAGAAATCATCCAAAGGTTCCCACCTCCTCAAAAGCAGAGGGATGTCAAGAGTTTCTTGGGGTTAGCTGGATACTATCGAAGGTTCATAATGTACTTTAGCAAGTTTGGCTCTCCTTTACTTGGGTTGTTGGCCAAAGATTCTGAGTTTATATGGTCAAACAACTGTCAAGAGGCCTTAGACATTTAAAGGGTAAGTTAACCATTGCACCAATTCTTCGAGGCCCAAACTGGGCCCTCCATTTTCATATTCATGCTGATGCCTCACACAAAGCCATAGGAGTAGCCTTAGGTTAGGTAGAGGAAAAATTTCCCTATAACATCTATTTTATCAATAAGAACCCATCAAAGGCTGAGCTAAATTATACTATGATCGGAAAGGAACTCCTGACTATTGTGCATTCATTAAACAAATTTAGGCATTACATTACCTGTTATCAAACATTTGTGCATACTGACCATGTTGCAATCAAATATTTAATGAACAAGCCAGATGTGAATGCTAGAATTATAAGATGGTTGCTTTTATTACAACAGTTTGATCTAACTATTGTTGATAAACCTGGTAAGGAAAATGTTGTTGCAGGCTTTCTATCTGCGATGAATCTGCCTGCAAGTGAAGAAGGAATGGTGGATGACCAGTTACCAGACAAGCATTTGTTTGCTATTTTAGTTCTCTCCCCATGGTTTGTTGATATAGAAAACTATTTGGTATCAGCACAGTTCCCACCAATCTTGCCCTCCAAAGAAAAGAGCAAGATAGTCAGGAAAAGTGCCCCCTTCACCTAGATTGGGGGCAATCTTTTCAAACTTGGCCTAGATCAAATCCTGATAAGGTGTATAAGGGAAGAGGAATTTTTTGACATGTTTATGACCTATCATGATGGGCCTTGTGGAGGTCACTTTGTAGCAAAGAGGACAACATTCAAAGTGTTACAAGTGAGCTATTATTGGCCCACTCTTCATCAGGATGTGAAAAAGTACATTAGTTTGTGTGATTGGTGCCAGAGGATGGGAAAGCCTACTCCAAGAGATGAAATGCCCCTACAACCTCAAGTGACTTTTGAGCCATTTTACAACGGGGGCATGGACTTCATTGGGCCTCTCAACCCTCCTTCAAAGCGAAAACAATACATTATTGTGTGCACTGATTATTTGACTAAGTGGGATGAAACCAAGGTGATTAAGGTAGCAACAGAAGAGAAGGTAGCTAAGTTCCTAAGGGAGAATGTATTCTACAAATTTAGGTACCATAGGGAGCTAGTCACAGACCAAGGCAACCAGTTTACCTCCAACATGATTAAAGAACTGTTCATCCATCACAAAATCAAGCATAGGACCTCCACTCCTTATCATCCACAAGATAATGGGAAAGTGGAGGTGACCAAGAGGGCACTGGAGAGCATCTTAACCAAGGTATTGAGTAGCAGCAAGAAGGAGTGGGCAGAGAGACTAGTTGAGGCCACCTGGGCCTATAATACAACATGGAAGACCACCACTAGATTTACACGCTATGAGATGGTCTATAGGAAAAATTCTTTGTTGTCCATTGAGTTTGAATATAAAACAATGAGGATGGAAGCCCAACTATATTTGGATCTCATTCGTGCCTAGAAAGAAATATTGTTCCATTTGAATGGCTTGGATGAATTCAGAATGCAGGCCCTCCTACATACAAAGATAGTTCAACTTTAGAGGAAGATATGACATGATAGACACATTAAGGAGAAGAAATTTCAAGAGGGCGATTGGGCATTGTTATATGATTCTAGGTATAATGACTTCAAGGGAAAACTAAGGACAAGATGGCTCAGAGCGTATGTAGTGGAAAGATTCCATGATAATGGTTCAGTGCAAATTAGAAATATAGATGAAGAATCCATTCCATTGCTTGTTAATGGACACCGATTGAAAATGTACAAGAGGCCTTTATCAAATAAAGAGTTCATTGACAATATCAATAAAATAGTGATGATGGTGGAGCAAGTTCTAGCTCCTCCCTCATCAAGTCACTGAAAAAAAAAAAGAATAAGGACTCAGGTGAAAACCTCCATGATGCGCCTGAGTCCCATCTTTAGGTTCAAAACCTCATGAGGTGGCCCAAGGATGAGAAAAAAGAAAAAAAGGAATAAGAAGATCCCTGGGTAAAAACCTCCCTTGAGGCACTCAGGGCAAACATCTAGGGTGAAAAACTCTCTGAGGCAACCTAGGTGTTTTTTCAAAAAAAAGGGATAAAAATATGTAATTGCTATTTGGAGGTGGATGAGAAAGAAAATCAAGGAGCAAAAAGAGGATCTAAAGGGAACCCTGCCTTACACATATCCATCTCCTCACTCCTTACCATGCATCACTCCATCATTTCTATCATTTTCCACTCCATTTCTTCTATTTAGGAGAAGACTGTGTTCTCTACAGGATCCCCTATATTCTTGTAGCAGCCTATCCCATAGAATATCAATCATCAGCTATAGGTCTTCACTAGGATGATCCAGGAGCTCCAGACAGTAGACAACAGATAGCAGACTCCAGACAGCAGACAGTAGTCTCCGGATGGCAGACAACAGATAGAAGAGGAGGAAGAGGAATGAACATGCAAGAAATAAACAAGACAACACCTCTCATCTTTGACAACTGCATCATGTCATCGAGACCATAGGTAAGCATCCCACTCACTCACTCATATGCATCATTTGATCAAAAGTTGTAAGAGTCATGAGGTAGTTGGTTTATAAGTGAAAAGGTGGCTAGTTAACTTGGCCATCTTTGTCTAGTCATCACATACAAAACTAGGTGTCCTCTCACGCGTGGCTACAGTCAACTCAAAGACAAAGGAGGAGTAGGAAAAGAAATGGTTAACTATGAATCTATGAGGTGGGAGCTGATTACGAGTGGGAGTTGATTACGAGGAACCTCACCCTGAAAATCCATAAATGGAAACCAAAAGTCATTTGCATGCATTCGTGCATTCCACCTCCTTGAAACTACCTCACACAAGTCACTCTCATAACTCTGGCCACCCACCAGAAGCAAGGATCCATTGTTCTGCAAGAAAATTTCTACAGGAGCATGCACAAGAATTCCTACAAGAACAATCTACAAGATACACAGAGGCAGTCTACAAGATAGGCAGAGAGGGGTTCAAGAGGGAATATCACGAGAATTGTCCATTTCCACCATTCTAAAGAGGTGGGATCTAAAAATCCATCCCCATTTACAAGCAAATGAACTAGAGATGCTCTAAAAGATAGTGGATATAACAACTGTGGGAAGTGAATTACATACATAGGAAACTCTGTTTTCTCCTAAATTTAAAATTCTTGTTTCAAACCTCTCATTTCCTCCTCAAGCCTCACAAGCAAGATGACAGGAGGGTTTAATAGTAGAGAACCCACAAACACTGTGAGGATACAACAACACCCCCAAGTGCTTGAAATCTTTATAAGACACTAATGGATGGGGTTTTTCAAAAAATTCACATAGTATGATGACGAGGTGGCTCAAGAATTTTCTCATTCCCTCACTCCACACATTAGAATCCATGCCATTATTATAGTTAGAGGGATCACTATAGATCTCACCCTAGAGCTCATCAGTAGGGTCACCACAATTCCCGTAAGAATTCCATGGAGAAAAGAAGACAAAGTAGACACTCAAGTGGAAAAAAGGAAATTCTTTTTAGAAGGTGAAGAACCCACAGAGGATAAAAATGGAGTATGGAGAGATTGTCTGCCATACCCATGGATTGAGGTAGGTTACCAACTCATCAAATATATCTCATGTGAGGGTACATACAGTGTTGTTTATGGCTACCATTTTAGGATGCTTGAAAAATTAAGATTTGGGGTAGAAAAACTAGTCACCAAAGACTCGGCATACCCTACTTCTTGATGCAATCACTCATAGACTCCAGTAGCAAAGTAAAGGAAGGGAATCCCCAACAATTGGCTCACCATGGGTTGATCAAGATCCTCATTGAGGATGCCCTCCAAAACCTCAGGATCCCTATACCATGGTCAGTCTTTAGAGACTTACTAGCAGAGGATGACATCAAAACCCTCACCTATAATGTTACTCCTTATGTCAGTGAGGTGGAGGCAAAGAAAGAAGAAGAAGATACAGAGCTATATGGGGATGAGATGGATGAAGAAGAAACTAATATAGAGGAACATGATGAAGCAGAAAAGAAGGAGGATAATGTTGAAACCAAGGAGGAAATGAAGGAAGAAACTGATGGAGATAAGAAAGAAAAACAAGAGGAAGAAGATAAGAAAAATAGAGAGGAAGAAGGCATTGAAACAAAAGGCGAAGAACATAAGGAGGAGTCACCTAGGGTGTCTCTACAAACCCCTGAGAGGGAGGTATTAGCTTCCTTCACTTCTCTCAACTCCCCAGTCAAGGGAAAAGGTAAAAGAAGGAGGCAAGCCCCTCTATATTTCAAAAAAATAAAGAGAACAAGAATCAAACAAGGGAAACCACAAATATCAACAAAAATCCCTATTGAGATTGAAGATTCCCCTACACCAAGGAACAGAGAAGCAATATTGAGATATCGAATCGAGAGGGAAAATGCATGGCTAAGAGGACATCTGTAGGAAAGGGAAAACCAACTAGCATGTATGGCTACCCTCTCCTTGGAGGCCATCTAGTGTAGGATGCTAGCTAAATCCTATGCTCTTTACCTCGGAGAACAATGGCTGAAATTTTTGATTAAAACACTAGCACAAAGGGGCACCATGCCATTTCAGGACTACAAGTAGTTTATTGATCTTAATGATCAAAGTACAGTAGAGGATAGGGCCAAAATGTTTAAGTTTTACTTGCACAACATGGCCCTCATAGAAATGAATGTTTTGGATTCTAATGCCGAGCTAGGAGATCTGCAATTAATGGATTTGGCATCATGGATGAACCATGAGGAGTCAAGGGCTACAGAGATGAAAAGAATATTGGCCAGAGAGCAGAATGAACCTCTCTTCATAATAGATGAACAATCACATCCCAAGGCCCTAATCAGCACCCATAATCTAATTGATCCTTAGTTGGCACCTAGATATCTTCCTGCACAAGAGCAAGCAATTTCACGTTTTGAGGATATGTTTAGGTTGCTAGGATAGGATAGTATTCATGTCTACTTAAGGAGATGGAACACACTACCACACAGCTTGAAGATCAGAGAATATCACTCCCCTCAAAGGTTGAGAGAGGCACTCAACAGGACACCTATGTATACGCAATCAATGCAAAGATTGAAGGTCAATTGGATATGCCTAAAACTCAGTCCACCACTACTCCTAGGGATGCTACAAGGGAGAAAACAAGAAGAGGAAAAGAGGTAGTGAGAAGAAGCAGAAAGGAAAGTAGGCTTCTATGAACAAGAAGAAGAGACCACAATAGCAGCATGGGATGTTAGAGAGGCTACCAGAGCCATGAAGGACATGGACATTGACTAAGTTGCTCAGAGGATGAGAAACACTTTCAGTAGGGGGTGATGATGAGCCTCATCATTGGGTAATTATATGGGCCTTAATTCACCTCCTAGCTTAGTCAAACCAACTATTCTCACAACTTATTACATACTTTTGATCATATTTTGTTTATGAGATGAGTTAGAGTTGGATATTTTGCTTTGTGGTCTAATGTGCATTTAATGTAGGATTAAAGGATAAAAGCAAGGAATTTTAGCAAAGACCTTGGTCAAAACTCGAATGGGACAAGGGAGAGGAATTATAGGAGGGAAATCCTCCTCATTTACTACCCCTCCATTCAAATATTCCTCCATCATCTGAGAGTACAAACAGCCAAATCATGAGGACTAGAAGGCAATAGAGAAAGTGGAAGTCAAAGCACCAGTTTATCTCGAGTTTGGGAGCCGAGCCTCCCTAATTTTAAGGAAGTCATTGGAGACTTCAGATGTATAAGTAGAGAGGCCTAGGATCTCAGTAGGATTCAAACTTTTGATTGTGAAACTTTACTTTATTTTCGAGATGCAAAACTTGTGACAATTGTTGATGTAATCCATTGTTCTGATAATAAGAATGTGTTTTGTTTTGAGCCAACACTGAGTTGATTCAAAGGGCTGAAGCTCTTGGGTTAGGGCCCAACCCTAGCAACTAAGGCTCCTCTTTATTATACATGTATGTTAGTGTATATTCATGGTTTAATCGTTCATTTGCTTAAGTAGCTGCATTTCCATTACAACAGCGTAGCGCATAGATTCATGGTTTAATCATTAATTGCTTAAGTAGTTACATTTCCATTATAGCAGTATAACATAGATTGGTTTTGTTTTAGTTTTCTTTCGTTTGTGCCTTTTTCTTCAGTTAGCAGCTTAGCAAGGATTATTCTTGTAGATTTCCTTACCGTCCGATCCACAACAAACCTGGCCAATCACCATTAACCGCATGTGTATTCATTTCAATGTTTGACTTTAGGCACTCCGAATCTCCACCATTGATATTCCTCACCTAATATAATGGCTATCACATCATCTCGATACTTTATGTGCTCCAAATCTTCACCATTGATCAAACCCGCATGATTTGATGGCTATCACACAATCTCGTGCGAATTCTTGCATGGACGATATCTACCTGAGAGCACGTGAGAAAAGTGGTATTATCATGCTACGTGTCACCCATTTAGGCTAATCACGTAAAATTTTGGAATTCCACTTACAACCTTAAGGGCACACGAGAAATTGCTTACTGCCTACGAAAACCCGCTCCCTCATTTTGCACGTTTTTCCCACGATAAGATCTCTGTTGCTCATCCTCCATTAATCATGTTTGTCCATATATTACTTAATCTCCCATGGTAATATCTCTGCCGCTCCTCTTCCATTGACCCTATCCATCCATCTATTCACTCACTCTCACGTGATAAGATATCTACCGCTCATCTTCCGTTAACCCTGTCCATCCATCTATTCACTCAATGTCATGCGATAGGATCTCTGCCACTCATCCTCCATTAATCCTATTTGTTGATCAATCTATCGATCTATTAACATAATCACTTGCGAGATCTCTGTTGCTCATCTTTCATCTCATATTTCATTAATCCTGTTCATTGATCCAACTGATCCAACGGTTCCCGTGAACTGTTGCTTCATTATATCCTCCTTTCACTGATTTCGTCCTCTGATTGCTCTTCCACTTGACACCTTCCTGAACATTGTTCTTCATATTAATTAAAAAATACCATCCAATCATCACAATACTCCCCTCAGCACCTTTTAGACATCCTCAACGACCTTCCATCCACCTGTCACATCTACAAGAACAACTACATTGCATGCTTGATTTTACCAAAAAAAAAAAAACCAAAAAAGTGAAAACAGATTTAGTCTAGTTTCCTTGCTTACACCATAGCATGGTTTGATGATCTTTACCTCTACAACTTAGATAGTAGCATTAGGTTAGTGTTGATTTAGAAATTTTTCTTAACATAGATGTTTAAATGGTGAATTAGGATATGGTGTGATTTAGCATTACCTGTTGTTTTCTTCATTACTACAGTAGAATAGCTCTCTTACAGTAGATTTTCTCTTCTTCCATCAAAGAATCAAGCTTCTTCTGGCTCTGCAAAAGTCTGGCATGGAACCCTTGGGCTCTCTTGCCAGATGAACAAGTGACAATAGGTAGGACCTTCACTTCTACTTGTGCATATAGCGCTGTCACCTCTAAGCTTGTACAAACCTCGGGTTGATAAGTAAAACTAGTAGCCCAAAAGTTGCAGCATCCTTGCCGCAATACTAGTGCTCATCAGCGTGGACCCCTGTAGCTAAGTGCATAGGGAAAGTCAAGTCTGTAACCTTTGGAGAAGTAATAAAGAGAAGTTTTACATCATTTCTGTGTATCTTTTTCCTATTTTGTGCATTGAATGTATCATATATAAATTTCATTTCTATTGTTTATATGCTACACAAACATATATGATTGTGTTGATTAAGGGAATATAAGATAAGGTATCTGTTTATGCGAAGTTAAATAGCAGTTATAAGAATATAAGTAAGATCTATGGTGTAACTTGGGGAAATAGTGTAGATTGCTGCTTTAGCAATGCGAAAGAACCTTAGCCCCTGGTTAGGGCTACGCGAAGGTGATTATAATAGATCATGAAGGCCTCATAGGTGAGTATAGTGCGTGAAGTGACCTACACAAAAGTATTCAAATTTTGACTAAACCAACCCCTCAAACATCTCAAGGGTGTGGAAACTTGGTTCGAGCATCCCCCCATACTGCTTCAAGTGAGACCTCAGTCTGCACTCCACGGGCTATTGCCGAAAGGGCCAGTAGTACAGGGATCTGTTTGGCTAATTAACTTTGAACTTGGGTCAGCCCCCCTCAAGCCAACAGATACCCTCAAGGATCTTCCCAGGATATTTGGCAGATAGTCAGATCAGCTGCAGCTGGCCCAGAGATACATGCACATATTTGCATTAGTGAAATGATAATCAAAGTAAGAAAGAAGATTTTTACCTCACATCTTAGTGTGGTGTTGCTGTAGAATGCAAAGTAGAGTGGAAAACCCCTCAGCTAGCTCCTAGATCAATACCTGCACATAAACAAGACAAGGAGTGATATCACATCATATAAATTTGAAAAACAATACAAGAGTACATAGGGATATCTAAGCTACTCATAATCATTAGTGTTGCATAAACATGTAAGTAAATCATAATACCAATGCCATGGAGTCGAAAACACAACTACAGGTCTATATTAATGATAGGAAAGAGTGATTACAACCATCAATTGCATCAATCTTCTTTTACTCCTCCAGATCCTCTCTCTCTCTCTCTCTCTCTCTCCTTAACCTCTTGAAGAGCTAATTTCTAGTACAAGCTTTGATAGTCAATAGGAAATCCTTTCAATACTTTTGACCCCTTTCATAATGGCCCTAGCCTCAAATATATAGCATGAGAGGATAAGCCTTCCCAATTCTTTCATGAGTTCTTTTGGGAAAAATCTGAGATGTTTCCATGCTTTATTTCCCTATTTTTAGACTCCGTTAGGAATAGTAATTCCTAAAACAGGTCGAATATGGATGTTTCCCTTCTTTACGATCTAACATATGGGTGAATATAGGGATATTATTCGATCAACCCGCTCCTTTGACCTCTAGAATCTCACTAAAGTTAACTAATGCACCCCCTAAGGCAACAAAGAGAGTTACCCTAGGGACTTACACACCTAATGCATGGCTAGGAAGCTTTATAAAGCATCTTTCTAGTTCTTGTAGAGCATTAGCTTGGAAAATAGACCTGTGAACTTAGTCAATGTTTTAGTCATATTGTCCTTCTCCTTTGAGCTGATGAGTAGTTCATTTTCTTGTGTAACAAATGCCCCGTAAAGTGTGAGATCACAGGCATAGATGATGGCCGAAATACTTTATAGTTGTAGTGTTCTGGAAAAATGAGAAAGAGGGTTGGAGCTTCAGGACTACAAGAAACCTGATACAACACACACATATATATATATAATCTAAAATCATGTCCTGAGTCGGGCATTCCCACACTCAGTAACTATGTCAGAGTGATTTCTCAACAAAGATATATGACAATCGTGTCCACCGATAAGAACAATGTGGAACTTGTGTCATAATAAGATCATTCTGATGAGTTGTCTCCAAAAAATAATATATGTAGCTTGGGAGAGGAAACAAGGCTAAGTAATGTAAGCCTCTACCCAAGGTCTTGATTTTCATTTCACCTTAAAAGCATATTTTGATACATGTGAATAAAGGCATTGAGGTCGAACATGTACGAAATCGTCTGATTACCAGTCAATAATGGAGACTGTTAACAGATGCGAGGATGGCCACCGATAATGATGATGGTATCCAAGATGCACAACACAATCTAACGAGTGTGAATAATGTTTTCTTCATCGAGCACTCGTAGAATCGTTCAACCAGAAGCTAATAATGAAAAACCCTAATAAGTTTGCAAGTTCCGAGGCACTTATGTGTTCCTGGATCTGCTTCTTGGATAGAGTGTTGAATTCAATAGGAAGAGATTTGTCGAAAGGTAGGCAATAATGTGTCCTACATCACTCAACATGAAATGGGACAATAATGATTGTTTTTTGAAGAATAGTTTGAGCATTTATTCAAATTAACAGAGCTCATGATAGAAGAATATGTTTGATGGTTTGATGGAGGAAACAAAAGATAAATGCATCCCTTGAACAATAGAAGGCGCGACACAAAGGGTTTAACCATGCAACACTAGACTCATGAACACCAAAGAGTGTTAGGATATAGAGATGCAAGAACATCGGGGTATATAGGCTAAACTCATAGGATGGTAAGGTTCATTTTGAGAGGTCATCACAAGGAAGGTTTTGTTGAGGGGGTGCCATGTTGAAGGGAACGACTGCTACCAATTATTTTTTCCAAAACACTGACATAAAGCAATTATATTGTCCAATTTCCCCATATGACTAATTTAATTAGTCCAGACGGGTAAACTCAGTGGTATTTTTATATTTCAAGAGATTGAAGAGATCGTAAAGAGCAACTCTAGGGGGTCCATTTATCATAGTCGTTAACTGGTTGCAACAAATGTTTAATAGTATACCCGATATGGTTCATTTTCTATAAGTTATTCTATTGAGTCTGGGTAAAGTGATAAGCCTATGTCCAATAGACATTTGCCTCATTTTGTTACAAGTACAAAGGGATAGAGTAAACCTGGTAGTCATCGTGAAATTTTAAGGAGTCACGTGACAACAAACTCAATAGATCTTCATCAAATTTTAATGATTCAAATGAAGAAAACTTGGGGTATCTTTCTCAGTTTAATGAGCAAGGAAAAAGAGGTAAAAGAACTGCTCATACCTTCTTCATAGATTTAACGAGCCTGAAGAAGGCAAAAACTCGGGGATTTTTTAATTTAAGAGTGAGAAAGAGTCCCAAAAAACAAAACGCTCATATTGTCCTCGTAGGAGTTTTACGAGCTTGATTATGAAAAATTAGGGATTTTTCAATTCAAGAGCAAGAAAAGATCCCATAAAAGAAAGCGCTCATAGTGAATCGAACATGGTCATTTCTGCAATTCAACCCTGAAAATCCCTTCATCAAAGAATGAGTAATATTGAAAATATATTGACATGGTGCATGATAAATAACATAGGAAATGAACTACTTCTATTTCAATGACTTAATTAAGATGATTCATACCTCCAGAGTGACTATAAGGAGGTTTTTTGAGCCTCCATTTTCACCATTTGCATCATTTGAGTGCTGTGAGAGTGTTTTGGAGTGAAAGAGGAGCAGATATTCCCTGGGTGATTGCGAGAAATTCAGGCGACCATTCAACTTGCCGTTTGTTCCAAGTAGATGGAAAAAACCTTATCCTGCATTCCTTAACCTTTTTTAGCTAAATTAGGGGTATATTGTTTTATTTTGGGGAAGCCCTAGCTCATAAAATGCAACTAGTGCTTCCCTCTAATTCTTGAGGGACACTAAACGCCCTTCACAACCTAGAGGAGGGCATTTGTGTGCCTTGTATTCCCTAAGGGGGGGCATTAGTGTGTATGGGAAAACTTCCAAACCCCAGCATGTGATGTAGGTAGCATTTTCCCATCATTTTTACCGATTTTTGGGTTATTTTGTGTAGGTTTTTAGCCATCATCATGAGTTTATGGAGAGAAAGAGCTCATGATAGCCAGGAACTACAGATGTTGAATGATCCAGCATCCATACTTGTGCTACGTAGATGTGGCTTATTGAAGTATGGAAGACTTGACCTGATGAAGGGTTAGGAAGAAATTCTAAGTTTGATAATCCAACGTTGGGATGAACACAATGGGGTGTCCTGGATCAAGGGCCATGAGCTCTTAATTGATAGAGATGATATCTATTTTTTGACTAGTTTTTCAAGCAGAGGTGCACGAGAAAACTTGATCGAGGTTAGGATATATCCACGGTCCACTGTGGAGTTGTTCCAAACTTACTATAGACCTCACAATAGTTTAGTGAGAAACAGGGTCCCCATCGAGTGGATCAGGTCTAGGTCCATGAGGGCGATATTGTGGATGATCATGTGCTTGGAACGGTCCAAGAGTCCTCATGTTTCTACAAAGGCCAAACTATTGCTCGCTATTGACTGTATCCAACCTTAGATATTTAATTGGTGTGTCAGAGTTCTTCATTAGCTTAAGGTAGAGTTGACAGCCTGCAAAACTTGTACCCAAATGAATTTTGGGTATGGTACTCTCATTGTGTCCTTCATACTTGAGAGGGTGCCTGTCATATGACCATGGATGAGTGTGGGTCAGATTGATCCCAGGGAGCCCAAGCAAGGGTGATGGGCATCTCTTGATCCTTGTACAGGAGGGGGACTGATCCAACATTTCTTCGAAGAGGACTTATTCGAGTGGCTCAATGGCTAGATCTTGATGATTGATGACTATGCCTAGGAAAGCATGGACTTTACAGGAGATCCAAACTTGATACTACCACCTGGTACACATTAAGGGCCACAAGGTAAGAAGGTTTTTCTATAGTACCTTAAAATAATCTCTATCTTTTGAATATTTATGTAATTTTTTTGTTGTTATGGGTCAACAAGTACTGACATGAAGCATTTGCTTGACAAAGATGTGGGATCAGTACTATTATAGACATTTTTGTGCCTTACAACTCCAAGCATGAAATGTCCATAAACCAAGGGCTCCTAAGTCCCTAAAAGTGTTGTTCTAACCCCTAAAGGAACAAGGTCAACAAATTACAGCTTCTCCCAGAAGTTCTCCACCAGAAACTGCTCAGAATAAGTCAAAACAGGATCATTTCAGCTGCTCCACTGGCTAAGTGCGTTGCATAGCACCTAAATCCACTAGCTAGGTGCGTTGCAACGCACCTAAATGCACTATGAGGGTGCGTTGGGCGAGAAATGACAAATGGCAGTGTCATTTCGCGAGGTGGAAAGACAATGGAAGCTTCCAGAATCTTCTCCTATGACACTTGCCTCACTGAATTCGACCAAGGATGAGTAAGAGGCCTTCAGTCTCCAAGTGGAAGCAAGAACTGACAGAGAGAAGACACTAATCAAATCACAAGCTGACTCATCCTCCTTGCATACATATATATATGGATCCCTCATCCCAGAGATCCAGAGGCTGGAATTTTGCACATTGTAAGGAATTGCTGTTGGTTTTGAGAGAAACATCAGAGAATTGGGTGATCTATGCTTTGTTGGAGGTGAAGAGGGGCTTCTTTGCTGGGAGGTTGATGCTGGGTCAGGAACCATCGGTTGTAACTCCTCCTGGATCTTCTTGTTTATCAATAAAAACTATTTGAGTTTCTCCTCCATGCTTTTGTATCATTGATGCTTGTTACATTTGTATGGTTAACTTAAATCTGATCCTAAGTTATTTATGAATATAGATCCATGTCTTTGTATAGTGTTCTTCTTCTGTGATCTTACAGGTACTTGGTGAAGCTGGGCAAGTAAGGGAGCAGGTAGCTGGAAGTTGTCAAAGAAGAGAGGAATTGGATCAAAGGATTAGCGCAAGACACAGGTCGGTTCTTTCTATTCCTCTCTATCTATAGTTCATAAAGGAAATGCAAAAGTAGTTTTCTCTGTTTGTTTCTAAGGTAGCTGTCACACCTTAGTGGGATAGAGCAGTTCTAAATAGACACTTTTCCTGGTAACAAAATGGCGACTCCACTAGGGAGAATGTCTAATTAGTTTGTTTTTGTATCTCTTGTTGTTTGTTTCATAAACTTATAAGTAGCATTCGAACAGCATTTGCCATAACAAATGCAAAGTAGACATCTGCTACTTCAATCCATTCACTAGATCTGTTTATGATTTGAACAGCTGATTCACAGACCCTCCTTAGCTCTACCCCTGATTGTGCATTACTGATTGCTTTTACTCGGCCAAAAACCAAAGACTAAACTGCAAACTGTGACCCGGAACCTGGAAAGATTCTCGTTTCTGGCCCAGCGCAGGTACTGTGAAGAGATCCTGCATTTCAACGCACTTCCCGAAAGGGCAACCTGCGCTGCAATGCAGTTTCTCTGTGTTACAGGTGCGCTGATCAGACTAGCCCTGTGCAACTGAGGTTCTTGTGCTTCATTCTTTCCAGTTTTGTCTCTGAATTTTGCAGCCTGTGATCAGTATATGTCTGTTTAAAACCCCTTTTCCTTACTATTATTCTGCCTCCTTTGTACAAAAGAACTGTAGATGTTTTTGTGTGTTTGTTGAGTCGTTTACAGTTTTCCATTGCAAAAGTAGAATAGTCGTACTGTCGTCCTTTGATTTAGATCTGTCGCAAGTGTCGATTTCGATCATAGGAGAAAGTTTAATTGCTGTTGATGGTCGATTATACTTTTACTATTGCCTTTGGTCTGAATTTGTGATTTTCTAGTGTCAAAACGAGTATTCATTTCAAAATCGTAAAGTGTCGTAATCATCTCTATCTTTTGATTTCGAAAAGAAGCTTGTTTGTGTTTGTCGCTTGAAAGCAAATTCAGATTTGTACATCAACTTTCTTTTTAGCATCAATACTAAGAAAGTGGAAAACAAATACATGCATGTGCATTTGCATATAGACAGTCTGTTTGGCTTGATTTAGGAAAGTGCATTTACAGTGTGCTCTTTGCTCTTTGTGAAAAGATTGTGTCTTTCTTTTCCCCTAGTAGCTAGGATTTTCATTGTAGAAAAGAGATAAAAGTTTGTTTATCATCTTTAGATTGCATTTTAGGAATTACATCTACATCTCGTGGTGAACCCAAAAGGCAAACTTCATAAGCAAGATCAACTTAAAATAAATTCAATGAATCTAACAACGCTTTGGAACTTAACGCACAACATTTAGAGGTCTAGGCTAGAGACGTATTCCGGCGTCGTAAAGCCTGGTAACTGTTGTCCTCACTGATGGTTGGGTGATTCCTCCACTTTGAGACGATAAGTGCCAGTACGGACTTGTGCTCCCACGTACCGTCGAGTATATTTTGGGAGACCCCTATAGGCTTAAATCCTTTATCCATAGGAAGCCGTGTCTGCCGCCTTATCGATCGCAATGCACTGAACACAGCATTCGAGAAGATTGACTGCCGTACCGTAAAACGTATTCTGCAGTTTTGCGATTGGTTTGGTACTCCCTCTACCTAGACCTCCAGAGCAGTCCCTTTCGTTCCTTTCAGACTCCTTAACGGAAAAGGTCCATCTGAGCACTTGTCACTTCAGGCTCATTAAAAATCGAAGGAGACTAGAGTCATCTTTTGTTTTTTCTCGACTCTTAAAAACTGAAAAAACAAGTTGTGTCAAAGCGTGTAAAAATTTATTTTAAACGGAATATTCATTACCCTTTCCTACGTTGATCTTGGGTTGAGAAAATGGAGTCTACCAACCAAGGAATTCCCCTTGGAGGAAATCCTAGTCCCTTCTCCTCTTGGGGAGATGTTGGTGCGCCCCATATGGCCACATTGCCGCTTCCAGGGCTGACAATTGGTTTGCCTGTATGGCTCTTCTCAACCTCTGTCGTTCAGAACACCACTATTCCTGAACAATCGAATCAGCAATTAGACGAGTCCAGAGTTGCCCACCAACCTTCTACTTCCTCTAATTCTTCCTCTCCTCCTTCCTCTTCGCTTGACGGGGCTGGTAAAGCCAAAAATCAAGTTCCTAAGGAGAAGAAGGAAAAGAAGAAGAAAGAGAAGAAGAAGAAGGAGCCAAAGGAAAATGGGGGAAAACGAGTGTCGTCTAACGAAAATCCACACACTGCACCGACTAGGCCTAAATCGCCATGTGTCATTTGCAAAGGAGACCACTTTCACAGAGATTGTCCTTGCATCCCTCGGATATTAAGGGACTGGTCTCCTCGATTGCACAACCCGGTGTCGTCAACCTCTGATGATCATGTTGAAAGCACACCGTCGACTAGTGAAAGTGAAGCCCCAGGACAAAAAGGAAAATATAGATTTCCTTGTAAACTGTGCGAAGGCGATCATGCCGTCCACCGTTGTCCCTTCTTAGACGAAGCTAAAAGAGTTTTGGATGATCGTCCAGTTTCACCGTTACGACTTCCTCCTGGATATAAAAAACTCTTGCCGAGTCCGTCACTAGTTGAAAATCCGGCTGGCCCGCTCAGGTGGTCGGCTGAAGCACCTATCATTGAAGATAAACCATCTGGATCCATACCAGACGAAAGTCAAAAGGTCGAGGCGGCAGTTGACCCGGTCTTGCCTTCAGAAGTTTCATCTTCAGATGATACAATCACTGAAGAGAACAAGGATGACACCGTCCAAATTCTTTTCATAAGCACAGACTCCAACGAACATGGGGGCAATTCACCCGTTCCTTTACCGCAGGAAGGAAGTTCGTCAGAGTCGTACCCAGCCGTCTATTCGGTCCCACCTCCAAGCAACCTAGTTGTCTCCTTCGACTGGAATCAACTAGGCAGACCCCGTTTACCAGCAAGTGTACCATTCTAATCATCGTTCAAATATATAGAATGGTTATGGCTGGTACCATCATAGATGAGGGGGTTTCTGTGAGTATCCTTTCCTCAACTGCTTGGAAAGCGCTTGGTTCGCCATCGCTTTTGCCTGAGATGAGAAATCTGACGGGCTTTGATAAAGGAACCAGTCGACCTTTAGGGATCCTTCCCGATGTGCCCATAACATTGAGAAGGAAAACAGTTCGCATGAACGTAATGGTAGTTCAAGGACCCCTGGATTACAATCTACTCCTTGGACGAGACTATATTTATTGCATGGAGGCAATTATCTCCTCACTCTTTAGAGTAATGTGTTTTCCGCACGAAGGAAGAGTGGTCAAGCTCGTGGACCAGCTTTCATTTCCCGGATCACGCATAGCAAATAGTCATATACCATCCCTAAATGGTCTTTTCGCGCAAGAAATGTCTCAATCTCCAGTCCGTCCTCCCGATGAGCGCGAGTAATTCGGAGGGATATGACTGAAACCCAGGGGGCATGCACCCTGGTCTGCTTCGGCAGAAAAACTTCGGGTATAGGGTAGGTTTCCGCGGAAGAATATGACTAGTCTGTACCCCCGTCCGTGATTGGAAGAGGGGGTTATTCTAGAACAAGATTCTCTTGTCAAAATTATGTGAGTTGGCAAGCGCCGCCACTCACCTTTGTTTATTTCGGTAGACATTGCCAAAGAAGTGTTTTATTTGCGCCGCGAATAGAACAATCTTTGGGTAACCTGTAAGAGGTAGGCCTCTCTCAGTAAAACAAATGTTTTGGCGGATAGAAGTAGAGGTAACCTTGAAACTCTGTTTTATACCTGGGGGCATGCAAACCTTTTGGAGTGCAAGCAAAGAGCGACTATTTATTTTTTTTAAATTTTTAGGACCTCTAACCCTTTAAACCCGTAGGATTGGTCGTTTCCTAACTTGCATAAAGAAAGGATGTGGGGCAAAACTCTAAAAATTTCCGTTTTTATATGAGACATTCTTATCATATGACTGGATTAATCGAGCAGTGTTACCGCAAGGTTCAAGCTCGTTAAAAAATAAACCCGCACCGAGCAAATGTTTCCACCCGCGTTTAAGCTCGTTAAAAAATGAACTATTCCCTAGTAAATAACCACCGTGAATGTAGTACTTCAGCCATTAAAGCCTTGGTCGTGTTTGCACCGTCACCTCCACTTTTTCATTGGCCGATCATTCACCTCCATTTGATTGTTTACCCATTTTGAGGAACAGCTGCGAAGAGTGATTTCACTAGCCATCCTTGTGACACTGCCGTGATTGGAAAATTCCAAACCTTACCTGGAATCAGCTGCTACCCATTTTATCACTCGTTCCTCAAAAGACGAGTCTTCTTTAAGCTCTTTTCAACTGACTCGTAAAATATGAAAAGATTGTCGAGTTCTTGGCCTTCCAGCTCGTTAAAGGGACAGGAAGTGCTATCCCTCATCTAGATTTTAATCTTTTCGGACCTGAGGGATTATTGCACAAAAAGATCGAGCGCTTGTTTTGTTCGGCTCGTTAAAACTATCGAAAATTCATCCCTTCTGTATTGTTTTATACTTTTTCGGACTTAAGGGATTAGATGACGAAAAAGGAATTTTGGAGTTACCTTTACGTACCTTTTCAGACTCTCAAAAAATGAAAAGGACCGAGTTATCTTTGTCGTTAAACTCGTTAAAAAGATTAATAGCGACAAACTTTTCTTTAGACGAGAATGAGTTTCACTATCGCTAGGCTCGTGAAAACATAGCGATGGGTTTGCCCGAAGGGAAAATTATAGAACAAGCATATGTTATCCTCCTCAAGCTTGACAAAAATAAAGAGGTACTGGTCAGCAATGACTGGGGAAAAATTGGGAAGAAAAATCAAAGAATCTTTATTGGTAGCAAGTCGCTCTTGAACATGACACTGCCACTCCGTGTCCGAGTCGGGTTGGGTTGTTTCATTCACCGGTCACATCGCCATGGTCACACCATACCATCCACATTTGGGGTTAATGCTACCAATCCATCACATCAGTGTCGCCGACATGTTCAAGAGAAGTCATCCAGAAAGGCCACCTGTGTCCCACCCACTACCATACATTATACTCCATTCTTTCATGACCGCCACCCTGAACCGTATATCATCAGATCGTTTTCACCTCCATCAAAATCATTTGCTCCGTTCTGTGTCATTGATGTGGGATTCATTAAGGCCCTCCTATGACGGACCACTTCTTGTCGACATCAGCTCATTATCCAAGAAGTTGGTCTAGGAACACCCCATTCAGTACTTTGAAGCTTGCATGCCTCAATGGCAAGTTTCTCACTTCCGGCGACAGGTTTACATCAATGACCTTCGACTAAAGATTTTGCGTGGTGTTCGACGCCAAGTCCTTTATTCACACCACGTGAATTGTACTGTAGTACCTTGAGGATCATTATCATTATCGGTGATTCCTCTCGCGCTTGTTAACAGTTTACATCATTGACTGGTAATCAAGCG